>JAEOAD010000984.1:0-600000 GCA_036365145.1 Orientallactaga sibirica
TTATTGAACATCCACTAGGTATAAAATGAAATATTTTCTTGTTCTCCTTGAAGCCTTCCTTATTGGCTGGAGGTTTTTTTTTTTTTTTTTTTTTTTTTTTCTTTTCTTTTTCTGAATGTTACAAGGGCTTATGGTCTGTAGCACCATTAATCTGTACCTATGCACTAACATTTCAGTTGGGTTAACTTTGTCTTTGCAACCTGTTGGTACATTCCCTCTACATTTTCCTTAGAGCTTGGAGTAGAAAGGGCACATTCACTGAGTATTTTATTGATTTAGAGCTATTGAGTATATGTTGCTTTCATTTAAAAAAAAAAAAGAACAATTGCTTCTAACTATTATCTTCATGATGTCTTATCTCCTGTGCTTCTTTAGTACCAAGACATGTGCTTTTGAAATTCTTGTGGATCAAGGATATTATCTTTATTATCTGGGTATAGGGTTACCAAGGTTTTGATAATTATGGCGGATAATACTTTTAACATGTATACAAGCCAGACATGGCGGCACGTCCCTACAGTTCTAGCACTTGGGTGGTTAAGACAGAAGGAGGGCAAGTTAGAAACCAGATAGGGCTGTAGTCAGACCATGTGTTAGAAAAATGAACACACATACATGAGAAGTTATAATGTACATTTAGGGATGGCAGGTGCAAGGACTTTGTGACTATTATCATTGTACACCTCAATCATTGCTAACCACTAACAATTTAGAAGTTCTTAATCTCTTTCTCTAATATGCCTCTACAACGTAAGTCTCTTCCTTCTCAAAACAGGTCCCTTCTGGCCATATTTACTATTTACAAATGTTAACAGAATGTGGTTCTTCATGGCCAGGAGAATGACACCCAACTCTTAAGCCTGGCTTTGAGGTTCCTTTTCTCTGTGGTTCTGATCAAACTCTTTTGTCTCCTCCCATCAGTTCCTTCCTTATCTGCCAAAGGGCAGATGGTCTAATTCTATCAAGGCAGATTGAATGTCAAACCTTCTTGTTTCTTCTCATGAACTTTCCCTCTGTCTTCCTCAACCCCTGGTACAATTCTACTCTCCAAGTCCTTATCTTACTTCCAAGCACTAATCAGGCCCAGTCCTGCTTAGCTTCCATGATTGGGCACATTCTGTGAGATTCGGCCACAAACACTTCTCAACGGTGTCCCACCAGGTGATGGATGACCTCCTGGCTTCACAGACTCAGCTCTCCTTAACAGTGATTTTTAACTTGAGCAAAAAAACATTAGAATCACCAGAGGAGCTTTAAAAAAAAAAACACCAATGTCTAGACTTGTTATTATAAGTCAGAATAATGCATGGTGCAGAATAGGTCCTTAATGAGTGTTTTTAAGCAATTAACCTATTCAGTAGAAATGAGAATTGATTTTTTTAAGAAGAAAAGCAATAAAGGCATATATCTTAAGAAGATTCAGAAGAGTATGGGTATAGACTCGGACCTATTTGTTTCTGACAACAAAGGCTATTAATGACAGGACTATATGTTTTCAACATAAAGTGATTGTTGCACGGGAAAATTCATTAATCATAGTAAGTTTGTAGTGATAGCATAAAAGGTCAGAGTTATTAGGATCTATATCTCAGAAATCAAAGCGTTTCTTTTGTAGAAAACTAATGGGTGAGGTATTTGGAAGTAAATATTAACTGGTATATAAAATATCCCCATGCTCTTTGAAATGTAGTTTATTTTATTAAAAAATTCATGACACAACTGATACATTTTGAATATTTTCTCTTCTTTAACTTCCTTTTCATCTGACCAGTGAACATGTGCATATATGGAGAGAGCAGCATGTAGGTAGAATGGAAATATAGGGTGGGGACCATGACTTTAACTGGTATGGTGCTCACATAATATACATGAGGTCCTAGGTTTGATCCCCAGCACCATATAAACTAGGTGTGGCGGCACATGCCTGGAATCCCAGTACTCAGAAATTCAAGGTAATTCTTGGATACTTAGCTACATGTTAAAGCCATTCTGAACTACATAAGACCCTGTAAGTCAGTGCTTTGTTTTATTTTTTAAATCTTAAAAAAAATATTAATTTTTAATTTTTTATTATTTACAACTTCTATAACTATAGACAATAAACCATGATAATTCCCTCCCCCCCAAGTTTCCCCTTCACAGCTTCACTCTCTATCATATTCCCTCCTCTCTCAGTCTCTCTTTTATTTTGATGTCATCATCTTTTCTTCTTATTATGATGTTCTTGTGTGGGTAGTGCCAGGCACGAAGAGGTCATGGATATCCAGGCCATTTTGTGTCTGGAAGATTGTGTTGTAAGGAGTCCTGTCCTTCCTTTGGCTCTTTTTAACTAGACATTTCTATTAGTTAGATAAAGGGTATAATTTCATAGGCTTTCTCATTTGGTGGCACAAGAAAATTCCCGAAAGTTGCTTAAGGCTTGGTGTTTATTTAGCCATCTGGTGTGACTGGCAGTCTCACTGAATTCTGGGATTTGACTCTCAAAGAGCAGTAGTGGCTGACTAGTAAGGGATTATGTCCCCTCCTATATCTTTTAGAGTTTCCTCAAAGAGCATTTGTTTCTTAGCATTCTCATGTCACTCCTGTGACAGTCCTATTACAGAGACTTGGAGCACAGAGGCCAGGAGAGAAATTTGCTGCATGAGGCAGTGATATATCTGGCTGGCTTGAACCGCTTTGACTTGTCAGAGAACATCGCTTCAAATCTGTCCATTCTCTAGACAGCAACCAAAGGAGACATCAGAATGTGTAACGTCTAACCAAGCTGAATGGAATTTTAGGATGGATGTCCTGCTTTCTCCACTATTGATCCTTGACCAGCGAACCACCAGCCAGTCACCTTTATGAAGGAAGGAGAGACAAGAAAGATGCAAAGATGCTTTAAGGACCTATAAGAAATGTGACTCTTAGGCTTTAAAATGTCCCCATCAAATTATTTACATGACTGTAGCACAATGCAGATGACTATATGCATGGGGGTGGGGCCGAATCAATAGAAAACAGTGATGTGTTGATTCACTAGCAAAGATAGTTTGTTGCCTATCTCCTTATCAGCATTTTTAATTTAAGAAATCGGTTGTCCTCATGGCTCACGGCCCTTCTGTTATGTCTCAGTGATCTAATCACGGGAAAATGAACACAGAACATGAAGCAGTAATCATGTGTGGCTGTCGATTATAATGCAGGTCGAAACTTTGTTTAAAGCTCTGTTCCTTGTATCTTGCATCAATTTACATCCTATCAATTTAGCCTTAATGGTGAAGCTCCTAGCTAATAGAAAAAAATTTATATTTTCTTGGAAATTTGATACCAAGAATTTACTGCAGATACTAAATATCTGGTCATTACACAATATGCAAATTTTAGAGACTCAAAATAGGCCACATAATTATTCTCAGGTTTTCAAATATTTTTACATTCTGTTGGAATAGGAAGATATTGATATTAGTAATTAATGACACTTCAAAAGATTATTGATATTATTTAAAATTTCTTCAGTTATAAATACATATATATGTATTAATATACATATATATGAATTTAGTTCTAAATACAAATATATATATACCTAACACACACACACACACACACACACACACACATATATATATATATATATACACATATATGTATATACATACATACATGGTGTGGAGAAAATGCTCAGTAGTTAAGAGCATTTGCTTGCAAAATCTAATGGCCCATGTTCAATTTTTCAGTACCTATGTAAAGCCAAATGCACAAAGTAGTGCATGTCTTGAGTATTTTCAGTGGCAAGAAGCCCTGGTGTGCCCATGTTTGCTTTCAATCTCTCATTTAAGTAAATAAATAAATAAATATGTAAACCCTCATATATAGTATGCTATCTCAACTGGATTGAATAACATTTATGAATACAGTAAATGAACCATGTGCATAAAATGTGTATGTGGATACAACTTCATGCTGTATTTTTATGCCAGAAAAATAAATACTTGCATATCAATAACACTGAAAATATTTATGAACTCTAAAACCTGATATTACATTTCTCTATAAATTTCAGGCCCTTATAAGATAAATGTCAGTAATTATAAAAGTATAGTACTTGTAGATCTATTTTCAGATTGTGATAATACTGTTATCTGACCAGTAATTATATTTCAGAATATAATGGTTGGTTTTGTGCTGAAGGATAAAATATATCAAAATAAAACTTTATCATGACTTAGAAAAATATCTATATATCAGCATGGAATATTTATTTCCTAATATAGCTTAAGTGAAACTTTGTAAAACAAAAATTCAAATTTCCTTTTTCATTATGCATTACATTGAGATACTCAAATACTGACTCCCAGAGGTGGGGTAAGTTGGGTGGAGTTGCTTGTTGTGTGTTGCAGTTACCTTTGCAGTTTATGAGAGAAAAGGATTTCTTTTAGCCTAGACTTCTAAGAGGTAACTTCATGATATCTGGAAAAGCATGGCCTGAGAAAGATAGCAGGGCATCACTTCTTGTCACAGTATCTGAGTGGAAGTAATCTAGATGCTGGACTTAGAGCTGGGCTCTAGTACCCTGAAGCCCACTCCCAGACACATGCCCTTTCTAACACGGGTCAACCTCCCCAAAGCCCCAGTAATTTCTCAAATTTCCACCAGCTGGGGTCTAACTATTCCATTCAAACCACTATACTGGTATGTAATTATCAGGAATCTCTAGGTAGTGAATATATTCTCAAAAATTAAAAATCATTCTAATTCTAAACTATCCTTTGATTTTGACTAGACATATTTTGGTAAATTTTTAGTGGGCATGAAGAGCAGCTGGAACATAATTACCTGGAGTGTGGTTATAAGGAAAACAAAATTCGGAATATGACATAACTTTATAGTAATTAAAACCAGTGCAAAATGTAATTTATGACTGAACAAATGACATGTTATTTTGCTTTCTTACAGCAAATGTGTCTGGTTGCTGAAGATGTACTGTAGCAGGATTTTGTGATGTCATTATTGAAAAATAACCTCCTATAATTAGAGTCCTTTTACAAAAGCTCTCATATGGAATTTTATTTCCTCTAGTAAAAACAAGTTTAATTTTAGATATGGGTGGTTAATTTAAAAATACAGTTAATTTTCATCTCTAGCAAGTCCTAGATTCTCTACATTTATCACACAATGTGTATATTTCTTTTAAGCTGGGCTTTATTTGTGTCCGTAATAAATTGCTTTGGTATGTTATCATTTAATTAACTTATAATAAGAACACCGTGTGTCACATTGTCCTTTCAAAGCCAGAATACCATAAAGCTTGCTGCATTTATATACATGTGCTTTCTCAAGATTCCAGACTTGTTCAAACAGCACTTGTGACACTCTAAGCCACTTTGAGTTCTTATATAGAAATAAAGGAATGCAAAGTCAAGTTTAAACAGACCTCTTAAAGCACACACAGTAAAGTAGCCAAACAGATTAGATTGCTCTTAAGTGATACTATTTGCTTTTCTTCATTTTCATCACAACACATCTTGAGTTACCAAAAGACTGTCCCTTTTATCTTTCAGCAAATGCCTTTTTCGCTGAGTGCTGCAACCTCACTACAATTTGACTGTAGTTGCATGTAGACATTGTCTTCACATACCATGGAGCCTGCCAAATATTTAAGTCTTTGTCTAGACTGACCCTTGTCTCCAGCCTAGGTCCTGCCCTTGCCTGAACAAAAGACCCCAGTGATGGGCTGTGTTCTCTCCAGCACGTGGTGACTGTGACCATGCCGTCAGCACTATGGTAACATACAGTGTCATGAACCTTTTATTCAAAGGGAGGCCTTTCTTGAACTCATTTGGACAATTAGTCCTAAAGCTGCCCAGATCAGCAATATTCCACCATAAGTGCTAAATCAGGATACAAAAAAAATAATACTCAACATCCATTAACCACTTTAGTACCAACATAATACAATACTAATAGTACTAAAATCTGACCTTGAACGTTACTTCTGAGTAAATCAAATCCTGTGACTATGAGGTATCCTTAGGAGGAAAAACAACCCATATTTCTTTTAGAAGCAGAAGGAAAGACATCACAGGACAAGCAATGAGCACAGTTAGCTTCTGGGATGAATTCAGAATTTTACCAATATATGGAATCATCCAGAGGAAATGGACAAGTTTTAAAGCAGTACCCTCTATATCAGCATTTTGCTTCTATTTATTTCAAACACTTCAACTGCTCCTGTGAATGTTTTTCCCTCAAGATTTAAGAATTACTTTTTGACATAAATGGGAAGATTATTACTTGAACATAGTAAGTTACATAGTTAGCTTATAGTTGATCACTAAATTCAGAATACAAAGGCTTCATCACATAAAACATATACCTCTTAAGGCAACCACCATAAAGAATTCCAGGTCATCCACAGAAGGGTGAGTTTTTGACCTTGTAGTTGCAAATAAGTATTCATGACATATGACAGACTTTCTGGCCTATAAAACCTGACAAAAGTTGATTTAGGAGGAAGGGCTTATTTCAGTTTACAGGTCCAGGTGACAGTTTCTCATGGCAGGGAAAGCCCGGCAGCAGGAGCTTCAGGCAGCTGGTCACCTTCAGTCCACAAGGAGGAAGCAGAGTAATGAGTGTGGCTGTTCAGCCAGCTCTCTCCTTTTTAAAAAAAAAAAAATATTTATTCACTTATTCAAAAGCAGAAAGAGAGAGAAAGAAAGAAAGAAAGAAAGAAAGGAAGGAAGGAAGGAAGGAAGGAAGAAAGAAAGAAAGAAAGAAAGAAAGAAAGAAAGAAAGAAAGAAAGAAAGAAAGAAAGGGCTTCTAGCTACTGTAAAGGAACTCCAAATGCATGCACGACTTTGTGTGTCTAGCTTTACATGGGTACTGGGGAATTGAACCCAGGTCATTAGGCTTCACAGGCAAGTGCCTTAACCACTGCATTATCTCTCTAGCCCAGCTCACTCCTTTTTATATAATCCAGGACCCCAGCCTATGGAATGACACTGCCCACAGAGGGTATGTCATCCCACCTCAATTAACCAAATCAAGATAATCCCTCACAGATAAGGGATAAGTCATATTAAGTTGGCAATCAATATAAACCATTGTGTATCCCCAGTTACTTTTAGAAAATATATTTTAAGATAGAATCTTGCTAAGTAGCCAGGCCTTGAGCTTATAAACTCCTTGCCACAGCCTATCAAGTAGGTAGGGGTATAGGCATTCAACACCACACCCAGCTAGGGACATTTTAAATATAGACAGACATCACTTAATGGTGTGGAATTGTTAGGAGGAATGAACTGTAAGGGAATCCTACTTTCATGTGAACATTGTAGACTGTACTTTTAAAAACCTTAGATGGTGGGCTAGAGGGAAGCCTTAGCAGTTAAGACACTTGCCTGCAAAGCCTAAGGAACCATGTTTGATTCCCAATACCCATGTAAGCCAGATACACAGGTGACACAGGTGTCTGGAGTTCCTTTGCAGAGGCTGGAGGCCCTGGCATGCCCATTATTTACCTCTCTCTTTCTCTATTTATTTGTATCTCAAATAAATAAATAAATAAATAAATAAATAAATAAATAAATAAATAAATAATTTAAAAAACCTAGATGGCATAGAGTCTTGTGTGTGTGAATATGTGTGTATTTCAAGCAGAACCAATTTCTACCTCAGAGTTTGCTCATCTAAAAGGACAGTGCTATGCTTCTCTGTCTAGGACTACTCTTATGTAGAAATCATACAAAACTAGGAAGATTTCTCTAAAGAAAGGAAGGAAAGGTAAAAGAATGGAAGAAAGGAAGGCTGTCTTGCCTTGGTCATCACTGGCTCATGTTAGTACCCACAGAATAAGCCTGTCTTTGCTTATCTATATGTGGCTATCAAGGACATGGTTTTGCTTTAAGCAATAGAAATCAGTTTTAATTCCTTAGTTCCCAGTGACCAATTAGTATTGGATTGACAAGAGTTTATGTATAATCGGAGTTTATGACAAGAGTCCCTAAACTTTGTGTGTGTGTGTAAGACCATTTTGGCAGTCTTAAAATTTATATCTTAAAAATAATGTTTGTTTTTGCCTTTTGATAAAAAAAACATTCTATTTTGAAATAATTCTAGGATCACAGGAAGTTACAAAAATAGATACAGGAAATTGTGTGTGTGCATGTGTGTGCATGTGTGTGTGTGTGTGTGTGTGTGTGTGTGTTAACTCACCTTCCCAGTGCTAACATCTGCAACCTGGAAACAAGGACACTCACACTGTTACAAGGCACAGAGCTGTATATAGATTTTAATGGCACTAGGGGTACTGTGTGTGAGTGCAATGTGTGTGTAAGTGTGTCCATCATTCTGTGCAATTTTACTAAACATGTGAGTATGAGTAGTCACAACTTGACAACTACAGTCATATACAGAAATGTTCCATCAGCTCAGGATCCATGGTTTATACGTTTATAGACACATAGGCCCCAAATATCCCTTAGGAACCACTAATCTGTCCTTAATTTCTATAATTTTTAATTTTAGATCTGTCACATTAATTGGATCAGATATTATTGTGTAATCTCTATAAAATCATTTATTTCCTTCAGCCTAATTTTCTTGTGGTTGCATATATCGATAGCTCACTCCTGTTTGTTGCTGAACACTATCCCAAGGTTATAAACAGACCACTGTGTGTTTAAACATACTCTTCTTAATGGTCACCTGGATAGTTTCCAACTGTTAGCTGCTCACAAATAAAGCCATCGCAAAGGCCTGTTCCCAGACTCTTTTTGTGAACATGTTAGCAGTTCTCTGACACATATCTAAAAGTGTAATTGCTGAGTAGATTAAGAGCCCCTTTACTAACCTATAAAGTACTGACTTATTTTGCAAGTTACAGTGCACCTTATCAGCAGCCATGTATGAGTTACCTATTCCCCCCATCTTCACCAGCATTTGGTGTTTTTACCGGTTTGGGGGTCATTTTGATAGTGATACAGCTAATGACATTGAACATTTTTTCAGGTGTTTATTTGTCATCAGTAAACATTCTGTGGTGAGATTTCTTATCATGTATTTTTCTATTTTTATTGTTTTCTTTAAGTTATTGGGTTTTGAGAGCCCTCTATAATCTAGATATAAATCCTTTGAAGGAAATAAAATTTGCTATTGTTTTCTGTTTTTGTATTTTATGGTGCTTTAAAAAAGTTTTTCTTTTTCTTTTTCTATCAAATCTGTTTTTAAATCATTATTATTATTATTAACAACATATTTCATATGTATACATAGTGTGTTGGCACCCTATTTTCCCCATGGGGTGTGGTTCATGAATTGTGGGAGCAGCAGTCAGTTATTCTTGGGTGGAGGGCATGATGTCTCCACCTGTGGCTCTTGCAAGCTTACCGCCTTCTCTTCTGCAAAATGCCCTGGTGCTTTGAATGCAAGGCCCTCATAGGTGTGTATGTTTAAACACTTGGTTCCCAGCCATTATCTCTCTAGCCCAGCTCACTCCTTTTATATAATCCAGGACCCCAGCCTATGGAATGACACTGCCCACAGAGGGTATGTCATCCCACCTCAATTAACAAATCAAGATAATCCCTCACAGATAAGGGATAAGTCATATTAAGTTGGCAATCAATATAAACCATTGCGTATCCCCAGTTACTTTTAGAAAATATATTTTAAGATAGAATCTTGCTAAGTAGCCAGGCCTTGAGCTTATAAACTCCTTGCCACAGCCTATCAAGTAGGTAGGGGTATAGGCATTCAACACCACACCCAGCTAGGGACATTTTAAATATAGACAGACATCACTTAATGGTGTGGAATTGTTAGGAGGAATGAACTGTAAGGGAATCCTACTTTCATGTGAACATTGTAGACTGTACTTTTAAAAACCTTAGATGGTGGGCTAGAGGGAAGGCTTAGCAGTTAGGACACTTGCCTGCAAAGCCTAAGGAACCACATTTGATTCCCAGTACCCATGTAAGCCAGATACACAGGTGACACATGTGTCTGGAGTTCCTTTTCAGAGGCTGGAGGCCCTGGCATGCCCATTATTTACCTCTCTCTTTCTCTATTTATTTGTATCTCAAATAAATAAATAAATAAATACATAAATAAATAATTTTAAAAACCTAGATGGCATAGAGTCTTGTGTGTGTGAATATGTGTATATTTCAAGCAGAACCAATTTCTACCTCAGAGTTTGCTTATCTAAAAGGACAGTGCTATGCTTCTCTGTCTAGGACTACTCTTATGTAGAAATCATACAAAACTAGGAAGATTTCTCTGAAGAAAGGAAGGAAAGGTAAAAGAATGGAAGAAAGGAAGGCTGTCTTGCCTTGGTCATCACTGGCTCATGTTAGTACCCACAGAATAAGCCTGTCTTTGCTTATCTATATGTGGCTATCAAGGACATGGTTTTGCTTTAAGCAATAGAAATCAGTTTTAATTCCTTAGTTCCCAGTGACCAATTAGTATTGGATTGACAAGAGTTTATGTATAATCGGAGTTTATGACAAGAGTCCCTAAACTTTGTGTGTGTGTGTAAGACCATTTTGGCAGTCTTAAAATTTATATCTTAAAAATAATGTTTGTTTTTGCCTTTTGATAAAAAAAACATTCTATTTTGAAATAATTCTAGGATCACAGGAAGTTACAAAAATAGATACAGGAAATTGTGTATGTGCGTGTGTGTGTGTGTGTGTGTGTGTGTGTGTGTGTGTGTGTTAACTCACCTTCCCAGTGCTAACATCTGCAACCTGGAAACAAGGACACTCACACTGTTACAAGGCACAGAGCTGTATATAGATTTTAATGGCACTAGGGGTACTGTGTGTGAGTGCAATGTGTGTGTAAGTGTGTCCATCATTCTGTGCAATTTTACTAAACATGTGAGTATGAGTAGTCACAACTTGACAACTACAGTCATATACAGAAATGTTCCATCAGCTCAGGATCCATGGTTTATACGTTTGTAGACACATAGGCCCCAAATATCCCTTAGGAACCACTAATCTGTCCTTAATTTCTATAATTTTTAATTTCACATGTGTCACATTAATTGGATCAGATATTATTGTGTAATCTCTATAACATCATTTATTTCCTTCAGCCTAATTTTCTTGTGGTTGCATATATCGATAGCTCACTCCTGTTTGATGCTGAACACTATCCCAAGGTTATAAACAGACCACTGTGTGTTTAAACATACTCTTCTTAATGGTCACCTGGATAGTTTCCAACTGTTAGCTGCTCACAAATAAAGCCATCGCAAAGGCCTGTTCCCAGACTCTTTTTGTGAACATGTTAGCAGTTCTCTGACACATATCTAAAAGTGTAATTGCTGAGTAGATTAAGAGCCCCTTTACTAACCTATAAAGTACTGACTTATTTTGCAAGTTACAGTGCACCTTATCAGCAGCCATGTATGAGTTACCTATTCCCCCCCCATCTTCACCAGCATTTGGTGTTTTTACCGGTTTGGGGGTCATTTTGATAGTGATACAGCTAATGACATTGAACATTTTTTCAGGTGTTTATTTGTCATCAGTAAACATTCTGTGGTGAGATTTCTTATCATGTATTTTTCTATTTTTTATTGTTTTCTTTAAGTTATTGGGTTTTGAGAGCCCTCTATAATCTAGATATAAATCCTTTGAAGGAAATAAAATTTGCTATTGTTTTCTCTGTTTTTGTATTTTATGGTGCTTTAAAAAAAGTTTTTCTTTTTCTTTTTCTATCAAATCTGTTTTTAAATCATTATTATTATTATTATTAACAACATATTTCATATGTATACATAGTGTGTTGGCACCCTATTTTCCCCATGGGGTGTGGTTCATGAATTGTGGGAGCAGCAGTCAGTTATTCTTGGGTGGAGGGCATGATGTCTCCACCTGTGGCTCTTGCAAGCTTACCGCCTTCTCTTCTGCAAAATGCCCTGGTGCTTTGAATGCAAGGCCCCTCATAGGTGTGTATGTTTAAACACTTGGTTCCCAGCAAGGTGACACTGTTTGGGAAGTTTGTGAAATCACTAGGAAGGAGAGTCTCGAGTGTGCTCATCTCTCTCTGTTTCTTCCCTGCTGATATGATGATGTGACACCAGCTTCCTGTTCCTGCCATGCTTTCTCCATCCTTTAGAATTCTACTCTCTGAATCTGTGAGCCAAAATAAACTCATTCCTGCCTTCAGCTGCTTCTGGTAGGATATTTTGTCTAAGCAATGAGAAATAAGGTTTACCAAGGTTTTCTTTCTATACATCTTTTTGTGTGTGTGTCATTTCTATGAACTCTTCACTTGGCTCTAGGTCTTGAATACTTTTCCCCCTAAACCTTTGATAATTTTAGGTTTGCCTTATGTCTGCTTCAAGAACTAACTTGTATAGTGGTATTGGAAAGAGTTATTTCTGGATATATGAAATATATAAAATTTGAAATAAATTTTATTGAAATATAGTTATCAATTATTTTAAAAATATTTTTATTTATTTATTTGCAAGCAGAGAGAGAGAAAGAGAGAGAGAGAGAGAATGGAAGCACCAGGGCTCCAAACACGTATGCCAGCACAGTACTGGAGAATTGAACCAGAGTCATTGGGCATTGCAAGCAAATGCCTTAACCATGGAGGCACCTCTCCAGCCATCAATCATTTTTAAATTAAGGATTTTATATTATTTTAAGCATATTTATATCTCAGTTTCAATTTAAAAAGCAAAAATTTATTTCAAGATATATGTATCAGGTAAAATTTGGTGGAAATAGGAGCTATCTCTAATAGTTTCAAAGCCAAAGATAATGCTTCATTTCCCATACTTACAATCAAAAGAAATTCTAATGTTCTCACCGATGTTTCTGAAAATAAGGATGCACCCCCCCCCATTGACTTCCAGATCCCAGGTTATGAAGTCCTGATTTAGAAAAATGAATAAATTTGTTTCATACATTACTAAGGAGGGCGACGCAAGATCAATTGCTAGATACTACACAATATACTCCTGATTGATATTTCAACATAAATCACAGAAAGCTCACTAAATATTAGCCGCTTATAAATGCCCCTCAGTTGCACAGTAAGGAAATCCATTTCCTTATCCAGAATATTTTGTAACCATCAGAGTGCCTTCCTCAGGCACATGATGGGGAGGACTGTGATAGGCAGTGGCTAAGACCCTTCCATGAATTGCTGAGCCCTGCTTTGGGGAGAAAGGATACCAGGTTCTCTGTTTCCAGATTGTGTCCTGGAGACCCATCACCCTAACCAGAACTGATGAGAAAGTAACAGCCCATGGCATCTGCCTCCAAGCCACCCAGCCAAAGGGGTTTGAACGCGATGGTTGATGTTTCTTCCCCCTGTTCTCTAAAGCACGTGAGAGACTGCTGACTGGTCAGTATCAGGAAACTGCCATTTCATTATTACATGTAAATTAATCTACTAGAAGAAGAAAGCCGAAGCATTTAGCAACACAAGGTTGTCCTGTTTTGACAGCATTTTAGTTATGGGTTCAAGAGTAATTACTGAAATAAATCATCAATAGGTGGTGGTGACATTGATTTTTGTGTCAGCATCCAAGTAAACTATAACCCAAGCTTGGTGCAGAGCCATGTTCATTGTCTTTTCTGCTTTATTTTCAAATTGCTGTCAAAAAAAGAAAGGCTTTTCAGTTTCCACATGAAATTGCCTACTGAGGTGCTTTTCCCAGGAAACCTCCCTGCCCACATCACCTCTCCCTCCCCGGCTCTCACCCTGAACAGTCTCCCTGGACCACTTTACTCACTCTCCTAACTAGTGTGAAATGCTAATAGGGATTGCTGTGATTTTCCAACAAAGCGAAAGGAAAATGTGATTACTGGTCAGAGGGTTTCATATTAGCACTTGCTTCTGCTAATTTAAAAAATAGGTTGGACTGCAGTGGTAGGAAAACCAATTTCCTCCCTTAACATTAGTTTCTTCTGCTGTTCTTTGTTTAATAAATGTCCTCTGGGCCCAAACTAATGTGAACAGGGGAAAGGGAACTGAGCTCTTATTCTATTAAATGCAAACTCAACATCTAGCTGGATTTAATATTTTTCAAGACCACTTTAAACTTGATCTTTAGGAACCAAAATATAACAACTTCCATGGTTTTATGTATTTATGTATTTATTTATTTTGCTGCCTGGCTCAGACAGAAAATCCTCTTTGGTGTTCTGAGTTTATTAAAGGTGAGTTAGGTAACTCTGAAAGGAAGGCCATTGAATCAGAATAATCTAACCTTAAATAAACTCAGATTAAACAGTTCTTGCTTCTTCTCACGAAACGCTTCTCTGACTGATAACAGCAGGTATACAGTGAAGCAGAAATAAAGAAAAAAATCCCAGAGCATCGACATCTGCATCACTTCTCCATCTCCTCTATTTGTCTCTTAAATTTTGATCAGAAATTAGCCGTGTGTGATAATTCTTCACACTCCTCCTTAATTGTGCTATGCATTTGAATAAACATTTCTGACTTTTCTAGTTCAAAATCACAGACTCTTTTTTTTCTCCCCCAATTTCCAGCTATTATTCTTCTCTTCTTGATGCCTACTTCTAAATAAAGCTCTCTTGCCTCCCAGCTCTCTGCCTCATCCCTGGTAGGTCATCAACTATGCATTCTGTCCATTTCAGTGTGTATTTCCTTTTGCTCACTTCCAAGATTTTTAGGGAACCAAAGCAAGCTTGGACTAAGGATTAACTACTTCATCATCCTGGCATTTGTAAATGGTTCATATGTCATCAGACTACTATCTAATCATCTGGGAGTGCATACATTTTACCAATAAAGAAACTAAGCTTCAAATCATTAAGTTACAGCCAGGCTTGGTGGCACAGGCCTTTCAGCTCAAGTCTTTAGGAGACTGAGGTAAGAAGATTTCATGATTGGGGCCAGCCTGGGCTACAGAGTAAGCTCAAGGCTAGCATTGGCAATGTAGCGAGACTCTATCTCAAAAATATGATTGGATGATGAAAATGTGGTTCATATACACAACAGAGTTCTGTTCAGCAGTATGGAAAAATGAAATTTGCAGAAAAATGAAAGGATCTGGAAAGAAAGATGTTAAGTAAAGTGATCTAAGCTCAGAAAGGCCCAAGCCTCATGTTCTTTCTGATATGTGGATCCTAGTTTGTAATATCCATAAGTGTGTGCATATAAGGGGACAAATGTGAGGAAAACATAAAAATAGAACAGAAAACAAGGACAAGTATAAAGAGTTGAATAGGAAGAGGGACTAGGGAAGGGTAAAGTCCACAGGTGACATGGAAACAGAGGGCAAGTATGTTTGGGGGAAAGGGAAGACGGAAGGGAGGAGGACTGGTGAAAATGGGGAGACTCAACTAAGATAAATTATTTTTTTAAATATCAGAATGAATGTATACCAACTACAAAACAAAATAAAATTTAAAAAACTAAAGGGCTGAGGATATAGTTAAGTGATAAGAGTGCTTGCCTATCCCAAGCATGCAAGATCCTAAGCTTCATCCCCACTACTTCAAAAGAAAGATTTAAAAAGTAATAACATTTTGAAACAGCAAGCACAATCCTTAAATTCTTTTCTATGCCATATCTGTCATCCTTTCACTATATGGGTAAAGAACTTTTGAATATAAATGTTTTTCGGTTTCTTCAACTCTCTTTTACCCTTCTCTTTGAGTTCTTTCTTCTTCGTCTTCTTCTTTTTTGTTTTACTCAGAGCAAGTGTCCTCTGTCCCAAGTGTAACTGTCTGTGTTCAGGTTGCCAGTAACACACCTGGCTCTCACAGATAAACCCCATCACACAGCCACGTGTACTCTTGAACCTCTGCCTAGAACGGTTTCTTAAGAATGGTCACCCCTGCAGTGGATGCTCCGAGGACCTGCACCTGAAAGAATTTCTGCTTCTCCCCACCACCGTGCCTTGCACAAATAGTAAACATTCAAAAGAGGTTTGAAGAGTGAATCAGTGAATTCACATTTAGAAGTCTCTGACATGTCATCAAAACATTTCCAAGTCTTCTCTTGGGGACGTCAGGCTGATGGGAACGTGAACGGAAAACCCAGCAAATGTCAACAGGCTATAAATAATCATCCAGTCTATCAGCGCAAGGAATTTACACATACACACATTCCCTTTGATGAATGCTAAAGCTCCTAATGAGAAGGAATATGCATTTTGAGAAATTAAACATCAGAACTAATACAGTGAAAAAGTGTGGGCTTTGGATCAAAGGCTCTGCTTCCGCCCTTCTCTTTGCCACTTTCCTCAAACAGGTTGGCGAACATTTCTGAGCTTTGGTTTCCTCCTTTTAAAGAAGGCTTAGTAATGTCTCCCTCACTTGATGACGGTGAGGATCAAATCTAATTACATCTGCCAAGTGCCTTCAGGCACACGATAGGCACTTTATACATTTTAGTTCGGTCCTTTTTTTTTTTCTGCTGAAAGAAGAGAGGAACATTCAAGTTTAACATTTTAAGAATTCAGAAGCCAGTGAATTGATTTGGAATGAAAGTCTCTGTAAGTCTAGAAACTTAAAAAAATATTATTTATGATGATGCTAGAGACAGAGTCCAAGGTCTCACCCAAACAAGCCAAGAGTTTTACCACTGAGCTATATCCCCAGCCTCAAAATATTATATTAAAGATTTCTTTTTGGACACTGTATTACTCAGGGTTCATGAGAGGAACAGAACCCATTGAATGAATTCTATTAAAAGCAAATTTAGGGCTGGATAGATTGCTTAGTGGTTATGGCACTTGCCTACAAAGCCAAAGGACCCAGGTTCGACTCCCCAGGACCCAGTAAGCCAGATGCACAAAGGGGCACACACATCTGGTTTTTTTACAGTGGCTGGAGGCCCTGGTGCGCCCATTCTCTTTCTCTCTCTCTCTTTCTCTCTACCTGCCTATTTCTGTATGTCTCTCTCTCAAATAAATAAATATATAAAATATTTTTAATTTTTTTATTCTTTTATTTATTTTTGGAGAGAGACGCAGAGAGAAACAGAGAGAGAGAGGGAGAGGGAGACAGATAGAGATGGGCGCGCCAACAGTCTCTCAGCTGCTGTGAACGAAATCCAGATGTGTGCACCCCCTTGTGGTCAATTGTAGCATTGGCCCTTGCATCACTTTGCATCTGGCTAAACGTGAGACCTGGAGATTGGAACCACTGGAGATTGGAACCAGCGTTCTTAGGCTTAGGAGGCAGATGCCTTAACTGCTAAGCTATCTCCCCAGCCCTTGTTTTTTTTTTTTTTTTTTTTTTTTTTTTTTTTGAAGAGAGTGTGAGAGAGAGACAGATAGAGAATGGGCGCCAGCAGCCTCTCAGCCGCTGTGAATGAACGCCAGACACGAGCGCGCCCTTGTGGGCAAATGCAGCATTGCACCCTTGCGTCACTGGGTCTGGCTAAACGTCGGACCTGGAGAATGAAACAGGCATTCTTAGGCTTAGCAGGCAGGCGCCTTTTAACCACTAAGCCATCTCTCCATCCCTGTAACTACTTTCTTTTACTACTCATTCTGTACTAGACAATTTATGGTTACTGTGATGAACTTCTAGACTAGACACAGTTTATAAGAGAGAGAGGCATTTATTTGAAAATTACAAATCCAGGGAAAATTCCACAATGGCAGAAGAAGTTGGTCCACCTTCATGAGAAAAGCCACAAGCCAAACGAAGCAAGCACACTTCAGGAACTCCAAAGCTCAGGCACTTTGCATATCTTAGGCTGGAATTCCAAATCCACCAACACATACCTCTTAGGGCTGGACCCCAGGATCTGCCCCAAACACGTTAGGGCTAGACCTAGAATCCACTCACAGTGACACCTCCTCCAGCCAGGTAGCTGGAAATCCAAGAAGCTTTAATAAAACTCCTGAATCTACTGGGGAACATTCAAAACCACCACGGACACTGATGCATTTTAAATTCTGATCTGTTCAAAGCAAGACTTTTCTCATTGGGAAACTTTGACTTTTTTTTTCATCTAAAACCCAAGCATAGCTTGTGAAACAATGCAAAAGGAAAACACAAGGTATGGACTCTTTTATCCAAGATCGGTTTGAAGAGATGAGGGTGCAGATGTGAGCATTCAAATATACTAAGACAACAAGTGGTTGTGTACCCACAAGGGCAGGGTGGGAAGGAGCTCGTAGGTGGGGGCTGTAAGGTTGGGATGATATTCTCAGAGGTCTTGTCACTTGAACTAGTATTGACATACACTAAATGTTTTATCCACTTTCAGAAAAATCTCAGCAGCAAGTGCTCAAGCATATGATTTGTTCCAGGTTGATCTTAATTGTTCAATGGTAACCCTGATTCTTTCAGGTGCTCCAGCCATTGGCCTGAACCATGTGCCCACTCAGACACAGTCACCACCAGTCAGTGAAGAGCTGTTGCCCATTCTACTTACCCACACCAGGAAGGCCGATACATCCTACTTTAACAAGGTTGACACTGCAACTCTGGCCCAAAGTCAAGTTCATCTCTCTGTTGTCTACTTCTAGAATAGAGATGTTAATATAAATCTGATTTCCCTTCTCTTTTTGCCTCTTTCTTTCCTCCCTCCCTTCCTACCCTTCCTCTCTCCTTCTCTTCCTTCCCTCCTCCCTTTTCCCTTCCTTCCTTCTTCTTTCCTTTCTTCTTTCCTTCCCTCCCTTCCTCATCCCTTCCTTTCTGCTTTTTCTTCCTTCCTTCTAACAGGTCTCATGTAGCTCAGGCTAGCCTTGAAATTTAATTCCTATCAATCTTGCTTTAGCCTTCCAGCTCATCTATTCTTTTCTAACTCCTACCCATTCTGTCTATGGGAGATAACAAGTGGTGGGTGGGTTAGAGCCTTTGGCAGTGAACACCAAATCTATATGCTGGTGAGGTAGAAGAATGTCATTAGTCATTTTCCTCCCTGCCTCCCTCCTTCCCTCCCTCCCTCCCTCTCTCTCCCTTTCTTTTCTTCCCAATACTTATATCATATTTACTAATACAATATCATAATTATTAATAGTGGGCAATTTTTATACAAAACTTATTTTTGGTTTGAAAGCATGTGCTTTTCACTCATTTGACAAATAGCTTTAAACATTTACTATGCATATGATCTTACACTGGGACCATGAGATAGAGACATAGAAAAGATATGGTGACTGAGCCTAAAGGGTTTAAAATCTAGTAAGGCTAGAGATGGTGTTTTCAAATATTAGACTTCAAGCAAATTGGTACATGCCTTAATTTCAGTACGAATAATTATCAAGGTCTCTAAGTAGATAAATAATTTCTGACCATGTGCATTGGAAAGGAAAAGATTGGGATAGTCATCTCTCTGAATCTGCATAGTAACCAATTAAAAATTGGGCAAACTCTATTCATTGGGAAATGAAATAGGCTGCTATGGCTGACAGGATCAGCTTGATGAGAAACTGTGGATTTATCTTGCTCTGAGAGTAGTGTGTAGGGGAGGGGAATGTTTCAGAAGCAGTGGTGATGAGGACCTATACAAGGTTTTGGTTTGGGAAATGGAAGTCACTCTTTGGATTTGAAAGGTAAATCTGAAGTAGAGTCTTTTTTACACAGGTAATGGAACAGCTTGGAGGTTAAACACAGGCAGTGATGGGACCAGCAGACTCACAACAGGAGGTCACCCTGACCTTTAAGAGAGAGGAACAAAGGGCAGGCGTGGCTGGGTTAAATCAGCTCTCTGTCACTATAATGAAAGACCAGAGGCAAACAACTTATTCAGAGATACGGTTCACTGGGGCTCATAGTTCCAACCCAACTGCAAGTGGCCCCATAGGCTTTGAGCCTCTCTAAGGAAGGCAGCATGTGCTGGCAAGACCATGTGGTGAATCAAACTGCTTCTATCACCAGTCAGGATGCGCAAAGAGAGGAAGAGGAAGAGACCAGGATCTCATAATCTCCTTTCAGAGGTTCCCTTCAGTCATCTAAGGACTGTACAAAGCCCCGCCTCCTAGTAGGGCCATCAGTGTGCCAGGCTTTTAACATCTAGACCTTTGGGACACATTTGACATGCTAACTCTAGCATGGACAGCAGAGACCAGAGGTCTTGGCCATTCAGCAAAAGCTAGAACTTTGGAGGACCCATGTAGGAGATGCTGGAGCAAAGGAAGACCTGAGGGTCCTGCTGAAGATATGGCCTGGGTCAAGAGGAGGGAGAAATGCCCCAGCTCCTTGCTTGTGCTTTGAATCCTCTGTGTTGCAACATTCCCAGAATCCATTTGACAAAGGGATCTTGTCCTGCCATCTGCAGGGAATTGGAAAATCAGGGAGCAATGAAGTCAAGCACTGGATCTCAGTGTGGACAGACCCATGAGTGGATGGTAGGAAAATGCCACTCAGTGCCATGAAACCACTACCAATAGTGCCCTCTGTGAGAGGGGTCAGAGGCGACCTGGGATTCTAAAGAGGGTGAAGGCAGATGTGGGCATTGCAATTTTAGGTTTCTGGTGAAAATTGAGGTAAAGCTGGAGAAAAATCCTCCTCCACTGTTGTTGAAACAGCACCTGAGCAAAGTCAGCCCCACTCTCAGAGGATGGATGGGAAAGGCGGTGTGCTAGTTTGAATAGATGGCCCCCAGTATATTCAGTGTTTTATTATACTTTGCATCTGCATCCACCTGGCTGGAGGCAGTGTCACTGGGCTGATCTTAAGGTGTGGTGGTGGGTTTCGGATGTCAATCTAAAGATATGCAAAGTGTGCCTGGCTGGAGTTCCTGACTTGTGCTGTGCTGTGTGGCTTTTGGCTGTGGCTTTTCTCTCTGAGTTTGGTCCTGTGAAAGCAGGCCAGCTTCTTCTGCCATTATGAAACTTCCCCTGGAACTGTAAGCTTCAATAAATGTCTCTTCCTCCATAACTTTGCCTGGTCTAGAAGTTATTTCAGCGAACCTGAAACTGTCTGTTACAGGTGGTCACCATGGGAAAGGCAGTAATCACAGCCAGGAGCCTGCCAGTTTCTTTTAGAAACCAGGTAATGAAGCCGACCAAACCCAACAGTTATTCCACACTTCCATATACTCCCTACCTCAAGGTCAACTCATTTTTCATTTGTGTCAAAACAGAATGGCAGATACTGTAGCCATTTGACTATGTAGTTAAGAAGTCCAGGTGAGATGACATTTCCAGTTTCCATATCACTTTTCCATTTTGTCAAACCAATAACAACATTTCTCACTTAGGCCCATAACCACAGATCTCCAAAACAGCTTTCCCTGCCTGGAGACCCCGCGCAAGTCTTTAAATACAGCTGGAATACCAAGCATGGTGGGAAAGGCCACATTGAATCATCTAACCATATTTCATGAAAATGGATACTATAAACACAGTGGTGAGAATGGAATAGGGGAAGCGTGGATGATGTGATGCCTATAAAATAACCCCAGGAATAAAAAGTTCATGTCTCAGCGTCTGGACCCCCACAATTTAACAGCTGTGTGCCTTCTCAACCCTGTTCTCACCCAGTCACTCAGGCTCCTTGCCTATCTCTTACCACTCCAGTGATTTTGAGCCTTATTCCAAAGATTAGTCTATTATTAAGCCTCTGAATGCTTTCAAGTGACTATCCTTGCTATAATGTCTTCAAGAAGGTCTAATGATTCTTCAAAACCAATAATATTGCTTTCGAGGGTGATTGTAACTACCTACAAATACATCAGTCCTATGACCAACTGTTCACCCTAACTCTTCTCGCCTGTCAGTGAAACAAAGAGGAATGTGGAAGGAGCATGCTCGAGGTATCCTGTCATATGCTATAACTCACATGAAATGATATCCCTGTTTATTCATCTCTTTAGGAGCTCGCATTTGTAAGTCGCCTGCTCCATGGTTTATAAATTATCTTAAACTCTTACAGTACAGCGCAAGAATATGTGTTAATATTGTAGATGAGGGTTCAGTGGCTGATAATACAAGGGGAATTTAACTAGCTTATAAATGTTAAAATGTAAAAGCAGAGGAAGTCTTGCTATTCATCTTCTCCACAATATTCAGACATTCATGAAATTGAAAGTTAATGTACCAGGGACTTTCATTATCTGACCCATTCCATCCTATCTATTAGATTCTCAAAGCACTGGAGACAGAGGACCAATATGTCACCAACACAGGACTGGAAAGGTCAGAAAAACGAAGCATCAATAAAGGACTTCTGAATTAAATTCCACAGTGCTCAGCAAAATATATATATATATATATATATATATATATATATATATATATATATATATATATATATTCTCTGAACGAAGAATATTTGTAAGAATGGGACTGATAGCTAGATATGTGAAAAAAATAGAAACATACTTCCTTATTTTAAAAATTATATTAAAACTATGTTTACATACACAGAAAAGTTTGATTTTAGATGAATAATAATAATAATGATAATGGAATCATAGGTTTAGAGTCACAGAATTTGCTAGCAAATGATCTACTTCTCTTCTTTCTTCCCTTAAGCACTGGGCAGATTATTACAAAAGTCTTGAAAAATCAATGTGATTTTTTGATACCTTAACATAAATCATTGTATAATATAAAATTTGAAGAGTTTACATGGTCATTGACTGTTTTACTGTAGAAAATATGTAATCATAGCTCATTGAATCCACCATTCATGATTTTTAAAATTTTTCTCAAAGTTTAAATTATTCTGGATACAAATTATGCTGTAAGCATAGGTTTGAAACTTATCAACATTTTAATTATAATTAGTCATCACAAAGTAGGCATAAACTGGGGCTTTCCTGTAAATTCGATAATAGGATAAGCAGGTAGAGTAAAGTGGCTGGTGGGCTGTACAAAGATGGAGGAGGTCTGCAACGCCTCCATGGGGTAGATCATCAACAAGTGGTTTTCACATGTGGGATTTCAAAATACTAAGGGTTAGAAGGATGGGCATTGAGTTGGTATTTTATAAACAAAATCAAAAATAATAATCCCATTATTTAAAAATCACTATGGTTTATTTCTAAATGACATTCTATCGCTAAAAATCTCAGTGACCATTTTCTGAGAAAACATTTGTCAAACAATCTGAGGCCAGTGGTGAGCTTGCTACAGTATTATCATTTTTCATCATATTTTGGGAAAAACATTTTATTTTACCAGGATTTGGGAACACTAGGTTATGGTTAATTTTAAATTCAGATTGTGTCCTACAATGTAGGAGTGATTCAAGACAGCACTTCTGGTCACAGGAACTTCTGGTCACAGGGGAGAAAGCAGTACATACTGCCATGACTAGTTAGTGAAAGTTCTTACTTGTGCAAGAGGCTAAATATAGAGGTACTTAGAAGGGTCAGACCGACAAAGAGTCTAGTCTGGGTTGGGCTGTGGCTTAACAAGATAAGGGATGTTTAAGCAGATGGGAGCTATGCTGTAGAAGGTAGATGATAAATGGCGTGGGCATTCAGGAGCTGAGACAGGTTATTGGGACAGCTTTTTGTGGTGGAATATTGGGGAATCCTCCTAAGTGCACTCTTGTCAGTAAAATCAACTGGAGTTAAGTACACATAAAAGGATGAGGGAATTTACTTTGGTTTTAACAGCTCTATTCATAAAAGGAGGAAAATTTCAGTCTATGACATCATTCAAGGAAAATTAACAATAGATAGTATTCCTAATGTCTTAAAAGAGAATTTGTTAAACATTAAGCCTAAAATTTAAAAGAGAAATTTACATTTTGGTTGTTTGCTTGGAGATTGAGGCTCTCATAAGCCAGGCTGGCCTCAAATTCCTTCCTATATAGCTAGAATTACCTTGGCTTCCAAACCTGTTTCTATTTCCCAAGTGAAAATTGACTTTTATATCTCAAATAATTTACAAATCTCCTAGTCATTTATTATCAGTTGCAGCTTTTGCATGAATTATTTTCTCTTTGCTTTTTCTACCACATCACATAATCTTAATATCAAACAAAATTGAAAAATATTTTTCATTATTGACAGTTAAGATTTCACTAAAATATAGTACATCTCATTAAAGCCTAAAATAAAACATATTTAAAATATGTGGTTTAAAATTCTTCTTCTAGATTTTTATTTCCAAATAGAGAGAGAGAGAGAGATTATATCTTAGTTCTTGGGAAAAAAATGTCCAGATTTTTTTTTTCTTTCTACCAAAAGAAAAGTCCAACAGCCCAAATGTCACTGGCTATGTGATTCCTCCAATGTCTTGGTTCATTGAATTAAAAAAAAATAAAAATAAAAAACAGAGTCAAAAGAAATCAGCTGTAAACTTGGCTGCACATTTTATAATTGCTATCCTGAGTGGGCATTTCGTCTTTCTTGATCGCCTGTATGTAGCTAACTGCTTACAAAACACTGTGAATCATCAGCCACTTTCTCCCAATCTGGCTTTAGGAATAAAGATCTTGTAGGATATTTTAAAAATAACTCTTTCCTGTTTCCAAGAACACAGGGTAGCTGTGTCTCTCAAGCCTACAGGTCTGTTTTAAATTCAAATGGAATCCGAGGATCTTGACAGAAAGGACCCTAGAGAGGACTTGTCCAATTGACAACAGAGAATCCAATAAGTCTTTTCATCTTAAACCGTGAGATGTTATGTTGGGAGAAAAAGAAGAGAGTGGGAGCAGAGAGAATGCTAATAACCAGAGCAGGTTTGCAGTGGAAAAGTCTCTCTTCTTCCTGCTCCTTGCCCTTCAGATATGTTCTAATTTACCACTGCAAGTTTACAATGAACAAATGTGGTCATTACAAAATAGCAAGAGACGGTTGAGTTTAACAATCCCCCCCCGTTTTTTTTACAGTGGATTTAGAACATGGATATATTTATGTCATAATAATATTTTTGTCTTTTTATGATGAAAACAATTTTCATCCCCCTCCACTACTTAGAGTAGTTTATTTATTTAAAGATGAGATATTTTAGTCAGAGTTAGATATTTTTAAAATTGTCTTCTCACCAGTTCAAAGGAGGAAATTCTTACATTTCGACAGGAGCTTCTGTTCCTTGTACATGTGCCAGGGGTAAAGCTTTTGTGTCTGTCAGATGTATATCACTTCATACCTCAATAATTCCCAGTTATATGGACTGTATATTCCTTTGAGCAAAGTGCATTGTAACTGTTAGAAGTAACAATAAGGAGAAAAAAAATTGCCTAGCAAGAACCAATTTAACATATTTCCTGTTACTATTCTCAGCAATGCTATTATGGTTTAATTAGATCTTCCTGACAAAATTCATTACAGAAAATCCTGGCTTAGTGAAGAAATAATAAATGCGGCTCATTCATAACCTGTTTGCTATTTTGCTTTTAAGGAACTAGAATGATTTCCCCCACTTTCTTGCACTATATCAAGAAGACTTAAAATAAATATTATAAGTAGGAAAAGGAAGCTAATCAAAGTAGGTGGTAGATAAATAAATACAATTTAGCAGTCTACCCATCATTTAACCACTACTTAATCAGGTGGAAAAATAAATGAAGGCATTTATTGGGGGAGAGAAGAATAGAAACATATCCTAAAGTCTTGCCTCCTTCTCTCTGTCCCCATTACTATTGTTGGAAACAGGCTCTCTTTTTTTTCTTTCTCTCTTGGATATTAATGAGTCCCCTCTAAATGAACAGATCTCCTTGACCAACACTCTTGCAAACAACCTGCTCTCTGCCCAGCTTCTGGGGTGAGCCTCCTCAAGGAGAAGTGCATTGCGTTTGTCTCAAGCTTATACCTAAACAGTGACATCACACTACCTATGGAATAATAGACACATCTGTAATAGAATAATTCCAGGGTTATGAACCCCCTTAGTGATCCACTTCACATGAAAAGCAATCCTTCCTTTTTGGCCTCCATTTACCTCCCTCCAGCCACTGGGAAAGTTGGTTCCTTTGTAAGAACCTTCTAGAAGGCATGGGTTTTCATAATATTCAGAGTCTGTGTGGGTCTCAAACGTTGATAATACTCAGGCTTTATACTGAAGGCCACAGCCCTGGTAATTTAATCTGTCTTCCTCTGCCTCTCTATTCCTGGAGCATTCTGGATATGGAGATTTTCTTAAATAGGGCTTTGAGGTTTTATCTATTGAATTTAAAGGTCAGTGGCCAAAACATCCCAGGTATTGGGAAGTCCTGTTTTGATGCAAGAAAAGACCCCAGGTGCTTTAGGTTTCCATCGTCCTAATGATTCAGAACTTTTCCTTGGCATCCTAGGAATGCCTGCACAGTCCATTTCCAGAACAGATGAAATTCCATTTAGTTCAACTCAAGAAGTATTGACTGGGCCAAGAATGCAACAGTCTTATCACTGTATTTGTTTTTTGTTTTGTTTTGTTTTGTTTTGTTTTTTTGGTTGTTTGTTTTCTCGAGGAAGGGTCTCACTCTAGCCCAGGCTGACCTGGATTTCACTTTGTAATCTCAGGGTGGCCTTGAACTCATGGCAATCCATTTACCTCTGCCTCCTGAATGCTGGGATTAAAGGCATGCGCCATCACACCCGACTTATCACTATGTTTAAAGAGTGATTAAAAACCATCATTTTGGGGCTAGAGTGATGACTCAGAGGTTAAGATGCTTGCCTGCAAAGCCTAATGACCCAGGTTTGATTCCCAGTACCCACATAAAACCAAATATACAAGATGGCTCATGCATTTGGAATTTGTTTACAGTGGCTAGAAGCCCTGGTGTGCCCATTCTCTCTCTCTCACTCTTTCTCCCATCTCTGCTTGCAAATAAATAAATGAAAATATATTTTAAAACCATCATTTCATAAACCTCATAAAGATTTGGGCAAAGACTATAAAATTAGTGCTGAGCAGGGAAGGACACGAACAGTTTCAAAGCTATCCAGAATGTAGGACACATTTTTTTTCAAATGAAGCTCACTAGAATGTCCAGCAAATGACATTGAACTGTTGTATTCAAAGCAGTTTTTTTTTTTTCTGGAAACAAAACCCTTCCTGTGTGTCTTTGTGACATTTACGTACACATTCAGATGACAGAAATTTAAAAATCTTAGCTCAGATGCATGACTTCATTTACAGTAAGGCCGCAGCAGAGACTTCATGGTTGCAGGCATTGCAGGAATGTCCTCCAGAGCAGATCTATGACATTCCTCTAACTCCACTCTTGTTCAAACTCACTGACGAGGTTCCATCACCCCTGTGAGCGACAGTCTTCTAGACTGACTTACTGAACACGTCGTTTCACTAGCCTTTATGAACCCACCTTCCACCCTTTCCATGTACATGTGAAAAGCATGACTATTTTATAAACCCCCGTATTTGCTTAACTTTCCAGACCCTAAAGTCTGCCGAAGCCTGGCCTCTGGCTTTCAAGTTAGGTATCCACTCCATCAGACAAATCAATCTCTTATCTACGCTCTGAGTTAATTTGTCATAAATGCATTCCGAATGCATTTACTTGTTCTAATTCCTTTAACCTACCTCATCTTCCTACATGCCTTTTCCTGATCAAGAAAGATAAACTGATTAGGGTTTCTGCTGAAAGCAGCCTTGTGGTCTCTCCATGTCCCCTTGATACCACTGCGGATGGAGATGATTGGCATTAATCACAGGGCCCATCCAGCTGCTGTTTGGATTGTGGGCACCCCTGAGGCTGCGGCAAACTCTACAGCTGCCTGTTGTGAGACCTGCCAGGAAACAGTGACGTGGTGGTACGCTGAACAGGGTCCTGATGGATGGGAACACATGCAACGGTGGCTAGAACCATCATTGTATAATGAGGATGAGGCCGGACTCTGTTGCAGAGCAATAACGCACTCTTCCCATGTGGTGTTCCTTACAAATGCACCATGACACAAATGAGTGATGAACAAAGAGAGAGCTTGGGTCATTTTAATTTAAGAGTTGTCAACTTTTATTTTTTTTTTTTACACTGAAAGTTAATTTGAGAGATAAAGGAGATAGACATTGGATCCCAAATTAAAAAAAAAAAAAAAAACTAATTCTCACCTCATCATCATTACGCTTTGTTATTGGAGCCCGTGACCTTCTCTGCAGGAAAGTGTATGTGAGGAAGATGAAGAATCATTATGAGAATATTCTGTAATGTGATAGGCCTTAACATCAATGCTGCCCTCTGAAAAGAGAGCCTGGCTGGGCTTGGCCAGGCATTAGTGACACATCTTTTCCTCCCAGTTTTGAATGATCACAAACGATCTTCCCACCAAGGATCACTTCTCCCTACTCGAATAGGAGGGTCCAATGAGGGGAGTGTGGGGAGAGGGATAAGAGAATAAAAATTGCTCTAATTTCCTAATCTGATGCACGATGACTGTTAAACTCAATAGGAATCTATTCATTGGAAGCAAGAAAGGCACTTCTGCCCACCATGGGGCCACCTGCATTTCTAATACGCATATTAACTAAAGCCCATCGCCCAGCTATCAATGCACACATTTAAAAGAGATATGGGGCATATTCTGCTCAAGTTCTATGTTCCCCGAACAAAAATGTTGCCATGGAAACCTCAACCATCAGGCAGGTGTAGTTCTGCAAAGGACTATGGGCTATGAAACCAGGTTCCCATGGCAACATTTTTGCTCAAAGCCTGAAGAATCTTAAATACATGTGCCAATACCTAATATTACCCAGCAGGGTACACAGGTGGGATTAATAAAGTTCAATATTTGCTCAACTAAAAGTTATAATCATGGTAAAAATAAATGAATTAAAGCTAGTTCCTATGGATTGCTTATATAAACAGAATTTAGAGTTGTAGCAGCACTCCACATGAAGAAGTAAATATAGGTAATGTACTAATAGATTACTTTTTTTCATGAAATTCATAAGGCATAGAAATCATGGAAATTATGAGATATTTAAAAGTTGAAACGTATATTCAACTCATAGTTCACTAATGATATTAAATCACTCAGACTTATCACAAGAAATTATGTATATACTACCCACCTATAATAGAACCAATTATTATAGAGACCAAAGAACTAAAGGAAAATGTCAGGTTGATTCATGTATGTTATGTGAACTCATGCTAATAAAATGTGCTGGTTGGGATATTTATGATAATTGCCATTTCTACAGCCTCAAAACATTCATATAAATATGCCAAGAACCAAATTAAGAAAAGCTCTTCCCTTTATCTTCTACAAATAATCCAGGAAATTACAATCATTCATTGCAATAATGCATTTCAGAAGATGTGGAAGGAAGACACCGACCAAGGAGCAAAGATGTTACCACACAGAGATCCTCCAATGGGTTTATAAAAGGAGGGTTTCCTTATTCGCGTTTTGCGTCTAATCCCTACAACTTCAAAGTAAAATTACTAAACAGAATCCATTCTCTGTGAGGTAGGAGGTCATTTTTGCTGTGTCTATCATAGGCTGGACATTTGATAAACATACTTTTTGGGTGAATGTATGAGGAATGAAGTAATCTGGTCAATAAAAGGGCCTCAAGTTGGCAACAGTCATGCTAACAAAGTTACAGAAGTAAGGTTAGGGTTTTCATGCATAATGTTCTGAGATTTTAATTCAGATATGCCTATCACCTTGTTTGATTGTTTTGTAATTAGTACTGATGCCCAATGCTTCCGTTATTTTTTCCCTCTTCATTTTCCCCCAAGCCATTTAATCCAGTGGTTACTCATCTACAATCAAACATTAAGTGCTCCAGGAAAGCTGTGCACATCAAAGAACCCCAGGGACCCAATTTTATAAAGATTTTATTTTTAAAATTGCAATTAGCCAATCGTTAATTTTCTGTTTTGTGAGGTATGTGCCTACCTACATTTTTTAAGCATGTCATGCCTATATACCTTTGTATAGTAAACTCTAATCTTTAAAAAAATGTTAAATCAAATTTCATAAAATTTCTCAGCATTAGAATGTGACCACAGTTATCAAATTCATTTCCAAATGCATTCCCTTCCATGCCTTACAATTAAGCACTTATGGTAGCAGCTTATCATAGCTTTTCAACGTAGCAGGCCAGCTTCAGTGTCCAGACTTAGAATTTAAACAGAAGAGGGGGGCTGGAGAGATGGCTTAATGGTTAAGATGTTTGCCTACAAAGTCAAAGGGTCCAGGTTCCATTCCCCAGTACCCATGTAAAGCCAGATACACAAGATGGCACATGTAGCTAGAGGCCCTGGTGCACCCATTGTCGCTCTTTCTCTGTCTCTCTCTGTCTTGAATAATTAAATAAATATATTTTTTCTTAAGTAAGAAGGTAACAGTATGGTGCTAAGGACTACAATTGTATATGAGCTGAAGGCAGCCAGCTTCGGTCTGCACAGTGAGAAAATTGGTCCAGCTCTGATGACATCTGCATCACTGCCCAAGCAAGCATCCCCCTTTACTGAAAAGCTGCAACAACTCAGGGTCCTTCCTGAGCCTCAGTCCTTTTTCTGTCTTTCAAATGGCAAACATAGCAACCCTCAGTGCACATGGATTTTGTTCTCATCAAATGAGAGGGGGTATGTTCAACTGTACCATGGAATCATGCGATTTACCTCTAACTATATGAATATAAAGGTATCAATGCAAGCTAGTGTTGCTCATATTATTTTGTTCAAAGTCATCCCAAATTACATAAGCTAAGAAATAAGCATAGTTGCATGGTTCAGAAAGAAAGAGAAAGTGGCATGTAACAGTCTGCCTACATCTGTTTCTGTGCAGCATCAAGTTCATTCTCCCCAGCGCCTCATTCTTCAAGAGGTAGAAATCTCTGCATGAGACTGCAAGTTTCTACTACTGGCTAATGAGTTATAATGTTGAGAATTGGGGATTTTAGGGTTTGGCGGGAGCAGTTGATAAACTGCTGTATATCAAAAGGTTAAATCAATTCCAATGATTTTTAATTTTAGGAATCTTGTAAGCCCTATAAAAACTGGATGGATGGGTTGGAAATATGGCTTAGTGGTTAAGCACTTGCCTGTGAAGCCTAAGGACCCCAGTTTGAGGCTCGATTCTCCAGGATCTATTTAAGCCATATGCACAAAGTGGCACATGCATCTGGAGTTCGTTTGCAGTGGCCAGAGGCCCTGGCATGCTCATTCTCTTTCTATCTGCCTCTTTCTCTCTCTAACGCTCTCAAATAAATAAATAAACAAAAAATTTTTTAATTAGGATGGAAATCAACATGGTACCTTTGAAGAAACAGTTTAAAAGACTCCAAGTTTATAATGGCTTATTATATAATATGCAGCTTATTATAACATTTGATTATATTTATTTCATATTACTTTATACTTTTTTAAACAGTTATTTTATTTATTTGAAGGAGAAGGAAAGAGGGAGAGACAGAGAGAGAGAGAGAAAGAGTGTGCCAGGTCTTCCAGCTGCTGCAAACAAACTCCAGATGAATGTGCAACTTCATGCATCTGGCTTATATGGGTCCTGGGGAAATGAACTTTTGTACTTTGCCTCTGAAGGCAAGTGCCTTAACCACTAAGCCATCTCCCCAGCCCTATTTTATATTTTGTACATAAATTTATACATTTTTATAATTTATAAACTTATATTTGAGTATTATTATATTTATTATAAATAATATAATGTTATTAAAAAACACAGTATTTTTCAAATATTATTTTAAAAGCTGTTTTTTGTTATTTTTATTTGAGAGTGACAGACAGAGAAAGAAAGAGGCAGAGAGAGAGAGAAAGAGAGAGAATGGGCGCACAAAGGCCTCCAGCCACTGCATATGAACTACAGATGCATGTACCACTTTGTGCATCTGGCTTACATGGGTACTGGGGAATCGAACCTCAAACCGGCGTCCTTAGGCTTTACAGGCAAGCGCTTAACCACTAAGACATCTCTCCAGCCCCAGCTGTTTTTTGCTTTTACAAAAATCTCACAGCTTTAGTATGTCCATCAAATCACAGGGAAAATAGCACAAATATAAATTAGTCAAGAAAACGGGAAATTCACAAACTTCTGCATAAAGAATCTTATAAATGGGTGAAATTGTTACTTTTTCATTCCTTTGGCCATTCAAAGTATATGTTTCTTAACCTGTGGAGCAAGGATGGAAGGAATGGGGCTAGTTTTTCAAACCCTAGGAAAAATTTAAATTTTGGGTTATTTTTGTGTTACTGCAGTAACTCTTTATAAATTTTGAAATTATCTAAAGTTCTTCCAGAAAAGCAAAAACTCCTAAGAGAGCTAAAATCTCATGGAATAGACTCCAAATAAGGAATTTTTAATGCTACAGAGAGTGTGAGACCCACATTCATGATGCGCCCCCTCCCCCACCAAGCTATACTTCAGTTACAGTAAGATTAAATGCAATTAGAAATTAATGAAAGTTGTATCTTAGGGTGCTCTATTAAGTTAATCAACTTATCAAAAATGGTGGGAGACCCACATGGAGCTCAGTCCCTGCATTAATGCTTTTCTCAGCCTCAGAAAGAGCTTGCTGTTTGCAGTGGTCAGTTAATGCAGGTCTCCTAATTGGTCACAGTGCTGAACATAAGTGAATGCTGTGTGCTCAACCCTATATGAGACAGCAATATCAAACATAATTCTCTTCCAGCGTTCGGGGAGCATTGCAAAAATGAGGGCGGAAAGAATGTAAGAGCTAGGGGGTGGGGAGGAAGGCTGTGGAACTCTTCCATCTGGACATGACATGGCATGGCCACTACATTCATGAATCCAAGTCAGCTGTGGTTACCTACACAAGCCCTGCACAAGATAGGGCTAGTCTCCTTTCCTTCAGGAATGAGAGAAGGGCTTTGAGTGCCCACTCTTCCCTGAGGAGCGGTAGATAAGCAATGGTTACTGGGAAAGGAGGAATCTTTTTCTTCATTGATGTCTCTACTACTGTGTGGGGAGGGAGAAAAACGTTCAGTGGGAGGGCACAAGAGAGGGCAGTAGGGGGATCTATAAGATCAAGTTACACATATATAAAATTGTCAAAAAACAAATCAAAATTTTAAAAAAGGTGATTTAAATTTATGTTCACTGTTAAATGAATACCACCCAACACAATAATTAAAATTCCAGTAGTCCATCCTTCAAAACTCACCAACTCAAATTGGCAAGAGGAAAAATGGAAACATATTTCTTTGAAATTCATAGACACTAAACCAGTTTCAGTGTAACAGTATCATTTGAAACATGAAATTACCATCATTGGAATAAATTCAATTGCATAACAAATTGGTGTGAATTTAACGGTGTGTTTGGTTTAGTATTCCTGTGTAAGAGGACTGTATACAGGTGTGGTGGTTTGAATAGATGTCCATCAGTAGATTCAGGAGTTTTATTAAAGCTTGCCATTTAGATCTCCTGCTGCCTGGCTGGAAGAGGTGTCATTGTTTGTGTGTGTGTGGGGGGGTGAAGATCCTAGGGACAAGACCTAAGGTGTGCGGGTGTATTTGGAATTCTAGTCTAAAGATTTGCAAAGCACTAGAGCTCTGTCCTGTTCCTGTTCCTGAAGTGTGCTTGCTTATGGTGATAATGGTGGCATTTCTTGGGCCTTGGACCTGTGGAAGTGGGCCAGCTTCTTCTGCCATTTTGGAACTTCCCCTGCATCTGTAAGCTTCAAGTAAATTCCCTTCTTCCCATCACTTGTATGTGGTCTGGAGGTTCCCCCCAGCAACTGAAGCTGACTGCTGTAACAGGACTTCAGACTTAGTAGCTGCTGTGTAGGTATAGATGGAGGTGCTAACCTACATCTTGCATTCATGAAGACAACAGCCGTGTCGTGTCTAATTGAGAGAGTGCCACAGACTTTCTTCCACAGCATAATAGGAAATGTATTTTTAAGGTAATATTGAAGACCTTCAACATTTTTTTAACTTGAAAAAGCATGCTTCTATTACTTCATTCTGAAAATTAGCTGGATGTGAGGCTAGGTCCTAAGAACACAAAGATATACAACATCTGTGCTGACTTCTTGTGGACAAACAGACATGCAGTATGAAAACAAAGAGGGGACATCCATGTAGAACACCAGGTCTATTAAAAATAAATAAAATCTCCTCTTCAAGAAGAAAGAATTATAATCTATTTTGCTTTCATAGCCACCAAATGAACAAAAGATAATATCATCTTTTAAAAATGTATTAATGGGTTGGAGAAATGGCTTGGTGGTTAAGGCGTCTGCCTGCAAAACCCAAGAACACCTGTTCGAATCTCCAGGTCTCACGTTTAGCCAGACGCAAAAAATGACGCGAGTGTGCAATGTCGCACATGTGCACAAGGGGGTGCACGTGTCTGGAGTTTGTTCACAGCAGTTGAGAAGCCCTGGCACACCCATTCTCTCTCTGACTTTTCCTCTCTCTCTCTCTCTCTCTCTGTCTCTCTCTCTCTCTTTCTCTCTCTCATAAAATAAAATGTATTAACTAGTACTCTTCAGGGTAACTTTCCTAATCATCTCCTGCTTTCCTAGAGCACTGGAGTGGAAATTGCACTCCTGCTGTAGAACACAACGGAGCCTGATCTCAACCTGATTACAGACTTGTAGAATTGTATCAGCATCGATTTCGAAGGCGGAGCCCTGCAGCATGTCAGTGTGGTGCTGCTTCTGAAATGTGCCTCTCGGCTTCCGCATGTGATTCCAGGCAATCCCTTGAGAGAGTCTGCAGGTTGCTTTTATGATAATTATGTTGCTACTTGGAACCTTCAGAGATTTCAGCAAAACCACGTACAGGACACTTGGAGGACACTGGGATTCTTCATTGAACTCAAATTCTATTGAATGTATAAAGTCATCTAACAACTGCCCTTAATGTAACATTGTAAGCCTAACTTTATAAAAGACATTTCCTCAGACCAAAACTTTATAACACATCCATGGAAGAAAATGCGATCATGGTTCATTCTAGGAAGATGACCGAGAATCAACATTTTTAGATCAAAATAAAGCAATCTTTCTAGAATAGAATAGTATGATTAATTGATGCTATTTTGCTTTAGAAATGTGGTTCGTTTATTTACTGAAAAAAATGCTTTATTTAAGTTCCTACTATGTGTCAACCATTATGGCTAGACACACACACACAAAATGCAATAGCAGATAGCTATAACTTTTTTAAAACCCCAACATACATAAAAAAAAAAAAGCAAGTCCTAGAAAGACTCAGATAAGGCACTTTTAAAAAAATCAATTTTCTGAAATCTTTTGCTGCTTTATAAGAATCAGTTAAAAGATGCTCATCAGATTTCAGTTTGATTAAAGTGGTTACTAGGGTAACCATAAAGTGATGTTGTTCTATGACATTTTAGGATTTCAACGTGGAACTTCAGGAAGCATTCCTTTCACCTTTGACCTTTACACTTGGGTCAGTGACCAAACTGCCCTGTACAGCCAATATCCCAGGCCCCCTTGATGGGTGCACTGTATCATTCAAAAGCAAACGATGTCACCCAGCTTGATTGTATGGGATTTGGTTTTGTACAATAGAAGCCTTTTTGTCCCAGCTATTACTCTGGACTCCTACAGTGTCACTTTCTTTGCAGAGTTAATAGACTAAGGATGGATTTTGAATTTCACACACATACACAAAGCCTCATTATCATTTGCATGAGCACATGGCTAACCAAAATTAGCAGGCAGGCACTACCTCAAGTTATTAAAACCAAAAAAATAAAAAGAAAGAAACTGAACAGAGGTGAGAAAAGCCCATTACTTAAAGCCCATTTAGTATGGATTAAAGTTAATTATAATAGGATATCCCAACCTGTAAAGAATAATTGTGCTTCCTGTTTTTCAGATCTTCAGGAAGTTGATATGATCAATTTAATTTTAAACATTTGCATATTGGGATGTTCGCTGGTCAAATATGCACGTCTAGAACTTGTCTGGGCTTGAAGTGTTGATTCTTTTAAAAATATATATATTTATTTACTTATTTGCAAGTGTTGGGGAAGAGAGAAGAGAGACAGACAGAGACAATGGGCATGCCAGGAGCTCCAGCCACTGCAAACAAACTCCAAATGCATACACCACTTTGGCATCTGGCTTTATGTGGATACTTGGGAATTGATCCCAGGTCTTTAGGCTTTGCAGGCAAGTGCCTTCACTGCTAGGTCATCTCTCCAGCCCTGAAGTGTTGATTCTAAACAGAACTGAAACATATACTATTCAAGCAAGTGGTGAAGAATTAATAAATGTAAATGAAGGGATAAGCTGTATGTGTACCTACTTTCTATACCTGAAAATATTTTCTAAAAATTCTTACTACACTGGGCATGTCCAGAGACCACATGTAACACTCCTTACTGCACATCCCAATTGTAACGTATGTTGTGATCACTCAGCCCTTTTGGTCTCCTTTTTCTCTTCACTCTGCTGTCCAATGTGGAAAATGAAACAAGCAAGTCCCGATCTTCATGAGGATTAGCGGGAGGGATACACCTGAACACATCCCACCTGCTCGAGCTGCCGCTGAATCCAAGTCTTTCTCTGCTTCTGCTATGCTAACTCTTGAGGCCCTAGTCCTAGCCTCAGCCTTGGATAGGAGTCCAAGGAGCCCAGATCTGGGGGTGCCTGTCTAAGGGCCAAAGACAAAGCATTTTGAGCTATGCTCCAGCTTCTGACATTGGAAAAGGTGACACTGGGATTTGTCATGGTCAGCTGGGCTCTTCTTACTATGAGAAAGAAGTCCCTTCCCACTAGTCATGGCACTTTGTTAAAATACACTTGGAATTTGTAAATTCTTTTTATTTTCCTCAGTTCCTACAACATTGTCTCTGTGTGTTTGTTGTTGTTGTTGTTGTTGTTGTTTTTTGTGTGTGAATGTAAGAAAACAAACAGACATCTAGGAGCCCTCTAAATATAAATGAATTTGACTATAAATGTCTGAAGTCATTAGACTGGCCATGTTGGATGAAAGAGTCTTGGAGGTAACCATAACATGCTGAGGTTGCTGAATGGGGATTCTGGATATAATCAAGAATCTAACTTCCCCAGGGATGGGACCCCTGCTGTTTCTTTCTAGCCTAGCCACAAGGCCAGGCCAGGGGTGATCTGTGCTCAATGTTGAATGAATACACATGAGCTTTAAGAATAATTTTCTCTTTCCTCGTTCACATACAGACCACAAGTAACTTAAAGAAGAGGGGTTTGGTCTGGCTACATTTTGAGCAGGTACCACACCATGGCAGGAAAGGTGTGGTGGTGGGGGACTGAAGCGGCTAGTCACATTGCATCAGAAGTCAGGAAGTAAACAGCTGATATTGAGTTAGATTTCTACTTTCTATTTTTTTTTTTTTTTGAGAGAGAGACAGAGACAGAGAGAAACAGAGAGAGAGAATGGGTGCTCCAGGGCCATTTCAGCTGCTGTGAACAAACTCCAGATGCGTTCGCCCCCTTGTGGGCAAGTGAGGCATTGCCTGTTTGCATCACTTTTTGCGTCTGGCTAAAAGTGGGACCTGGAGAATCAAATGGGCGTTCTTAGGCCTGGCAGGCAGGCGCCTTAACTGCTAAGCCATCTTTCCATCCCTGCTTTCTATTTTTTATGCAGTCCAGGACCCCAGTTCCAGGAAGGGAAGCACCCATGTTTAGGTGGGTCTTTCCCACCTTACTTTTTCTCATCTGGAAAGTCCTTCACAGGCACAACCAGACATTTATTTCTATGGTAGTCCTAAATCCTGTCAAGTAGATATCCAAAATTAACTACCACCTGAGTTCAGTGCTATACTCAGCCACTATTTTCAATTTCTCTGGCTTTGTGAAGGAATGGTGGATGGTCAGAAGTGTGACACTTATGAGCATTTGCTGGATTCAACACATTGTCAATTGTACCACTTAATTCTCCCAAGTCTCAAAGGACATTCTAGCCCAGCACGCCACAGTGGTTCTTTATTGTTTTTATTTTTTTGTATTTTCTTAATGAAAGAGAAAGAGAGCAAGAGAGAATCAGCATGCCAGGACCATTGCAATCGAATTCCAGACATGTGTGCCATCTTGTGTGCATGTGTGACCTTGTGTGCTTGCATCACCTTGTGCATCTGGCTTATGTGGGATGTGGAGAGTAGAACATGGGTGCTTAGGCATCTCCAGCCCCAGGTTATTGACGTACCATATTACTTCCAAAACAAAGAACAGGACTGGAGAGATGGCTCAGCAGTTAAGGCACTTGCCTGCAAAGCCTAACAACCCGAGTTCAATTCTCCAGTACCCATGAAAAGCCAGCTTACAAAGTGGTGCATGTATCTGGAGTTCATTTGCAGTGGCTAGAGGCCCTGGTCACCCATTATCTCTGTCTGTCTGTCTGTCTGTCTGTCTTCTCTCTGTATCTCTCCGTGTGCAAATAAATAAATGTGTTTTTTTTAAATAACTGGATTTAAACCATGTAATTTGCTAAGTTTAGCCTCTTGTATCTCTCTGTGAAAGCATCACCACTATCAAGACAAGGAGCATTTGTATCATTGCCCCATGTGGTAGTTTGAATATATGTCCCCCAATATATTCAGTGTTTTATTAGTTATAGTTTGCATCTGCAATCACCTTGCTAGAGGCAATGTCACTGGGGGCCGGTCTTAAGGTGTTAATGGTGTGGGTTTGTGATTCCATTGTAAAGATATGCAAATGTGCCTAGCAGGAGTTCCTGAAGTGTGCTGTGTGACCTTTTGGCTGTAGTTTTGCTCTGTGTGCTGTGGTGGCTGGTTGGCTTTTGCTCTCTCTGCCTGGCCTTGTGAAGAGCAGGCCGCTTCTTCTGCTGTTATGGAACTTCCCCTGGATCTGTAAGCTTCAAAAAATAATATCCCTTCCTCCATAATTGTGCCTGGTCTGGAAGTTCATCTCAGCGAACCTGAAGCTGTCTGCTACACCCCATTTCCTCATATCCCTTTTCCCAACACACTCAATTTTTGAGCAAATTTTGGGTGGAAAACAAACAAACCAACAAACATATCATCTTCATTCTCAGAAAGGCTTCACAGTATACCTGACAGTATTCTCTTTTATTACAATTTCCTCAAATAAGACTTCAAGTTCCCAATTAATTTTCCAAAGGGCTTAGCTTCATCCACTAAAAAGAATGCTTTAGGCTGAGTTTGGTGGCGCATGTCTTTAATCCCAGCACTGGGGAGGCAGAGGCAGGAGGCTAGCCATGAGTTTTAGGCCACTCTGAGACTACATAATGAATTCCAGAACAGCCTGGACTAATCTGAGACCCTACCTTGAAAAACAAAAAAAAAAAAAAAAACAAAAAAAAGGAGAGAATGTTTTAGAAGGACGAGGGAGACATAATTGCCTGAAGGCTGATGGGCCAGCAAGCCTGGCAAATGCAACAGTGAACAATGGGAGACCTTGTTTCCAACAAGGTAGAAGATGAGCAAGGATATATGAGGTTGTCCTTGACCTCCACACATGTTTTGTGGAGTGACACACAAACATATTTTGTGCATACCTGTGTGTGTATGTTTATGTTCACACATAGAGACATCTACCCTCACAATGTATTTAGTGTGTTACACACCAGAAAAAGTTACTTCTTCCACAAACTAAGCTATGCTTTTAAAGAAAGTGAACTTTGGGTTACAAACTCTTTCTTTCTTTCTTTCTTTCTTTCTTTCTTTCTTTCTTTCTTTCTTTCTTTCTTTCTTCTCTCTCTCTCTCTTTCTTTCTTTCTTTTATTCTTTCTTTCTCTTTCTTTCTTTTATTCTTTCCCTTTCTTTCCTCCCTCTTTCTTTCTTTCTTTCTTTCTTTCTTTCTTTCTTTCTTTCTTTCTTTCTTTCTTTCTTCTTTTGAGAATGGATTTTATTTACCCCATATAGAACCAACCTTTCTGGCACATTTTACCTACAGGCTTAGAAACTCTGTAATTAGAACTTCAACTAGGTGTTAATGTTATTATCATTATTATGCAAAGGAGTCAACAGCATGGGGTTGGAAGGACACAGGTAGGGTCCTTACAATTAGGTCCTGTCACTCTTGCTGGGCAAAAATTGAATAATAACACTCCCATCAGGGACACTGGGTCCTGCAAGCTGAGTGCATGAATAAATGTTGCTGTCCACACAAGGTCCTGGACATTAGAGAAAGGGAGGCAGGCTCCCTACCAAACCCTCCATCTAAAGCCATTTTCTGTGGACTATATCTCTGTGTGTGTGTTTTAAATATTTTATTTATTTATTTATTTATTTATTTATTTATTTATTTTATTTCACAGAGAAAGAGGAGGAGGAGAGAGAGAGAGAGAATAGGCACACCAAGGACTCCAGCCACTGCAAAGGAACTCCAGACATGTGCACCCCCTTGTGCATTTGGTTAATGTGGGTCCTGGGGGAAATGCCTTAAGCACTCGTTTGTAAGCCATACAACTATGATTTAACGGGACAAGTTCCTGTCTTTCCACACTGTTGCAGTATCTTTCCCCAACTGCATGACCCACGACAGACTGACTTCAGCAGACAGATATGACAACTCATGAAGAAAGAGACACTGTGGCCCATAACAGAGGCTACTAATTTTACCAATAAACCCCTTCTCCTGCCACATGTCAACTGGAAGAAACATCAATCATCCGTCAGCTCTCAATCAGGTCTCAGAATTGCAAACTAGTCAGCTTGAGTAGAAATGAATTATTTTCTATTGGGGATTCATGCACAGCCTTGCACAATACTGAACTATTATTTGACCCATGAATATATACAGAATTTCTAGTATGTGCAAGGCATTATGGAGCACATAAATATGGATATGATGTGATATGGCTCTCAGGCAACTTACATCATGGAAGAAATTCATAGGGCACTCAGACATCATTTGACGAGAATGCTGAAAGAAGGCAAGCTAGCAGGAGTGTGAAGCACAGGCTTTCAGACTCAAGGAGAGTTGCATAGGTGAGATTTCCATTTTACTTGCTTGTGTATCCTGTTCAGACAGCCTTTGTACAGCCCTTTGTAAAGCCTTTTGTAAGTGGTCTGGGCTTATTTTATTTATTTATTTATTTATTTATTTATTTATTTATTTATTTATTTATTTATTTTGGAGAGAGACAGAGACAGAGGGAGAGGGAGACAGATAGAGATGGGCACGCCAGCAATCTCTCAGCTGCTGAGAACGAAATCCAGATGCGTGTGCCCCCTTGTGGTCAAGTGTGGCATTGCGCCCTTGCGTCACTTTGCATCTGGCTAAATGCACGACCTGGAGATTGGAAACAGTGTTCTTAGGCTTAGGAGGCAGGATCCTTAACAGCTAAGCCATCTCTCCAGCCCTATTTTTGTCTGTCTCTTTCTTGAACTAGAGTAGAGGCCACTGACAAACCTATCTTTTGTTTCTTGGCATTAACATACAGTAGTTTTTTCTAGGATTACTGAATGAATGAACAGGCGTTTGGAGGAAGCCTCCTTGCCAAAGATTGTACGTACAGACGGTGACCAGTATCCTTGCTGTTCCTCTCCTGAGAAATGACTTTAATTTGCTACCTTCAAAGTTTGTTCCCATAGGAATGAACATGTATCCTCTCTTTTCAAAACAAATATTCAGTTCTGAAAATGTGCATAAAACCCATGAAAAATAAATAACTCTTTTGGAATACTCTGTTCAAAATAACCACTAAGTTTTTAAAAACTATTTTTCTTGCCTTATGTATGTGATGACATTACATTTGTATTCTGTATATATGTAATATTTCATACCAATACGTAGTCTACTTATTTATTTATTTATTTATTTATTTATTTTTAATTTTTTTTTTTTCGGAATAAGGTTTCACTCTAGCTCACGCTGACCTGGAATTCACTATGAAGTCTCAGGGTGACCTCAAACTCACAGCAATCCTCCTACCTCTGTCTCCCAAGTTCTGGGATTAAAAGCGTGCACCACCTCACCTGGTTTACATAGTCTACTTATATTGAACTTTAATAGCACTCTAAAATATGTGTTATTGTATATATTTGAGGATTACAACATTATATTATAAGATATAGAGATAGTAAAATATAATGGAGAAAACTGACACAATCATAATTTCATGTATTTTGCATTTTTATGACAGAGCAGTAAAATTCCTACTTATTTAACAAACCTTTCTGATATGATTTTAGGGACCATAGTTCTCAGAGTGTACACTGCATCATTAGACTTTTTTTTTTTTTTTTTTTTTTTTTGAGGTAGGGTCTCACTCTGGCCCAGGCTGACCTGGAATTCACTATGTAGTCTCAGGGTGGCCTCGAACTCACAGTGATCCTGCAATCCCTGCCTCCCGAGTGCTGGGATTAAAGGCATGCATCACCACGCCCGGCTTAAGACTTGTTGTTCCTACAAATCTGCTACTGTATCCCTTGATCTACCTCTTCTCATTTCCCCACATTCCTGTCAAGGTGAGCACTCTGTTATGCTTTATTTCTATAGAGTTGACCCCTATTTTCAGTAAACCATATATAAGTGAAATTATACAGTATTTTCTTCCTATATCTGGCTTATTTTGTGTGTGTGTGTGTGTGTGTGTGTGTGTGTGTGTGTGTGTGTATGCTCACATTCACACATATAGATAGAAAAATTCATTTTTTCATTTTTTTATGAAACACGGGGCTTACTAAGAAAAGGTTTTAATGTAGATTTAAGCATGGACACTACGAGAGGGGAGAGAGACGTCAAAAAGTACGGGAGTGCATGCCCTAGAGTGGGCTTAGCCTTCTTGAGAGAGCCGCCACACAGACGTTTAATCAATACTTTGATCCAGGGCTGGGGAGATGGCTCAGTGGTTTAAGGCATTTGCTTGCAAAGCCTGCTGGCCCAGGTTCAATTTCCTAGTACCAGTGTAAAGTCAGATGCACAAAGTGACCCATGCATCTAGAGTCCATCTGCAGCAGCAAGAGGCACCGCTGTGCCCATACTTGCCCTCTCTTTCTCTCTCTCTCTCTCATGCACACACAAATAAAAATTAAAATTACTTTGATCAACTTTGTTCCTCTTTCTAATATGCTTTGTACTAGCCTCAACCTGTAAACAAGAGGGGCGTAGTAATCTTAAATTCCATCAGGATTTGGTTTACTTTTAATCCATTATCAAAGTATACAATTTTTTTAAATCATCTCTTTTACAGAGGGTCTGAAACTAGAGTGAATGTTCTATTGGATTCGATTTCAGGGCTAATCCATGTGACATTGTCCCAAGATATTCAGCTCTGACCTGGCTCCAGGAACACAGACCATCCATTATGATGGCAATACCACAGTTATTTTCAGTAACTACCAAGGCCCACTCCTGATTCCCATCAGGCCCTAGCCAAGAAAAGGAATACTTAAGGTAGAATGGAGACCATTCCTACTTAAGGTAGAATGGAGACCACTCCTACTTAAGGTAGAATGGAGACCACTCCTACTTAAGGTAGAATGGAGACCACTCCTACTTAAGGTAGAATAGAACACTTCCTACCTGGTGCCCTGGCTATTCCCATGCAAACTTCAAAGTCAGTGATAAATCCCATATATGACAGTGATTCCAGAATATCATAATAGAACCAAAAACTTCTCACTGCCTAGTGATGTCTTCACTCTTAAGATATCCCAGGCAATGTGCTCTTTACATGCATGTGGAGATTCTGGTATGAACAAACCCACTGCACTGCTAATCACAGAAAAGCATAGCATGTTAAATCATGTGGAGTTCATATTATACATAATGATGATAAATGACTGTTACTGATTTATGGAATTACTGTACCATGATTTTAACTAATATTTTAATATTTAAGTAATTTTAATTTAGCATGTACTCCTCCTTCTTATTCAAATCACCAAAAACTTCACTGTAAAAAGCCTACTGCCTTATGCGTACGTCAGCTTCATTCATTTCAAGTTTACCATGTCTCTTGAACACATCAAGAGGTCACATGGGGGCTGGAGAGATGGCTTAGCTGTTAAGGCACCTGCCTGCCAAGCCTAAGAATGCCTGTTCGATCTTGAGGTCCCACATTGAGCCAGATGCAAAAGTGATACAAGTGCGCAATGCCATACTTGCCCACAAGAGGGTGCAAGCGTCTGGAATTCAATAACAGTGGCTGAGAGGCCACTGGCACGCCTATTCTCTATTTGTCTCTCTCTCTCTGTCTCTCTCTCAAAAAAAAATTTAAAAAAAAGAGGTCACATAGATACTCAAGTTTTGGAGGCTGAAACCAACCTGTGAAAAAAGTTAGACCTCATTGTTTTTTCCCCTTTTCATGTATGTGTGGTATGCATGTATGTGGGTGCAAGTGTGTCTAAGTGAACATGTATGTGTGCATGTGCTTGTGAATGTGGAGGCCAGAGGTTGGCATTGTCTTTCTCAACTGCTCTCCACCTTATTTACTGAGTATGGGTCTCTCGTTTCAACGCAGACCTTCGCAATTACGATAGTCTACTCAGCTTGCCCTGGAGATTCCTGTCTCTGATTCCTCAACCTTGGGATTATGATGGCCTGTCATACCGGCCTGGCATTTATATGAGTGTGAGTGATGGGGATTGAACTCTGTCCTTCATGCAAGCTTTATACATCGAGCCATCTCCCTAGCCTCAAGATCCTTCTAAATAAATAAATAAATAAATAAATAAATAAATAAATAAGGAAATGAGCAGGCCACACCACCCAGTTGTCATTTATCATCTAGGTTTCCATCTTTTTTTAAAATGAAAAAAGAAATTTTTTAGGGCCTCAGCCATTGCAATTAAACTCTAGACACTTGCGCCACCTAGTGGGTATGTGCGACCTTGCACTTGCCTCACCTTTGTGCCTCTGGCTTATGTGGGATCTGGAGAGTCAAACATAGGTCCTTAGGCTTCACAGGAAAGCACCTTAACCGCTAAGCCATCTCTCCAGCCCAGTTTGTGCCTTTTAAATGACACATAACTTACTTGTTTTTACTACATCTTAGTGGATGCCTGGATATACGTATTTAGATTTATTCCTTTCTCTCCCTGTTCAACAATGTGTTCTCTACAGCACTACATTCTCCCATCACCCAGTATAGCACCCAGCAGGCATGATTCATGTTTGTCAAGGGAATGGCTTGACTGAATGCCATCCTGTGTATGTGTGAGAGTAGGAGGAGACACCACACTGGATGGGGCAGTCCACTGCAAGATCAAGTTCACTGAGCTCTGAGAAGGTCATCTAGTAACTCTTGGCCTGAGGTCTTGCTTCACTGCCTCACTGTGAATCCCAGGAGCCTTAGAACAGCTTCCATGGTGTTCCCCAAAATCAGGAGCTGGCCTGAAAGATGGTCATGAAGTGAGTAAAGGTTCCTTTCATTGCAAAGCCTGCCCTGTACCCACAGGGGATCCCTTACCCAGAACTCCCTCTTCCAATTTTTATGGACTTATTTGTAGGGATCAAATCTAGAACCATATATTTAGGCAAGAATTCTACCACTGTGCTTTACCCACCCACCCCCAAGTCCAGTCCAGAGACCTTCCTCTTTTTATGATTTTTTTCTTGTTGTTATCCGTTTCTACCTTGAGATCAAATGGCCCTGGCGTCTTAAGGGATCCAAAATGGTGGATCCCCTAAGATGACAGAGTCAGAAGTTCGTCTTTCCCCTCAGGGATAATTTTCTCTGTCCCCCAAATCACATCATGACAAGTTAACTCCCTTGCATGTCCAGAGATGGGGGTAGGGCATGGGGACCATCCAGTCAACAACCTGAGGAGAGCCTGTAACCAGAGCCTGAACTTCTCAGAGGCAGTCTATAGTGAGGGGAAGGGGAAGGAGAAGGGGGAGGGGGAGGGGGGAGGGAGGAGAAGGAAGCAGGAGCTCCAGCCCCTCCCTGCTGCTGCAGGAACTTTCACCAGTACAAACTTTCCCTTTACCTTTGCTGCCTTTCTGTCTTCTTGACTTTTTATTCTTTTTTTTAAATTAAATTAAATTTATTTACGTATTTAAGAGAGAGAGAGAGAGGCAGACAGAGAATGAGAAAGAATATGGGCACACCCGAGCCTCCAGCCACTGCAAAACAAACTCCAGACACATGCGCCTTGTACATCGGGCTTAGGTGGATTCTGTAGAACCAAACCTGGGTCCTTTGACTTTGCAGGCAAGTACCTTAACTGCTAAGCCATCTCTCCAGCCCCGATTTTTTAATTCTTTACCTGTGTAAGAAGGACCCGAACTATCTGGTAGCAATCTGAATACTTGAAATTTGGGGAGAAACTTGAAGATTTCCTTGTTTGCCAACTCTGCCTCCCTCAGGTCTACTCACTGCTAAACATTGGTATTTTCCAAGGAAGGTTTAAAGGAAAAAAGAGGCCAAAGGAAATTTGCATGGCAAAGGTACACAAATCATTTTAGGCATGCAAATTATTGTTTTTAGAAGAATAAAAGGCTGTAAATATTTTGAGAAGTGGGCCCCTAGTGCCTCTTAAGTATTCTAAACTACACTGTGTGCTTCATAATTATGTAATATATAGAATACCAGCTGCTTTGAATGGTGCTCTGGAGGTTTGGATGCTATCAGAAAGCTCTCCTCCCCCAGTGAGAGCCATCATCAAGCCAGCATACCGTGAAGCCAGATCCAATTGACATTGAGTTGCTGGATTTCAACACACTTTAAAGCAGATGTTCAGTCTGTGTGGTACGGCTACCAAGAACATTTTTTTTTTTGCTTCAAAAAACAGAGTGTCATGACATCGTATACCTGTCCAATGTGTTCATATTTATCATTTCATTAACATCTGTCTACAGGATGCATAGATTGCACTCGAGGTCCTGTGAATATACCTATTACATATTTAAATATTTATACCTTTGCATTCAAATGCCCACATACAAAAAGACAAAAACCTGGATATCTCTGTCAACTCTGGCAAAAGCGGAGACACTTGTGAGCTTCTAGAGAAGAAAATCAAATCAGCTAGAATGGTTTGACTTGTGCTCTATGCCTAACACAATGAATGGCATCTTTCAGAAGCCCTTAAAAAGAATAATTATTTACAGTATTAGAAGTCCACTTTCCCATTGTCAGACCCTGAATGACATCACCTGTGAGAGAGCTTTAAAGACAGGAATGATGGAGCAAAGAACAGAGCAGACATGTGACTTCTCTTTCTATAATTTTGCACATGGTCAAATTAAATGTCAATTTAACAAAATAACTTAAAAATAACTTAAAAATGTAAGATAAGAAATTAAAAGCCCCCTCCCCTTTGCAATTAAACTTTAGATATGGATTCACATGTCTCCTTAGAAATCACTGGGATTGAGTTCAAAGAGTCACGATTGCAATTTCTCTTAGAAAAGTGGAAAACTATAGCTGTCCCCATAGGCTGAAGCAGAAGAAAGCCTGCTGTTACTTTAGGAAAAAAATATGAGCTTTACTGCAGAAACTCAGTGGAGCAAGTCCCTCTGAGCTTCATTTGACTAAAGCTGCCTCTAGGCACAGGCATCGGGCTCAGACTATGTCACATGCCGGCTCTGTAACTTAGTAAGTGCCTGACCTTCTTTGGCTTCTCCACCCTTCTGTGCTTTGGTTTTCTCTTCAGCCAAAGGCCAATGATCCTTATCTTGGAGACAAATGCTCTGATACAGCACTTTCATTTTAAGGAGTGGGAGATACACAGACAAGACCATAGAAAGCTTTTCTATAATTTCCCAACTCAGTAGTCACAAAGTGCTTCCAGACACTGACCTGTCTGTGCATCTAGACTGACTTCAACTATTTGTAACTTCAAGTCTCTTGAGTTTCAGCAGAGAAAATACTCTGCTCAGTAGGAGAGGCAGACAATTTTCAGAAAGTTAGACAAGCCTGAACTGAAACACTTCCCATGCCGATCTCCTCCTATGTCTCTACTTCCCTCCTTCCCCATCCACCAGTGTTTCTGGGAAACTCCAGAGCCTGATTTTAATAATACAGGTGGGAAAACTGTACAATTTAAAAATCATTGCAGGGGCTGTGAAGGTAACTTAGTTGCTGAAGTGCTTGCCTGGGTTGTCTGAAGTGACAACCTGGATCCTATCCCCAGGTCCTCCTGAACCACAAGTGGAGGTGCATTCCTATAATCCAAGCACTTGGGAAGTAGAGACAGAAAGATCACAAGTTCAAGGTCACCTTTGATTATACAGTGAGTTCAAAACCAGCCTGGGCTATATAACACCAAATAATTAATGTTGTATAGAACTGATAAAGTATGCTTGAAGTTCTAATAATTATACATTTTCAGTGTTGCTCATATAAGTATCAATATTGCAAATGGATCTTTACTCTTCTGCCATGGTCAATTTCCAATGGTATGAAGACAATCTTACTAAGAGGTAAGGAAAGACTGATATTGACAGAGGAGCAAAAATAATGATCACTTTGAGTTCAGGCTTTATTATGAGAAGAGCAACAGAGAGAGAGAGACAGACAGAGAGAGGAAGAATTGGTGCACTAGGGCCTCCAGCCATTGCAATTGAACTCCACATGCGTGAGCCACCTTATGTGCATGTGCAACCTTGTGCTTGTGCCACCTTGTGTGCATGTGCAACCTTGCATTTGCATCACCTTGTGCATCTATCTGGCTTACATGGGACCTGGGGAGTAGAACATGGGTCCTTGGGTTTCGCAGGCAAGTGTCTTAACCACTAAGCCGTCTCTACAGCCCAATGATCATTTTGAATGGACATGTTCAGAGTTTAATTGCCAGCATTCTTTGAGCTGCCATTCACATTCATGATATATACTATCATAGGCCCATGAAGTTAGAGTCTTGTGACTCTCTTAAACAGTGAGCTGATGCCTGTGGTGAGTCAGGTGGCACTGCAGGGTCACTTTCGCTCTCTAAAGGGAACCTTTCAAAGCCCATTCCATATACAGCAGCAGACTGCACCCCGCAAGGGCTGTGTTCCACCTGCAGATATGCTTTATTTGATTCGGGTTGGGTTTTTAAATTTTTTTTTGAGCCAACTGTTTAGGATATGCAAATTTCACATTAAAAAAAAAAAAAAAAGAAAGGGGCTGGAGAGATGGCTTAGAGGTTAAGGTGCCTGTCTGCTAAGCCTAACAATGCCCGTTTGATTCTCCAGGTCCCATGTTTAGCCAGACGCAAAGTGATGCCAGGGCACAATGCTACACTTACCTAGAAGGTGGCACATGCGTCTGGAGTTCGTTCACAGGGGCTGAGAGGCTGCTGGCATGCCCATTCTCTATCTGTTTCCTCTGTCTCTCTCTCTTTCTCTGTGGTTGACTCTTTCCAAAAAAAAGAAAGAAAGAAAGAAAGAAAAGAAAAGAAAAGAAAAAAGAAAGAAAGAAAAAAAACTAGATCACTGAGTTTCCTTTGGGGAAAAAAAAAAGATCAAAACTGTTAGAAACACCAGGCTCTTATTCCCAAACAGCAGCAATCAACTTGGGCTGAAATAGGGCATGGGCCCTCTCTATGTGCACATGCCACACTCACAATGGCACACGCTCCAGTATGTACACACACACAACACCCCCCCACACATACTCATAACACACAGTATTTCCAGGGACTGACCCCTGAGTGTGGAGGTCACCAAAGTTGGCCTTTGACCCTGCTGCCCCTGTGGCATGTAACCACTAGAAGCCTTCCATGTGGTTCATTCCTGGCCTCCTACAGCATTTCCTACTGCAACACAGAAGAAACCATCACAAAGACAATTGTTCTAAGGGTCAAATCCCATGATGAATCCCCTATGTTGCCTCCCTAGCTTTTCTGAAACATCTGAGTCCTGAACCAGCCACTTTCTGGAGTCACCCTTGTCCATCCCAGGCCTCTCAGACTCTCCTTTGGCTCTCCGTCCACCTCCCTCCATCCCCTCCCCTGGGTCTCTTTGCTTATCCATGCTGTGGTTCCATTCCCTTCTCTTCATCTAAATGACGTCCTATCTGCCTTCTTCAATTCCTACTCCCACATCAACTTAAACAACTTCTGCCCCAAGCCCAGATTTCTGTTTTGAAAAGGAGACCTGTTCATTGTGTGTCCCCAAACAGATGGCACCTCTAATTGAAGATGTCAAAAGGAACCTTGTTAGCATCCCTCGCGCCTACTAGCTGAGTTTGCTGGATCCTTGTTATTGCCACACACCTCTCCCTCTTCATCATTCTCAGCATTCGAAACTCATCTTGCATCATATGATCTAGCAACCACTCTCTTCCATGGAGCCAGTCAATTCTCCCATCTCCTGGCCACTAACATGCCCAAGTATTATCGGTCCCTTCTGTGTTCTCTAGTGGGATTCTAATTGTGTCCTTGGAAGCCACTCTCCTATATATCAACAGCAGGAACATCTTCCTAAAACATTGTGATATTCTAGTCAAAACCTACTCGTGGTTCCATACTACCTAACGCCAAGTGTCAAAATCCCCAGCTTGAGGATGAGGCACCCTTGTGCTCTTAGAACCAACTGTCTTACCTTTCCTTCTGCACACCCTGTCCTGCCTCCATACACTAAAGTATCCCTAGTTCCTGAGCTATATTTTATGTGTATTGTTTGCATTATTCTTCACTATATAATAGTTACATTGTGTCATCCATTATAGTTGGATTCCCCCTCTCTTGATAGACATTTTATAGCTTGATCCTTAAGCTTCAGTTAACATAGTCATTCCATGACACACCCTGGCTCTCAATGGCATCCTTTGTGTGCCCTGTATGCAGTGACCGCATACCATTTCTTATGCAGTTGGCAAATGTCACACAGTATACTCACAACAATTCAGTAAGTGTGGCATGACAATAAGTCCAGTTTTAAAGAGAAGAAAATAGGTTATATTTTATTTTTATTTACTTATTTCTTTATTTGAGAGAGAGACAGGAGATAGATAGGTAGCAGAGAGATAGATAGATGATAGATAGACAGATGATAGATAGATAGATAGATAGATAGATAGATAGATAGATAGATAGATGATAGATAGATAGGAAAGAGAAAATGGGGGTGACATGGCTTCTTACCATTGTAAATGAATTCCAGACACATGCACCACCTTGTGCATCTGGCCTATGTGGGTCATGGGAATTGAACCTGGGTCCTTTGGCTTTTCAAGCAAGTGCCTTAACTGCTAAGCCATCTCTCCAGCCCAGCTTGGAGATGCTAAATAGCATGCCCTATGCTGCACATCAAGAGACATGCGGCATGTTACTATTTCCTCTTATGGCATTTGATCATCAGTACACCGAGGTCCAGCGGAAGGTCATGTATAAATATAGCTCATTACATCTGCAATACCCAACCCTGGTGGGCAGGGCCAGTTACTGAACTTGCACTGGTTTTGATCATGTGCACAGATTTCTTTCTCATAAGATAGGCACAGTGATAGTGCATTCCTTGTGGCCTAGTGTCTGAACTGAAGGAGGAAACATAGTCAATTTCTCAACACAGTACCTGGCAGCTACTGGTACTACCTAGCTTTTAATTTGATTAAAAACAAAACAAACAAACAACAACAACAACAAAAATCCTACCATTTCTGATGTCTGCCTGTGTGACTCTCAGAGGTCATTGTGGAAGTGTAGCCATAAGAGAAGAAACACCTCAGCATTTTGCTTCATTGCTTCCCTGACTCTTCTCCATCTCATTTCTGCCTCAGTTTCCCATGCAGGTGACACAGAACCATTGTAGCATTTCCCTATCATGCAGCTGCAGTGGGGCAGGACTAAGTCAGCAGTTCACCAACTCCTAAGATCCCGTTTGGACCAAGTGAACCAGCTTAGCTTCAAGACACACAATAGGCTCCTCTAACAGGACCAGACTTATGGCATGGCTTCCCGTTTAATTTTCTATTATTTTACCCAGTTTTTTGAATCTCTTCCTTCCATAGTTGTATTGATTCCATGTATGCTTCTTGTTGTTTTTGACAGGTATTCGTGTGTGTGCTCATGTGTAGGCACATTTGTGTGTGTATGGGAACATGTGTGTATAGATACATGTACTCATGTGTGTGGAGGTCAGAGTTGACACTGAGTATCTTCCTCAGTCACTCACCACATTGTTTTATGGAGACAGTCTCTCATTGAATCTAGAGCTCACTGATTCATTTAGCCTAGCTAGCCAGTACATCCTTAGATCAGCCTAGCACTGCCTCCCCAACACTAGCATTACACAAGTGCCGCCACAGCCAGCTTGTTATGTAGGTGCAAAGGCTCCAAACTAAGGCCCTCGTGTTTGTGTGGCAAGCACTTTCCTAAGATATATCCTGAGCCCATCATCAATTCTCATACATATACATGTAACTTATATAATATATATTTCTGAGTGAGAAAGAGGCAGAGAGAGAGGGAGAATGGGCATGCCAGGGCTTCCAGCCACTGCAAACAAACTCCAGATGCATGCGCCCCCTTGTGCAACTGGCTTACATGGGTCCTGGAGAGTTGAACCAGGATCCTTTGGTTTTGCAGGCAAATGCCTTAACAGCTAAGCCATCTCTCCAGTCCTCCCCGTGCCCCCCCATTAATTCTTTAAAAAGGAAAAAAAATCAGGCTGGAGAGATAGCTTACTGGTTCAGGCACTTGCCTGAGAAGCCTAAGGACTCACATTCAACCCTCCAGGTCCCATGTAAGCCAGATGCACAAAGTTGAAACAAGGTTGCACATGTGCACCAGGGGGCACATGCATCTGCAATTTGGCTGCATTGGTTGAAGACCTTGGCACACTAATCTCTCTCTAACTCTCTTTCTCTTACTCTTGCTCTCTAGCATAAAAAGTCCAGTCTGTTGGGTTTGCCTTAAACAAAATGTTAAAGGGTTGGAGAGATGGCTTAGCAGTTAAGGCATTTGCCTGCAAAGCCAAAGGATCCCAGTTCAACTCTCCAGGACCCACGTAAGCCAGATGCACAAGGGGTCACATGCATCTGGAGTTTGTTTGCAGTGGCTGGAGGCTTTGGTAACCCTCTCTTTAACTCTCCCTATCTGTCTCTCAAATAAACAAATAAATAAAATATATTTTTAAAATGTTAAACATTATTACCTTTTTTTTTTTTTTTTCAATTTCCCAAGTGACATTGGTATTAAGCCCCATTTCCGTGAGTACCAATGATTCCATAGTAGGGTTATGTGGCAAACGATGCATACAAGGTTAATTCTGTTTACAAATGCAAACACAATTATTTGGTGGGATTTGTATCTTTTTTCAAAGGTCTGATTTTTTTAAAAAAAGATTTATTTATTTATTTATGTATTTATTATTTGCAAGCAGAGAGAGAGAGGAAGAGGGGGATGGGCATGCCAGGGTATCTTGCCACTGCTAATGAACTCCAAATGTGTTGGCCACTTTGTGCATCTGGCTTTCCATGGGTACTGGGGATTTGAACCCAGGCCATCAGGCCCAAGCAAGCACCTTTACCTGCTGAGCCATCTCTCTGCCCAAAAGACCAGATGTTTTCTTTATTTGTTTGTTTTTCAAGACAGGGTCTTACTCTAGTCCAGGCTGACCATGCTACCCTCAAATTCACAGTGATCCTTCTAGTTCAGCCTCCCAAGTACAAAGAAATTGTATTATTCTGCCAAAAGCACCGCATGTGCATTCATGTGTCTGTCGCTCTGTCTTCAAATTGGTAACTCGTGCAAAATCCCCTCAAACCAAGAGATGGATGAGTTAAAATACAACTGATGGAGTAGCACTAAAAGAACTAATGTGATTCCATGTATTTTATATTCAGTTCAGTTTAAAATTCTTATTTATTTGTGTGCATGCATGTGTGTGCATGCACACTAGCCTCTTTCTGATGCAAGGGGATGCCTATCTGCCTTTATGTGGGTGGCTGGAGAATTGAACCTGGGTCAGCAGGTTTCACAATCAAGCACCTTTAATCACTGAGCCATATCCCCAGTCCCTCAGTTCATTTTTTTTTTTAACTAGAAAAGTAGTTGAAAATTTACTCAAAGCTATTCTTTAAAACAGTCATCTCCTTATAGGTCTAATTCTAGGGAAAACAATCAAAGTCCGATAGTCCCTTGGAATATAACCTCTGGCATTTAGGGACATGGTATGTTAAGACTCGAGTCACCAAGAGCCGTACAAACTGTAGGAGTGAATCGGTGACAATGGTACTGAGTGGCTGCTTCCATAGCTGCAGTGGGGCACCTTTCATGGAACTGGCCCTGCCTCCATCACAGTTCTCCCCAAGGATGATATTAACAGCACAACTGCCTCTTTTTTAGTCCTTTCAGGAGAAGTGCCACTATCAAAAAGAAAAAGAAAAAAGAAAAGAAAAGAAAGGAAAGAAAAGAAAAAACATTCAAGATAGCTGAGGGGACAACAAGAATCATATTTTTATTTCCACCCCTGCTTGCATATCCCAGTTTCAGTGGATAACATTATTACTGCATCATCATACCTTGTTTAAACAGGAGGATGCATTATAATTATTAAAAAAGTTTGTTAGGTAATTTCTTATGTAAACATCAAACTTATACAAACTCTATACAAAAATTATTCTCGCCAGAACATAAGGATGAGTGGTATGCCCCAACATATCGCAAGCCTGTTCTTTCCCTGACAAATCCCAGAAGTTTAAACAGGTTGATGACATCATCTCTTACCTCTTCCCATTGAGGCTTCCGTTCAATCTCAGGTCAGGGGATTGTGAGTTACTCCATAGGCCTTGCTTCAGTTTTCCCCTACTTGCACTGGAGAGCAATGCTAAAAGGTTTTAGGCCTCAGTTGATACTTCCCTTCAGCTCTGACATGTTGTTGCATTCACTGTCATGCCATGGTTATTGAAAGCACTCTCCTGTGTTTTGCTGTCTATTTGAGTATGCCTCTAAGTTTTTTTTAATTTTTATTATTTTATTTATTTTTGGAGAGAGACGCAGAGAGAGACAGACAGAGAAGGAGAGGGACAGAGATGGGCGCACCAGAAGTCTCTCAGCTGCTGTGAATGAAATCCAGATGCGTGCGCCCCCTTGTGGGCAAGTGCAGCATTGCGCCCTTGTGTCACTTTGCATCTGGCTAAACGTGGGACCTGGAGATTGGAACCGGGTTCTTAGGCTTAGCAGACAGGCGCCGTAACTGCTAAGCCATCTCTCCAGCCCTGCCTCCAAGTTTTAACATAAAGCCAGGAGCCCATGTTCAATGTTCCGTTCCAAAGACTTTGGTTTTCTTTGTGTGTGTGTGTGTTTTCTAGTCAGTACTGTCATTTTTACTGGCCAACTGTCCTAAGAGCCATTCTAATCAGCTCATTGCTATCATTTCATGAAAGGAAGATGAGTTTCCATTAGTGCAAGATAACATCATACAAAGAGAGTGCAAGATTACCTATCCATGGACACAGCTCAGACCAGGTAGGCAAAGGGAGCATAGAAAAACTTTCCACTGTGGGTACTTATAGTAGAAATGGAGGATCTTTCGTCTGCCCATTGGCACTCACAAGCTGTCATTGCTCCTGCTTGATGAAGTGGGCCAGGAATTAAATACAGCGGAGGCAGAGAAAATTCTTCTCAGTAAACGTCACATGAGTAGAGGGCTGAGGGGATGGCTCATTGGGGAAAATGTTTCCTGCACAAGCATGAGGACCTGAGTTCAGATCCCAAGCACCATGTAAAATGACAGACTTAGCGGCTCAGTCTTTTAATCCCACTTCTGGGGAGCAGAAAGAAGGAATCCCTCGGGGCTGGCGGGATAGCTAGTCTAGCCAAATTCTCTGGGATCAGCGGAGGAAACTATCTCAAATCACAAAGTGAAACGTGAACAAGGTACACAACAATGTCAACCTCTGGCCTCCGCATGCATGTGTAATCATGTGCACCCTCCTACACACATGTGTGCGCACAAACTCACGCATACATACCATGCATGCATAAACATGGAACACAAAATCATACAAAGTTTTTAATTTTTTCTGATATTATTCTGATACAATTGGCTAAAGTTTATTAACCTGACATTCAACTGACTCTCCTTTTCTATAAAAAACCTAACTAGAAGGACAGAAAAAGGAGAAAGAGTGCCATGAGTATGATTAAAGTATACAAGCATTTATGTTTCAGTACCTTTAATACTGCAAGTATTTTATTTAATTTCTATGTTCACTGATGGAAAGCCAATTTTAACTGGCCACAGGTAGTTACTGAATGTATCTTTTTAATCTCACCTTCTTGTTTATAACAATTCTTTCTTTTTCATTTCACACTAATCAGATATGCCAGTCAAGATCTTGAATTTTATAGAGACATAACAGTACTTATTTATATTCTGGGAGCAATCCATTTTCTGACCAGCTGGTAAAGCCACTTAGTATCTTAGCCAATCATTTTAAGCTCTAAAAATATACCTGATATTCTACAACCCATTTAAAGAGCGACCTCAGAATGTTCCTCAACCTGAGAAGCAAGATACCCCCTGCCTTTTTCTTCTTTTTGATATTTGAGTTCTTTTTCAGATGAACTTTAAACCATCTGATGACTGGATTGTAGATAATTCACAGTGGGAGAGTGACATTCGGCTAAATAAGCGATGCTAGGTTGTCAATCATGTATTCATTTAGTAAACAAACAATTACCAGGAAGCTTCTCTGTATATTAGGGACTGGGGCACTCAGCATGGAATGGCAGCCTTTGTTGGGCATGGCTGCAGTGTGAGGAGGGTAGTGCATAGACATATCTTCAAAGTAAAACGTGATGGCGAGAACACCTGCCCAACATGTGGCTCATCAGACCTGTGGGTGACTCTGCATCTGGAGGAGCGTGGAAAAAGCTTCCTGAAGGAAGGGCCATGGATGTGGGAATTTGAATGAAGAACTTCCAAGGCCAGAGAGAGCAGGAATGTTGGAGGGAACTATCAGAATAAAAGGCTAGAAGTGACAAAGAATGCATGGAAGCTAGCTGTGGACCACAGCAGATGCTCAGGGTGGGTAATAAATGCCTCAGGCCAACTCTAGTAGTCAGGTCCAACCTGTAACCTGTAGGCTGCATGAGTCCTGGGATCACTGTGAATGTGACAATGTAAAGTCGGGACATCACAAGTTTGGACACCCCAGCCAGTTAGTCTGGAGAGAAGCAGTGTATGTCCTGCGTACACGCCTGATCTCTGATGTCAGACAATATAGGTTTACATTCGGACTTTATCACGGACTTTGTCACTTCAGATCTCATATGTTTATAAACTCAAAACATACTATCTAGCACATTTCATGATATTCTTAACCACATGTCATAAAATGTGGGCATGTGCTTTACACAGCTCTGGCCTTTTCCTGGGCAGTTAGCTCTTTGACACTATCCTCCTTCCTTCTTCTAGCTGGGATTCTCAAACCTCCTCTCACTTCCTTGGGCAAGGGCTCTGTGTTTCTTCCTTCTCTTAAGTTCTGGGCTTCCTCGTTTCTGGGAACCCAGCTCATGTCTCCTCTTGGACATAAGCTCTGTCTTTCTTCCTGCCTCTAAGTTCTATTTATATCAAATAAAACCTATGAACTTTACTCTCTGATCTGTGGATTTCATTCATCAAATTCTTAACTCCCGGGACAACCCCAAATTCTCATATCATATTGGTGCATTGGCAGAGAAACCCCAATCACTATTTTCTATCTGTGCACTGGTGTATCAACATATAAGAATCTTAGAAAGGTGAAGATACAACAAGGAGAAAGGTGAGAGGATCAATCAGGGCCAGGCATGGAGGCACATGCCTCTAATTTCAGTACTCCAGAGGCAGAGACAGAGACAGGAGGATTCCAAGTTCAAGGCCACTCTGAGATACATACTGAGAACTTGCCTCAAGAAAAAAAAAAAAAAAAAAAAGAATCATCAATCAAACAGACAAGCAGATCAAGGACTTTGGATAGAAAACTAATGTGATGGTCAAATGAGAGGAGATGGGACCATACATAGTAAGGATATTACTGAGGGGGTGGTTTAGGGTCATGTTTCCCAAAGATAATGATCAAGACCTTCTACATAAATGAATTTGATAGGAAAGGAGTCAATGATATATAAGAGTATACAACTAAGAAGCATACATAATCTACACTGTACACAGTAGCTTGTATACAGTGAGACCCATGTATTCAGTGTGATCTACATATGTAACATACATATACCCAAGGGATAAAAGCCTTAGATTTTATAGAAAAAGTGAATTACTTAAAATATGGTTATTTGTCAACTTTTTACTGTATAAATTTTATTGAAGTACACTTTATATACAATGAAATGTGCAGATTTTAAACAAACTGTGTATTTTAGCAAATGCTAAATTTGTGTAATATATACTCAGTTAAGATATGGACACCTTCAGAAAACTCCTTCATGCCTCTTCCTACTTAAATGATGCCACCTAAAGAGCACTCATATTCATGTGATAGTCACAAAATGGAGTGATTTTGTTTATTCTAGAACTCCGTATAAGTGGGATCCTACAGCATACATACTCTAGTGCCTATGTCTTCCACTTAGTTGTTTTTGAGATTCTTGATTGCACTCAATGTGCTGATGTTCAATTCCTTTTTGTTGTTGAAAATACTTTGTCATATGAATATTCCACACATTATTCACTCATTCCTTGTTTCATGGGTATTTGGACTGTCTTTAATTTTAGACTCATGAATAAAGTCACTATGAGAGTCCCTGAGTAAGTTTTTTGTGAGTATCTGTCCTTTTTCTTTCCTTTTTAAAACCAAGACATAAAATTGCTGATTCACGGAGTATAGGTGGACCCAGCTTCGTAAGAAGCTATCAAAACTCCTTCCAGAGAGACTGTACTGTTTTCCCCTTCCATGGACAACTTACACAAATTCAGTTGCTCCGTATCTCTCTGCCAACATTTGGAGTTGCCAGTCTGCCAGTCTTTTCCATTGTAGGCAGCCTAACGTCTGTACATTGATGTTTATTTGATTTCAATTTACATTTTTTGAAAATCAGTAACATTCAGCAATTTCTTTTACAATTACTTCCCACCTACATATCTATCTTTCATTAGGTTTCTGTTTTAAGCATTTTGTTTTAATTTCTTTTTTATTAAGCATTTTGTCTTTAACCAACTAGATTCTAGCAGTTGTTTATCTCTGATAGATACAAGTCCCCTGGCAAATATATGTATTCTAAACTTTTTATCTCAGTGTGTGGCTTGCCCGTTCATTTCTTAATTGGGTCTTCTAATGAACAGAAATATCAATTTTAGTGAAATCCATGGCCTCAGTTTTGTCTGTGATGACTAGTAATTCTATACTCTGTGAAGCCTTTTTGTTTCCAAGGTCATGGGCATAGGTTTTTGTTTTTGTTTTGTTTTTTTTTTTCTTTTTAAGAGAACCTTTATAGTTAGGGCTTTCATGTGTAGGTTTATAATTCATCTCAAATTAATTTTGATGTACAGCGTGAGATAAGGATCAAAGTTCTTTTTTTTTTTCATATGGATGCTAGTAATGCCAGCACTGTTGATTTAAAGGATTTTTCCTTTCTTCATTGAAGTTATTTGTTAACTTGCCAAAAATTAATTGACCATATGTGTGTGGATCTAGTTCTGTGCTCTCTATTCTATTCGATTGATTTATCTATTTTAATGCCAATAGCACAGGCTCTGATCTCTTTCAGCCACATTTCCTTGTGATGTAAAGAACCCAAATAGAAATTTGGTACCTGAAAACAGTTGCTTCCCTTGGAATGTAAGGAACACAGCCCCCAAACTGGACAAAACCCTAATCCTCCCAAGGTTTCAGTCTCCCTGATCCTCCCCTTTCCCTACTTCATGTAAGCACTGCCCAATTCCATCCCCGGGACAGGGGTTCCTGCTCCCTAGATCCTAACCTGACTCTCTTCTCACCTGTGCTATTGTTCTTAATGCAAGATTTTCAAACTCTGTTTTAGTTTTTGTCCCTATGTCTAAACAGAAGCTCCCAGAAGTATAGTCAACCTAGCACAAATAGAAGGAACTCAAAATATAACTATCAAAATGTGAGTGATTAAAGTCCAATAAATGATTTAATAGTGATAAAATTATGATTTCATACACAAAAAGCATTCATTTGCACTGAAGTGTCTGATTTGACAATTTTAAAAAAATGATGACAATAATAATAATCCTGCTTTACTTTTAGATACTCTCTAGAGGAATGCTATAATTGGGGGATGCAGCTCCTTTCTAGTAATTATGTAAAATGGGAAGATATTTTTATAATCTTAGTTTTAATAAATATAATCCAACACAAGTATGTTAATGACATTTAATATTCAAATCAAATAATGAGAATTTGTTTAGTTATAAGCATTTTTATATACTCCTAATAATAAAATTTTATGTCAGTTTTGTAAAAATTTGGTAAGAAAATTTGCTTTTATCTTTTGAATATAACGGTTTGCAGCATAATAATGCACAAATCTTACCTAGAAATTGGCAATTTTCATCAAGAGGTTACAAACACTATCCATAGATTGATTTGTTGAAAGAACTATTACTATTAGCCATGTTTTCAAAACCAAAATAACTACTCAGGGTTTTAACACTAAACCATCACCACCAACTATGTTACATCCAATAATTAATCCGACAGGAATGTTTTGAGATCCCTTTATGAAAACCCATGATGTGACATGCCACGAGTGTAAATTTTCTTTATACTGAGTCACGTCACCAAGGATGGTGGTATCTAGCAAAAGCGTTGGTATTCCCCTGCATAGAAAGGAACTTCTAGTTCTTCCATGTCAGAACGCTGACTGATGTGGGTTAGTGTCATCACAACAGCCAGACCCAAGAGACCACAAGAGTGGCATGTGTAGAGAATGCATCTTTTCAGGCTCTGAGAAATCTCTCACCTATATCTTTGAATATTATTCAGTGGCTCATGGGCTTTCTGGTGACATGCTTCTTCTTTCTTAGCCTCCATGAAGATAGCAGAAGAACTAGAGTTACCAAACACTGAAATCTAGAAAGTTCTCAATACCCATAATCTTATGCTATTTTAGAGTGTCTACATAGTCTCAGAGTTGTACTTTAAAAAAAAATCTCTTTAAAAATATTTATTTATTTATTTGAGAGGGAGAAAGCGGCATAGGGAGAGAGAGAGAGAAAGAGAGAGAATGGGCGTGCCAAGGCATGCAGCCACTGTAAATGAACTCCAGAGGCATGTGCCCCCTTGTGCATCTGGCTTATGTGGGTCCTGGAGAATTGAACCAGGATCCTTTGGCCTTGCAGACAAACACCTTAACCACTAAGCCATCTCTCCAGCCCCAGAGTTGTACTTTTAATAACAATTTAATACTTTCTCAAAATCCACTAGCTTTAACATTACAAATAGTTGATAATTCTGTGGGTGAAATTAAACACATTTACATATCAGTAGGGCTTTTATACAATACAGTAGTGTGCTTTCAAAATGTATATGATGTTAAACAATAGATACAGAATGATAAATCTCATAGAAGACTATTTTCTGAGGTTAAACACTACTCAAAACCTTTTTAAATAGAAAAAAGGTTAAATATAAGAATAAGTAATATTTACTGAATGCCTTTAAAGCTTTAAACATATTTAAATCTCACCAGGTCTCTGATTTAACTTTACTGACAATCCTGGGAATAGGTGCTGCAAGCCAGAGTAATAGGATTTAAATATTCAAATATTCAAATATACACATTAAAATAAGTGTTGTTCATTTAAAAAATATACATTGGGAGAAGAAATAGAATTTTGAGGTGGTGGTACAGCTGCTCAGGCATTTTGAAATTGATTTTCCTCACAGCAAACGCAAATTTTGGAAAGTGGATTTGGATAGTTTAAACAGTAAGCAATTATTGAGAGCCAAATATAATAATGGAAAAGGAAGGGTGACTACTGAGTTATTTTACAGATATCAACAAACTATAAATTTTACATGGAAAAGCAAAGGGATGATGATGGCCAACAATGCTGAAGACAGAAAGTGGAAGGACTCACACTCTACAATTTCAAGCTCTCCTTCAAATATAATAAACAAGACAGTGAAGTATGGACAAACAAGTGAACCTTGGAATAGAGCTGAGAATCCAAATGTACACCCACGAGACAGTCAAGCTTTTTTTTTTTTGGCACAAATAAACGAAATCACTTCTGTAAAATGGAGAAAAAAATAAACTCAAATATATGTCCGTAAATGTATGTTTCCTTGTACTTTCCACTGTTTCCTATCTGTGTAATAGGATAATGCTCTGTTGTTAAAAATAATAAAAGAAGCCGGGCGTACTTTCACACTTAATCCCATCAGAGGTGGAGGATTGCCATGAGATCAAGGCCACCCTGAGACTACTAGCTAATTCCAGGTTAAAAATACCTTGCAAAAAATAAAAAAAATAATAATAATAATAAAAGAGGAATTGGGGAGATAACTTAGTGGTTAAAGATACTTGCTTGCAGAGCCTTCTGCCCTGGGTTTGATGCCCCAATGCTTATGTAAAGCCAGATGCACAAGGTGGCACATGCATCTGAAGTTCATTTGCAGTGGCTAGAGACTCTGCCCATTCTCTCTCTGTGTCTCTCTCTTCCTCCTGCCATCTGATCTATAATAAATGAAAATGTTTTAAAAGTAAAATAAATAAATAATAATAAACAAGTCTTGCCATTTAAACATGAGGGCCTGAGAGGGCCTAAGAGTGCTCACGTCTAATGGCCCAGAACCCACCTTAGAAGCTGGGCTAGGCTATGCGGACTGTAACCCATTCTGTGGAGGTGGAGACTGTAGAACCCTTGGGGTTCACTGGTAGCTCCCGGTTGAGAAAGAGATCCCCTCTCAAAAATGACCAATCCATGAGGTCACCCAAAAGTCTTCTGGCCTCCATGTGACACACAGGGTGCACACACACACACACACACACACACACACACACACACGTGCATCCATGACCCATAATATGCCACACCACACATACTCTATAAACACACACACACCACTCATAATATACCACATAACACATACTCTCACACACACCCCCATTAACTAATTTTATTCAGATATTTTGCAGTTTTACTTATTGTCCTTTTTCCGTTCTAGGATCCCAAACAACAACACGTAACATTTAGCATTTAGCTGCTGAGCACCTTTGAGCTACTTTTGTCTGTGCCAGTTGTTCAGGCTTTCTCTTGATGACCTTGACAATTTTAAAGCATTCAGGTCAGGCATCTTGTATAGGGTCTCTCAGGTGGAATTTGAATGAGGTTCCTCCCACAATGAGGCTGAGATTCTAAGTATTGGGAATAAGACCACAAAGGTAAGGTACATTTCTACTACATTCTGTCCCTAGTATATTCTCCCAACCTTGATCTTGCTTGCCTGGCTCATGGAATGATGGACAGGTTTCTCCAATGCAAAGTTTTTCTCTCCTTTTCCCATACTAAAAAGCCACTGTGTAGGCTGGAGAGATGGTTTAGTGGCTAAGGTTCTTGCCTGCTAAGCCTAAGGACCCAGGTTTGATTCCCCAGGACCCACGTAAGCCAGATGCACAAGGTGGCTCATGCATCTGTTCATTTGCAGTGGCTGGAGGCCCTGGCATACCAGTTCTCTCTCTATCTACCTCTTCCTCTCTCTTCTCTCTCCCTCCCTCTCTCTCTCAAATAATAAATAAATAAATAATTTTTTTAAAAAAATGCCACTATAAAGCCTACACTTAATGATGAGTTTTCTGTTTAAAATATTTGAATTTCTTTGTGTAGAGAGTATCTACCCTTCTTCCATATGCTTATTTTCATTTAGTCACCTACATTATGCATTTTCCTAATGAAGGAAATACCACAAAAATCCCAGTTGTGGGGCTGGAGAGATGTCTCAGCTATTAAAGGTGCTTGCAAAGTCTGTTGGGCTGCGTTTGATTCCCCGGTACCCACATAAAGCCAAAGTGGCATGTGTATCTGGAGTGGCAAGAGGCCCTGGTATGCTCATAATCACTTTCTGTCTTTGTAATATATAAATATATAATATAATATAATATAATTATATATACACACATGTATACACACATACATATGTATGTGTGTGTGTATATATATATATTTTTTTCTTTACAAAATACTCAGTGTCAAATTCAAATTCAGGCCAGAGAGATTGCTCAGTGGTTAAGGTATTTGCCTACAAAGCCTAAGGACCAGAATTTGATTTCCAAGTCCCCATGTGTAGCCAGATACACAAGGTGACACATGTGTCTGAAGTTGTTTGCCGTGACTAGAGGCCCTGCCATGCCCATTCTCTCTCTCAATCTCTCTTTCTGCTTCATTGTCTCACTCTCTCTCAAATAAATAAATACATTTTGAAAAGTTAAAAGAGTGTCAAATTCATCATAAACAAGGAAAATATGCCTGACTGCCACAGTGAAAAGGACCCTAGAAAGACAAGGAAACAAAAGGTGATATGGTATCTTCCATGGGATCTGGGGATATAACAAAGGAAGGAAATTTGAACACAGTACGGAATTCAGTGCTGATTATAATATATTGTTATTTATTAATTTAATAAATGTACTAACGAAGATAGATAGGAACAGAGGAAGTCTGTGTGGAGTATACAAAATTGCACTCTAAAATTTTCAGTAAACCTATACCTACACTAAAAGGGCCCATTATAAACATCTTCCCCTGAAACTTTCTTAAATATAAACCTTACAAATATGCAATATGCCAAAGGAAAGCATGAGAAGCAAGTGTCAATATAAAGTTATAGAACATCTGAGTATCTGATGGCGGGTTTCAGTGGACCTTGAATTACAAAACTCAGTAGCAAACAATACTCCACTTCTATTAGCCAAGTGCTATTCCTCATGCAATACTGACTGTTTCCTAGAAATATTTTAAGAACTTCATTCATTCTTAGTCAATAGTCCAAATTCCATCTCTTGAAAGTGATTACACTGAATTGGAAACTCTTTTGAATAGATAGCTAGATATCTAGCTAGCTAGATGATAGATAGTGACCTTTATCCAAAAAAAAAAAAAAAAGGGATATAGACTCCTACAGCTTAAGCACTGATCTATATCTATATTAAAATACAATCTTTGTGTTGAACAGTCACCTCATGAAACGTCTAGAATACTCGAGAAAAAAATCATTCTAAACATTTCATCATTAGTGTTATAGTCGACTTTCATCTCTTTCTCAATATACTGCTTTAGCTTTGTGCCAAGCTCTTCAGGAACACCCTTTTAGCATTTATTTCCATTTTATTGGCAGTATAAATTCTCTGTAGTTGTTCTCAGCTTCCAAAATAATTTAGATTGCTTCAATTATGATGGCAATGTACTTAAACATCCATAGAGTTCTACTTCAATGTAAACATTACACCCTAAATATTTTGAGAACAGAAGATTCAAAGTTGTAAACCTTTAGGGCAGACATCTGTCACTTTAGTGTCTGGCATTTCCACTAAGCCCATCCATGCAACTCCAATGCCTTCATCAAACAGCAAGCTCAGATGTTTGGGTTGACATCCAAGTAGATTCCCCCCACCCTGCCCAAATTATTGTCTCACACTAAAAGAAAAAACCTAATTAACTATTCATCTACTACTAATGTAGCCCATGATATAAGCCAAATACACATCTTGTAAGTAAGTGCCTTTAACCACTAAAGCATCTCCCAGACCAAATATCCTTCTCTATGGTATCACATAAAGAGACATGTAAGACACCTTTAAATGGTGACATAAGCCTTGTTGCAAATGATAGGGAAATTAACTTGTCTTACTGTAAAAATGTGCTCAATGAGGATACAATAATGACTGTAAAACCCAAAGCCAACCTCCCCTTTCCAGCTGATGTTTCAGAGAGGGTCCTCTATGCTTCATCAAGCACAGAAGAAGAAAAGAATATTCCTGCAACTGACAGAAGCATATATATATAATCCCCTCATGAAAACATTTCATCTTCATACAAACTGGTCACACCAGCTATGGCAGAGAATTGCTCTCTGCTTGAAGCCACCACGAGAGGCCATCATCACTGACAAGATTGAGAAACATGTCAGTGACAATTCAGGATGCAGTCCAATTGTGGCATCCAAGTGCAATGTAAGTGGATTTATTATTTTTTTTAGAGGGCTCTGTGTGTGCACCTCTTTTAATTCTTATGCGTGTCTGCTGGTTTCTGCCCTCCATGGAAATTCTATGCAAACAGAGGTTTTTAACGCAACTGAATTCAATTTCAAAAACCACGAAAATGTAAGATTTATACCATAGTGTTTAGAGATCTCCTCATCTACCCCAGGTGAGAGACACACGTTTTGAGGACTTTGCACCTGCTATTCAGAAGCACTGTCCTCCTCCCTCATGGAGGACATCCATATTCTCTCAAGTTAACGAGGCTTAATTCCATTTCCATGGGCAATTGGCAGGAATAAATTAGCCACACCACGGAGAACTTCCTATAACAAAAGTCTTTATAGCTATGGCCCATGCTGCGCATATTGCACATCCTTTCTGTTGACATGCAAATAAAGTTAGGATGATTTTTGAATGTTATTTGCTTAACATTACATCACAACTTCTGGCTAAACTCCTTATGTATTTCCTCTCATAAATTATTTTTCTTCCTCCAATGCATTCTCATGAAATTACTTAATTCTGTATGCATTGGATTTAACCAACAAGATCCTTTGTGCATATTTTAAATGTTGTGAACTCAAAAATTAAGAATCAAGGTGTCTACAGAATATGGCTTGTCATGTCTTATAATTAACCTCCCAAGTCAAACATTTAGAATATTCTAACCCAGCATGTGCTCAAAGGCGAAGCTCTTTCACTTCACTTCACCCCCTGCTTGGGAAGAGCTTAAAACAAAGTGAATAACTTCAGAATAAATTTGAAAGACATTGGCAGCAATAGAGATAGCATCCAAACAAGTCCAACTCATGTAATATGCGACATAAAAAGGAAACCTTGTCACCCATATGTTGATCGTCTGCTGGTCTCTGCACCTGTGAAAGATGGTCACATCAGCCCCTCTCCTCACAGTAAGTCTAAAGTCAAGCCAAACGCATCCTCTGCCTGATAAAATTCAGAAATGACAGTCTCTTAACTAGGTATGCATGAAATATCCTGAAGCAATGAGAATATTCATTTGAATTTACCACAAGGGAGCCTGTGAGCTTATATTTGCCTCACACAATGAAGTTTTGAGTTTCCAGATGAATAAATAAAACTACAGATCTCTGTATTCCTCCATTTGAAATACCATAACCATAATACAAGCTTCCAATTTAAAAATAATTAGTATTTTTCAAGAATAATAGATTTGTGTGGAATGAAATAAACAAAAGCATAGATGATAACAGTACATCAAAACCAAGTATTTGAAATTTTAGTTGTTTTAAATGTTATAAGGCTATTGAAATTGGCTAAATAACAGGCAGACACTTGGGGAATATGTTAAGAACAAGGACGCCAAGATAAGTAGAGAGAAGAGACATTTTATAAAATCTGAATGCCTTCATTTCCTAAAATTGAAATTCCAAAGTAAGCCTAAAATATATTTTAGGAAAGCGAGAATACATTCCTGATGAAATCACAGAGGCAATTGAGTTGGCTGGAGGGGATTAGCCAGACTTGGAAATAAGCCAGGCTACACATCTTTTTATCACTATCCTTGCAAGAGCCACAGGGAGACTTCCACATCCTATAGACCACAGTTATGTGGCTAATTCAAGAAGAGGTTTTTGTTATTCTTGCCTTAGAAATGAAGAATTTATCAAAAGTCATTATCTGGCAGGAATCAGATAAATACTCTCTGGAGTTTTCCTGTAATAGCACTGATAATAACGATGCTTCCCCCCCGCCCTTCATCATTCACCTTAGCACCATGTGAACTATTTAAGCCCTCTTTTTTTCTTACACTTTTCGTTCATTGTATTCATGAAGCATCACCTCAAGTGCACTGCACTGCTATACACCCCACATTGTCTAAGAGTCTGAACATAAGTGCCAGTGTGTGCACACTTCTAAAAATCCTTCTGATCAAATTATGAGGAAAAGTTGAGACTTGAGTGTGGGCCCAGAAAGAGGATGCCAAGGCAAAGAAAGAACCTGGGGGTTTGAGAGGAAGGTCGGGATTTGAAAATCAGACAGATTTTCAAAAATATTTTTTTAAAGAAATAAGATGCCTGCCTTCAACTCAGTAAGAAACAGTCCCAACTAAAGGGTATCCCAGTCAGGAAGTCAAACGGAGAGCAGCACTGCATAAGGTACAGGGTTTGAGATGCGCAGTCAGGGAAATGGAGCTTGCGACAAGGAGGAGTTCTAGGTTCTGCGATGACTGAATAGGGAAGGAGGGAAGGCCCTTTGGCACAAGGAACCCAAACACAATCCTTCAATTCTCTAACAAGCAAAACTCTAGAACTGGAGAATGAGAATACAGCAGTAACTTACAGATTTGGGGATATTTGGGTGAAAAGAATGATAGTATGTTTATGTTTCTTGTAAGGAAGTAAGTAGAAATAATCAGAGCGTCTTATGTGGTAAGGGATCCTTCATTCTCAAATAATTTGAGGCAATAAATATAATGTGTTTGAACAATTCATTGAAAGTAACAAAAGTATTATGCTGATTTAATGCCTACAATATCATTTGCATGAAATTTGATAGTCAAAAAGGAACTTACACTGTCTTTATAACATGAATTTTAAATGAGGTTTGTAATTACACATATAATGCATTTTTTTTTAAGATAGAGCTTTGAACTTGATATTAACTAGACTGGATTCACTCAATTTAATGAACATCAAGGGGGTGGAGACCTAGGTTTTCATGACCAATTTCCTCAATGTATAAAAGAAAAGCTGCTGTCTCATTATGCACTTGGTATTTATTGGAAAGAACTTGGCTCATGGCTAGTTATCACAGGCATTAAGCAGCATCATATGTACCGTCTTGAAGGAGAAAATGCAGGACACTGCCTGGGAAATCCTATCCACAACAATTATCGGTACATTTGCAAACTTACCAGGCAGCTTAATGTAAAATATATCAAATAAAATCATTAAGGTCTGGCAGTAAAGAAAACATATATGCAGATGTCACAGGGGTTAATTAGAAATTTTTCTGTTGTGGGAAATTAAACAAATGATAAGATTGTAGTTTTCTGGCAGATAAGCAAATAAACACCCCAAATGCATCAAAATAACCTCTCCCCATATGTTTGACAAAATGATCATGGCAGCAGAGAGAGATTATTTATAGAATGGGAAAGTGTTCATGTGTGAATCATTTAGTCACAGTTAATTATTACTTAAGATATTATCCATCTGTGCTTCCTACGGTCAAGGAATTAAACTTTTTTGTTGTTGTTGTTAAAGAACCATTTCAATTGAAGAAAGTTAATTCTGTTTCAAATAAAACATGCTTAATTTTTCTCTTCTCTTACACTTGCTGGTAAGGTGGGTGTTGATAATCGAAGAAGTTCGAGAGGCTCCATGCAAAGAGATGGTAGGTTAGAAAGGAGTATCTTTCTTAACTATGCCATGGGGTCCATGGCATTTCCCTTCCTGAAGCTGGGTTACCACACCAGATTCTACCCTGCCCTGAGGATCTCAGAGGTAACCCAAGGCATGCAGATCAGAATCACACATGAATTTTCTTTCAGATTCTATCTCTAAACCCAGCCATCTTCTGCCAGGAGCACGTATATTTAAAGACTACACAGAGAAAACTTGTCAGTCTCTAATTCTAATATTTTGTTGGAAGAACATAGAAAAATACATCTCATTTAAAAAAATTCTCCATAATTAAATCTTATTGCCAGCTAACCAGGAAAGGAAATGGAGCACTATAATAATCTTTAAAATTAATTAATTAATTCACAAAGGGGTAGATTTTAGGTCATGTTTGATGTTTTTCAAGGTTTAATGCTGACATTCTTCTCTTGATGGTCTTGTATGCTATTTGTCTTTTGTTTTGTTTTGTTTTGTTTTGTTTTGTTTTGTTTTGTTTTGTTTTTCCGAGGTAGGGTCTCGCTCTAGCTCAGGCTGACCTGGAATTCACTGTGTAGTCTCAGAGCCTTAAACTCTTGGTGATCCTCCTACCTCAGCCTCCTGAATGCTATGATTAAAAGCATGCAACACCATGCCCAGCTTTGTCTTGGCATTTTTTTAATGACAGCACTAGTGATCACGGCCATAACCCAAGACTTCCAAGTTTGAGATTTTGGAGTCAAACATTAACTAATGTTTGGATCTCACAGAACATAATTACTTCTCCATTTTTGCCCACAAAAAATAAACAATTATCTGTAGAGGTGTACTGTATATTAACTGAAATATCATGGACACATTATAAAATGGATAGTCCTCAGGTATTATAAGATTCAAATGTTTTCCAGTCCTATTGCTCTGTATTTGCATGTATTTAGGTATAAGGTATCCCATATGTTACACTTACACACACACACACACACACACACACACACACACACACACACCCCTACCCAACTAAATAGCTAGAATAAAATAGCTTTAGCAGACCCCAGAGTAAAGGGATACTCAGTCAATAATAAGAGAACATTTGGGTTTGGAGAGATGGCTTAGTGGTTAAGGTGCTTGCCTGTGAAGCCTAAGAAGGCCCCTTTGAATCGCCAGGTCCCACATTTAGCCAGACGCAAAAGTAATGTAAGCACACAATGTCGCACATGCACACAAGGGGGTGCATGCATCTGGAGTTCATTCACAGCAGCTAAGAGGCCCTGGCACACCCATTCTTTCTCTGTCTCTTTCTTTGTATCTCTGTCAAATTTAAAAAAAAAAGGAAAGAGAGAGATCATTTGTTGGGAAGATTTTAATTTTTATATAAAAAGTTCTTTCAGACTTTCTTAAACTTCAGGAGGTCATGGGACATGAATATATATATATTAACAAATATATGTGTATATATATATATATATTTGTATATATATATATATTTGTATATATATATATATATATATATATATATATATATATATGATATATATTAACAAAGCCTTTGCTTTGTGTCATTAATGATTTCTAAGTAAGCAAATAAGTAAGCCATTTGATAGCCAGATCTGATACAACTCCACTGGTGAGACATCAGCTGGCCCCCTGCTGATTTCAGGAGAAACATTCCCACCACCAGAGAGAAGCGCCGGATCAACGTCTCCACATAGGGTGCCAGGGCTGAATTAAAAGGCACTGTGCTAGGAGCAGAGGTGGATTATTACTTTATTGAATGATAACCCATGGCATCATTAAGTTGGATGACATGTTCGTATACTCATGCCTTCCTTTCTGTCTGCACTGCTGTGCAGATAACTGGCCCCATTTATTTGGCTCTAAGAGAATGAAGAGAGAGGCATCTGATCACAAATTTTAAGCATGAAATACTGTGCCTGCCATAAAGTGTTGGAACTTTGTCATATTCCCTAAGTGGAACCATTAAAATTAATATTTTTCAACCTTTAGGCCCAGTGCTGAACATATTTATTTTCTTTGACCTCTCCCAATGTGTGACTTCTGGCCATTTATTCTCTTTAGTTCATTTTTTTTTCCTTTTCACAAAGAGCTCAGTGGGATTTTATAAAATAGAATGATTAAACCTGAATGCATTGCTTGAACAGCTCTTAGGGCCATTTCTAAAAAAAAAAAAAATAAAATAAAATAAAGCATACATGTTCTTTTATAGTAATGCTACAACTATTTCCACTGCATCTTGCATATTTCCTTCCATAGCATATTATCCCTTTATCCACAATGACAGATAAAAATAAGAAGAAAGGGCTGGAGGGATGGATTAGCAGTGAAGGTGTTTGTCTGCAAAGCCAAAGGACCCAGGTTTGATTCTCCAGGACCCACATTAGCCAGATGCACAAGGTAGAGCACACATCTGGAGTTGGTTTGCAGTGGCTAGAGGCCCTGGTGTACCCATTCTCTCTCTCCCTTTCTCACTGTCAAATAAATAAATACATGAAAATAAAATATTTAAGAAACTAAGAAGAAAGAAGACATTCTTTCTGTGTCTCTTTGATATCATGGAAGACTGAGTACCACAGGCATCATCCATGTCATAGGTAATAATTTACCATGTATAAAGTGACAAGCAGGTATATCTATGATGGCAACCTATACATATTTTACATACACTACAATATTATAGCATATAGTACTGCCATAGATATATTACCATATAATGTAGCCGTTACTTTAGTTCTAACATTCATATGTCAGTGTTTTCGTGATTTTCCTTATTTATACATGAATAAACTGCAGCACAGAAAAGACAAGCCCTTGCTTGTGATCACAGAACTTGAAAGTGTCAGGACATGATGGGGGTTCCCACCATTGGGTGGGTTGAAGAAAGCTTAGGGACTTTGCTCCCGAGCAAGAAGAACCTAATCTAAATATATCACCTGAAGCCTACAGATGAACTTCAGCGTCCTGATGTGTCTAGGTTATTAAACAAGGACACTTGCTCTTAAGGTCTCAGAGGGAACATCATTCAAAGTACATGAGGAAATATTTTTTCCTTATTTAATAGTATGACAATTAAAAAGTCAGAAAGACATAACCACATTGCCTGCAAATGGAATATGCCATCCCTTTTCTGTTGACTGCCTGGCAGCATTTGAACTTTGTTTCATTTTCATTAAGTAACCTGAATTCTTTTCTTAGATTTGAGTAACTCTTGGAATAGCTTTTGAAGAACAATGACCTATCCAAAGGGCATTTGAATGAACAACAGAATTAGCCTGTCAGGTTCAACAAGACTGTAAGACCCATGGAAATGGGTCATCAAGCTTTAAAGGGTTTAAAGAACAGGCTGTCACATTTTTGTCTGAATAGCTCTTTAAAAAGTATTTTTAAACATTTTATTATTTATTTATTTGAGAGTGAGAGAAAGAGAGAGAGAAAGAGAGAGGGGTGGGGAGAGAAAATTGGCACACCATGGCTTCCAGCCTCTGCAAATGCACTCCAGAAGCATGCTCCACCTTGTGCATCTGGCTTATGTGGGTCCTGGGGAATTGAACCTGGGTCCTTTGGCATCTTAACCACTAAGCTATCTCTCCAGCCCCTGGGAAGCTTTTAATTTTACTTTTTTTTGGGGACAAGATGTCATGTAACCCAGGCTGATCTTGAACTCGCTATGCAGCCTCAGTTGACCTTGAACTCCTGATCCTCCTGCATGCACTTCTGAGTACCAGGATAATGGACATGTGCCAACACACCATGTTTGTGTGGCCCTTGGGAATGGAACCTAGGGTTTCATGCAATTTAGCCAAGGACTGTACCAACTAAGCTACATATCTCACCTGGCTTTCACTCTTTAAAAGGAACATTATGTTATATGAAGATGTTAATTATTTAATAATTTCAGTAGTTTATACTCATCCTACAAAAACCAAAAACTAAAATCCATTTCTTGAATTTATAATTTCTAACCATTCCTCAACAATCATTGATTTACATTGATTTGTTTCTTTTTGAAAAAAATATTGACCCATACCTGGCTTAGATAATATTTCTTTAAGGGGTTTTTCAGTGTTAAAATACAATTCAAGAACTGAGCTATGAATTAGCCAAGATTCTGAGAACCTGAGTGTAAGATTACTATAATCTAACAAATTAATGTTAAAGGAGAGGCAAAGCTTGTAGAAAAACTTGTTAGATGTCCAGCTCAGTGGCTGTCCAACAAAATAGAATATCTTGTTCTTTAAAAACTAAAAAAAAAAGAAAAAAGAAAAAGAAAAACTACCCTTGTGGATAAAACAGTAATATTCCATGCATGGAAAGCAAGATGCTGGTTGGAAATGGTTTTAAGCATTATTGCAAATACATACACAACTCTTATTTTAGAAATGGCCCTGAGCTCTTGATGTAATGCATTCAGGTTTAATAATTCTCAGTGACTGAGCAGTCGGAGTTCAAAAGCTTAGTTTGAACTGAATAAGGCTTTTGCCTTCCTATTATTCTTTTCATCTATGAAAATACACATAAAACAACCATAACAATAACCACCAATGTCTGTATTACCATTTACAATTTACTTGCATATGATTATAGATCTCATCTATGGAGACAAGAAGAACTGAGAGTAGAATATTCCTCTTGCCTCTAACAGGGAGGGGCATCAGTGTGAAAAAAAAATATTTTTCCAAAGCACACAGCTGATAAATGCCAGTCCTTGAATCCATGGCTGTTCTGTCTCTATACAGTGCTTTCCAAAAGCAACAACAAAAGGTGATTCTCATCGGCAGAAAGAATCAGATACCTTCATTAAGCAATTGTTTGCTGAGTGTCTGTCTACTAAATAGGGGGAGAACTGAAGAACTTCCCAATGCAGTGCTCTGTTTGCAAGAAATTAGACTTTGGTAGAATCTTTACACTGGGATTGGGGAGCCAGCTCAGTGGATAAAGCTCTTGTCTGGGCAAGCACGAGAACCTGAATTTGCAACCCCAGAACGAATGCAAAAATCTGGGCATTATGATAGGCATTTGTAATCCCAGTATGCCAGGAGAATCCACTGGAAGCTAAGGGACCAGATAGTCTGGTTTAAAGTAGTAGCAAACAACTGGGGTACCCTCAAAGGTGGGGACCAACACCCTAAAAATCATCCTCTGTCCACTGTGGCACACATATGTGCCCCCCCACACAAATAAAGAAAAGAACCTCTAGCCCGGAACATGTTTAAAGAATTCTATGGTAATAGAATATAATTACTTCTTATTCATTCATCACTAATATTTTTCACAATGAAATACATTTCATATCATAATACCAGCATTTTCCTTTTTTTTCCCTAAGACAAAATAATAGGAGTGTCAAAGAAAATAACTGCAAATGAGGAGGACCTTAACAAAGGAGCATTCAATAAAACTCAAACAATATGCATTTATTATAGCAGTAGGATCTGGTCAGGTGGGTTGTCCATTATCTTTTCTTCTACAAGGAAAGCTTCTATAAGAGCAAATGCTATATTTCACTTATTATTATTATTTTTTTAATTTGAGAGAGAGAGAGAGAATGGGCGTGCCAGCAACCTCTCAGCTGCTGTGAATGAATGCCAGACGTGTGCGCCCCCTGGTGGGCATGTACAGCATTGCATTCTTGCATCACTTTTGCGTCTGGCTAAACGTGGGACCTGGAGATTTGAACAGGCGTTCTTAGGCTTTGCAGGCAGGCACTTTAACCGCTAAGCCATCTCTCCAGCCCTTCACTTATTGTTCCATGATCCATTGAATAATTATCTATGGAATCAGTATTAGTCTAGGTTAAAGATACAAACCAATAAACAAACAATCCAGGTTCCTTACATTATGGTATAGGGTAGAAAACATAAATGCATAGGATATCATGTGCTCTCGGGAACTGATTAGGGTGAGCAATCTGGCTGGGAGAGAGAGAGGCTGGAATTATTTTATATGGAGAAATCCTCATTGCATGAGTTGCATTAGAACTGAGGATCGGCTAAGGTGCTGGGCATATTTCAAAAGCTTAGCAACAGAGTTTGTAAGTGGACATAGAAGGCAAGGGAAAGACATAAGCAAAGGATTGATCCAAGATCCCAAGCCTGAAAAACTGGTACCAAGAGATGCCATGGCCAGATAAAGGCTGAGATAGAAGAAACGGGCTCAAGATTCAGGAGGGATAAAGACCTTGGCACACCACTTCAGTTTGGAATTTTGTTGTTGGGATGAACACGGGGCAGTGACATGAGTGGCTTCCCACTTAGGGGCTTTTGGGACAATATACATGATATCTCCTCATATTTAAAGACAGAGGTTGGATGAATTCACTACAGAAGGACAAGTAGATGTGAAAGAGAAGATTGTATCCTCCTGTGCCACAGTGACGACAAGTGTGGAAGGCAAGATGGAAGAAACAGCAGTGGGATGTCCCCTCATACCCATTGGTGAGATAATTAATATAAAAGGAAAAGTGACAAAAAAAGAGTGTTTGCATAAACAGAACTTGGGACCCCCGTGTACTGCTGGTAAGAATGAAACATGGTATGGAAGCTAGCACAGAACAGGGGAGTGGTAGATTTTTTAAAAGTTAGACATAAGTCAGGTATGGTGGCACATACCTTTAATCTCAGCATTCAAAAGGCTGAGGTAGGAGGGTCGCCAGGAGTTTGAGGCCAGCCTGGAGCTACAAAGTGAGTGCCAGGTCAGCCTGGGCTAGAGTGAGAGTCTGCCTGAAAACAAACAGGGTTAGAAAGATGGCTTAGTGGTGAAGGAGCTTGCTTGCAAAACCAAAGGACCCATGTTCAATTATCCCAGGACCCATGTAAACCAGATGCACAAAGTGGTGCATATGTCTGGAGTTTTTTTTTTTTTTTTTTTTTTTTTTTTTTTTTTTGCAGTAACTAGAAGCCCTGGAGTGCCCATTCTCTATCTCTCTATCTGCCTCTTTTTTTTTCTTTCCATTAAAAATGAAAACAAACAACAACATAATACAAACAGACATAATCAGACAAAGAATCCACACCATGTGAGACAGTTATCTTCTCATTGCTGAGGACAAAACAGAAACAAACAAAGAAAAAGCACAAAATACCACCCAACCAGAAGCAGCTTATGGGAGGAATGGGTTTATTTCAGTTTATACTTCTGAGGGGACATTTCATCATGATGTAGAAACCTTGACTTACTGCTGAAAGACATACTGCATTTCCACTCAGCAATGTTACCAGAACAAATATTATTACTGGGCCATGGCATAGTGCTTTGAATGAAATTTCTCCATAAGAGCATGCCACCAGCTGGTGGCAATTTAGGAAATTTGTGGAGCCTTTGGGAGGTGGAGTCTTGCTGGATAAGGTGTATTGCAAGAGGAGTGGGCTTTGGAGGAATATTGCCAGGTCCAGTCTAGTAGAAAGATTACCTCTTTCCTGTTAGCGTGGAGATGTGACCCAGGCTTCCTGCTCAGGCCTGTCATGTGTTCTCCATCATGATGAGAATGAGAATGAGAGAGAGAGAGAGAGAGAGAGAGAGAGAGGAAATGAGAGAGCAGGAGAATGAGAGAGACAGAGAGAGAAAAAAAAAACGGGAAGGAAAAGGAAAAACAATCATAGAGCAGACACCATTTTATTGTTGGACCCAACACTTATGCTTTTATTCCCTGACCTCATAAGTATGGAATTAATCTATTTTAAAAGAAAATAGGGGACAGGGTGCTGATTGAAACTAATCAATCAAGTAGGAGGTGATTAATGGAAAGCAGTCTTGCGTGTGCTGCAGGCGGATCTGCAATGCAGGTTGAGAAGTGGTCGTTTTATAGTTCATTACATATCTGTGTGATGTTATTTATTGTTTACTTAAGCAATAGCAATTGAAGCCCAAGCCAATTCCTGGGAATTAATGACCCACCAGGAGAGGCCATTACCTCTAGACATTAACCCTAGTTGGTTCACAGTTTTTCCAGGAAAGGTCCTTTGAAGAACTGCTTGTTCTCCATCCTTTGCCACTGCCTTTAAAAACCAGACTCTAAATATTTCTGTAATGGAAAGTCCTTGAGCTCCCTGAACAATCCCACACATTCACAAAGCAATGGTTTCTTTAAACCAATAAGAGAGGAGAAGTTACAAGGTCCAGCTCTTGAAGGTTTTGCTGACTTAGGTCCCTATATAGCTCACAACATACGGGGCAGAATAAGAAGGATGTGCATCAGAACACACTTCAACTCATTTTGAAATAAATATTTTGATACAACCCTTTTAATAGTCCCACATGTTTCCCAACCAGAGAGTAAAGGGGTTCATGATTTTGCATCTTTCTCTTTATGATAATATAAATAAAACTGTAGAAGGTGTTAATAAAAATACTGTGATGAAACGCTCTCAGGCTCAGCGTATAAGCTGCAGAGTTGAAGAACCACTTAGGGTGACGTAAGCAAAATGTAAATTTTACTTCCTGTTTCATTTCCCCAAAGCAACCATGTCACCAGTGTTTCCTGAACAAGGAATAATCCCGACCATTACCAAGAGTCCCAAGAATGTAAAGGCTGAATACTTCCCCAGTGGTTACTTTAATAAAATATTTCTTCAATAAGCTTCACCTGGCATTATAAACACGTTTTACTCATCCAGGTAGTTTTCATGACAGCCCTTTGGGGTAGAAACTATTTAAATTCTCATTTCAGTTAAGGAAATTGAGGCTTAGAGAGATTATTTAGCAAGTCAGTCTCCCTACCAGAAGAGAGCAGAGTCAGGATTTGAACCTGTTATCAGATGGTAGAACCAGGGATCTGTCTCACGGCACATGCCCCACCTAGGCCTGCCCAAGGAGCTTGAGCTGCTAACAGGTAAGTCCAACATAAGCTAATGGCCTTTCAAAGACCGCCCCTCCCTTCCTATTTTACTTCCTGTTTTACAAGACTATGCCAAGACGTATTGTCCAAGGGTTGCAGTTTCCTTCTCCTTGCTGGGATAAAGCTCCTGACCCAAAGCAGCTGATGGGAGGGAAATATTTTATTGTGGCTTATAGAATACAGGGGAAGCGAAGCCGGGCGTGGTGGCGCATGCCTTTAATCCCAGCACTCGGGAGGCAGAGGTAGGAGGATCGCTGAGAGTTCGAGGCCACCCTGAGACTACATAGTGAATACCAGGTCAGCCTGGACCAGAGTGAGACCCTACCTTGCAAAAAAAAAAAAAAAAAAAAAAAAAATCAGGGGAAGCTTTGTGATGGCAGGGAGATGTCATGAACAGAGGCTGGACATCATCTCTGCCACATGACATGAAAACATCAGGAGAGTGAGTTGAGCTCTGGCGAAAGGGAGCTGGCTAGAACATTCCTAAGCTTTCTCCAAACAGCACACCTGCTCAAGCAAGGCTTCACCTCCCAACTGCCACCAGCTAGGGATCAAGCATTCCAAACATGCAGGTTTAGGAGGGACATCTGATTCAAACCACCACAATGAGGCTGTGTTCTTTCTTGGATTTATGTAGGGTCTTTGGAACCCCTCTCCATACTCTTAAGGCCTCAGAGAAAGAAATGAAAGAAATCTTATATTGTTTGTTCTTAAGCCTGTGACAGTGCTATGTTTAACCATGTGTGTATGTGAAGGGGAGGAGGCAAGAATAGCTTGGTTCACATTCAAGAGTAAAACTATAAGAAACCTCAGTGAAAATTCACTTTTATTGATACATGCTATCTCACTTACGTCTGCCTGCAAGACTGCTTATATGTTCTAACCTTTGTCCAGACCAAGGCTCCATTAATATCATGGTATAATGGGTATAGTATGAATGGGTCCTATGTCTCTAATTTCTCAGAATTCAAACATTCAAAAAAAGAAAAGAAGCATTTTGGGCTGGAGATATGGTTTAGCAGTTAAGGCACTTGCCTGTAAAGTCTAAGGACCCAAGTTTAATTCCCAGTACCCATGTAAGGCAGATGCACATATATCTGGAGTTCATTTGTAGTGGCTAGAGTCCCTGGCACACCCAATCTCACCATCTCTCTTTCTACCTCTTCCTCAGTCTCTATCAAATAAATAAATAGAAATAAAATATTATTTAAAAAATTCCCTTTTGGAGTGAGGAGGGAGACTCATAATACTGAGGAAACTCACAAAACTTAAAAGATCCAGAAAGTTTATGAAACGTACAAGGCTTTTACAAGGTCTTAGTTTAGAAGGGAAGGCAGAGGGACCAGGTTTTGAAAAAAGGAAGTACTTACAAGAGCTACCTGCAAGTTGTAGAGGAAGCTCCATCACGCAGCTTTAGTGACTCTGTTCCTACACTGGGGTGGACATTCCAGTAATGGAGCTGCCGCTAAGTCACCAATGCTTTTTAAGCAACCCCTCACCCATGCTCCCATAAAAGAACCCTGATAAACTCATTGGTTCACCCACCAAGCTAGGCTGTGGTGGGAGGGTCTCTGGTTTGGTCTTACTGATGCTCTGTTTGGGGTGAAAAGATAGCCCCCCTTCTCCAGGAACAGTCATGTAACTGTGTAATTAGGGCTCGTGTGAGAAATAAACCTCAAGAAGCTCTCTTACTCCGCCCACCACATGAGGGATGAAAGAGGATGTCTAAGAGTCAAAGGCATCATGGGGTTCCTCACCAAATCTAGGAGAAGCAAATAGCTAAATCTTAAATGTTCCAACGCCCAGAACTCTAGAAGACAAATCAGGTTTATAGTATTTCGTTACAGTGGCCTAAATGGCCCAAGATCCCTCCTCACACCACACAGTAATCCTTTTTTTTTTCTTTTTTTAATTATTGAGCATTTTAATACATGGACATACTACAATTTGGTCAGAATCCTCTCCCTACATTCTCTTTTGCCACCCCCGCCCTTATTCCACTGAAGCCTCTCCTCTTTCCAAGCAGTTCTATTTTGTTTTCATTTTATTTATTGATAGATTTATTTGAGAGAGAGAAAGAGGAAAGAGACAGAGAGAGAGAGAGAGAGAGAGAGAGAGAGAATGGGCACACCAGGACATCTAGCCACTGTAAACGAACTCCAGATGCATGGAACACCTTGTGCAACTGCTTTAATGAGGGAACTGGGGAATTTAACCCATGTTCTTAGGCTTGAAGGCAAGTGTCTTAAACCATCTCTCCAACCCCCTTCTTTTTGATGTCTCATTCTTTTTTCCCTTTCCTCATCATCTATGCCAAAATGTTGATAATTCAGAGCTGCACAGTGACCCTCCCAAGGTATACCAGCTGTACCCAACAAAGCTGGTTCTCAAACCCAGCTCTTATGTCTGGGTCTTCAAATACAAGGGTATAATATGAATGGGCTTGTTGGGAAGTAAGATATGAATCACTATAAGTGTAATTTATTGACATTAACATAGCATATGCCTCATGATTTCTAGAAGGGGAGACAGAGAGAGGTTTCCATCAAGAAGCCAAGGAGTAAGAGCTGGAATAGATCTTCCCAAAACCAGACAGACCCAGAAGCACTTTGAGCTTACACACCCAACTTCCAGAACTGTGGGAAAATACAAATCTATTGCCTCAGCCCTCACGCTATGTGTTATGGCATCCTAAGCAGACTAATACAGACACCAAATTTCAGATTCCCAAAGTTTGCTCTTAATGTTTATCTAAAACTTAAGAGTTTAAGATAAATGTGAAATAAATATTTTAAAGTACATTGATGTGTCACCATTTAGAATGAAAATTTGTTTCTGTCCTTCATAAAATTCTGAGAATGCCACCTGTGTCCTTGACTTCTAAAAGTTCTATGGCCCTACCTATTTCATTCTATGTCAACTAAGCTTTTCCCCTCAGGAAGATTTTTTTTTAATTAAATGCCTTTCTATGTTACCTGAAGAATTCCCAAATAATGTATTTGACATTTCGATGTAAATTACAAGTGAATATTTAGTAGCCGGCTCCACAACCCAGAATTCAATTACTGTCCTGTGAAGGTGAAAAAGAGACCTGAGATATCAGAGACTTAGGAAATGACAGTGGAGTTTTTGAGTCTTTGTGACACTGTAGCCCCCCGCCCCCGCAAATATCAAATCAAAATTAGTATTTAAACAACAGTTTATTGAACACCCAGCACATACCAACAACAGACATAAAGTATCTCAATGCAGCCATTATGGAATTGAGTCATTGAATTATGAGTTTACATTAGCTGTGGAGTCTTTTTAATTAGGAATAAAATATTGCATTTAAAAAATAATCCAATAGTATTAACAGAAGATTTTTTTTTATCCTGTCTTCTTTCTCATTGGTAAATGCAAGAAAGAAGGAGAAAGCAGTGACCTGGGATGGACAGATTCTTTGTCAGAAATAGGGTACATCCCAGAAGTCCAGTCAAAATTGATTTCCCATTGTCTAGGTCTTTGGTGGTGATTAAAAAAAAAATTCCACATTTTATCTCAACCACTGAATCTACTTCATTTTAAAAAGCAAAATAAACAAGAAAAAGTAAATCTGAAAGTATTCATCAAATTGAATTTCATAAAGCTCTCTCCTGGCAGCCGCATTCCCTCTTAGAGTTAGGATCAACACTGGCCAAGAGAACAGTGCATAAAATCATTTCAGTTTGATGGTTAACCCGGTTAGTCAGTTAGCAGGGGATAACTCAGATATCTGATGTCACATCAGTAGTCATAGACTAATATGGACGTAGGCAGAAATTGTTCCTTTGAGTAGCTGTCTGCTCCAGATATCGAATCTCCTTCCCTGTGTGGGAAGGTCATCTTTCTTTGCCAGGAGACCTCAATCTAAACTGAGACTAGGGATTAAAAAAAAGTTAGAGTCAATGGTAATAGAAGGCAGCAGGGACCCAAGACAACCACAGAAGGTAGCTAATCCCAAAATGCATTCAGCTTCAGCCTCAGCCAAAAGGAGATTTAAAATGGATAAACTGGGAGCAGATCGGATCATAATCCCCAGCTCCCTACTGAAGAAGCATTTCTGTTCAGTCTTAAAAATCATCCTTTGGTTCCAGCTAAGAAACTAAAATAAATCCAGTGAGTGTTTAGCCTAATCCCAAAGAGTATGTCATTCACAGGCAGGATCCTACCCACTGACACAAAGTATTAGTTATGCTGGTCCTCACATGCCATAGCATTGCCTCCCCCCACCTTTCACGTGGTAGAGCTCTCTGCCAATACAATTCAATATTCTATGACATATTAAGTAGACTAAAGACAGGGAGTGTGTCACTTTCTTTTTCAAATAGTGAAACAGAGCAAAAGGAAAGGAAAGGAAAGGAAAGGAAAGGAAAGGAAAGGAAAGGAAAGAAAGGAAAGGAAAAGAAAAGAAAAGAAAAGAAAAGAAAAGAAAAGAAAAGAAAAGAAAAGAAAAGAAAAGAAAAGAAAAGAAAAGAAAGAAACAAACACACACTGGCCAAATGTGACTGAGCGATTCTAATTCTCTCACTTTGTGCACAGAAAATACAGGGTTAAGCATGGCAAATAGAGATGGTAAGTGGAAGACTGTGAATGTGCCAAAGTATGTCAACATTATCACCTACGCTTTGGGCCTACATCACTAACATGAACCTTCAAAGGTTATGAAGATGCTGTCTTCTAACAAAAGAAAGCAAACATGTACAAATGATTATAATTTATTAATCTTGTTTTCTCTTTCAAAAGCAAGGCAGGAGAGGAGACATTATATCTGGTTCCATTATCAGTGAATAAAAGGTTACTCAATATGTGCTTGGGAGGGAGAGCATGGCGAAAAAATTCAAGCACAGGAAAAATAGATAATTGAATTAAATTCTCTTATAAAAACTTAAATTTCATACCTGAGAAGGAAAAGGAAGGCAAAAACATGAACAGATGGGGAGTTGAAAGGTAGGGAAATAGTGGTATCAAATGGAATAGTGGAACTCCTGTTTTGAAGAGCTTGGGAGTTCTTGATCCACTGCAACCCTACTTTTTCTAGACTCTTGGGTTAAAATGGGTAACGTGTACTTGGCACCTGAAAAGGGCCAGGTGCAAGTTCTGTGCTGTGTGTTTCTGAATTCATTTCATCCTCTTAAGGCTGCCCACTTTCCGAAGATTAACTCCGAGGCATAGTATATTTAAGAGTCAAGAGCTAGATGTGGAGATGTATGCCTATGATACAAACACTCATCTGAATTATAAAATATGCTTCTAATTTGCATTTTGTCCTAGACTCACATTTGCACATAACAGTGCCTTTCTTCCGGATAGTGGTGCAGCCTTGCATTGGGCTATTTATTCCTACCCTTTGCTTCACCCGATCCTTGCAGGAAATCCTGGTGTCGCAAGGTTGGGCTCCAAGGAGCAGATTGATTCATTTCTTGATGACATTGTCCTCTGAAGGAAATGTGGAAATTAATTCTGCTTTGATAAGTCAATTACCATCTGCTTTCTTACTTCGGCAACACTTGTTAAAAGATTATTTTTCCTACTGTTGCTTTCCTCTGCTTCTCTTTGTCCTTGTGAATTAGTGTCTGTTTTGAATCTCTTAGTGCCCTTAATTTGGTTGTGTTGGGGGGAGCGGGGTATCACATGCTGGAACATTGTCATTTTAACTAGAAACTCTGTAATATGTCTATTTCCAAATATGTCTGTCTCATTTGAGGAATTATAATGAATTAAGGATAACTTTAATATAAGCATTTACTCTCTCCATGGGATGAGAGTCTTCATTCACTAAACTTTAAGAATATGTTGCATTCATTTTGCAGAGCCAACAACATACTTTCAAATGGAAAAGCAAGGCAGGTTTCAAAGATACAGAGTCATAGCTTTATTATAACACAATGCAGTTTTTAAAATGTGTTCTTAAATGCATCTTCTTTATAGAGCCATTGAGTAAAGAATGTAGGAAAAACTATGCCCTGTGGATTTTGCACAGAATAGATAAGCTTAGACAAGGCATATTGACATGTATTATTTCTGTTAGGCAAATTTCTCTCAAGAGGCATTCTAAACCAGAATGTTGCTGTTGAATGCAAATACTGTGCCAGCAATTAAATTGATAATATGAAACGATTATGAATTCTTTAAGAAGGCAAATGTCCAATCTCAGCATCAAAGGCAAATAATCCTTGTGACATCATTAAGCGGTATATATGAAAGATGTATAAATTGTAAAAAGTAACCAGTGTATTAAGTAGAATACAATGAATGGCTCAAAATATTGTGGTGTTAAAATATATAAGAAAAATGGGTATAAGAGAAATTCAAAGGAAAGAGCTAGAGGATATAGGATATATATGAGACAATCAAGCCAGTCTCTGGCAGAGTTGCTACTCTTCTTGGCATAATCACTCTCATAAATTATTGAAACTTCAACCTTGTAGTAATGATTTGGTCATAAGTCCAAAATGTATTAGGGATGAGAGTATATCAAAACATTATACTGAGTTTCAATGTTATCGCCTGGCCCAGAAATTCTGTCAGTAAATAACATTTAGTGAAAACAATTGTCAGCACTTAAGTTGCTGAATGATGAGCTAATTGGGAGGTGATAATGAAAGCTTCGTATTTGTTATGAAAACCCAAGAATAATTTTGAATGAGGTTTAAGCAAAAATGAGATGGCATTTGCTATTCTGTAATGGACGGTAGACCTGTCTATGACTCTTGGCTTGTCAGGTTTATGTCTTCATTTTATTACACTACTATGAAGCCTGACCAGAGAGCTCAGATACTATATATACTATGGAACTCTGGGATTTTATAGCCAGAAACTTCTGCCTCATCCACAAGCACCAGTTAATATGCACAACTGAATTATGAAGTATACTTCTAATGTACATTATGTTCTAGGATCACATTGTACAAAACAGTGCCATTCTTTTGGATAACTAGCAGGTAAATGGATATCTCTTAAAAACAAATTAAAATGGTCTTTGTGTATATGTGTTTGTGTACATGTATATGTACCCAAGTAAGGTCTGACAGAAAGCAAGTAGGCCACTCTTCTCAAATGTAACTCTAAATAGATGTCAGATATCTCAGTAAATAGGATATATAATATTTTAATGAAATGCTTTAAAATTGACATTACAGAAAGATCAACATGGTGTAACAATTAATGTTAATATATTCTGAACAGGATCTTGGGACAGAAAAAAAGATATTAAGTAAAAAAGAAGGGAATGTGAATAAAGTGAAGATTTTAGTTAATAAGAATTCACAAGGAAAAAAAGCATAAATAAAGACAATCTATAATTTTTGTATTTGTGAAAATGCCAATGTGGCTCGAGTGTGCTTGTGTATTTAGTTATCTTTTCCCTGGTATTTTTGAATAATAAAAAAAATGTGACCATGATGACTAATGCCTGTATAATATAAATGTTGCTAAATCCTGCCAATCAATATGATTTATCTATCTATTTTTTTATGATAGAAAGAGCAAGAGAGCTAGAGAGAAAGAGAGACAGGAGCGCCAGGGCTGCAATTGGATTCCAGATGCATGTGCCACCTCGTGTATGTGTGCGGCCTTGCGCACGGGTCACCTTGTGCATCTGGTTTACATGGGATCTGGCAAGTTGAATATGGATCCTTAGGCTTCTCATCCAAGTGCCTTAACTGCTAAGCCTCTCTTCAGCCTTGATTATTTATCTAAATACTTTACAATCTCATCAGCTGGGGGTCATTTCCTTATATACAGGAAATACTCATATTTTATTTTACCCTTAATGTTTCCTAAAACATCAATATTTTACATGAATGACCTTAAGTACTTTTACTGATCTTTGGGGGTGGTGAATCAGAAATAAGGAGCCCCAAGTTCTGCTATAATTCTGCTTTCATCCTCAGCAAGGTAGTTCACTTCACTAGAATTCTGTGATTTCACTTGTTAAAATTAAATTTTAGTTGTTAAATTAGTTGACCTATAGGAGGACTTTTAAGTTTCCACAATGCAGAAAAATCTAGAATTTATAATTTTATTGGTAGCAATTAATTTAAAAAAACATTGTAAATAGAAAACTTCAGCACATATGTTGTGGTTTGAATATGAAATGCCCCCTGCAGTGGTTTGATTCAGGTGTCCCCCCATAAACTCATGGGTTCTGATAGCTAGGTCAAAGCTGATGGCAATTTGGGAACTGGACCCTCTAGGAGGAGGTGTCTTGTTGGGGGTGAGCTAGGGGTGCTATAGCCAGTTTCCCCCTGTCAGTGCTTTGCACACTTTTCTGCTGTTGTCGTCCACCTGATGTTGGCCAGGAGGTGATGTCTACCCTCTGCTCATGCCAGTTTCCTCTTGAGTCTGTCAGCCAAAATAAACCCTTTCCTCCCACAAGCTGCTTTTGGTTGGGCACTTTGTGCCAGCAACAAGAAGGTAACTATAACAATCCCCTTGACTGATGTGTTTTAACACTTGGTTACTTGCTGGTGGCACTGTTTGGGTTGTGGAAACTTTAGGAGGTGGAGCCTTGGTGGCAGAAGTGAGACACTGGAGTAGGGCTTAATGTTATGTAGCCCAGCCTCATGTCCTATTATTCTCTCTATTTCCTTTTAGTCTCTCTCTCCTTCCTGACTGAGGCTACACTGTGACCAGTCACCTTCTGCCACCATGCCTGCACTGACATAATGGACTATATTCCCTGGCATATAAGACAAAATCAACCCTTCTTACTGCAGGCTGCTTCTTGTCACATGTTTTATCACAGCAACAATAATTGTAACTAATACAATATAACTATAAAAGATTTTACTTGACCCATTATTCATTTGATATCAGTATAAAAATGAGAGCAAAGGGGGTTTGTTTTCACAGAATCCTTAAGTTATTAGTGGACAAAATCTGACTATTGTAACTACAAGTCAAAGCTCTTCAGAGATAAGACACTACGGTGGTTTGAATGTAAAATATCTTCCATATCCTCATGTGTTTGTGATTAAGCTTCATGTTTAATCCCTAGTTGGTGAAGGCTTTTGGGAAGTGCAGCCTTACTAGAGGAGATGTGTCATGGGGACAGCTCTTGTGCTTTTATAATCCAGCCACTTTGCCAATGATACTCTTGCAGCTTCTTCCTTGCTAATATGTGATGATGTGAGCCAGATTGCTCTTGCCATGCTTTCTCTGCCATGATGAAACTTCCTCCTTGAAACTCTAAGCTGGAAACACACCCTTTCCATCCATACTCTGCGTCCGGTAGGGTGTTGCATCCTGACAATGAGAAGGTAAGTGCTACAGTCAATAAGCCCTGCAGTTGAAATTAACAGAGATACTCCTGACACCCTAAATTCATATCCTGAATAAAAGCCACTATTAAAATATTAAAAAATATGAACTAGGGATATGGCTTGGTAGAAGTGTGCTTATCATATACAAAACCTGGGTTCCATATACCGTACCACCCAAGCATGTAAAAAACAATAGTTGTTTATTACTAAGTAGTCTACTGAATCATACTTTCAAACTGTGATTCGTCTGGTATAAACTTATAGAACCCCACATATCTGTAACAAACATACTCTGGAAAGAAAGCATTTAAATTCCAAAATTTATACCTAGTTTTTAAAATTCATCATTTACTACATAGCAATTGCAATTAACTATAGTTAACTTTCTAGAAAGATTTCTACATAGTATTGTAAAATGTTATAAGAAGTATGTTTATTAACATCATATCTTGTTTAATATACTTAATGTCTCTTTGATTTAAATGTGTCTATTGGTGACACAGTAGAAGCAAACAAAAAAACCCACCTTCATTTCTGAATTTTTACAATGAAACAAAATAAATGACAATCTTCCTGCTATTGCCCACTTCCAATAGCAAGTTCACCATATGACACCAGCAAAAGGCCGAAGGAGATAAACACAGAGAACATCCAACTCCAAATAAGCCAGATATCCAGAGACACAGAGGCTCCCGAAACCGCATCACTGAAGCAGAACTAAAATGACCCCAATGTGGCTCAGGGAAACTTGTGGAAGAGGGGGCGGAAAGATTGTTAGAGTCATAGTTGGGGCATTATGCACAGAGACTGGGGCCAACCCCCCAGAACTCTTAACTAACCTCACAATGCTTGACCCACATTCCCCATTGACAAGGATCCCTTTGAAAGAGGGAGGACAGGGAGGAGGACAATGGAACCTTTACTATGAATGTAAAATCAAAATAATATAAATAAAAAATATATATATATTAAAAAAAAAAAGAACTTAACATAGTAGTGTGCTTTAGGCCTTGTAGGATGTACACAGATAGTCCCCAATATACAATGGTTTCACTTGTATGTTTTCAACCTTGTGGTAGCACCAAAGTGATGAATATCATATGGAAACATTATTTGATATTGTGAGTTTCTATTCTTTCCCAGGAGAGAGACCTGTGGTCCATTTCTGTCCCAGGATGCTAGGCAGTAGGAATGTCATGTGGTCACAAAAGGGAACATCTGAAATTCTGCAGTGAACTGTGTGGCTGGAGAATTTTTGGATCCCAAATTGAATAAATACATGTGATATTGACATTGTGTCATTCCCCAGCTGTGGGCAAATGTCAGTATTGTGAGCACACTGAATTGGGCTAGGCAAGTTCTGGTGTTCAGTAAGTTAAGAGGATCAAATGCATCTTTGACTTGAACTATGTTGAACTAACAGTACGTTTATGGAGGTAGATGCTCAACCTTAGTCAAGGGGGATTTGGGTCAAGGAAGTCAAGGAAGGTTGAAGGTAGGTAAAATTTTGAAACATAGATTATTTAAAATTTTCTTCCTGTTCTAATAAAAGTCCAAGAGAAAAGCTTTAAAAGTTCTTATTTGCAAGGAAGTTAAGATTTTTTTAAAATAAATAGAACTGAGTGCTAAAGAAGTTTTAAATGCAGCACTCATTTTTCCTGCAGACAAGACAAATGTTATTTTTCAACTTTAAGTTCTAATTATTTTATTTGATAAATCATCTCCTTCTCTTCCCCAAATAGGAATTTAAATGTATTTCTAACTACTTAAAAATTTTCCCCACACATTCACATTAAATAAACTAAAGACATAGACATTTTGAACCATGTAGAGAAATGTAGATATTTAAGCAAGTTCAATAGAAGTTTTGGCAAAAGCAAGTATTCCCAGAACATTCTAGCTATGGACTTATTTGTCCACTCTTATATACATTTGAGTGATCTTGTCAAGAGTAATAACAAAAAAATCAACTCAATCCAACAACAATGTCTTCAATTTTATAAAGACAAAGACTCCCTTTGTTCCTATTGCAAGTTTCACAACTTGCTAAAGATGGAGAAGCTGTAGTAAGTAACTTGTATAGTATTTTATTTAAATGCTACTTAGTTCTGATTGGTTCTGACTCAAGTAGGCTAATTAAATTTGTTAATTTCTTTCATGTTGTTTTTCAAACCTATTACATTGCTAGATAGCATGGTATTTTTTAAGAGAGTTAAAAAAAATCAAAGAACCCAGACATGGTGGTGCATGCCTGTAATCTCAGCACTTGGGAGCTAGAGGTAGGAGGGTTGCTGTAAGTTTGAGGCTAGCCTGAAAGTACAGAGTGAGATCAGGTCAGCCTGGGCTAGAGAGACACCCTACATCAAAAAAAAAAAAAAAAAAAGGAAAAGAAAAAGAAATCATATGGCTATTTTAGTTAACATATGCTCTTATTAAGTTATTACTAAGAGATATCCAGGGCTGGAGAGATGGCTTAGCAGTTAATGTGTTTGCCTGCAAAGCCAAGAATCCAGGTTCAATTTCTGAGGACCCACGTAAACCAGATGCACAAGGTGGCACATGTGTCTGGAGTTTGTTTGCAGTGGCTAGATGCCCTGGTGTGCCCATCCTCTCCCTCCGTTTCTCCCTCCCTCCCCCCTCTTTCTTTCTTTCTCTCTCACTCTTCTTTTCTCTCCCTCTCTCAGTCGCTCTCTCATATAAAAAAATGAAATAAAAATGTTAAAAAGAGATATCCAAACATACTTTAACTATCACTCACAACTAGAATAATGAGGAGGAAGGGAGATTTTACAATTTCAATATGTTCATTGTTTACAAAGCAAAGCTAAGCTATATTCTGGGTATTCCTTTAAAGTCTGCAATATGAAAAGTTTCTGTTAGTCTATGTAGCTACATATTATTTTTTCTAATTCTTTGTATTCAGCCGAAAAGCAATTGTGTTATTTGTAATTGAGCCATTCAGAAAGGTTAGATATAGTCCTATTTATTTTGCTCCAATTTTGAACTACAATTTATACAATTTATTCATAGGGAAGAGAATAGAAATGGAATTTTCATGAAGTTATATTCTGTTCAGGAAGAATGATGCTTTGATAATCCTGTATAATGTTATATTGAAAAAAATGAAACTACATTTAAATTTTTTTCTGAACTCCAGTTATGTTTTAATCCTAAAAAAAAGATGGTACTGAGTTCTTGGAAATAATCCATGTAGAATACTCTGATGAATCCATTTGGAAACCAAACTGCCAAATTCCGGCTTCCCTTCATTGACTCCAAATAATTCTCCCATTAACACAAACTCTGGGATGTACTTTGGAAAAAAAAAAGTTGCTTATTCCAAGAGCTGTCAGTTGCATTTTTTTGTTAAAAGTAACCTGTCTACCTGTTTGTCTGTCTATCAATGCATCACCTATTTCACCCACACCAGCAACACCTACTTTGGATACATGAGCTGTCAGACCATTGTCAAAACCAAACAAGAGTCCCTGGCCAAAAAGTATGTGACCAGGCCTGCAATGGGCACAGCTGCAGCTCAGTTGGCCCTGAAGCCAGGCCCCATCTGTAAGCTTTGGATGCTCAGTGACACTGGCCAGTCTGAAGCCTATTTAAAGAAGCCCAAGAAAGCTAGGCAGACAGATGGCAAAGCAATGCAGTAATGAGGAAAATTTAGCTTATGTTGATGATGCATTTTGCCATCCAAGAGGATGTCACAACTAGCAAACAACACTCCATAGTGGAGCATCGATCACTCACAGACTTGCAAACATTGGTGCTAACTTACAAAATGTCAGTTGAGGTGTTCGTACATCTTGCCATGTGTAAACAGAATGCAATATGCTGAGAGTACAAATAACAATACACGTTTCATCACTCGAGTGCTTGTGATGGCATGGGCTTCGTGCTTACTCCATTCTCCAGAAGGTCTCGTAGTTTGTATTGGTTGTAAGTTTTGCAGTGGAGCCCAGTGCAAGTGGAACTCAAGGTTGTAGAATGAATAAACATCACGATGACTCTGGTACCCGGAGGAAGGAAGGAAGGAAGGCAAGCACGTGGACTCTCAGGATACTGGGGGAGGGAGGATTTGGACTTTATCCGAACTGCAGCTGGAAGGCACTAATGGATTTTGATTAGGAGGGACGTCCTGTCTCCATTTATATTCTAAAGCTATCCTTCTACTTACTGTGGGGAGAATGGATTGGAAGAGACTACAAAGGCAATTGTAAAGAAACAGATTAGGAGATGGTTGTACTTCCCTGCAGAATGAACAGCCTAGTTTGGGGCTGAAATATCTGCAACATTCACAGTGTAACTAACAAACAGGCTAGATGGCTGCTGGCTCCACTTGGCACGCCTCATTTCTTTATAAAGTTGCTTTTTGTGTCTTAAATCTCAATGCCATTATGATTTATGGCCACATGGAATCTTTTAAATTAAGATTTGTTTGATTGTCTGTTTCTATTAAGGTGACCGTAATAGCAATTTTTCTTTTCCAAACAAATGTTTTGCTGAGCACTGCCATGCCAGATCCTGTGTATGGAACACGACAGTGATTAATTTCTGTCGCTAAATTCTTTATTTTCTATAACTAATTTAAGATAGCTGCCACTTTTTAATAACGAAAAGATATAAATCCAGTGGGGTATTTTTCTTTAGGTAATTGATATAACATCTTCATATAAGTGACTATAAATTATGGCTCTTTTACCCCATTCTGTCACCCAGCAAGGATGCTAAAAGTGTGCACAATCCAGCCTGCCACAGTGCAATGGTGCATACAATTTATCCTAAACTAAACAACAAATCATAGAGCCAAACACTGTCTAAACCAATAATTCACCTGGGATTTCATTCAGTCAGACGAAAACCACACTGGCATTCTAGTTCTACTTTGAATACAAGGTTTTCAAGGTTAATATTAACTGGTTAAAATAATCCACTTTCTCTGTATGACCAATATTGAGGAGGGAAAAGAGAATATTATTTACTTGTTTCATTTTACCAAGAAAGAGGAGTAAGTACGGAAATTAAATGGGTATATAAGGAAACAAAATCTCACAAAATTTCCAAGGACTGAAATATTTCCAGCCCCTAATGACTCATTTCTTCTAAGTGGATATAATTTCTCTAAGTGTATTCAAACACCACTTCTCTAAAGATACAGCCACCCATACAATGATGCTTAAACAGAACCCATTCCTCGGGTACAAACACCAGCCAAAAGTGGAGGCACTAGATCCCATGCCAAGTGTAGAAATGATTTTTGGATCGCACCGGTGCTGGCGTGTGTGTAACGCAATTCTGTCTCTTAACCAAATAATGGAGAGAGGTTCTTCCAACCAGACTCAAAATGGCATCTGAGCCACTCAGAGAGAATGAGGACATCTGTGTGTATTTATACACACAAAAACATGCAGTTCATTCTAGGATCAAGGAATCCCAGCTGCGGATGAATGCAGGTCCCCATTCTGATGCCATCAACCCCTCTCAGGCGTGGGAGTAAGGACACCCCCACAGTAGCACCCTGAGTACTTACACACAAGTGTAATTGGTTCTATTTAACTGTGTGTGATTTGTAGATAAATGATGACTGCATGTTTATGCAGAGTGCCTCTGTGAAGAAATGAGGCTAATTTTCTTCTTGAATAACCTGTGGAGGCAGAAGCACATTCACGTGAAAGCAAGGAAAGACGGGGACATGTTTCAACGAGGAGCAGCGGCGTTTCCAAGTTCAGCCAGTCAACTGCCACATGCTAACAGCTGCGGGGAGGACTGCGTGAGGTTAGGACGAAAATAGATGATCACTTGAAGCAGAAAAGAAAATGAACGTGAAGTTCTGAGTGAACAATTCCCAGCAGACCCACCGACCATACCAAAATAAGCTGCTCAGAAAGATAGGGAGGTGAGGAGAGCATGGTTACGCCAACAAATTGCTTTTAAACATCCATGTTGTTACAGAAGATGATTACCTATCTGTTCAGTGTCTGGGATTTATTCAAAAATGTTAAGCATGTGGCCTGGGTGGATTGATTGCTCAGTGGGTAAAGTTCTTGCCTTGTAAGCAGGAGGACCTGAGTTTGATTCCTAGTAACTACAAAATAAATGCTTGGCATAGTGGTGTGCCCCTGTAATCCCAGTGCTGGGAGGTGGGAAGAGACAGGAGGATCTCTGAAGCTCACAAGCTATTCCGTTTTGCCAAAGTGGTAAGCTTCAAGCAAGTGAGAGACCCTGTCTCAAAAAGAAGCGGAGGACAGATGACACTTAAAATTGCCCTCTGATCACCACATGCACACACGTGCACTGACATCCATACCAATGTGAATATACACGCATACATACACAAACATGGAGATAACTTTAAAATGGTAAGGTTGAGGATGACGTGAATGTGCACATGTGTATGGATGGGCACATGGGTAGGTGTTGAGCACATGTGTAAATGTATATGGAGGCCATTGGTCAACATCTAGTATCTTCCTTAGTCACTCCACATCTTGTTTTTTGAGACAGCGTCTCTCACTGACAGACCAAAGGGCCAACAAGCCCTACATGTGCTCCACTTACCTCCCCCATTCTAGGATTTCAGATATGTACCACCATGCAGGCATTCAAATGGGTGCTGGAACTCTGAACTTGGGTCCTCAGGCTTGCATGGCAAGTACTTTATCCACTGAGTCATCTCCTCAGCCCACGCTCTTTTCCTGTGGCTGTTTTCCACCTGCTTTTGGCAAAAGGTGATGCCCAGCCTCTGCTCTACCATCTTTTCCCTGCCATCATGAAGCTTTCCCTCGAGAATGTAAGCCAAAATAAACAACGTTCCTCCCATCGTCAGCTGCTTCTGGTCAGGTGCTTTGTGCCAGCAATGTGAAGGTAACTATGACCACAGTGTAAGTAAAGAATTTCCACTGCTTTTCCTCAAAAAGACCAGCATCCCTAGGATCCAGAAAATAATATGTGTCAAAATTATGATCAGGACTGGAGAGATGGCCCAGCAGTTAGTGCTCATGCCTGTGAAGCCTAAGGACCCCGGTTCGATTCTCCAGGCCCCATGTAAGCCAGATAAACATGGTGGCGCACATGCCTGGAGTTTGTTTTCAGTGGCTGGAGGCCCTGACATGCCAATTCTCAGTCTTTCTTTCTCCCCCTCCCTAATAAATAAATAAATAAAAATAAAATCTTTGAAAAAAATTATGATCAAACACTGAAATGTCTGATACCTGTTTTATTTGAAGTAGCTCCACATTGTAATGCATGGCCCCAAATAGCTGAAATTCTGATATCCTGTATCACACAATACATTGGCTATGAGCAGTGAGATCATCTTTCTTGCAGTCATTCTTTGATGACAGGTATCTTTTTGTTTTATTCCAATGTGATATAGATCTCTTAGATTATAGATCCTCTGCACTAGGTGTGGGGCAGTACATGTTTTATGGTTATTCCTAAAATTCTGGTGAGTCTCCTTTTCTCCTCCAAGAGCATTCAGCAGGTGCCTCAGTTTCCAAGATTATCTTGAGAAATGGCCCCACTGATAGACAGATGTCTATGGTCAGCTCCAAGAGACTATTTTAATGTGGAAAACATTAGGGGAATTTTGAAAAGTCCGTCTCAGGGGTCAGTAATATCGATCATATCTCTTCATTTCTATTAGCCCCATTTCTACAGTTTAATTATAAATATGAAGCTTTGTATTTCCTTCTACCCACCCCACAGGCTCTGCAACGACGGTTCGTTCCTTACACTGGTTCACTAGGTAAGGGTGACTGGCATATCAACATAAATGCCTCTGGCAGAAGGTCTATTCCCAGCATCTGGAACTTCAAGGAATTCGCGGCAGGGGTGGGAAAGCCTGCACTCAAATGACACGGAGCTCATCCAACCACCTGCACTACGTGTGGAGGATGAGGGCAACCAGAGCTCAATGGCGTAGTGACTTCATACCTATTGAAGAACGTTTGTCGTATCTTGGAGACCCGTCCTCTGCATCCTCACTATCTCTATTTACTACACAGAGAGAGAGAGAGAGAGAGAGAGAGAGAGAGGATGAGACCAGTAACTAGTGACTGTGCTTACAATAAACATACTTTTTTAAAACCAACAATTGCTTTTGCTTTTCTTAACCATACTCGAGGGCATTATGGATAATGCACTACTGAAAGAAAATCAGCTATTACCATGGGGAGGGTGTACGTCTCGTTCCCACTTCTGTGATAGTGTGAGTGCTGTGCTGGGTCCAAATTACATCCCTCTCCTCTGACCAGATCTGCCTCCCATGAATAACACCCTCCCTCCTAGCTTGTGTTTAACTCCTGCTCCAGCAAAGGGAAGCAGTCTGGCTTTCTGAATGTCAGAATCAACACTGAAACCAGTGATGTTTAAGCAAGCGCACTGAGTGTGATGCTTCTCTTTCAAAGTTAAATCAGTCAGACTCCTTGTAAAATCAAATGAAACACACATCACACTCCAATTCTATTGTATTCTGACAGATGACTGCTACAGGGCAGTAAGGTAAAAATAAATGCAGGAACCCACAAATTGCTTCCAATTGCCTGCAAACTCTTTAAGTACACAGTAAGTAGCTTTAAAAGCAGAAATTGAGATTCCAAACAGATCCTAACATGCTTTCAATGGCCTCTTAACATGTTTCTTTGGGGAAATGCTTACATAAAGAATGCTGGGGTCCCCTTTGGTTGCCACAGATTCCATTTCATTCCTGCTCGAACTGGCCATGAGAAGGCCAGATCCTACAAGTGTGACACCAGAGGACCTTCCGTAGTGTCATTCTTAGTATATGTAAATATGATACAATTCCAGGCAAATATGACATAATTAGAGGCTATTATTATGCAGCCCTCTATAAGCCCTAATTTGCATGTTTCCAATAAGAGTACACAGCTCTCAGTTAGCACACACAAGCTGTCATTTTTTCAATACTATAATTATTACTTGGGAGGCTTGAAAAATATCTCTATCCATTCCAGAAAAGGGTTTTAGAGAGATTACATCAAATGACTATGGAATAATTAACCTTTCTTTCTGCTCTCCAAAATTTTCCATCATGGTAATATATTGAAAATTTCATGAGTCTACAAATCATGGTTAAAAATTCATATTATTGGGCTTAAACTTCAGGAGTTAAAAAATGCCTAAGTAAGATGGAGAGGTAATATTACAATAAAAGATGATTGCATTATTGGAAGCTTGGTAGCTTTCTCTTGCGGTTTCAATGGAGACACTAGTTAAAGGGTCGAGGTGATATGAGTAAGATTATGCATTTATCAGAAGGGCATTAGTAAGGGGATTATGCATCAAGACAAGGACAAGATGGTTATCTTTACTTTTACCACAGGAATAATGAGGAATAGCACAGAGATACATCCTTGCACTCTAAATGCCTTTCATTCTCTTTTAGCACCAAATTATGGCATCGCATTAAGGAGATAGCAGGATTTAAAGTTATGCTCTAATGTTATAACAAAATATAATCAATTGATATGTAACATGGAATGTTCCTAGTACTGGCTGCTCCTATTATATCACCAGATCTTCATGTAATTACTCATGCTCCCTTTTGTATTATTATATTGCTTGTATTTACGGTAAGTTAGCTCCGATCTCTTCTGGAATAAATGAACATTAGCAAAGCAAAGGAAAAAGAAAGAAGAGACATTCTGGTAAGGGAGGTGCCTGCTTCTTACCAATGAGAAATGAAATCTTTTGTATCCAATGTGGAGCCAGGAGTCACTAGTAGTTAGTAGCTTGGTGATGGTATGATTTGTTTTCTAGTGGGGATTAAGTCTCCTGTCTTTCAGAATATCGACTTCTGAATGGTGAAGATTTTCTCCCATCTTCTATACAGCTGTGAACCTTAAGATTGCATTAATTATAACATTCACTCCATGCCTTATGGATTCAATAGGTCCTTTGGAACCCTATTTATGACCTTTGAGTTAGTCTTAGCCAGTCATTCATTCACTCAACAAGATTTTGATGAAGCTGAGTGTATACCAGGAACTCCTCAAAGTGCTGTGGACACAATGGAGAAGCAGCTGTCAGCTAGAAATAATCCCTTCACGCTGGGTGGTCGTTCGTGCTCTACCAGGAAAGCAGAGGACAAAAATATTCCAGTGTAAACAAACGATATCACAGGCTAACTAGGTCAAGGAGAAATGGAGAGGAAGAATTCTATAGGGAAGGTGGACAGGGAACATGATGAGGCAACAAGGAATTGCAGTGTTAGATCTCGAGATCAAAGAAACACTGTTGTTTTCCTCAGAGAACAACATTCAAGAAAACACCTGAGCTTGCCACACAGCTGACCCAGAAATTGCAAGGGCCCTGAGAGCGAGCAAACTGCTTGTTCTAGGAAGAGAAGAAAAGTGAGGGAGTTGGCGTTGTGAGAAGTCCCCTGCCCAGCAACAGCAGCATCTGCAACTTTGTCAGCAAGGAAAAACTCAAGATCTATTTTGTCACAATCCAGACTAGACAACGGGGTCCAGATTTGGGTGTATCAGATCCATTTTCTCCCCTGTTATTCTCACCCCCACCTGATTGTGCGAGCCTTGGTCTGAGGTCATGTGAGCAAGGGCAAAGGTCATAAAGATGAAGGCAGAGAGCACAGGGTCTGATGTTTTCAGTCTGTGGGAGAGGGGAGTCAGCAGATGCAGATCACTGGAACAAAACTAAGTCACTGTAAATAAATAGCAACTGAGATAAATTCACAATATAATGACCTGGGCTGGAATAAAGTACCAACTAAATGGATAAAATACAATATTTTAAGAAAATTTAGGCTCATGTTCACATTCATCTAGCAAAAATGGACATTTCAATGACTCTTTTTATTATTTAAGGTAGATTTTGCATGCAACATAATTATGCTTATGAAAGACCTGTATTTACTTCATGTCTATATTTTGACTTGTAACAAGCAATGATTTCAATTATTATGGTCAACATTTTCCAATGGAAACTGTTCAAGTAAAGGTTTACTTCTTTGTGTGTTGTGTGTAGTATTTGCACGCCTGTGTGCAGATGTGTGCACCTCATGTGCGTTCATTCAGAGGCCAGAGGAGACTGTTGGCTGTCCTCCTCTATCACACTTTCACACTATGTCCTTGAGACACTGCCTGTCACTGCTCCTGGGGCACGTGTGGCCACACCTGCTATTTAGGTGGGTGCTGGGCCTTTAACCCAGAGTCTTATTCTTGAGCAGTAAGCACTCTCTTTTTAAAAATATCTTATTATTTATTTATTTGAGAGAGAGAGATACAGAAATAGGCAGGTAGAGAGCAAGCAAATAGGTGTGCCAGGGCTTCCAGCCACTGTAAATGAACTCCAGATGCGTGCGCCTTCTTGTGCATCTGGCTTACATGGGTCCTGGAGAATGGATCCTTGAACCTGTGTCCTTAGGTTTCACAGGCAAGCATTTAACCGCTAAGCCATCTCTCTAGAACCTGAGCAATAAGCACTCTTATCCACTGAGCCCTGTCTCCAACCCCAAGATTGGGCCTTTAATAACTTTTGTAAAACACATGATTTATCTTCTAAAACAACACACTCTGTGAGCTAGGTAACTCGATATGTTTTATTTTATACCAGATATCAAACCACTTCCTATCTACTGAGAGATGTAATGTATACTAAGTAGGTACAGATCAAGAGAGAGAAAAGAATAAAGTTTCCAAAAGTCTGAATGACAACAGTTAGAAACAGTTTATACAACAGCCAGCTTTTTATGTAAGAAAAACTGATTTAATTGCTCTTTGCATACATAGACTTAAAAGCACATACATAAATTGTTTAATAATGAAACAGAGAAAAAATCATTTCTACTTTGGGGATTAACACTTTCCTTCATTAACCATGGAAAACAGGTGCCAAAATAACCTATCAACTCTGCCACCTTTTCTGCTTAGGGTCAATACGTGCCTTTGTGTAGAGTTCGGGTGCCTCTGACGACTAGCATTCTGAACTATTACAGACCTTATTTGTGGTCATATGAAATTAAGCAGATTGAGATGAACTGTAGGAAATGATTGTCATTTACTAATTAAACATGTTTCCTGAAAATTTATCACATTCCATCTTAGCTCTGCAACCCAACCAGATCCTTCTGCCCATCAATAGAATTTTCCCACTAATTATTCATTAATGAACACAATTTCCTCTCAAAAATCCTGGGCAACAAAGACAGTTCTATTAGGGTCAAAGAATTGCTTCTCAAGACTTCAGCCAGTTGATATTATTAGCATAAAAATATCATTAACTGTCATTAACTAAAATGTAGCTTAGACTCATAAATGGCCCTTAGCCTTTCAATCAACAGCCATCAATAAATGGAAAGCAGTTGAGTAGCCATCCACTGATTTAATTGTACAACCAGATCAAACTACTGACCACCTCCGCCATCCGGGTGGATGTGTCCTCCTGATGATTGGCTTCATATGTGAAATTTATAATAACAAATCAACAACCATTTGAACAAAGCTCAAAGTTGGTTTCTCTGGGATTATTGTCTGTGGATGCTGTGATTCTGTATCTCTTGGAAGAGACAAAAACAACAGAGTAGATGGTGTCTTGTCTTTCTTTTTTTCACATGACAAAGGGAGAGGCAGAAAACAGGTTATGGAAACCTTTGTTTGTCTCTAGAATTTCCCCCATGGAAAGACTTTAGATCTAGTGAGCCTTGTCAGTGATCATTCTTTTTTTTTAAATTTTATTTATTTATTTGAGAGAAAGGGTAGAAAGAGGCAGCATAAGCCATAGGGCATCCTCTCGCCACTGCAAACGAACTCCAGATGCATGTGCCACCTTGTGCATCTGCCTTTATGTGGGTCCTAGAGAATCATTTAGCTTTGCAGGCAAGTGCCATAACCAATAAGCCAACTCTCCAGCCCAGGGATCATTCTTAAAAACCATTTATGGGGCTAGAGAGATGACTCAGCAGTTCAGTGCTCTTCCTGTGCAAGCATGAGGGCCCAAAGGGGCCCATGACTGCCAGAGTTCGAATCTCCAACTCCCATGTCAACAGGTGGCCATGTCCACATGCACCCATAACCCCAGACCATTGACGGGGAGCAGAGACTAGGGAATTGTCCAGGCTTGTGGAAAAACAGCAAGCTTTGGTATCAGTAAGAGACTCCAACTCAAATAAAGAACAGACAGGACTGAGAAATGACTCAGCAGTTAAAGGCACTTTCTTGCAAAGCCTGTTGGCCTGAGTTCAATTCCCCAGTAGGATTCTGTCAGAAGAGGCCAGGACCATTTCATTTCTCCCAATACATATAAAGGGAAAAATTCCCTAAATCCTATCTTTTTTTCCTTTCATCATTATCTTCCTAAAAAGTGCCTTTGTAAAACTTTAAAGACATTTGAAAATGACAGAACATGTTGTTAAGAGGAACATACTTATTGACCGTCAACCCAGTAGCTTCGAGAATACAAGGAGGAAGGCAGGAAAGATGGCTCAGCAGTTAAGTGCACTTCCTGCCTGAGCATGAGGCCCTGAAGAAACCAGCAAAGTTCAAATCTCCAAAACCTATCTGGGCGTGGTCATGCACTCCTACAACCCTAGTCCCACAAAGGAGCCTGTGACAAACAGCAAACCGCAGTATCAGTATGAGACGCCAGCTCAAAATAAGAACAGAAGAGTGATCGGGAGGGACACCAGCCATTGTTCTCAGGGCACTGCAGGTGAGTGCCCCTGCCGCAGGCAAATTCCCCTGCCGAAAGGACACATATGTGTGCATATATCACACACCACATACATCACACATGTACATACACACACACACTACATTCACATGTACATACTCAAGCTACAAAGAAAAATATAAAGATGAATGAAGCAGAGTTCTGGGCTCAAATGACTCCCCAGAGAGAGGAGAAGATAGGTTTATAAACACCATCAGAAACTAGACAACAATGCCACCAGAGAGGTATAAATCAAGATCCAGAGCAACTAATAATATTCAACTGAGAGCATCCAAAAAGAATTTTATTTAATGGACCACAGTTAGCACGCCAGCAATCCTGACACCTTCATTCCCTGCACAGCATCCCTTCCCTCCACTTGCATGGCTTGTCACTTACGGCTGCCTTACTGCCCCCACCCCAAGCAGTCTGGACGCCTATACACTATGGATTTCAGTCTCACAGAATCTTCGGTCATGTTTTCACTCTGGTCCCAGCATTCCCTGGGAAGAATTTCTAAAAATACAAAGCTATGGAAACTCCACTCCCTACACTTAATATTGTGAGACACTACTTGTGTGTCTTGCTCGCAGCTGACCATCCCAGACTTATCCTGCTACTTTATAAATGAAAATATCTGTTCTTTATATCATTATTGGTGTTAGCATCCCTCTAAAGGACTGCTCCTCAGACTTAGAAAGAAGTTTCTTTCCAAGAGATATTCAACAGGCTATGAAGATTACTAGCCAGGGGCATATGGAGTCATTGAGGAGTGTGGCACGTAAACCTTTGCAATCTTGAGAGTCATGCGTATTGTCCCGTTTGCAGCTCTCATAACTCCAACCTGAACTCACGAGGCTAATTTTGAAGGGCTTGCTCTTGGTGAACCCAGGAGACCTTCTGAGGATCCCAGCTGTTGCTCCAGAAGCCTAAGCCTAGCACAGTGTACCATCTTGTTGCTAGGTCACCACTGTGAACCCCAAGGACAGACCCTTGGTTTCTAAAGTCCACCTTGGCCCACATTTCACCATTAGAAGTCTTCGAGCCCTTCCTTCACACCGACATCTACCAAGCATGGGCAACACATCTGGAAAAACATCTGGAAGGAAGTTGTTTTCATGTCTCATTCAACTAAAGTTGTGTCCTCTCTCACAGCGTGTTCTCACCCTTGACCTCTGCTTTATACACGACTACGTCAGTACTTCCAGACGAAGGAGCACTCTGCTTTACAAAGTAGATAAAAGTCAAATGGAAAAAAAAATGAGCCCAACTCCTCAACTCAACCCACTGTAGTTCTGTGTGTGTGTGTGGGGGTGCGGGTGTCCAATACAATAAGAGAACAAAGCATCCTAATGAGATTTTATACTCTTTAAAAATATTTTATTTAGGGTTGGAGAGATGGTCTGGCAGTTAAGGTGCTTGCCTGTGAAGCCTAGGACCTGGGTTCAAGGCTCGATTCCCTAGTACCCACATAAGCCAGATGCACAAGGTGGCACATACATCTGGAGTTTGTTTGCAGTGGCTGGAGGCCTGGTGTGCTCATGTGCCCATTTCATTCTCTTTTCTCTCTCTCTCTGTCTGTCTCTGTCAGGCAGCTAGAGAGAGAATGGGCACACCAGGGCCTCCAGCCACTGCAAATGAACTCCAGACGCGTGCACCACTTTATGCATATGGCTTACGTGGGTACTGGGGAATCGAACCTGGGTCCTCACACTTCACAGGCAAGCACCTTAACTGCCAGACCATCACTCCAACCCTGATTTTATACATATTTTACTTACCATTGCCACCCATAAAGAATAAAAGCTGAGATCCAGGGGAATCAAAAGGAACAAAAGTACCATTTAGAATTTTTCTACAAACTTGCAAAAGGAGAGAGAGAAGGAGTGGGGCCTCCAGGAAGGGCACATTTCTCAGCAGTCACCCTGCAAAGAGCTCTGAGGCTACAAAGCCGTGTGCTTCTCCAGGGTTGACGGCGTTCCATTTGCCTACCATCAAACCCACTGAACAATAAGCAAAGAATGTGCGCACAGAATGATCACCTTGGTGGGCATAAAAATCAGAAGAACTTCATAGAGTTCTCTTAAAGGTTAGCTGACGTTCTTCACTGAAAGCACTCTGAAATACAAGGCATTATTATTAACTATAATAATGCAGAGAAAAATTTTGCAACAGGCTTTCTCCCTTATTATTTCTTCTAAATTTTTTTTGAGGTAGGGTCTCACTGTAGCCCAGGTGGACCTGGAAATCACTATGTAGTCTTAGGCTGATCTCGAACTCACAGTGATCTTTCTACTTTACTTTGAAAAATTTCAAACATGTATGAAGGAAAAAAAAAAAGCATAGCAAATCTTCATGTACCTTTTTTCTATCTTACTTACTTATAAGGTAAGGGACAATTATATCTCATCCATGGTCACACACACACACACACACACACTACTCACAGAATGATTCTGAATTCAATTCCAGGCATAATTTCATATATATTTGGAGGTATTCTTTTTGAAAAATATTACAATCAAAATGCCACTATTTCACTTAATATGATTAAATATACAACTAGACTTAATATTTCTCTGCTGTGCCTTTTATTTTTTTGCAGTTTAGTTACCTTAGGGTCCCCAGAATGTTTATACTGTGCAATTGTCTCCACACCCTTTCTTTGTAGATTACACTTGTCCTCCATTTTCTTCCTTGTAACTTTTTGTTGCTGTAGTTAAAGAAACAATGTCATTTTTCACTTGACACAATATTCCACAGAATCCTGGGACCTATATAAAAATCATTCCTAAGGACAGGAGAGATGGCTCAACAATCAAAGGCACTTGCTTACAAATCTTGATGGCCTGGGTTTGATTCCCCATCACCCATGTAAAGCCAAATGCACAAAGTGGTACATGCATCTGGAGTTCTTTTGCAGTGGCAAGAGGCCCTTAGCACACCCATTCTTTCCTTCTTCTCCCTTTCCATATATGTAGCCCTTGTTTTCCCTGTCCATCTCCAGGGGAAATTTCTAGTTGTTATAATTTATAGTGATCACTTTTGTCCTTGTACAAAAACTTTCCTTGAGAAGCACACATTTATTTTACTGAAATATGATTTACCAGGGCAGTTCATGTGTGTCAGGAACTGTTCCAATTTCATCACAAAGATTACTTTGCTTAAATACCAGAATAATTTTTCTCACTGACTTTGTCCAAATGTGATGTCTGAAGCTTTAAAGAGTCTAAGTAAGTTGCTCAGAAGCACAGAACTAGCAAAAAGGAAGGGAGCTTTTTAGAAACGATGATTTGGGATAATAGTAAATGTTTACTTAATTGACCCCTTTTTACTTTTTCTTTCTTTTTTTTTTTTTTTGCCATTAGTGCTGCACAGTTTAAAAGGCAATAGACCCGGGCTTTCATTCTGCCTGTTCTACTTATCATGTGTGACTCTGTACAGGGTACTCAACCTTTCTGATACACAGTGAAGACACACAGTGAGCATGCAATAAACACTAACCCTAACCCTATCTAGAGAGAGGACTTTCAAGGACTGAGAGTTATCTTTTCATAAATTCCACCCTGTGATTAACCCCATCAGTCATCAATGGCATGCACAGGTTCTGATATGTGACAAATCTCTGAGCAGTTGTCCTCAAGTAATCGATCAGTCATCAATATTATGAATCAATAAATATTTACTAGGTTGGCAACCTGGAGTGATAACTAAAATGCCCAACATGAATTAATTGCAGGATGAATTAATGAAATGGTGTAAATTGTCACCTGGGGAAAATTTGTAAAATATTAAATAGCTGCAATGCACAAGTGATCATTATCATATCAATTATGATTATATATATTTGCCTCATGTAATACAGTTGAACTTGAGAAACGTTTGATTTAATGCATTCAATAAAAATCATTTATAGTACATGAATGGTTGAGGAGTGAGCTAAGGAGGTAGGATTAAAGTTAAATCATATTCCCAAATTCATGTATAAATTTGTTATTGCTCATATGGATCTTGGAGGTTAGCATTCCCAGAAGGATTATCTCTAACGGACTCAAGTGTGCGCTAAGACTACTTTCACGGCTTGACGAACTATCAAATTAATAGAATATGTGCTGCTCTTAAAAAATTCCCTTCTAATTTAGTTTTACAGTAACACAACCATTTATAGAACAATGGCCTTCTTGTCTCTCCACACATAAAGATTTATTTTGGATACATACTCACAGGTGTGAAAGCATTAACACAAGTCAATTCACTGAGGCAGGTTAGTGAGGAGCGAGAAAAGTCTTAAGTAAGAATGCAATTCCTTCCTGAAGAAATACTTTCAATTACATGTTGTGCTTTAAAACAAAAATCAAAACACCACACCTGAGGTGTGCAGGACGGGGCTCATCATCTTGATCTTTTGAAAGCCTGTGTTTTATTTCAAAGGCAACTGTCCCCTTTGTCACATTGAAGAAATAACTGTCCCATCAGTCCCCACTGGCTAGAACCCCCTCTTCTCAGCCCTTTGGAAGGCAAAGACAAGATTTTTTTTTTTTTGAAGGTAACCTGAATGCTTTCTCAGAAAAATGGAATAAGCAGGAGGAAAAATCAAAAACCAGTGTGACTCTGAAATAAGGCATAAAATGTTTTCCTGGTAACATTTTTACTCTGGCAATAATTTTAGTTATGATAGAAATTGCACGGTAATTACCTCACACAGGAAGAATCCTAGGATAGTTTCTTGAAAACATGTAGCTCATGTGAACGGTGTTACTGTTTAGCCCCATAGTTCATGGCTAAGCCCTGTTTCATTTCATCAATTAACCCGAAATAGGCACCTGCAGTGATCCAGAGACCTATAGAGGTCCACTAGTGCTGTACTGTACTCAAGTAGAAGGAAGGATGCAGTACACACACACACACACACACACACACACACAAACACACACACACATGAACATACTCATACTTGTAATGACACTACCATTTTGTTGTTACTGTAGCTTTCCAAGAAATATTTTTATTGACATAATTGTACCTATTTATGGGGCACTTTATGATAATTTGATACATGCATATCATGTGTAATTATCAAAACAAGGTAATTAGCATTTTTATCTCCTTAAACCTATGCCATTTCTTTGTATTGGTACACTATTATTGAATATGTTGCCTATAAAGCATCCAGCATTTTTAAAATATTTTATTTTTATTTCTTTATGTGAGAGAGAAAGAGGCACAGAAAAGGGGAGAGAGAGAAAAAGAGAGAATGAGAATGGGTGCACCAGGGCCTTCTGCTGCTGCAAGCAATTTCCAGATGCGTGCACCACCTTGGGCAGCTGGCTTACATGGTTCCTGGGGAATGGAACCTGGGTCCTTTGGCTTTTCAGGCAAGTGCCTTAACCACTAAGCCTACTCTCCAGCCCACACACAGCATTTTTAAAAGGGCTATGTAGGAAAGAAATATGCCATAGTCTAAAGGGAGAAAGGCATGTCCCGAATGCAGCTGAAGGCCCAGATGGAAAAACAGAAAGGCATAGCATTTCCTCTCTCAATCCTCCCTCCTTCCCTCCCTCCTTCCCTCCATCCTTCCCTCCCTCCTCTCTCTCTCTCTCTCTCTCTCTTTCTTTCTTCTTTCCTTCCTTATTTCTTTATTTCTCTATCGTCCTTCTTTCTTTCCTTCTTTATTTCTCTTTCTTCTTTCTTTCTCTCTCCTGACCACCATGGCGATGACATGAGCTGCTGTGTCCTGCCATATCTCCCTTCTGACAGGAACTGAGTCTTCTGAACTATGAACCAAAACAAATCTTTCTGCTCTTAAATTATTTTGCTCATGTATATTGTGACAGGGGTAAAAAGCGACTGTTAAGGTAATGTAGGTAAATAAATACAAATAACAAACTAAGATGAACAATTATTTTTCAAAATGATTCTCCAGATAGATAGATAGATAGTAAATCACTGCTTTCAGAAGAATGAGAGTCCTAAAATTCCATGTCCACTGACCTAAGGAATTGACACCATTTATAGTGTTCTAAGTCAGTGACTCTTCAGATATTGTTAGGAAAGTAAAATGTTGCTAGAATCTAGAGTTTTAATCAGACAGCATCACTCAAATTTTGGACTGAGGGAAGTTTGACTGTACTTTTGTTTTACATTACTGTAAGAAATACCTAAAGATGGTCAACTTGAAAGAGAAAGAGAAAGAGAAAGAGAAAGAGAAAGAGAAAGAGAAAGAGAAAGAGAAAGAGAAAGAGAAAGAGAAAGAGAAAGATTCTTTGGGCACGAGTTTCCAAGGTTTCAACCCACTCCGGTGGCCCTGCTGCTTTGGCGCCCAGAGTGAGGAGTCACAGCATGGCAGGGTGCATGTGGTAGAACGAAACTGTTGATCTCGTGGCTGGGATACAAAATAGAAGAAAAAAAGTGACTGCAGTACCATAGTCTTCTTCAAGCGCATATCCCCGAGGACCTGAACATGTACGTGAGATTCTACCCCTTAAAGACCTCCCTACTCTTTGATAGTTCCGGACTGTGGTCCAAGCCTTTTCCACATGGACTTTTGTGGGACATGTAGGATCCAAACTGTGACTGTAGGAATGAGGAAGACAGGACTAGAAACTGATTTTCCATGGGTGAAGGGAAGCCCACTTTCATTACTGAGATTCTTTTCCTTTAAGTGCTAATCTGGACAGGCAGAACTTTCAAACAGACAGGTGACCTCCGGAAGAACCCGCTAAGAATTCCAGTTTTCCCTGTGGCATTTTCTCATGGCCTAGATTCTGAGTTTGTCATTCTTATTTTGCTTAAACTTAAAATCAGGAGCTTCTATTGACTCTGGGCCATCAGCCTCAGTCAAGGGTGGCCAAGACCCTGTCCTTACTATAGCTTAGCTATGCCTTGCTGGTGGTATAATCTTGTTTAAACTTTGTAGACTTTGAGTTAGAAAAAACCTGCAGCAAGATGTTTGTATTTTTATAATTGTTTTTGATTTAATTTTATTTATTTATTTCGAGAGAGGAAGAAGAAGAAGAGAGAGAGAGAATGGGCACACCAGGGCCTCTAGCTGCTGCAAATGAATGCCAGATGCATGTGCCAACCTGTACATCTGGCTTATGTGAGTTCTGGGTAGTTGAACCTGGTTCCTTTGGCCTTGCAGGCAAACGCCTTAACCACTAAACCATCTCTCCAGGCTGAGATGTTTGCATTTTTCACTTCCTTGTGAAATTATTCTACTCTGTTGTGGGTCAATGTTCATAAATGTAAAATCTCTCACTGCAAATAAAATATTTAGAAAAGTATATAATAAATTCTCAAAAGATGTAACATATCTCTCTTAGCTTTTCCCATTCCTTTCTTCTAATTTTTAAAATTCTTTTAATTTTCTATTATGGATTACATTAGGAAATATCAAATGTCCTGGCTTGCACCTAAAACATAAATTTACACTTACATGTCTGTGGAAAATGTAAGCGAGCTTTGAACTATGTATATGTAGGTCTGTGATTAGTTGTAGATGTTGGATGGGAGAATTTTGGTGGCTATTACTAATTTTGGTGGTCTGTGCTATTCCATTTGAGGAAGAAAAGGTCCTGCTTTAACATTTGGCCACTGTTGTTTCCTTCCCAAACTATATCTTGTCGTCTTGTCACCTTCTCTCCACATTTATTCCTATTTTAAAACTTCAGCTCCACATACATTTACAAAAACAATCAACTTCCAAGTACTATTGTCATAAAAGGAGGACCTGGTTTTTTATTTAGATATGCCATAATGTAAACATTGTCTTTAGTATTCTGGAAAACAACATTCATATGTTCCGGAGAAATGTCAATACATCTTATTATAGATACCCGGCGATAGCACGGGATTGAGATGATTAAATTCACAGCTCCAATAAACAGTGTGCAAATTACTTCTTGAAGGGAGCGGCATAATAACACCTGGAGCGTAAAAAGAGAAGATGAAGTTTAATTAAGTGTTGCCCACTGAAATCATGCTGAAAAATCACAATGGAAGAAGAAACATAAAGTCTAATCTGCCAAAGGCTGGAGAAGCACAATGTCAGCTATAAACTACATGACCAAAACAACTGTAGATGCCCTTATTAAATATGTTATATAATGTGTTTCAATATATATGTAACATATAACATAGATTTGTATTCCAAGGCTAACTCCATGACAAATTAACTTTCTTCTTTTTCATATTTATTGAATGGCTATTAGTCTTTTATTTATGAAAAATGCTGTAATATTTATAGAGAACAGTCCAAGTCACAAATAGGCTGGCATGCCTTTTATAGTTAATATAAAAACACTTTCAAATACATCTAGTTTTTATGCATCAGCAAGATAAAATCAATGAGTTTAAGAATAGGTCGAGGGCTGGAGAGATGGCTTAGCAGTTAAGGTGTTTGCCTACAAAGCCAAAGGATCCCTGTTTGATTCTCCAGGACCCATGTAAGCTAGAAGCATAAGGGGGTGCATACATCGGGAGTTTGTTTGCAGTGGCTGGAGGCCCTGCCATGCCCATTCTCTCTCAAATAATAAATAAATAAAAATAAAATTAAAAAGGAGGTCAAAGATTAAAAATTACATTATGAGTTAAGAAAGAAAAATGAGACATAGAAGAAGAATTGGCTTTTGAGACTCAACACTAAGACAAATGCTAAAGGTCAGGTGTTTTTTTTTTTAAAAAAAAATAATATACTTAGGTTTACATTGGTCAAAATGTGAAAGCTCAGGCTGGAAAAATGGCTTAGTGGTTAAGACACTTGCCTACAAAGCTTAAGGACCCAGGTTCAACTCCCTAGTACCCACATAAAGCCAGATGCACAAAGCGGCACATTCATCTAGAGGTCATTTGCAATGGCTACAGGCCTTGGCATGCCCATGTCCAGTGCCACTCTCTCTCTCTCTCCCTTGCCTCTTCTTACAAATAAATAAATTATTGTAAAAAAAAATTTAATTTTATTTATTTGAGAGAGGGAGAGAAATACAGAAATAGGCAGGCAGAGAGAGAGAGAGAGAAAGAGAGAATGGGCCTTGAGCTACTGCAAATGAACTCTAGATGCATGTGTCCTCTTGTGCATCTGGCTTACATGGGTCCTGGGGAGTCAAACCTGGGTCCTTCGGCTTTGCAGGCAAGCAACCTTTACCGCTAAGCCATTTCTCCAGCCTATAAATAAGTTCTTTTTTAATGTGAAAATTCCAGTCACCCTGTCTGAACAGCCCTATAAGCTATCATCCTTAAGGCTCATACATTAAGAAAAGGCACACCAATAATTGACATGTGCACACATGAATCCACGTGCTCTGGGGATACTCTTCTGAGTCATGCTGCCCTCAGTAGCTGTTCAATGAATGTAAATCATATACATTCTGTCACTGGAAAGCAAGACTTTCCCCACTCATTCATGACAATGCAAACTATAAGGAAATTTCAGATTAACGAAGGCATCAGAAAACATGCCAGTTGTACAACTGTGACCCATTGGACTGCTTTGTAGATGATCATGTCTGAAAAGAATATGGCATTGCAGTGATATCTTCTCTAGGTACTTAAAATGAAGGACTCAAAGCACATAAAATGGCTATCACTTGTTTATCAGTTACAATAATTATGACAATAACAGTGACACTTTACATGTGGATAATAGGTCCTATGTGCCAGACATTGTTCTAATCACCTTACATATATGAACTCTTATGCCTACATGAGAGTGACAATAATAGTATTCTCCTTTGACTGACGTGCTGCTGAAAAAATGGAAATGCTCAGATATCACATCTCTTTCCCAGTGTTGCTCTGCTGCTTTTCCTGGCATTTCCTTGATATGGCAAGAACCAACCTGCCTCCAGAGTCTCTTCCCTTATTGCATACATTTCATAATAGAATATTAATATATGCACTCTCAACCCTCACAGTTACCCACCTGGTGAAACAGAACCATAATTCTTATAGATACAGAAATAGATGTCTATATGATGCCTGAGGTAGTACCAAGAGGGACCAGGCTTTAAAATCAGGATGTGAAGCCAGTCTTACCACAAATCCAGTGTCTGTACCCATTGTACTGCCATGTAGATGATCACACACTTGGAAACCTCAGTAAAGCTCCCTTGAGTGGAAAAGAATAGTTTAAATGAAATTGTAAAACTGATTACAAAAATCTCTAATGCTTTTGAAGCTTCATAAGATCTGTTAAATTTTAATTAAATCACTGATACATTAATCAATCATTTTTAGCATATTGAGGTCCTCAGGAACTTTACCATATCTACCTCAATTACATATCCTCTCTCTCTCTTTTTCTTTCCTATTTTTCTCTCTCTCTCTCTCTCAAACACACAGTTACAATTCATTAAAAATAATGAAGGATCTTAGCTAAGCTCTTGGGCTTTTGCAATCATAGTACAGTGGGCACTAATAGAAATCAGGCATCTCCATTGCAGGGAAAAAGTTATTTCTGATATGAATCCCAAGCTACAATGACAAAAGAACCCCTCTTCCAGCATCTAATGCCATGACAATAGCTACCTTTGACAACTAAATACCAAGTAATCAAAACAAATGTTAATTAGCACCAGGCACTTACTATTCATTCAGACAGGCCATCATCTGTTAATTATCAGGCCAATAACTGAATATTGATCACAATTTGTCAACTTGGAAATAACTGAAGGCAGTAAAAGAAGAGTAGAAGCTCTCGGTAAACAATGGGCTTTCCTTTCAGAAATGCTTAACCAGCTCTTTCATTCTATATTAGTGTTTCCATCGATAAATGCTGTTCCTGTGATTGTCTCTCTCTTGATTGTGATAGTTTTTTTTTTTTAAAAAAAAAAACTCATGTGATTTGGTGAGAACATATTAGCACATATATCATTTTGGCAGCCAATACCAAGCCATGATGGAATTAAGAGAGTTAACACCTTGCAGAAGGCATACAGTTGGTGCTTGGACCTGCACGCCTTACCTTGAAATAGTGTGAGTTAAACTGATTTATCATATATTCCAAAAGGTTACAGAATGCCTAGAATGTGATTTCTGGATTTAATTATTTAGATGACTGCTTTATATTCTACATCTTAATATCCAATGAAAAGATACATAAATTTGTTATCTTCACAGAGAGGCAAAACACATCATTGCATTATCTTATATGCCTTTTTCATAAGTTCAGTGTACAATCTAAAAGGAGAAATCCAGATTTTTACCAGAATGTGAAACATGCTCCCTAATTTTTTTATCCCTTCTTCAGTAATCATTTCTTCTAAAACCTTCATGATTTTGAAAAAAAAAAAAAGTACACGTTAAGGAATGAAATCATGTAACAGGTGGACCTAAGACCAAACTTTTGATATTTGTGTCATACATGAAAAATAGCTAGGTCTGGGCTGGAGGGATGCCTTAGCAGTTAAAGTGTTTGCCTGCAAAGCCAAAGGACCCAGGTCCGATTCCCCAGGACCCATGTTAGCCATATGCACAAGGGGGCGTGTGCCCTGGTGCCCTATTCTCTCTTTCTCTCTCCCTCTTTGTCTGTCAAATAAATAAATAAAAATAATTTTTAAAAATATCTAAGTCTCCATTGTAATATAAGATTAAAATACCCAGTTTTATCTTGTTTCTGATCTTCTCCATTTTGGACGCTGGAAACACAGTGAGAGTGAGTTCCAACTTCAATGAGCTAGAGGCTGACTTAATTGGCTGAGAGTTAACATTGTCCAAGGCAATGACCCCTCTGAGCAGAGAAGTGGGTCAATTCTGCACTCCCAGCCGTTCACCTCAACACTGGCTTTCGACAGCTCTTCCATAATGACTATTTGTACCCATTTTCTGCCTGAAGAATTTCCATACTTTTACATCTCAGGAAAACATGAATCATAATGGGAGTGGTGACATAACATGAACTGGAGCGATTCCTGGAGAACGGACGAGAGTAGAAAATAATTGCTGTCATTATCGAAGTTCTACCTGGAGACCTGGCTGACTAAGTGGATGACCCCCTTGACTTGCTACCTCTGAGACCTGCAGTTGGATTCAAGCCCCGAGTGGAGTGACTAAATTATCACCATGGTCACTGATGTGAAAAAGGCCTGAAGGGAAATTAGAATGGTGGTCTCAGACCCGTTGTTTTGGTGCTGTATTTTCCAGCCCACAAGCCACTGTGAGCACGTACCCTCTGCATTTGAATCACACAAAACTATGTTCCTAGGAAAACAGAGAAGGGTCAAGAAAATATCACAAACTGATGTCAATGAATACGCACATGCACACACACAAAAAGTAAAATCTTGCTTGAAAATGTACACATGCATTCATTTAAAAAAGTTAGGGGCTCGGGAGATGGCTTAGTGGGTAAACGCTTACCATGCAAGCATGAGTTTGGAGCCTCAGTGCACACATCCATGCTGGGTATGAAGATGTGTGCCTATAATCCCAGTACTACAGAAGTAGAGGCAGGAGGATTCTTAAGGCTTACTGGCTAGCTGGTTTGGCTAAATCAATGAGCTCTAAAAGTTTAGCAAGAAACTCTGTCTTAAAAAAATAAAGTGGAGACACCTGACATTGATATCAGTCTTTATGTACACATCCATACATATTCATGATCAAGCACACACACACACACACACACACACACACACACATTGAACACTCTTACACACATGCATATCTTCCCATGTAGAAGTCTTTGACCAACTGCTGGCTTTTAAACTCTGCACTTAAGAAAACAAAAACTTTTCATAATACACTTCATGTTAATCCAGGCAAAGGGTAAATTTGTTAAAGTATTTAAACAAAAATATTTTCATTCTCCAATGAATTCACGTTTATAAAGAAAATACAACATAGAAATGTCAGCATATTAGCAGCCTGGTAGACCTAGCCATGAATAAGATATAAACAGCTGATTTCAAAAAAAAAAAAAAAAAAAAAAATTACACAAACCCTTCCAAGGCTATGGCTCTCCTTAAATGAAAGAGTTAACAGACCTAGCATGTTTCAAGAACTCTACCTGTTAAATTACAAATTACAGCCAGCTCTGTTTCATGTAAAGTGAATAATTTATTTGTGGCTTAGATTCCTTCTCTATGTCTGATGTAGAGCAGGGCTTCCAACAACAGGTGCTTATCCATATAAATGGCTCTCTTGATTCCTGTAGGAGAGAGGCTGATTACAAGTAGAGGGGAAGAGAAAGATGTTTTGTCTTTTATATCTGAGCCAGATCCCCCTTAACAATGTTACAAATACAAATACCCTCACGAAAAAAAAAATACATTATTACATCAGGGAAAGCAAGACCTATTCCATCAGAAATAAATCTGAAACAGACAAATAATATCTTTTTTTTCATAGTGAATTACATGCAATGCCCCTGCCCATCATTTTTTTAACTGTGGAAACAGCCAACCTCTCATCTTGACACAGTCAGCTATTTATACTTTCTATACAAATTCAAACATCCTATAGAACACCAGCAACGGAGCCAACCACTCCCATTTTCTGTGGACAATATTATTGGCCCCTATTTCAACTTTCACATTGCATTTAATTTGATTAGGGAATTACTAGCCAATGTGCAACACTAAATCACAGCAGTACTGCACACGAGAAGTTGCAACACTAGCCTGCAAGCCGGCATACGAGGAAGATTTTCAAGTATTGCTTCTTTCAAAACGCCTGATTAAGGGACTGTGATTGCAATCACTAATTCTTTTCTCAAGGGTCACCCGATTGTTCAGATGAGCTAGAAATGGCAATTACAAAGTAGAATGAGGGATGCTGGCTGATGGTCCTTTTTTTTTTTCTTCTGAAATCCAATCCTCTTTAAAGTACACTGCATTCCAATAATTGCTTTTCATCAGTTCTCCATTTAATAGTAATATTTGAGGATTTTGCATTTTCATTGAAAAATCTCATTAGTCCACAAAGCATTTGGCTGTCTGAGTTTCTGCATCATCAGAAGTCTTGTTTTCTCATGCCAAAACCTCAGAAAAAAAATACTATGGTTGATGTTTGCTTTGTAGCCACATGCTCACTTGGAAGTGCACAGGCCTTGAATGTTAACCTGCTATGGATACAGTTCCTTATCTTGTGCAGCGCTCTGCTCCACGAGGACAGAGAGAATGAATGAATGAGGAGACACCCCTCTCAATTCTTTGATGGTTATAGTGTGGGGACAAAAAAAAATGGAGAAGGGAGGAAAGGAAGAGAAGGGTAAACCAGTAATACATTCAGGATACTGAAAAAAAAAATGCTGGGCTGGGAAGGTGACTCATGCAGACATGAATTTGATACCCAGTGCCCACATAAATGCTGGGTGTGGTGGTGCAGGTCTGTAAGCCCAGCCCTGAATAGGCAGAGATGGGGCTCCCTTGAGCTTGGTGACCACCTTGGCTAGCCTAAGGGGAGAACTCCAGCATCTGCAGCTGTCCTCTCATGTCCACATACACGTACACTTTACTCATGCATCCACCATGCACACCCACACATACGAACACACACACACACACACACACACACACACACACACACACACACAGAACTGCAATGGCTAGAGAAGAAAATGGAAAAGTAGAGTTCAACAGAAATGGTAATTGTGGATCGTTCACTGGGCAGCTCACTGCTTCCGAGTTTAGGAAAGCACAGGGTGCAGACTACAGAGAAATGAAGATGAAGGAGATAGATTTGCCAAACGTGACTACTGCCTATGTCTATTTGGTGGCACTGTTTTGCCAAGTACTAAAGAAATGGCTTGCTTTTCTATTGGTGAGTCTTCTTCTCTGGTTCGAATGAGTACAATAGCAGTGTGTGTGTGTGTGTGTGTGTGTGTGTGTGTGTGTGTGTGTGTGTGTGTGTGTGTGTGTGTGCAGGCCCTCATGTTTTTGCAGGAAGTGCATTTAACCACTGGGCAATCTGAGATTTATCTGTGGTCCAAGTTCTCTGGATTCATCTATGTGACAGTCACTCTCCAGTGACATTTTCATCATAAAAACCTTCCATGGAACAGAGACGTAAATGGGCAGGTGGCAAAGCCTGACTGAGTCTCTAGTCTGGGCTGATTTCACTGCTTGTCAACCATGTGCTGAATGTCAAATTCCCCTTGCTGGCACCCCAGTTTCTTCATCTATAAAGTACTGATGTAAATGTCTCCCTCAAAGGATGCTCGGGAAGCTGGAGTCATCTGAGGGCATCGAAGAAACATGTCTGTCTCAGAGCACAGGCTTGATATTGACCTATTGTGTCACTGTTATCATCTAGAAAGACAGAACGCACACATAGCAAAAAGCAAGCTGAACCCACCAAGAAACACACACAAATAATAAACCCGTTTCCCTTTCACTTGCTACAAAATTACCTGGCAATATTGTATATATTCACTTGTTCCCCAGCTCACTGGGATGCATCCCGCCCAGTCTTTGGCAACCACCTCTACTAAAACTCAACATTAGTAAGCTATACATGTTCCCAGACATTACTTCAAAGCCCTTAGCGTATTGGTGTGTCGTTACATTCAAGGTCACCTGCCATCTTGACGCCCTTGTTTCTCCTACATGCAGGTCACCACACTCCAGTTTTTTCTGCTGTCTGCTTTGTCAGTACCTTCACTTTGGTTCTGGCCCAGCTGATGGTTCAGCTCTTCCACTCATGTCTGTTTTTATACATGCACATTCCAGGTAGTTTTGTGTTTTCTCATAGATTTAATTATCATCGACATATACATGTACTCCAAAGCCACGTAGTCAAATGCAACGTGCCTCGTTACTAAGCTCCTAATATTGCTCCCCCAGTCTACTTCTTCAGAAAGCAGAGCTCCATCTGTACAGTTGTTTGGACAAAAATCTTGAAGCATCTTGGTTTCCCCTCTTGGCTCTACCTTTACAAACTATCCAGAATCTTGGGCTGAGGTAATGGTCCAGTGAGTAAAGTGCTCGTTGCTCAAGCACGAGGATCTTGGTCGGATCCCCAATATCCACATGATGCTTGGTGGTGGAATATGCCTGTAATCCAGCCACATACATGCATTATCACATGCACATGCCACCCCCCCACACACATACACACATGTACGCATGCACACAGACATATATCTCCAGAATATAACCATTCTCAACCTCCTTTACTGTACCATCAATTTCCACATCATTTCAAGAACCCTTTGCTATTCTCCCTACTTTCATCCTTGTCCCTATTTAGCCTTGTCACACTGTATCAGCCAAAGTGAGTCCATGAATGTAAGTCAAAGAATGCCATGCCTCCTCTGCTCAGAAACTTCTAGAAGAGGAAAAGCTTGACTTGAAGGCCCTTTCCTGATATCCTTGCCTTCTCTCTCATCCACTCTGTTCCAGTCATAGTGGTATCCTTGCCATTTCATTAAATATTTTTATGTATTAATTAGAGAAATAAAGAGAGAGGGAGAATAGGCATGCCAGAGCCTCCTTCAATGCAAATGAACTTCAGATGCATGGTGCCACTTTGCATCTGACTTTATGTGGGTATTAAGAAAGCAAACCCAGAGCCATCAGGCTTTAAAGCTTTAACCAATAAGGCATCTCTCCAGCCCCTCCTTCTTATTTTTTTTATCTATTTGTTTAGTTAGTTAGTTAGTTTGCATTTTTTTTTTTTTTTTGGTTTTGCAAAGTAGGGTCTTACTCTGGTCCAAGCTGACCTGGATTATGTAGTCTCAGGGTGGCCTCGAACTCTCAACAATCCTCCTACCTCTGCCTCCCGAGTGCTGGGATTAAAGGCATGCACCACCACGCCCAGCTTTAGTTTGCATCTTTTAAAATGTATTTTATCAAGTAGAAACTTCACGGACAGATCATGTGTACCATCATTTCCTTTCTTCCCTGCCTCCATTCCACTGAGAGCCCTCCTCAATGGGATTACTGGCATTCACTCAGGGATTATGGGTTATGAGGTGTGAGACCAATGGTTTACCATAGCTCAAAACCTTTGTCCTTGCTGTTGTCCCTGCTTGGGACACACCCCCTTCCACTGCCACTAGTCATGTGATCACAAGGTCACTTTTAGTCTTTTTGTACATTGATTGGCCTTCTCTGAGAGTCCCCTCAGCTGCTTTTTCTAATCTTCCCATCCCTCCCCCATGCTTTCTCCTTTTCCTAGGTTTTATTCCTTCCTTAGCATGAATTTTACCCTGTGCCTCCCAGTTGGACTTCAAGATCCATGAAAAATAGAAATTTATGCATTCTGTTCAACATTGAAACTCCTGTACCTAGAAAAATTCTTGACTCATGATGGGTGGTATAACTGTATATGAGGTGAATAAATTCTTCCATCAAGGCTTGTTTTAATATTTTTCAAGGTCAATTTATGGTGGATAGTAGTGAAATCATAAGGGAAAAATTTGCCTTTTGTTGGATTCAGTTATGTCTTCCTCAAGTTCATAAGTTGAAGCCCTAACCCCCAGTGTAACTATACATGGAGATGGGCCCTTCAAAGGCTCCGAGTCATTGCAGAAGAAGTGGCAGAAAGAAGGAAAGAGCAAGGGAAGGACGGCTGCTTACAACACTGTTTTCCAGGCACAAAGTGGCCATGGCAGTCATGTGTTGATGCTCACAGTGGCTGATGCTACCTACATGAGACCTGCATTATAGGAGGGAAAAGGATGACTAGAGACTAGTTAGAAAGAAGATGAGGCTCAGTGGAGGGAGAATTCAGGAACAGGAAAGGGAGGATGGTGGGAGGGAACTTTAATGATATTTTGTCTATATGTAGGGAAGTTGTTAAAGATTTTTTTAATTTTTATTTATTTATTTATTTATTTATTTATTTATTTATTTATTTATTTATTTATGACAGAGAGAGAGAGAGAGAGAGGCACCACAGGGCCTTTAGCCACTGCAAACTAACTCCAGACGCATGTGCCACTATGTGCATCTGGCTTACGGGGGACCTGGAGGATCGAACTGGGGTCCTAGGCTTCAGACTCATGTGCCTTAACTGCTAAGCCATCTCTTCAGCCCCATCAATAACTTTTTTAAAGAGGCAATTAAGGTTGAGATCCTAAGGGAATGGTCCTGGTCCACTATGATTACTGTCTTATAAGGGGAAGGACGGGGTGAGGGTTATGAAGCCCAAAGAAAAAAACCACATGAGGACAAAGAGACAGAGAAGCCACTGGCAGTCCAAGGAGAGAGGTCTTAGGAGAAGGCAACCATACTATAATCTTGATCTCAGATGTCCAGCCTTGAGAAATGTGAGAAACTAAACTGCTGTTGTCCAATCCACTTAGTCTGTGATATCCTGTCATTACAATTCTGGCAGATTGTTACAACCTTGTACTGACCATTATTTTAAGGAGCATTTTTGTATTTATGTTTAAATAAACACAGGTACAGAGAACCATACCAAACAGAACCCTGTCCCATCCCTTCATCAGAATGTAAGTTCAGTTTTGGTCTTGGATCACACTCTATCGATCTATCTATCTATCTATCTATCTATCTATCTATCTATCTATCTATCTATCTATCTGTCATCTATCTATCTATGGGTGTGTGTTGGGGGCTGCCATGGCTTCTTGCTGCTGCAAATGAACTCCAGATGCATGCACCTCTTTGTGCATCTGGATTTACATTACATGGGTGCGAGGGAACTTAACCCAATCTGGAAGGCTTTGCAAGAAAGCACGTTTAACTGCTGAGCCATCTTTGCAGGCCTTGTTAGCATTCTTTGATTCTCAGGCTCAGAACTATTAACTCATTCAATCTGCAAGATGGCAAGCTGGTTCTGATTCTATTATCATAGAATGCTTCTACAAAGAAGCAATGTCTCACACTCTGAGTTGACTCCCCATTGGTACAGCTCAGGAAGAAAAGCTAAGATGAATGCTCCACCCTTCCTTCTACTCCCCAGTTTTCTAATTAGTGAACACGATTTGGTTCTCCATCCCACTTTGAATGAGACTGATTATTTTGTCTTGCTTTGTTTTTCATTGCTCTTTCCAGATTTGTTCCTGGCTGGTACTTTGGAGACAGAACCACAGATGACCCCTTCATTAGTTGAGGCAGCCACAAGAGGACAACCGTTCCTTTCACCTCAGGATTCTGGAAAGCCTTAGGTATACAGATCTGAAAATATGCTCAGATGTCAAAGCCTGTCATGCTCCTGCTGTTGCAAGCATCCTGGAAGGAAAGTTATCCCACGTAAAATCACACGGATGCTCCAACAACTTATGTCTATTCTCCACATTCATTTCCTAGTTGCTTACTTACTGGATGTCCACCTTGTGCTAGACCTGAGAAGAAAAGAAAGAATAAAACAACTGGGGCTGAAGAGATGGCTTAGCAGTTAAGGCTCATGCCTGCGAAGCCTAAGGACCCTGGTTCAATCTCCAAGTCCCATGTAAGCCAGATGCATGTGGTGGCACATGCATCTGGAGTTTGTTTGCAGTGGCTAGAGGCCCTGGTACACCCATTCACACACTCTCTCTCTCCCTCTATCTATCTCTAGTAAATAAATAAATAAAAATATAAAATCTTTTTAAAAAGAATAAAACAAACAATGGCCCTTAGGAACTTACGTCTTTACTGGGAACACAAGACAAAGCGATTACTTCCAGTACAATTTGGTAAGGGCCGTGAGACACTCAAAATATTATGAAAGCAACTAAAACAGGTCTCTGTCTATCTATATGTGGGAGGGGCACTGGAAAGACTTTGTGCAATAGGCCATGTGTATGCTGACCGTGAGGAGTGCACTGCAATTTACCAAATGCATTGGCAAGGAAAAGCATTCTAAAGACAACTAAAGAGTTGTTTCTGTCCAGAAGTGTGTAGAAATGGCAGGTAGCCTGTGTTGGAACAAAATATGTATGAGGGTATGAAAGAAGATATAAAATGGAACAGGCATGCAGGCAAGGACAGATTGAGAGACTACACGAAGGGGTTTCTATTTGTGCCTGAAAATGGACAACATTTGAGTAGGGGAATGACATGAGGCCACCCCAATTTTTCAAAAAGCTCCCCAATAACAACGCCAAGGGAAAGGTGGAGAGGCTTGAGGCTGAAGTGAGAGTGATTATGAGACTATCAATGAAGTCTAAGTGAAATGAGATAGCAGAAGTAAGGTAGTTTAGAAAAATAATCTTAAGTGTGAAAGAACAGTACTGTGGAGCTCTGCTGTCATCGTTGGCTTCATTAGGACCTGCCCACCCTACTAACCTACTTTCACCAGCCAGTCCCTACCTCCAAATACCAGGAAATCTTCAGGACTCTTTACCCCTGTTCTATGTGAAAGCCCTTAGGCAAGCAGAGGTTGAGGGATGTACCTAGAAAAATATAGTTCTGCCCACAAAAGAGTCAGCATTCAAACCCAGTGTGTTAGGCTTCAGAACCCTTGCCATAGCACACACGACACGTAAGGAGGAGATGGGTGAACGTGATCAAGAAGTCTTTCAGGCTAGAGGAACCTGGGCCTGGAAGCTGGGTTGGCTCTACAGCCTTGTCTGAAATGGATTGCTGCCTGGTCTCCCTGGGCTTCAGTTTAAGCAATGATTAAAAAAATCTTTAAAAGCCTTAAAATAGTTTTTTGGGAATGATCCCTGGGAAGAATAAAATAATGTATATAAATTGGATGTGCAATGTGTGGCATAGAGAAAAACTTTGTGTAAATTGTGACAATTATTAGTGTAGTTTATCAAAAATATTCGCTCTATTCTCCACACAAAGAATGATTGCTAGGTGGGGATAATTGGGGTGGGTGATATTTAGGGGACCAAGGGTGATAAATTCAGGTTACTTTCCATTTATGAAAAGCCTTTTTGAAGCGGAAACTAAATTCTAATTCTTGCATTTTTCATAGTTTCCAAATAGTAGAGGTACAAATTTAACAAATACTATAAACTAACCTGCAGAGGAAAGAAGACCTTCATTTTTATCTATAGCTAATCTGTTTTCCTCCCAAGCACCAGTCCGTGAGTTAATGGTGCACAGCCTCTTAGATTCTCCAGGTGAAGGCTTAGTCTGATTACATTTCAGGCAATGCTGGGTCTCTTTAGCAAAACGATAATCATGATCTTTTATATCTATTCCCCCTGCATTTCTTTTTGTTTTTCTCCTTAACATAGGTACATGTGTATAGTCAGGATAAAGTCAATCAACAAGAGACTCCAGGAAGCAAGGAGACAACACGTTGCCATAGTTAGTTCTTCTGGGGCCCTGCAAGGGTGGGATTTTCCACTCCCACAATGTTCTGGGATGCATTCATGCCTTCAACACTCTATACCTCATAGAGTTTTATTTTGTATACTGGGAGAATACCTATCATAGCAGTTAGCCTCCATTGAGTGTAGAAGGCCAAGAGGGAACCCAAAATCTCCAGCTGGTTACTAAATGTGCTCCCTATCAAACTTCAGAAAATGATAGCGCCATGTGCTATGAAGGCTGCATTGACAAGTACGTTAAACTCAACCCTATGCAATCTATCTTGAAGCTCTGGAAATAATTCATCAACAAGACAAAGAGGAATAAAACCTTCCAGTGGAAAATAAATAGGAAGGGCTCACGTTATAGCTATCAATAAAAATCTGTCAGGTTCTGAGGGTCCTGACACTAGCTGTATGCATGCAGCAAGATGTTCGGTGAGAGCATTTATATAGAACTAGTTCTTTTCTTGAGGCCGAACTATATGCATGTTTATCTGAAATTAGCAATAAACTTTAAATCTCCCAACTCTTAGGTTTGGGTCTGACATTTATGGGAGATGAGAAGTCTTTAAGAAACACTTTATTTCTACGTCAATATCTTGGTGGGCAGTTTCATCTTTTGAAGATGAAAATTGATTTTTCCCAACCCTGCCAAGAGCCCGTTCCCCTCCCCCATCGCTGTGAAGAGCCTGGAGCACAGGCAAGAAAGCCCACAAGGCCACCATCACAGCATGGCCCATCTACATGGGAGGCTGGGCTTCAGTGACTTCCTCAGTGCCTCAAGCTTCAAAATAACTCTCATCCCTTTGACAAAAGGCAGTGCAACAGCATGCTTGTAATATGTTGCCATAATTACTTAGCTTGATTTTTCATTTCAAGGTGCAAGTACAAAGTTTTATCTCAGATATGCTTGAAAAATAACCTGCTACATTGAATTTTACAGGGTCTTCTCTCTGAGGACAGAAGGATTAATCATGAAATAAAGTTTAAAATTCTTGCTACTTAATGAGTCCTGGAAATAAAAGTCAGGCCAAGAGAACAATTTTTTTTTTCCCCCTGAACCATCTTACTCTCGCTGAGGGAATTTAGGTAAGTTAATGACACGTGGATTTTGTGAATAAGAAGAAATGTGGCTTGATACAGTACAGAGTGTCCTTTGTGTTCCAGCCTTTAGTGGGTGTTGGGGTGCCTTAGGGAGGTTTTAGTTTTCCTTGAGAAGAAGCAATCCTCAAACTATATCAGTGTCACCTTGACAATGTAGAAAAGGCAGAGAACCATCCAAGTCAACTTTCTAGAAGCAGAGAGAACGCACGTGACAAGGCAACCAAGTTAACTAATTCTAATCAATGACAAATTCCCCTCCCCCACCAGGGAAGATGGGATGCTGTGCTAATTGAGCTACTTTCTCACTGCTGTGACCAAAATACCTAACAGAAGCAATTTAAGGGAGGGACGATTGATTCTGGCGCACAGGTTCAGTGAGCTCTCTGTTTATAACAGCTGGGAAGGCATGGTTGTAGAAGACGCTCCGTTTTTAGCAGCAGAAGTGTGTAGCAAGTCTTCCCAGGGTGATGGACCAGGAGGGAAAGGCCCCAGCCAGAAGTATAGGCATATATAACCTTCAAAGGACAATGCCTAGTGACCTTCTTTCTTTAGTGGGCTCTGCTGCCTTCAACACCAGGAGCTAGAGACTAAATGCAGCAAACATGAGCCTATGGGAATGTTTCAGATCCCAACCTTAACATTATAGGCTATGGGAAACCTGGCTGTGTCAGTGAGCTTCTCATTTCTAGGACAAAACTCCTGACCAGAAGCAGCTATGAGAGGAAAGGGGATCTATTTCAGGCTTACGGTTTTGAGGAGACGTTTTATCATGGTGGAGGAAGCGGGTTCACTTCATTACACATCCACAGTGTCAAGAGAGGATGCAGCAGGCTGGATCTGGCTCTGAACACACAGTAGACTGGACTCCTCAACCCCAAAGTCCGTCCCCCAACAATACACCTCTTCTAGCACAACTCCACCTTTCAAAGACTCCACCAGCTGAGGACTAAATAGGAAGATGAATCAAAAATACCTGGGTACGAATGATGCTCATCCTGACTGCCCGACCTGCAGACAGATACAACACAGCACAGAGCACAACAGGGTTTCCCAGCAGCTGGCGGCTTGAAGTCTGACCTCTCTCTTGCTGCCTCCCTCCTGCAGACAGTAGCTTCACCGTCCACAGTTGCCTTATGACCTGACCCACTGCTTTCATATTTCTGACTGAATGATTATGTTATAGAGAATGGGAGTCTGGGCCAGCATAAATAAATGACACCAAAAATAAGTAGATGAGACAATCAAATGAACATGAGAAATGCTGGTTCAATATGGGGTTTTGGTATGTTTTATAAGTAATTTTCCCCATTTGATTTTCTTATATAAAATCCCATAGAATGGTGTTTATGATACAAACATTTAATATATGTAAAAATTGTAAAGAATATTTATAAGTATTTTACTTAAATGTAAAAGCATGTGGAAGCCAATATATAAATAAATTGTTTTAAAAAAACTGTAAAAAGAAATGCCCGAGGCTATTGGGAATATTGAAATTCAAACCTCCACCTTAGCTCAAAGAAGGAAGCATGAATTCTATGGATTCTTAAAGCCTGAATATTGGTTCACATGATGGATTAGCAAGAGCTGGGAGACACAAGAATTACGAGGAGCTACACCTACCTCAATGACTGTGCCAAAGGGAAGGTGTGGAGAGAAAGCAACACTGTGCCGATTGGATGCCACTTTGAGACATCACAGAAGGTCTTCCATCTCCTCAGAGGCTTCTCTCACTTGAAGCACAAGCCTAACACAAGCTGGGTGCATGCCTTTAATTCCAGCACTTGGGAGGCAGAGGTAGGAGGATCGCTGTGAGATTGAGGCCACCCTGAGACTACATAGTGAATTCTATGTCAGCCGGGGTTAATGTGAAACCCTATCTCGAAAAAAAAAAAAACAACAAACAAACAAACAAACAAACAAACAAACAAACAAACAAAAAGCCTGGGCTGGAGAGATGGCTTAGCGGCTAAGGCGCCTGCCTGCTAAGCCTAAGAACCCGGTTCCAATCTCCAGGTCCCACGTTTAGCCAGCTGCAAAGTGAGGCAAGGGCGCAATGCCGCACTTGACCACAAGGGGGCGCACACATCTGGATTTCTTTCGCAGCAGCTGAGAGACTGCTGGCGCACCCATCTCTGTCTCCCTGTCCCTCTCTGTCTATCGCTCTCTGTCTCTCTCTCCAAAAATAAATAAATAATTTTAAAAAGCCTAACACTGCTGAGGGTGAGGTCTAACTTTTTTTTTTTTTTTTTTTTTGGCATGTAGCAGAATAAAAGACTCAGTGATTCTGAGGGGAGATTGAAAGCTGAAGTTCCTGTCCTGGAAAGAGAGAGGGGAAGGGCCTCATGGGCCCCAAATCCTGTGATGGTATCAGGATCGCACCTGGCATTACTCGAAGGGGAAGGGAATGTATATCTGCCCAAGGGTTGTCTTTCATGATTAGGGAAGGAAGGAAAGGATAAGGATATTCCTACATTCAAGGCTGAGGCTCACTGGACCGCCCTAAGCCTGAGGATAGATCGTGAGAAGCGAGGAACTCCACTCAAATGGCCCACTGTTGTGGTTTGAGTCTGAAATGTCCCACACAGACCTCATGTGTTTGAACATTTGGTTCCCTGGTGGTGTTGTTTTGGGAGGCTGTGGAATCTTTGGGGGCAGGAAGTTTGGTCTTGAGACATATAGAGCCATCCAGCTTCCAACTCAAGTTCCCGGTCCCCAAGGTGAAATTGCTTCTATTGGGTATTTCAACATACAGTGGGAAAAGTAGCTATTATTCTCACCGTAAGCCCAGAAGCCCAGGCTATCAAAACAAGGAATGGCAAGCAACTTCTTGAATAAGTATATGAATAGCCCAAGTGTCCTAGGCACTGGTGAAATCTAAGGATATAGTAGGGACAGAGGAATTATCCCATAGCATCCCAGGGACATTCTAAGGACAAGTGAGAGCCATCCACCACTGGAGGAACTGAATGACCCCATTGAACAGCAGACCAGACTGACTCAACCACCGAGGATAATGGTCTCAACATACATTAAGTGTGCCCATTTCCCATTGTTAATCCTGTTTATTCCAGTCTTTTCTGTTCTTTCATATATAATGTCTAAAGTTCAATCAAACATAACAAGGCACATTAAAAAAAAAAAAAAAAAAAGAAAAGCAAGCAAGAGACCCCTAGTCAAGTCTGCATCTTTATTAAGTCTCTGCTTAAGGAGAGGATTGTTAGACAATAGCTAATGATGGTTGTAATGAAGACATTAGAAGTGCTATTATAAATATAAAGTATAATAGAAATATTGCATATGTAGGGAAATGAGAAATCATTTATGCTTGAGGTGGGTGTCAGGAAAAGCAAATAAGAGATGTTTTATGTTAGTTTGTCACAAGGACGACTGGCAAAAGCAGCCCCGTGGGGGAACTTTTTGTGCAAAGGTGTGAGTATGTGAAAAAGACATATGTACACTGTTGGCAAATTCACAGTTAGGCCAATAAAGCCTTGAGGAAAAACAGTTCTCTCTCGTTGTTTGTTATTTTTCCCAAGCTTTCTTAAAGGTGAATTGGTATATAATGCAAATTGTTCTCAGGTAATGGGAAAAAGATTGATTATACATGGCAGGTAACGCGTCTCATTGCCACCACTGCCCTGGGACAGTCCTACTTGACTACCCTAGAGCTCGATTACAGGTAAGTATTGACAAGATTGGGATTTCCTGACACTCAGATTGCTGATATTTAATCAAAAAGATACTGTTAATCTGAAAGCACCTGCATCATTAAATGCTATCACATATCCCACCAACAGAATGTTGGCATACATTTAAATAAATTTCCATGTATGTCTCTATTTACAGAAAATGATACCAAACACACTTTTCTTTTGTTTTTCTCATTGAAAAGTAGACTTATGAAAACAGTAAGACTGTTAACACTCATTAATGATAATTGGCTTCTGCACTTGAATAACATAAACATTCACATATATGTTTTAATGGGATATAAAAATAATAAGCATTTGGAAATCATCCAAAACAAAACTGGATGGTGACTGCTTTGTAATATAATGTATATTGAAGAGATGGGGTAATTATGTGAACCTTGCAACACAGTTGGTTTAAACTGATTTTCCTTAAGAAATTTAAGCTTTGTATATGGTTAGTTCAGTGTAGAGGTCGCCACTGAAGACTGCAGGAAGATGGCAAAAGCTTTACAGCTAATGCACAATGGAACTCCAAACCATTTCTTCTGTGGAGAAATTGACTTCCTCCATATGTTCCCAAAACACACCAAGATAGAATTGTGGGCTGGAAAGATTGCTTAGTGGTTAAGGCACTTACCTTCAAAGCCTAAGGACCAGGTTCAATTCCCCAGAAACCACGTAAGCCAGATGCGCATGATGGTTCATGTATCTAGAGTTCATTTGCAGTGCCTAGAGGCCCTGACACACCCATTCTCCCTCTCCCTCACTCTCTCACTCTCTCATAAATAGTAAATAAAAACAAAATATTTTTTAAAAAGAAAGTGTATTTTCTGCAGCGGATGGTTTCAGTCATCACTGGGGATCATGATCTTCTTACATTTCACCTAAATGGGAATGACTAGACAATCTCATAGTCTATTACTGTCATTTGAATATGATGGTGTCCTCCGAGCTTATCAAGAAGTTGAATTCCCAAAATCTCATCAATGGCATTAAGAGGGTTTAAACTTAATCCCACTATGTTGTTTAGAGGTAGGGCTATGGGAAGTGAGATTAGATTAGATTAGATGATTAGGTTATTAGAAATGAGCTTCCATGATTGAAACCTGGTCACTTTGTAAGGAGAGGGAGAGAAACCACACACACACACATCACACATGCATATACATACTTACTCCTGCCATGATGTGATGCATCCAGAGGAAACCTATGACAATGACAGAGCCTGCATCATATTGCTTAGACTTCTGGATTCCATGAGCCAACATAAACTAATAAAGTAAGCTGCTGCACGTATTTCATGATACTGATAAAAACTGGGCTAGGGGACTAGGTGTATAGGCCAGTGGTAGAGTATGTGCTTAGCACGGGCAAGGCCCTAGATTCAATCCCCTTCACCAAATAAATGAACAGAAACTAATTAACACAGCTGTATATCTGATCGTATAGTCCTTTTGAATCCCCATGTCTTTTCTAAACCAGTAAAAGGCTAGATGAGCTGTAGCATAGTCGAGGCAGCTGTGCCTATGTGCACCCCCAGGCTTCTCGGTAGCAGGTGTGCTCCAGGGACTATGGGAATGTTGTGCAAATCAGGCTCTGGGGATAAGCATGGAATGTCTGCCTGGCCATTCATTCACTTCGAATAATTTGGAATGAAATGTCAGTTTTGTAAGTACAGGGTGTGAATTATAATTTGGATACTTTTAAACAAAAACTAAAAATTATTGTTTTCCCCTTTCCCCCAGAATACTTAGCCTGGTTTCCATGATTTACACCCCATGCGCTCCTCATAATTCACTGAGATATACCACAGTAGCAGGAAGAGAAACTCTGCTACTTGGTACTGTGAATTAATATGGAATTTTCAGAAGCCAGGAGAGGTGGCATGCCCCCAACAGGAAGCAGTTCTACCCTAGTCACCCATGCCTGATGTTTTTAAATCTTTGCTTAAGATAATAGGAGTCTGTTCTGTCTTGGATCTTAAATGTCTCTCCAAAGCTCATGTGTTACAGAGTTGGTACTAAAACTGTGGTACCATTGGAAGTGGTGAGACTTTTAGGAAGTAGGACCATGTGAAAGGATGTTCAGCCATTGTACCCTTGAGGGAAGTATGGGGATATTTGGCTCCTGGAACACTATCTATCTATCTATCTATCTATCTATCATCTATCTATCTACCTATCTATCGTCTACCTATCTATAATCATCATCATCTCTCTCTATCATCTATCTATCTATCATCTATCATCTATCTATCATCGTCATCATTATCTCTCTATCATCTATCTCTCATCTATCTATCTATCATCTGCCATCATCTCTCTCTCTGTCTCTCCTGAGGTGACTCCATGAGGTGAACAGCTTCCTCTGCCAAGCATTCACACCATGACAAACTGCCTCACTACTATAAGGCCCAAGGGGCAGGGTCAAACAGTAATGGGTAATACCTCTAAAACCATGAGCCAACATAAACCTTTCCTACTTCTAAATTATTATCTGTTACTCTGTCATAGTGACAAAAAGCTGACTAACACAAGCCCTGTTCTTTCCCATCTTAATAAATGGTAGACATTCTTTACCCTGAAATAAAAGCTCATGAGCTGATAAAGATAGTTGACCATTCAGAGATCTCTGTGTGAAGATCATACTTTGGCAGCCTTCTTGAACTTTTTCCTAACTCTCTTTCACTTAACCCAGAATACTAGAAAACCATGAAAAAAAATTTTATTATAGAGGGGCATCCGAGACACACCTAGTTGTCACATATAATGCATGATTTAGGCAGTTTCTCACACATTCAGTAGGGGATGTGTGTGTCTTCTCTTCAGTGCTCAGCTTAGTAGACAATAAATAAACCACTCTTCAGAAAATTACCTCTTCCGATGTACTAAATGATACCCTGGTGCCTTGTAAGAGTTCATTTCCATCCCTGTAAAAATTAATTCACCTCATATAGTAAGCAATCTACTCCTCAGGAGTAATTTTGTTATAGGATCAAAGCCAACACTTTTCTGAAAGGGAAAATTTCTCATGTGAACTAGACCACGAGCATAAATTGTGAGACAGGGATGTCTTTTCTTTTACATCAGATAGTACAAACCCCAGCAAAATACAAGTGAGATACACTTTTACATAGTAAACTTTCAAGCCCAGCAGAGAAGTAGGAGAGTTCCAGGCGTCTGGAGCCCACAGAAGCGGCTCCACAGCCGCTGCTGCGGTGGCGGGCGCAGCTAGGCGCCGCCTGAGACAGCTGATCCGCCCAGAACTTTTAAAGACAGGTGAGGAGAATTTTCCACTCACACCGCCTCCTCACAATCTCAAGAAGCGTGGAAGGAGGACAGTAGAGACCAACAAAGAGGCTTGTGAGGAAGAGGATCGCGTAGAGGAACAGGCGGACTTCAGCCGCCACTCACAGCCTCCCCTCCCCCCACCACGGGTGCAAGTACAGCGAGTACAGAGACTTGGGAAAGAGCTCGCCAGCAGCATCGGGCGCAGGAAAGCAGAGACCCACAAGCGCAGCTGACCTCCTGAATCCACGTCACAGCAAAGGAACCAAGCAGCCGGGCAGCATAGCTGTGATCAAACCCGTTCCAAAAGGTAATTTGGTTTTATTCATTGGGAAGGGTCTCTCTTGATCACAAGCTGACCTTGGAACTCTCTACAGATCAGAAATCTTAGCCTCCCAGCTGACAGGATTAAGGCGTGGGCTAACACATATCCTTAGGAACTGTGACTTTGTCATAATACCTGCTTTTGCACAAATACTCTGTGCTGTATTTCATTGAAGGGTACATTGTTGAGTTAAATTTTTGGATCTTGACTGTATTCTGTTCCATTCACCCCACTTGATAATCTCATAGCAGGCAAGGGTCACTTCTGTGATTACTTTGAGAGCCTTAAGAACCACACTTAACACCTTAAACTCCTACACTGAAGACATATAATATCAGATTGATTGATACATCTAACATTACTGCAGATATTTAGAAAACCCAAGCATTAAATTAATTCAAGATGCAAAGATCTCTACATTACAATACAAGAAACACAAAACATCCAGACAATATAAATCCACCAAAAAGTATTAATATATCTGAAATGACCTTCAGTGAGGCTGACTTAGAGGACATCCCGAGAAAGATTTCAAAAGAATGATTATAATTATGTTCAAAGAACTCAAAGAGGAAATGAAAGGGTTCAAAGACCTCAAAGAAGAAATCAAAGGATTCAAAGAAAACACAGAAAACCAATTTAATGAAATAAGGAGGTCAATACTAGACATAAATACGGAAATAGAAAGAATAAAGAAAACCCACTCAGAAATGCTAGCAATAAAGAACACAGTCAGTGAAATTAAAACCTCTGTAGAAAATCTCTCTAGTAGAATGGATGAAGGAGAGAACAGGATATCGAAGCTAGAAGACCAAGTAGCTGATCTAATACAGTCCAACAGAGAGAAAGACAAAATAATAGGAAGGTATGAATGGGAATTACAGGATATTAGGGACACTATGAAAAGATCAAACATAAGAATTCAAGGGATAGTAGAAGGAGAAGAATTTCACTCCAAAGGCATAGTAGGTGTTTTCAACAAAATCATAGAGGAAAACTTCCCCCAAATTGGGAAAGAGATGCCAATGCAGATACAGGAAGCCTTTAGAACACCAAACAGACAAAACCTGGAAAGAACCTCTCCCGCCATATTATAATTAAACTACCAAACATACAAACCAAAGAAAATATATTGAAAGCAGCTAGAGAGAAAAAGCAAGTGACCTACAAAGGGAAGCCCATCAGACTCACAGCAGATTACTCAACACAAACTTTAAAGGCCAGAAGGGCCTGGAGTAATGTATTCAAGTTCTGAAAGATAAAAACTGTCAACCGAGATTACTTTATCCTGCAAAACTATCTATCCAAATAGATGGAGAAATAAGGACATTCCACAACAAAGACAGGCTAAAGGAATTTTTGGCAACTAAACCAGCTCTACAGAAAATACTTGCAGGAATCATTCATGCTGAGGAGAAAGCAAAGCACACACATCAGGAAATAGGAAAAAATAAACCATACTCAAATAACAGTTAAAACAAGTGAGTAAAGGAAAACAGGAAAAACTAAAAAATAAGAAGAATGGTGAGAATAAACACATATATGTCAATAATAACTCTTAATATCAATGGTCTCAATGCCCCTATCAAAAGACACAGACTTGCAGACTGGATTAAAAAGCAGGATCCTACCATCTGTTGCCTCCAGGAAACTCATCTCTCAATAAAAAATAGAAACCTTCTTAGGGTGAAAGGTTGGAAAAAGGTATTTCAAGCAAATGGGCCTAGAAAACAGGCAGGGGTTGCTATTTTAATTTCTGACAAGATAGACTTCAATCCAACATTTGTGAGGAAAGATAAAGAAGGTCACTTTATACTGATTAAAGGAACCCTCCAACAGGAGGACATTACAATCCTAAACATATATGCCCCTAACATGGGGGCTCCCAATTTCATCAAACAAACACTATTAGAATTAAGGTCAGAGATATCTCCTAACACAATAGTAGTGGGGACTTCAATACCCCACTCTCATCATGACAGGTCTACCCAGCAAAAAATAAACAGAGAGACATCTGCATTAAATGATACCATGGAACAAATGGACCTAACAGATATTTACAGAACATTCCATCCAAATGCTGCAGAATATACATTTTCTCAGCAGCACACAGGACATTTTCTAAAATAGACCATATACTAGGACACAAATCAAATCTTAACAAATACAGGAAAATTGAAATAATCCCTTGTACATTGTCTGACCACAATGGGATTAAACTGCAAATCAGCAACAAGAAAATATACAGAGCATACAGAAACTCATGGAGACTAAACAGCACTTTATTGAATGATGTATGGGTCATTGAAGAAATTAAAAGGAAATCAAGAAATTCGTAGAATCAAATGATGATGAGAATACAACATACCAAAACCTTTGGGACACAATGAAGGCAGTCCTACGAGGAAATTTATAGCCCTAAGTGCATATATTAAGAAATTGGAGAGTTCACAACTAAACAATTTAATGCTTCTATAAGGCCTTGGAAAAAGAAGAACAAGGCAAACCAAAAATTAGTAGGCGGGAAGAAATAATAAAGGTTAGGGCAGAAATTAATGAAATGGAAACCAAAAAAACAATCAAAAGATCAATGAAACAAAGAGTTGGTTCTTTGAAAGGATAAACAAGATTGACAAACCCTTAGCAAATCTGACCAAAGAAAGAGAAGAGACAAAAATTGATAAAATTAGAGATGAAAAAGGCAACATCACAACAGATACCAAAGAAATTCAGAAAATCATACGGACATACTTTAAGAATATATATGCCTCTAAGTTTGAAAACCTGAAAGAAATGGATGAATTCCTTGATTCATATGACCTACCAAAATTAAATCAAGAAGAGATAAACCATTTAAATAGAACTATAACAACCACAGAGATTCAAGCAGTTATAAAAAGTCTCCCAACTAAAAAAGCCCAGGCCCAGATGGATTCACTGCTGAATTTTACCAGACATTCCTGGAGGATCTAACGCCAATGCTTCTCAAACTTTTCCATAAAATAGAAAAGGAAGGAACTCTACCAAAATCCTTCTATGAAGCCAGCATCACCCTGATACCCAAACCGGACAAAGACAGATCAAAAAAGAAAATTATAGACCAATCTCCCTCATGAACATGGATGCAAAAATTCTCAACAAAATACTGGCAAACAGAACACAAGAATTTATCAGAAAGATTATTCACCCTGACCAAGTAGGCTTTATCCCAGAGATGCAGGGATGGTTCAACATCACGCAAATCCATAAATGTAATACACCATATAAATGGTCTGAAGGACAAAAATCATATGGTCATCTCAATAGATGCAGAAAAGGCATTTGACAAAATCCAACACCCCTTCATGGTGAAAGTATTACAGAAACTGGGAATAGAAGGAGCATATCTCAACATAATAAAAGCTATTTATGACAAACCTACAGCCAACATAATACTAAATGGGGAAAAACTTGAAGCTTTTCCTCTAAATTCAGGAACAAGACAAGGGTGTCCACTTTCCCCACTACTATTTAATATAGTACTGGAAGTCTTAGCCACAGCAATAAGGCAAGAGACACTCATAAAGGGGATACAAATCGGAAGGGAAGAGATCAAATTATCATTATTTGCAGGCGATATGATTCTATACCTAACAGACCCTAAAGTCTCTACCTGCAAACTGTTAGAGCTGATAAACACTTTTAGCAATGTAGCAGGATACAAAATAAACACACAGAAATCAGTAGCTTTTCTATATACTAACAACAAACGTGCAGAGGATGAAATCAGGGAATCTCTCCCATTCACAATTGCCTCAAAAAAATAAAATACCTTGGAATAAACTTAACCAAGGAAGTGAAGGATCTCTACAATGAGAACTTTAAAAAACTCGGCGACAAATTACAGAAGACACAAGGAAATGGAAAGACATCCCATGCTCCTGGATTGGAAGAATCAATATTGTGAAAATGTCAATCTTACCAAAAGCAATCTATACATTTAATCGATCCCTATTAAAATCCCAATAGCTTTCTTCACGGAAATAGAAAAAACAATCCTAAAATTCATCTGGAAACACAAAAAACCTCGAATAGCCAAAACAATTTTTTGAAACAAAAATCAGGCAGGTGGTATAACCATACCCGATTTTAAGTTATATTACAAAGCCATAGTAACAAAAACAGCATGGTACTGGCACAAGGACAGACAGGTAGATCAATGGAACAGAATAGAAGACCCAAATATTAATCCAAGCAGCTACAGCCACCTGATTTTTGACAAAAATGCCAAAAATATTAATTGGAGAAAAGATAGTCTCTTTAACAAGTGGTGTTGGGAAAACTGGACATCGGTATGTAAAAGGATAAACATAGATCCTTGTCTTTCTCCATGCACAAGAGTCAAATCCAAATGGATCAGGGACCTTGATATCAGACCTGAAACTCTGAACCTGCTAGAGGAAAAAGTAGGAAACCCTTCAACATATTGGCATAGGTAAGGACTTTCTGAATATAACCCCAATTGCTCAGCGAATAAAATCACTAATCAACCAATGGGACCTTATGAAATTACAAAGCTTTTGTACAGCAAAGGACACTGTGAGTAGAGCAAAAAGACAACCTACAGAATGGGAGAAAATCTTTGCCAGCTATACATCTGACAGAGGATTAATATCCAGAATATACAAAGAACTCAAAAAAAACAGAATAATAAAATTCAAACAACCCAGTTAAAAAATGGGCTATGGAACTAAATAGAGAATTCACAGAAGATGAAATTCAGATGGCATATAAACATCTGAAAAAATGCTCCACATCCTTAGCCATCAGGGAAATGCAAATTAAAACCACTTTGAGATTCCATTTCACTCCTGTCAGAATGGCTTCCATCAAGAAAACAAAGGACAATAAGTGTTGGCGTGGATGCGGAAAAAGAGGAACACTTCTACACTGTTGGTGGGAATGTAACCTAGTCCAACCATTGTGGAAATCAGTGTGGAGGTTTTGAGACAGCTAGAAATAGATTTACCATATGATCCAGCTATAGCACTCCTAGGCATATATCCAGAAGACTCTTCTCACTTCCTTAGAGATACTTGCAAAACCATGTTTATTGCCGCTCTATTCACAATAGCTAGGAAATGGAAGCAGCCTAGATGTCCCACCACAAATGAATGGATAATAAAGATGTGGTACATTTACACAATGGAGTTCTACTCAGCAGTAAAGAAAAATGAAATTATGAAATTTGCAGGGAAATGGATGGATCTGGAAAGGATTATACTAAGTGAGGTAACCCAGGCTCAGAAAGCCAAGCGTCACATGTTCTCTCTCATATGTGGATCCTAGCTACAAATAGACAGACTTGTGTGTGAACTGGAACCAAAAATTGGTGCCAGAAACCAGTAAGCTGGTAAAAGGCTATAAGGGACGGAGGAAGGGAAGGACTGAAGTGTATGGTATTGCACATATGTAAGTGGAAGGACTGATTACAAGGAGGGAATGGCCTAACCAAGGCCATGGGTAGAGAATGCATAAAAAGAAGGGCAGGGGAGGGTCAATCTAATTTCAAAAGATTGTGAATAAGACTTATGTAAAACTACTTTTTGAATAATGGTACATCTAGAAGCTGTAGACTGTTACTAGAAAATTTTCAGTACCTGGGATGGGATACCTTCCAGTGAGTTGTTGGCCAAGGAGGTCGGTAGCCTCCAAAACATTAAAGGCTTTTGCCAAAGCCCTTGGTTTTCCCTGAGAAACAGATAGTAAGACCCTATTGCTGAAGACATCTCTTGCCTGAGAGGCAAGGTCACTGAAAACAAGCTGGTGCTGAGCAGAAAACCTTCTCCCTGTAGACCAGCCAACTGAAAGCTGGAAAAAGCTGCACTGCATGCAGAGTATGGGAGACAGAAGTCATCAGCAGTGAAAACAGTGGACGCTGAATATTCAAATTTGGCCAGACAGGCCCAAAGACTGAGCAGGTGCAATAGTGGCATGTCTACTCGTGGGGTAACCAACTGCTCTATAATTGGACTAAAGGCCCTCTCTACGGGAGGAATACATACCTGGTACTGAAAAAACTAAGTAAAGTCTATGGTAGGTAAGGTCATAAGCCTTAGGGGTATAAAGCATGCCCTTATCTAAATGTATATACTATTCCCACCAAGCTGCCCGGAAAATACTACACTTAATGCTCATATTCACATATTAATGCTACTCTCACTTCTGGTTAGAGAAGCTTCTCTTTTCAGATGGCGATGACCACTGGGATGATCAAAAGGCAACATAGTGCTGAGAAGAAGGGATGGAGAAGTGCCCAGCACTGAAACATCTCTGTCACACCCTCAAGGCTCAGGGATCATTGCGGAAAGGGGCGGATAGAATGGAAGAGCCAAAGGAAAGTGCGACTCCCTACAATGCAACTGCCCAGACAGAAATTGGCCTTGATATCCATGACCTTGCTGTGCCTAACAATACCTCCATAAGACCCTCATAGTAGAAGTAAAGAGGATGACATCATATTAAAAAAAGAGACTAATGGAGAGAGGGAGGATATGATGGAGTGGAGTTCCTGTTGAGTATTGAACAATAGCTGAGAAGTAAACATGCTTGACTTCAACAATCTGACTGACAGGAGCAGAATGAAAATCACTGGGGAAATGTACAGTAAAGAGGCTGTTATATCCACTGGTTTACAATGATCAACAAATATCAGCCATGGCCCTATTTCAGCCTTCTAATCTGCCAATGCTGATGCTTGTTGGAAGTATAAAAGGGATGACACAGCATCCCTCTCTAATCTGCCATGTGGTTTGGGGACAGGTTTGGGGACTGGACAGGTCTGCAATGCAGATCTCAGCCCCATATCTTGCTGGCTGTGAGATCCCGATTGCAAAAAAGTCTTTGAGGCCTGCTTGTCTCACCTATGGCTGGAAGCATTAATTCCTGCTTCAAAGAGTTGCCGTGAAGATGTAACAAAAGAGACAAGGGGGAGGAATAGCCAGTTCTCCATTAATGCCAGGATGCCACATCCTTTCTACATCCTTGTCCATTCCCACTACTCTTCCTTGATCTTCCTTCCCTACAACCCTACTCCCATCTTTCCTTCTCAACCTCCCTCCTTCCCTTGCTCCTTTCTTTTCTTCTTACCTTCCTTTTCTTTCTCTTTCTTTCCCTCCCTTTCTTCTATTTCTCATTCCACGTGTCTTAGATACAGATTTGGCATCTCATATATCACCTGTCATCTATAGATGCATCCACCTAACCACTAGACACTGTTCTACTTACAATTTACTGAGGGGGGGACTAAGTACATTTAATATGACAGTAAGTTCAGGGGTGGGTGGCTATGATGGTGGGAAAAGTATTTGGAAGGAACATTGAATCAATTCTCAGAGTAGGCAAAGCCTAGGTTGAGCTGATAGAGAGCAGTGGGTTAACTAGATAGAGGAATATCTAAGGATCACAGATAATTTACAGACATCATATTTAAAAGCTCAAAGATGCAAGAAATCCCACAGATGCATGCAACCCTTTATGTGATGGCAAGATGGCTACAGGAAATGAATCTGGGGATAGACAGAGGCCAGACTCAGAACTATGTTGAAGGTCTAGTTAAAAGAAATTAAAAGTTTATATGGGGAGTGGCAACTGAAATCATGAAGAGAACACGACAGTGCCTTAGGAAGATGGTGGCGCATGTCGAGGAGTTCCTTGAGACAGGGAGACACTTTATGAGACATCTGAAGTTCTCCGGGAAAGGCAAGACAGCAGCCAGATGCAAAGTTCTTGAAATTTTGATTGCCTCTTCTTGAAGCTAAGAATAACATTGGGAACTTCTAGAAGTTTCTAGGCCACCAAATAGGCAGTAAGCTTTTTTAAAATCTACTTTTCTGCCATGCTGGGTGTTAGTCATTTATAAACACAAGTGCCTTTCACCTATGATCAGTTACAGGTTTCCTTTATAACCTGTGGTCTATCAATTTAATTTTTTAATTTTATTTATTTATTTGAGGGAGAGAGAGGCAGATAGAGAGAATGGGCATGCCAGGGCCTCTAGCCACTGAGAACAAGCTCTGGATGCATGTTCCCTCTTTGTACATCTGGCTTTTTGTGGGCACTGAGAAATCAAACCTGGCTTCTTAGGCTTTGCAGGCAAGCCCCTTAACCACTAAGCCATCTCTCCAGCCCATATAACCTGTGGTATTTAAACCTGTGGCTGCCGGAGGGCCAATCAAGTGACCATTGTCTCCTTTCTATTCCAGGACAGCCTCCCTTACAACATTACCTTAAAGCCAAACAAACCAACAAAACCACATTTTTAAAAAAATTTTATTTATTTATTTGCAAGCAGAGAGATAGACAGAGAGAGAGAATGGGCACGACAGGGCCTTTAGCCACTGCAAATGAACTCCAGATGCATGTGCCCCTTGTGCATCTGGCTTACATGGGTCCTGGAGAATCGAACCAGGATCCTTTGGCTTCACAGGCAAATTCCTTAACTGCTAAGCCATTTTTAAAAATTTTTAAATTATCTAATTATGACTTAATATTGCTTCATAAGATATCTTCACCCACTTAAATAACCTTTCCTAAATACAGCTCATATACTTTAATTTTTTTTTTTTTAAAATTTGGTTGTTTGACTTGTTTGTTTGAGACAAGGTCTCTTGTAGCCAAGGCTGGGCTTGAAAGATCATCCTGTAGACCGCCCCCCCCCCAAACACACACAGCCCCTGTAATTTGGAGAGACCCAGAAGTGTTTAATAATGCATGACCCATCAAAGCAGGCGAGAGGCAAAGTAGCTGAGAATTCTAATATCAAGAAATTTTGCCAACCCTGACATTTTTATAAGACATTCAAGCATTTTAAAAGTAATTACTTTACATTGTAATTTTACCCAACTCTGAGTAGCAAGAATTTATTCCTTGAAGTTATGAAACAAGAAAAAAAAAGAATCTTATGCTTACCTATCTTAATAATAGCTTTTTAAAAAAAATTAAAGTTTTAAATTCTTTTTTTTTTAATTTATCTATTGGGGCGGGGGGAGAGAATGGGCATGTCAGAGCCTCTAGCTACCACAAACTTACTTCAGACACATGTGCCCCTTTGTGCATCTGGCTTACGTGGGACCTTGGGAATCAAACCTGGATCCTTTGCTTTGCAAGCACATGCCTTAACTGCTATCTCTCCAGCCCTAAAATAAAATTTTAAGTAAAATAATTGTTTTCTTCTTATGTTAATTGGGGTGGCTTGGTAGAGTGATGTCTAAAAACACTCTGTGCACACAAATATGGCCTGGGATGGTTTTGTCAGAATTAGGCATGAGTGCCAAGCAAGTGGCATCATTTTAACACGGGCAATATTTTAGATTATTTGGCATCACAATATGTCTTTGCCAGAAAGCAATGAAGTGTGAAACCAATCCAAGGGAACCAGAATCATTGTGATGCCACTACTTACATATTTTTACCAAGCATTCAGTATGCAGACGCCATCTCAACACTATGGCTCAGTGTTGAAAATCCTCCTGTGAGGTACATAATAGGCCTTAAGAATAGAAATATATTCCAAAAATAGTTCCCCTTTGCTTCCCTTTTTTGCCTCTTATTATTTTCATTTGCTGGGTGTCTTTACACCACATAAGCACTTTGTTAGAAGAAGCTAATTTATTTATTTATTATTTTTATTTATTTTAATTAATTAATTAATTTTTTGGTTTTTCGAAATTGGATTTCACTCTAGTCCAGGCTGACTTGAAATTCACTATGTAGTCTCAGGAAGGCCTCAAACTCACAGCGATCCTCCTGCCTCTGCCTCCCAAGTTCTGGGATTAAAGGCGTGCGCCACCACGCCCAGAAGAATCTAATTTAATTCCAACAAAGCTCTAAAATAGGCTGTGTTAGTTTGCAGGCTGCTACAACCATGTACCGCAGACTGGCTGTCTTCGCAGATATCCCTCATGGCTGTAGAGGCTCATCTCCTGCCCAAGGTCAAGGTCTCAGCAGGGTTTGCTTCTTCAGAGGATGGTGAGGGATGCAGCTGGTCTGCGTTCCTTCCTGACTTTGTACATGGCTACTTTCCCCATTGGCTTCACATGTTCCCTCTGTGTGAACTTCTTATGAGGACCTTATTTTAAATATTCTCTGTAAAGACCTTCTCTCCAAAACAGTCACATTCTGGGGTCCCAGGGACTAGAACTTCAGCCGATGAATTGAGGAAAGGAGTAGAGTTGAGCCCATCAGGTAGGTATTATATCCCTACTTTATAGAAGAGGGAAGTTTAAATAGAGAGACAATGAGCTGTGAAGTAAATATTCTCATGGGTCCATCTGATATCATCTTAGGCATGACTTTAAATTGCTCCCCAATCATGACCCCATCCCATCCCATACCCTACCATCCTTCTCTTCCCCCAGGTATATGAAAGTGAATCAGCCCATGAGGTGGCACAGAAAAATATTTTCCCAGTCATGCCAAGGAGCAGGAGGGTAAACAGAGTCAGTATCACCTTGGTACCGAAAATACAGAGCCTAAGAGAACTTGACTCTGAGATTCAGGAGCTTTCAATTACTGCTAGGAAACAACAATGCAAACAAGTTCAAAAGATAAATGAGAAACTTTGAAAGGCTGCCTCTGTAAGCTAGATAATGAGCCGCTTTACAATTAAACACTTGCAAGGAGATAAGTAGGGCGGAAGGAAGTGGAGGGTGTTTTGCATTTAGAACAGGCTGGTCTAATATGCCGGGCTCTTCATCTCTCTTCCTGTTATTCTGGGACAACTGTGGGAGGAGTTTCGGGAGCCTCAGAACACTGCTCAGTTATTTATCAATTCGTTATTATCAGACCATAACAGCTTTTGAGAACACTGCTCAGTTATTTATCAAGTCGTTATCATCATCAGACCATGACAGCTTGTAAATATTTGGTTTACTTTACTTTCAGTGATATGCTACTATTACACTCTATAAATAAAATGTATGACCACTCAACAAATGGCACTTTAATAAAATGATAAGATTAAAGAGAAGGGGAATGTCTGTATTCTTCAGGTCTGCTACACAATGGGTTCTGGAGAAACTGTGGAGAACTTTGTTTTATTTCACTCAGATCCTTACAAACATGAGGAGTTATGAACGCTCAAAATTGTGTATTCACAAGAACTTTTAATTCCTAAAGTCATAAACATAAAACATACCTCAACTCTTGAAAGTTTGATTCTGTATTGAAAACATCAAGATTAACAAAAGAGACATCTGGCTAAGATTTGGTTGTTTTTTTTTTTTTTTTCACATGTATGTGGGTATGGTGTTAATGCATGTTTGTGGGCTTATGTGTATAGGGGTGCATATTCATGTGTGTATAGAGAGGCCAGACAGCAGTATCAGGAGTCTTCCTTACACAGTCTCCACCTTATTCATTGCTACACAGTCTCTCTCTTGGTTAACCTAGACCTCAATAACTGAGCTAAACTAGCTAACCAGTGAGAGCCAGGAATTCCACGTCTCCACCTCCCAGGGCTACGATTACAGGCAAGTCCCACCATGTCTGGAATTTATTGTGGATGCTCAAGATTCGAACTCAGATCTTTGTGTTTGTGCAGCAAGCCTTTTAACCACTTAGCCATCTCAGAAGTTCAATTGTTAAGTTTTCCAATCATATAAGAGCAAGTCAGAAGAAATGTACAATATTCCTAAGATATATAAACAATAGAAAATGATCATTCTGACCACAGTAGGCATGTAATGCCTCTGTAATTATTGCAACCTCTTTCCTCAAAGGATACATTAGCCACAACTAATCACATAATCATAATCAAGTGTTCAGTCCATACTTATAATAGATTCTTGTTTGGATACAATTCAGTCAGTGGATCACGCACACACACACACACATATATATCTCAATCACAGTAAAAGATAACATAGACTCAAATATATCTGTCCCCTGTGGAGTTAGGCACCTAATTTATGATACCCAGAGGGAGATCACCTTGTAGTATTGTCCTGGTGAGTTACTTATATTATAAACCCTAATTTTAGTTTCTATTTTTAGATACGATGAATTTAAGTGCTGTCTTCTTCTTGTCTTCCTAAAGACTTGTCAAATGGTAAGCATCATCAATCCAAGCCATGAATGTTACCAAAATAATAAAAACTTTGCAATGCAAATCACACAAGGAAACACATATTCCCACCATGCACACTTTGATGCATTTTCCTAGGAAATACCAAGCTCAAATGTAAAGCGATTATGTTACACAACTGGGAACTACTGACATCTTTCCCATGTCTCTGGGTAGGACTATGCCAGTGAACAACCCAGCCCTCCAAAAGCCTTGACGATGGGTCCTTATCTTTCGAAACCATAGTGTTACCCTTGAACAGGAAAATATTTTCACTGTGGCTCCTCATCCCATGGACAGGCTCAGTGACACAATTCCAATGCATATGTAAATTATTACTAAGCAGCAGATAATTATGCCCAAATCAATAGCTGGACAGCTGGATTACTCTGTGTCACAACCTAGGCAATTCAATGAAAACTCCCCTAAGGAATATTCTTGGTTGTCATGGTGAATTTCTCTGTTACTTTTGCATTTTGATTGATTAATACACAATACACTTTGGCATGTTTTCTACTTGGAATGCAAAACGCTAGGATCGCATGAGATGACACAGGTGAATGCTCCAACTATTTCTTAACGGAATTTTGCTTTAATCTTTCAGAGATGCAGCAGATAATTGAAGTCCTTTCTGTATTAAAAACAGACTACTTCAATAATCTATAAACAATATGATAGCCTAAAGGACGATGACTATTTAAATGGATAGATCTATCGAGAAATTTATTGCAAAATATTCCTTTTATAATATCAAAGCCAGGAATTGATAGTAATTCTTGAAAATGTACAAATCTGATGCCGTAACGAATACTATTAACTTTAACAATATCTACCCTCGTTCTATATGCACTCCTGAAAAAAAATACATCTTCTCTACAAAGACATTACATGTGATATTAACTTTTGGATATTAACTTTATATAGGACAAGAAAAATAAGGACATCAGAGCCTTAAAATCAATTTTACACTACAGCAGTGAAATCTTGCCTCCAATCCAGCTCCCCCCCTCCCCCGCATCCTGGAAGGTGCCCTTTCAACTCACTGGACTAGTGGGAAGAATTCAAACACTCTTTTCCACACAAGTGTTCCAATCCTCTCCTAAATCACTGGGCACAATTCCCACCTCACTGGCTCAATGCTGACAGCCATACCGTACTGGTGACAACGTGCAGTGTTTCATGCTCAGTACCTCGTGGGGATGACAAGTTTAAGTTTAAGTTTAAGGAATGTGCTATCTCAACCAGACTGGCAATGTGATTCAGAAGGGTGACCTGCGCTCTTGTCAGCTGAATCCCAGGAGGTGTAGAACAGCTTCTACCAAGTGCCTTTGCTGTCAGCAGGCATGTTGGTTTCACTTCTTTTTCCTTTCTTTCCCACTTCTTTTGGACACAAGGCTTCCCTCCGTCCCTATGGGCAGCCATTTGAAAGTATGGACCTCTTCGTCTATAGATCCTTAGTACTGACAAGCTATGAGAAATCATGTCTTTTTTTCCAAGGCCATCATAATACCAAAAGATAATATCCTCTTCCCATCTTCCCCATTCCACACTTCTCCAACCTGTCACAGCCCATTGTTCTGATTTGCACTGGAAATATAATTTGTAATTGCCTATAAATTAAATATAGGATCTAAAATTTCTCTTGCGGGATTAGTAGAGTTGTCCAATCTATTTTGCATCGGTTTCCATTTGACATGAGTATTTAAAGTGTAATTTTTTCATTAAAGCAATGATGAGTGAAGACCATAATTTAATGGAATTGTACCTAATAAAATGAGAAGGGATTGGGCAATAATTAGAAGTAGAGAGTTTTTTTTTCCCTAACAAATTAAATGTGCAGACTGTCTCTATGTTCCCTTTTGTAGGCAAGGTCCTCAGCTATCTATAATATTTTTCATAAAATATTAAAATGGAACTGTTGTTGAAGCATTGAAAATACTAGAGAATTTCCATGTCCACATGAGTGTGCTTTCAGGCAAGGAGATTTGCATTATGCCAGCACTGTCTACACAATGCTTTCTTCCACCTCAACCTCAGCATGTTGAAGACAGGTGCAGTCACTTGGAATGTGACTTTTCCTCCACAGTATTTCTACATTTAAAACACTTGCTTAATGTTTTTGTTTTGCAATTCTGTACTTGAGAGAAAGGATCATATTTGAACTAGGTAATGCAAATCCCTTGCCTATTCATAGCTCCTAGATAAAAAGGCAAGATGGAAATAACCAGGCAATGTGTAAATCAAGATCTTTCATGCTATGAGGTTCTAATTGGTAAAATATCCCATGTAGGGAGGGCCTAGGGAGATGGCTCAGGAAATAAATAAATTGCTTACTGCACAAGTTTGAAGACCTAAGTTTGGATTCCTGGATACCATGTAAAAACCCAGAAGATGTGGGGGCTTCTATAATCCCAGCATACCTCCATAGAGATGGGGGGGGGTGGCCAGTAGAGTGAACAGCACTGACAATGAAAGACTCTCCTTCAAATGAAGTGGAAGGCAATGACTCCCCTAGAAATTGTTCTCTAACTTCAACATAGGCACTGTTCACTCAACACATGAACACACACATCATATACATACCCAGAGACACACACACATCAGAAAGAAAAAATGCCTGTGTAGAAAAGTGATTCATCATTGACAGAATGCCTTTAATCGTAAGGTGTTATTTCACCTCTGCACATAAATGGAAAAAAAAAACATGAAATATAGACTATCACAATCAAGTCTAAGAATAGATATTCAAATTACAAGTGAAGCAACAGATATCATATTGCTACATTACTGTGAATAGAATTACAAAACTCAAATTAATAAAGTTCCCTTCAGATCTTTCCTTAGTCCTCTGCATTCCATTTTTGGGTAGTTAGGGTCCAAAGCTTTGGGTTACCCAGGGCATAGTAACCAGAATTCCCAATGGGAAAGGGAACCATCATGTTGGTTTTCTGAGAAACCAGCATACACACAAACACAAATATATGATTCAGTGTTCCACACACCCATAAATAGACTGTGATGTTTCAAACCTTGAGAACATCAGAGGCCAGAAGTTCTATTCTGAGGCCACACATTGGAACCTGTTTGGGGTCAGTCAGCACCATCAACAGCAAGTGTTGTCACCCAGCTGAACACACAATCAGATGCTGAACATCCGACCTCAAAGTGGTGGGCTCTCACGTTATTTGAACATGAACTCTTAAATTCCCTAGCTTCCTAGATAATTTTTATTAACCACGACATCTCTCGGCAATAACTTTCACATGGCTTTATTTTTATTAGCATACTTTAACCATAACTCCATAAAAACCTTTCAGCACCAAACATCTCCAGCCTCTCCTCCATAAGTCACTCCAAGGTGTTTCCTCTTACCAATGAGTCTGTGTGTGTGTGTGTGTGTGTGTGTGTGTGTGTGTGTGTGCGCGCGCGCATGCGCACATGCTCTCTATACCTTCTCCAAATGCTCCTGAGCTTCTTGCCTATATTTCAAAGAATTGCACAATGGAAAATTAATATGGGGTCCCTTCCTGCTTTCAATTTTTTGACATTTTCCTAATTTTGGGTCATAATTTTAAAACAAATTATTATGGAAAAAGTGGATTTCTTCAACTTATAATATTCACTTCACGTTTTCATCATTAAATATATTTACATCTATTGTCTTCTTTTCAAGTTATATTATACCCAAAGTTAGCATAGTAGGTCAACTAGTTTTAATCAACAATATGTATATGTATGTATGCACACACACACACACACACACACACACACACACATACACACATCTTAATTTGATTAGCCAAAACTTTAATTATCATGCCAAAATAAATGAATGTTTCTACTTTTTATGTTGCCTAGTTTTAAGATATTTTGTATCTTCTACATAATCTGTTTTAAGTGATGTGGACATACATACCCATACATTATTTTACACCTATCATATATTATGCTTATATTAGCACTTACAAAAATCTAATCACTTTCCTTTAATCATACCCTCTCGTGAGGATGCTGAGATCAGTGTTCAAGGCCCTTTTAATGGTTTAATGTTTACTATAGTAATAATTGTTATTATCCTCTGACTCCTTCCTTCCTATGCATGAGGCCTGGGAAACAGCTTTCAGTGTAGTATACAGGAAGGAAGGAGCTTATTTTTCAGCCAAACATGTGATATTCAAGATCCTTTTCTACCAGCTAAAACAATTACCGCCAGGCACATTAACAAACTCTTACTTCTGCCCTGACTTATCTCCCTCCTCAATCAGATAAGTATCTAATGTTTTAGGGCTGCATTTGCTGGCACTTGCTCTGGTTTAGTAAATTATCCAGGGATTAAGCAAAAATATAATTCAATCTGTGATTTCCCTGTCCCACCAGCAGACCTCATTTACTATGATCCTTCCTTATAATATTTTTAAATATGCCAGGTGTTCCCTACTCTGTGAAATCACAGGGCTAAAACTAAGTCCTTTTCATAACAACTGAGGCGTGTGCTCCTAATGCCATACCCACAGGTCTATGTTGGCAGTTCATCATTTGCACCTGCTGAAAGAGCCCGGGGTTCGTTATGCAGAAGTAAATGAGAACGTTGAGGCTAGCTCAAATAGGGTTGCTTACCCAATGTAGTAATTCACAATGTTACAGAGACAGGAAAAAAAGACCTGCATGAACATCTCAATTTATTTTTAAAAAATCATTTAAATTTGATGTTTATATACCTTTGGGTTATATATAGGATCCACAAGGAACAATTCTCAACCATGTACCTGTATTACCTTTAGAAATATCAGTGACAGAGCTTGATCTCTGAGCCCAGTGACACAAAGCCTCAGTTTTCTCAGCTATAAAGTGGGGTGATTAAACAGTGGTTTCCAGCCAAACTAATAAAACAGGATTTAGCAAATGTATAATTTGCACACTCATATGCATTCTAACATGCTCTTATACTTTAAGGAATCTTGTGCTTCAATAATATAAACTTTAAAAAAGGCAAAGTATGTTTGTTTTCTTTTTTTAAATTGAAAGAAATCTTGGATTTCAAACAATGACTAAACCCTCTTCCAGATCCAAGACCTATAATTTCCTCCTCTGGGTAATAGATTGTCACATTATCAGTGTTTGGCAATGAACTTGGAAGGGCTAGTTATTTCCTGTAATTAGTACTGCATGTCAGCAGTCACGATGAACTTCAATCTTGCTGTAATTAAATACAAAACATGTAATTTAAATATTAGCCAAACACACAGATAACACCAACATCCATTCTGGTCCTTGGATGACTTGCTTCTAACCTCACGCAGCCTGGGAGTCCCAAGGCTTCCTAATCTTGAATCATATAAATGATATCCTGGAAATGTTTTCAACAAGAGTTTGCAACTTGCTAGTTAGTAACTACTTGGCAACATGCATCCTATTTATTTGAGAAGTACTCATGACAGAAGAGTGGGTTACCACACCTGCTCCTGTGGACCATCTCCCTGGTGAATAAAACGTTTCACACTCAAAACATTTAGTGTGTAAAGATTGGGGCTGTTAGTTAAATGAATGAATCTGGTGTGAAAACTATTTGCATTTTTAACATCATCAGAATTTCTTTCACCCCCAACTGTTTAGTTCACTGCTCGTATGATTATAATTAGCACGAGGAGGGGGAAAAAGCCATTTTATTCAATGCTAAATGACATTCAAGAATTCTCAAAAGAAACAACTTGTGAGACCTTCTGCATACTGCAGAACAAGTGTGGAGATAGGTGAGAGGACTGTAAAGTGCTTTATAATGGAGAGAACATGGGTTCCTCAAGGAGAACAGCCTCCTGCAAGAGCAGTAATCTATTTCTTAATGTGTGTCCCATCATGAGGTTCACTCACAAAAACATGCCAGTAACATGCATAGCGTCCTTGTTTTGTGTCAGACCTTGTGCTCAGTGCTAAAGAATGTGAAATCACAGACCAAGGAAGGCCTGACCAAGAACAGGGAGGGTAGAAGTGAGAGTGCACTGGGACTTGATAGAAATCAGGTTCTCCAAGCACGTGCTGTAGCACACGTCTATAACCCCAGGACTCGGGAAGGTGAGGCAGGCAGAGTACCACAAGTTCAAGACCAGCTTGGGCTGCATAGTGAGTTCCAGGTTAGCTTGGGCTACAAGAAGGAAGGAAAGCAGGAAGGGAGGAAAGAGAGGGGAAATTAAGTGAGGAAGGAAGGGAGGGAAGGAAGGGGAGGGAGGAAAGGAAAGAAAGAAAAAGAAAAGGAAAAAGAGGGAGAAAGATAGAAAATTAAAAGGGAAAAGGAAGAAAAGGGAAGGCAGGAGGGAGAGATGGGGTGAGAAATTAAAATACATTTAACAAAAAGAAAAATCATGTTGTCTGATGCATATATAGTCTTTAGTATCTAGAAGGTGATAAGGACCAGAAATATTTCCTATGGATTAGCAAGTCTCCCACCTCTTCTAACACTCGTCCCCTCCATGTCAGCAGTCACCAAGCCATAGCAGCCTTGTATCTGGTGCACAAACAAGACACATTCTTTTCCATCCCTGAGTGTTTACGCACGGATCCCTCTGGAATCCTCTGTCTTGCTCCTCCCCTTCCTTCAGTCCTCCAGAGTCCTTCCACTTCTGCCCCAGAATCCCTACAGAACCTTTTCTTCTGCACCGTATCACAATTCTCCACAATCTAGTCTAGTTATTTACCTTACGAGCCCGCACCCCCTTTCTTCACTAGAATAGAAACCAGGCCACCACAGAGAGCCTTGTTTGCCTGGGCCACTGTTCCCAGAACTGCTCAACTGTGTTGTGGACACAGTGGATGCTTTGTGAAAATGAAATGGTGAAGTGAATATATAACGGAATGAAACGATTATACTATGACAGATTCATGCTGTGACCAAAGCCTGGCTGAGGTACTAGGGGAGAGAGGCTATGACAGACTTTTGGAGGATGAATATGCTTTCCAAAGTACATTCCATCTGAGCTAAGCTAAAAAGACAAGGGAGAGTGAGCAGAGCATTGATGGAAAAGGAGTGGGATATGCATTCTGGCTTGACTAGGAAATGTCTCCCACAGGGACAAGTATTGTTGCCAGCTGGTAGGCCCTTGGGAAGGGGTTAAACATTGGTCTCTGGACCACATGCAACCAAGGATGGCTGAGAATATGGCTGGGAACACAAAATCATATTCTTACACAAAACATTGTGAGTTTTGAGAATTTAAAAAAAAATTTTTTTTTATTATTTTTGGAGAGAGACACAGAGAGAGACAGACAGAGCGGGAGAGAGAGACAGATAGAGATGGGTGCGCCAGCAGTCTCTCAGCTGCTGTGAACGAAACCCAGATGCCTGCGCCCCCTTGTGGGCAAGTGCACATTGCCCCCTTGCGTCACTTTGCATCTGGCTAAACGTGGGACCTGGAGATTGGAACCAGGATCTTAGGCTTAGCAGGCGGGTGCCTTAACTGCTAAGCCGTCTCTCCAGCCCTATTTTTTATTTTTTGTAACTCAAGCTGTACAGTTGTTGAACATGAACTTTGTAGATGACATCACATCACAAAGTCCAAAGGTTGGATACACCACTTGATGGATTCAAAATTTGAAATATTTGATCATTTATTTATTTATTTGCAAGGAGGGAGACAGAGAGAGAGAGACAGAATACCAGAATACGGGTGCACCAAGACTCTTGGCCATTACAGTCAAACTCCAGATACACGTGGCACTTTGTGTATCTGGCATTACATGGGTACTGGGGAAATGAACCGGGGTCATTAGGTTTTGTAAGCAAGTGTCTTAACTCCTGAGCTGTCTCTCCAGGCCCAGATTCAAAATGGGAATAGGCTATGGAGAAATGGGGTGCTAGTTGGAGGATCCTTTGTAAGGTTTGTCTTGCTCTAGATCCCTTCCTGACTCTGCTTCTGCCCCCTGCCAGCCATGAAGTGTGTTCCAGCACATGCAGCCTGCCAGGGTGTTTTTAGTCTGGCCTAAGGCCCACAGTGATGGAAACAGCTTCCCATGAACTTTAACTATGAGCCAGTATATGTCTTTCCTCCTTAAGTTGCTTCTCTCAAGGGATTTATTGTAGCAACAAAAAGCCTGACTGAGTGGCCAGGAAAAGGGCTCGGTGAAGAAAGCTCTTGTGGCCCAAGTTTGAGGAATTTGGACCTGGCACCCATGTAAATGCTGAGTGGGCATTGTGGCCACCTATATAATTCCAGAACCTATAAGGTGCGGGGGATCTCCAGGGCAAGGGAGATAGTTAGACTAGCTAAATAGGCCAGCTTTGGGCTTAAGCGACAGCGCTGCCTTAGTAAACAAGGTAGAGAGATCGAGGCAGACACCCAGTGTTAACCTCGGGCTTCTACATGTACACACAAGTCCATGTGCACCACCACAAATATGCTCACATGCATGCGAACTTGCACCACACACACACACACACACACACACACACACACACACCACAGAGCTTAACTAACACAAAAAGCAAGTGCTCTTAAGGGGGGAAAAATAAAAGGCTATTGTCTTGGACTGACTGACCCTCCAAAGCTCAAGCTGCAATCCTAACCACTAAGGCGATTAGCTTCTTTTAGGCAGTTTTGGTTAGGATCAGAAGCCCACAAAGACAACCAGAAGATGCCACCTGCCTTGGCAGGCATGGAACTCATTCCAGTTTCATCCACCCCAGCCGCAGTGCCCTCTACTGCCTTCACAGTCCAGCCCACTACCTAGATGGACTGGCCTTTGGGTGAGTCAGCCACTTGATTCTGCAAACCAATCAGTCTTCCTCTTACATACCTGAAAGAGTCCATTCAAAAATTATTTATTTATTTATTTTCAAGCAGAGAGAGAGAGAGAGAAGAGAGAGAATGAATGGGTGCCCACTGCAAACAAACTCCAGATGTAAGCGCCACTTTGTGCATGTGAGTTTATGTGGCTACTGGGGAATCAAACTCAGGTCATTAGGCTTTTTGCAGGCAAGTGCCTTAACTGCGGAGCCATCTCTCCAGCCCCAGAATCCATTTTTTTTAATCGACTATAAAGGCTTGTCTATGCTGATCTCTGCTGTCTCTCTGCCCTGTGATCTCTCTATGGACACATGTAAGTCTGGTTCTCCTCTGCCCAGCTGAGTAGAGAAGAGCATTGTGTCTAGGTTTGGGTAGTTTTCTGCTCGCCTCTGCTTTATGCTTTGGGGTAACTTCTTACTTTAATTACCATGTATGATTTTTCTCTGATCTCTGAGTCAATCATGCATGTATTTTCTTTACACTCTAGATCTAACTGTGTGGGAATTTCCTTTAAACTCTGGGCCTGCTACCTGTATGATTTCTTGGGGTAAACTTGGTGTAACCGTGGGCATAATTCTTTTTACTACCCACTTTTAATCTGAATTTCCTGGTCCCTGCATTCACTTTCCCTCTTCTATCCTCCCTAAGCCACCACCACTTGCTCTCTTAACTTTCTTCCATGGAAAAGTTCAGGGAGGATGCTGGGCCTTCCACAAGAGTGTGTATCCTTTCTAAATGTCTCTACATAAGCCCTTAGGTCCAGTCTTCCATTGTTTGTGGCTTTGCTCCAGCCTTTCCCTAGACCCCAATTTCTCTTAAATGAATCTCATGGATTATGTTGTGCCTTCTACATGAGTGCATATTTTTTCTCAATTTCTCTGTAGAAGTTCCTAGATCCCATCTTCTACATGATTCTGACTCTGCTCCAGTCTCTTCCTAGACTCCAGCTTCCCTTAATAGACCTCACAATTTATGATTCCTCCCAAAATAAACTCAATGATACATAAGTCACCTTCTTGAGTCCATTTTTAGGATAATGACCCAAAATTGGGGTTCATAAATTTGGGAGACCCCTCCTAAACCCCAACCCTGTGTCATTTGGAGGCAAGACCTTTGAGACACAGTCAGGTCCTGGAGTGGAACCTTCACTATTAGTGATTATCTAAAAATAGAAAGATGGATTTGCAGGCACCTTGCTGTTAGGTTCCCTGGCTTCAGAACAACAAGAAATAAATGTTTTCAACTCAATTGTAATTTGTCATGGTCTGAACTCAGACACGTCTATGTACAGATAACACACATGTATACATACCTCCATGCACACAGTAAAGCACAGGAACACAAAGACTTATTTACTTTGAAGTAAGGGGCATGCTGAGTATCTTTTCTCTTAATCTCTGTACCACAGGCCTTGCTACAGCCTAAAATATAGTAAATGAAAAAAATAAAACCATGGCAGGACTGCTGAATGGACACACTCTATATGAATATTCCATGCTGACCATTTTGCAAGCTTTCATCCATTTCACTCTACTGCACCAGTAAGTAGGCATGGAGATGTAAAAAAGTAAAATAAAATAAACAATTTCCCAAAGACACTTGACTAACAAATGAAAACCAGGTTTTCCACACAGGTTAGACACACTGTCACATATTCTGCAGCTTGGCACTACAGACTCAATACTCCTTCCTTTTGTGTTGATGACACTAGAAATTCCTTATAAAACACCAGAGTGGGGCTGGGGATGGCTTAGAGGTTACGTGTGTTCCCTGTGCAAGCATGATGAGACCTCCAAAGTTCGAATCCCCAGGTCCCATGTAAACAGCTGGGAGTGGCCACATGCATCTGTAACTCCAGTCCCACAGGGAAACAGAGACACAGGAAGTATAGTAGCCCTGCAAGCTTTGGAATCAGTAAAGAGGCTCCATTCTGCTGCAGCCACCTTAGGCAGACATCCACCCCCACCATCGTTTACCAACAGGTAAAAGATATATAAGGTGCCACACCACACACACATATATGCACTAGCCAAAAAAAAAAAAAAAACACCCATGCTACAGGATGAAATGAAGAGTGGAACTGCCAGGACCTGAAAGGCAGGGTGACCACCAAGAACTGCCTCAGATCTTTCTCACTTGTTTGTGTACCGCAGGATGCCAGAGCACATTTCCTGTTCTCCCTCCCTCCCTTTCTCCATCCCTTGTCTGTCTCCCTCCTTGAGGTGTTGAGCATCAAACCCAGACGTGCTCTTCCAAAACGTTACTGCTGAGTAACATCCTCCATCCCAGTGCTTCATTTCTCAGTGTCTGCTGTCTTCTGAAGCATGTGGGAAGGCCTGGTGTAGTGGTATGGATGTGAAATGTCACTCAGACACTCATATGTGTGGACTCCTGGGCCCTATCTGGTGGTACTGTTTGGGGAAGTCCTGAGTCCTTTAACAGATGGGGTTTAGCTGGAGGAAGTGGGTTGTGGAGGTGGCATTGTGTGTTATGCCTGGCCCTGGTTCCAGCTAGCTTTCCTCTGCTTCCTGACTACCAATGTGGTATAGCCAGCCACCTCACACTCCCACGCCCACACTGGCTAACCAGTCCTGCTGCTATGCCCTCCCCACGACGATGGACTGACTGCATCCTCCTAAGCTGTGAGCCAAAATGAAGCTTTCCTCCGACAACTGTTTCTTTCAGGTTTTTGTTAGAGGGGCAATAAAAGTAACAAGTAAAACTGGGCTCCATCAGATATTAAGAATTTCATGTTAACTAATGTTAGATAAGGAAGCTACCCCTTCCCCGCGGCCCCCCCCACACACACTCAAGGGAAGAGGAGGCAAAGACAAATCCTGAGGGTGGACGAGAGAGATACAAGTGGGAAACCGGAGAACATGGAGGGAAGTGGTTGGGGTAGAGAACATTGAAATCTTAGGCCCTTCAGTGAGTGCTACCCAATGAGAGAAGCCTCCCCGCCCCATCAGCCTTGCCCCTATACATGTGAGCCCCACAGTCGTTCTTTCTCTGTACTAGGGATGTTAATTTGAGTGTGCTCAGAAGGTCTGGAAGATGAAAGATAAATTAAGAAAAGAAGTTAAGTTTCTCTGCTGTAGCCACTTTTGGATTGGTTATATAATGTAAAGAAGAATTGTGTACACACATGCACAGACACACCAGAGGCACACGCTCTGCCCGTCTTCTTAATGCGTCCTTTGGAAACTTCTTACCTGGCCCTGCCCACCTCTGGAGAGCTCATGCACCCTAAATCCCCCCCGGGGACAAGGTCCCTGTTCTTCTCACCTTGTTAACCATGTATATAGCACAGTATTTGATGCATAGAAAAATATGTAACTATGGGTGAATAAATGAATGAAAGAACACCTATGGTTTAAGATATAATAAAGTTGAGAGAAAAGAGTTGTCACAGTATTCATGACTTTAATTAGAAGTCTCATATCATCTACACATTTAGTGCTCTGGTCCATTTACTATGCTCACTCTGCATTCTCCACCTAGCAAGAACCCCAAAGCTATGTTGACACTTAAACTGTCACCTAAAACTGGGATCAATTTACTTTTTAAATTTCAATAAACTTTTATTTATTAGATGTTGCAAACATAGGATTCCTTCATATATCTTGCCCATTTTATCTATTACCATTGTATCATTATCCCACATTTCTCACAACTCAAAAATGATAGATTACTCTTAAGTAAATGCCACACTTCAAATTGTTAGCTTTTGGGCTGGCGAGATGACTCAGTGGTTAAAGGTGCTTGCTTGCAAAGCTTTCCAGCACAGGGTTTGCTTCCCCAGAACCCACATAAAGCCAGCTGCATAAAATGGCACATGTGTCTGGTGTTTGTGTGCAGTGGCAATAGACCCTGGTTCAACCATACTTCCTCTCTCTCTCACTCTTTCTGTCTTTCTCTTTTATAAATAAATAAAATATATTATAAAAATGGTTAGTTTAATCCTAATATCCTTTTCATTCTAGAGCACTTTATTACATTTAGGGATGATATCTCCTTAAATGTCTGTTTTAATTGTCATACAAAAGTTTAGGTGTCATTCATTCTGGCATTTTAAAATACAATTTGTTTTAGTTTATTCTATTTTTTGTTGTTGTTGTTGTTGGAGAGAGACAGAGAGGAAGACAGAGATGAGCGCGCCAGCAGCCTCTCAGCTGCTGTGAACGAAATCCAGATGTGTGGGCCCCCTTGTGGTCAAGTGCGGCATTGTGCTCTTGCATCACTTTGCATCTGGCTAAATGTGGGACTTGGAGATTGGAACCGCTGGAGATTGGAACCAGCGTTCTTAGGCTTAGGAGGCAGGCGCCTTAACCACTAAGCCATCTCTCCAGTCCTGTTTGAGTTTATTCTTATTCCTCCTCCTCCCAAATTCCCCTTGCCCTCCCCTAATATCCCCCCTTAGTATCTTCTCTCTCTTTTGTTACGTCACATGTATCTACAAGGAACACTTTAAACATATATATGCAACTGGCTAAGAATAACTGAGGCTTTAGTTTTAGAAGTTTTTTATGGGAGGAAGCCATAGAACTCAAAGCAGATCTTGTTAATTTTAAAAGATTCCCAATGAGGAAATTTATCTCTGAAAATATAAACTAAGCAATTTGAACAAGCCACAAAAATGTCTGCTCATTGTCCAAGGGGAAAAAATTATACAGCCCCTTTCCTTATTCAAATACCCAAAGAATTCATATTTATTTCATGGATCAAAATCAAAATGGAGTCAAATGTAGACAGGAAACATGTGAGATGGAAGAGAGATGGTGTTATATTTTCAAATTCCACCCTATGGGGACAGGGCAGATGGTTTTGTGGGGAAAGTGCTTACTACACAAGCACGAGGACATAAATCTGGGTCCTAGCACCCACATGGAATCCACGTGCTATAGCACATGCCTCTAATCCCAGTGCTGGGGAGGCAGAGAGAGGAGGATCCCCATGGCTAGCCACATTGGTGAGTTCCAGGTTCAGTGGGACACTATCTCAAAAAATAAAGTGAAAAGTTACTAAGGATGTTGCCTGATGTTGATCTCGGGCCTCCACATGCATTTGTACACAGACCCATACATATCCGTACCCATACATGCACCCACATGCATATGAATATATATCCAATTACACACTACACATACATGTGCATATGATTACCCACTACACACACATACTACATATCCACACTATGATAGAAATTTGGTGTTGGCAAAAGGTTTTCATAGAATGGACTATTTATCAATGCCAGTTTCTTTCTTTCAAAGTCATTTGCTAGATTATCAAATACACATTCATTATGGTCAAAATAAGTTGTATTCATTATTGATGAAAGATTTCAGAATTTATAGGATCTCACTATATAAAGTTTAATTTCATAGTTACAATATTATGTGTTATGAGCTGAATTTTCTAACTCATATTCAATTAACACAGCACATTGGGATGAATAAGCCAATCACATTTTATTTATTTTTAAACATTTGTGTGTGTGTGTGTGTGTGTGTGTGTGTGTTTGTACAACAGGGTGTCATCACTACTGAAATGCCAGATTGTGCAGTATGCTGTGCATCTGGCTTTACATGGGTGCTGGAAATTGAACCCCAGTCCAGCAGGCTGTGTAAGCAAGAGGCTTTAGCCACTGAGCCATCTGCATAGCTTCCCCAAAATCACATTTTAAAACCAACCTTTCACATTCCAAACACAAAATCATAAATATCTGGGAAAATAAACCCCGATAAGTTTGTGACAGACTGTGGCCATCATGAGGATACCTCACAACCAAAAGCACATGAAGAATTTCATCTCCATCACCTTTCATGATAAATCTTGCTGATAAAATCGAAGGGGATGGTATTAGAGAGAGGGAACTGCGCGTTAATTGTTATCACGTTGCACTTTACAATGTTGTCCCAGCTGGCACACCTTACCAGATGCCACCTAAGTAGATGGTCACAAGGAAACAAAGAACTTTAATTTGCAGAGGAGACAGTGCCTCACTGTATTAGTAAAGTCACTTCTTGGTGTGTCTTAATAATGAGCTGTCAGATGGCTTGCTTTGATTAAAAGCGACAAACTTCCTGGGAGAAAAAGACCTGCTTCGTGCAGACACCCATTCCTTCCCCTGGAGTGATGCTTACTGCTTTGGTCCATCCTGCTCAGAGTTAAATCCTGCAGTCTTTAAACACTGCTCTTCCTGTTCCATGAATCATGGCCTGGCGGTGAACAAAAGTCTGCATCATGGCCTGTTATAAATAGATTATTATTTATCAAGCGCAGATTCCTTTCTCCCACTGAAGCCTGTGCTTTCTTTCTTCCCCTCTGAGCCCCTTGTTGCCCCGGGGCAAGATATGGGCCTCTGCAGCACATTGCCTTCCGATTCTTCGGCAAGCATCCAATTATCTGGCCCCAGCATCCCTGTCAGCATGCTGACAGCTGTGAGCCTCACGCAGGCCCTGCTGTCAGAGGTGAAGGACTGCAAGGCCGCCTCCAATTCCTCCCTGCATTACTATTACAACATGGAAGAGAAGAGGCGCACGTATCGCATCCAAAAGAGTTCGTTAGGAATGCCAGGGAGGTCAAAGCCCTCCTGGAAAAAAAGGCTGAGGTGAAAATTAAAGAAAGGGAAAGTGCCAATACCATGCAGACAGGTGCCGCCGCTCTTCCAGATGAATAGCAAGACTCCTTTCACAGAGCCAGGGTCGCTATTGTGGAGATGGAGCACACACTCTGCCTGATTTTAATTGAGATCAATTTAACAAGTGCCATCTTCTGAGGTCCTCCAATTGATTGAAAACCAAATGAAGCTCTCATAAGTGGTGACAGGTTTTTCTGTTTTCTCCCCCCGCCCCACATCCCTCCCAATCCAATGATTATCTGAACTTTTGGAGATTCTGTGCCAAAGGAAATGGCATTCATTCTAGGGATATATATATATATATATATATATATATATATATGGCTGTATTTATGTGAACCTAACCTCTAACCCCAATTATTTGCCAAGCACAAACATGTACTAATGGGGCAGGATTGCAGAAGGCCCCAGAATTCTACCTGTTGCTTAGATTGCAGCCCCTCCAAGGGCTGATGTCACTGAGGGAAGCACAGACCCAACATTCGTTTTACTGGTCAATTGTAGCTTACAAATTGTTCTGGAGACAAGCAGTTGTAGTTTAGAGACTAGACTTGAAAATAATGGCCATCCTGTCACAAAGGTGGTGCCACTCAACAGTCATCCTTATAGTTATGAAGATGCATGACCTTCTTAGTGTTTAATTTCAACTAAGACTACACACACACACACACACACATACACACACACGACAGAACCTTCATTAACAAAACTGATCAATAAATGATATCTCCAAGACAGACAGAATCAGATCCTGCAATGAGAAAAAAGTTCATGCTACAGAAAATTCCATGGGTGACAGGAAATAATTCCTGATATAGAGACCATAATAAGAGTTTCCAGGGCTGGAAAGATGGCTTAGCAGTTAAGGTACTTGCCTGCAAAACCAAAGGATCCAGGCTCAATTCCCCAGGACCCGTATAAGCCAGATGCACAAGGTGGCACATGTATCTGGAGTTCATTTGCACAGCTGAAGGCCCTGACATGCCCATTCTCTCTCTCCATATCTGTTTCTTCTCTCTCTCTCTCACTCTCTCTCTCTCTCAAATAAGTAAAATAAATTTAAACAATTATATAAAAAAGAATATTTCCATTTAAATTCATCATGGAAGGTTTAAGCTTTACAGTGTGAGTTACTTAATATTAAAGGCTATACAAGGTGAAAATGCACCATACTAAAAGAAACCATAGCTGCATACTTGTAGAATATTCCACTTCATAAAACCATACTAGAATTTCCGTGTTCTAGTGCTATAAAATAAACACTCAAATCATTATTGTAAGTATCAAATGAATTTTGTACCTGACATGCAGTAGAAGATGTGTCTGAAATATACACATTACTTCCCATATACCCTACTTAAATTAAATGGTGGACATGTATTTAAATGAGGCAATGATTCACAGATCAAGTCTTGGTAATTTTCTCTGAAATCTTTTCAGAGTCACCAGCACATTCTCTTTAACAAGATTTAGGTGATATTTACAATTTGCAAAGAACAATTTAAACTGAACAAACTTCCTGTGACATTGGCCTTGATTTCTGGACAGTGTTATCATTCTGAAGGGAGAAATAAAACACCTTCCAGCAACTAAGCTAAAAACTATCACTTGGGGGCTAGAGAGATGGCTTAGCAGTTAAGGCGTTTGCCTACGAAGCCAAAGGATCCTGGTTCAACTCTCCAGGACCCACATAAGCCAGATACACAAGGGGCACTTGCATATGGAGTTTGGTTGCAATGGCTAGAGGCCCTGGTATGCCCATTCTCTCTCTGTCTGCCTCTCCAGGTCTGGCATTTAGCCAGATGCAAAAGTGATGCAAGCATGCAATGTTGCACATGCACACAAGGGGGCGCACACGTCTGGAGTTTGTTCACAGCGGCTGAGAGGCTGCTGGCATGCCCATTCTCTCTCTCTCTCTCAAATTAAAAAAAAGAAATAGAATTGCTTTTGACAACAAATGACTATTCTTATGATGTATTAACAGTGCTTTTCCTTTTCTGGAATTGTATCATTGTCATTTTCAATGTGTTACCAAACACATACACTCACAAAGGCATTTGCCTGCCTGAAACACTAACCCTTTTAAATGTCTTTAGTAAGAGGGAAAGGAGTTCTAGTACCTCCTATGCTTCATCTACACTAGACAGTTCACATTCTTTCATCCTCAGGTATGAGGTCTACCTCTTTTGAGACAGGGTCTCTTAGTGGCCTGGAGCCAATTATGCTTGACTGAGTGGCCAATGAGCTCCAAGGACTCAGCTGTCTCCACCTCCCCACCAATGAGATTACAGGCATGTGCCACCTGTCCAGCATTTATGTGTATTCCAGGGATCAAACTTAGGACCTAATGCTTGCAAGGCATGCACTTTAGTGTGTAATTTTTCTTTTCAGCCTTTACTTGCCCCCTTTTAAAAAACATAACAAAATAAAATACTTTTGTTCTCAGTGTTCCTAATGTTTTAAATCATAGGGAACTAAGCATCTAAGCATATTTCAATTTCACTAAATTTTCTACTTCCCTATATATTTATAAACTGCAGTAAGAGAACTATAGCGTGTGTGTGTGTGTGTATGCACATGCATGCATGTGTTGTGTATGGATGTGTGTGTGCCCTTGTGGCACCTCATACACTGGCCTGTAACAAGGAAGGAGGTGTGGTGCTCACCTGCGGTGACCAGAGCAGAAGGTTGGGTATCCCGCTCCATCACTCTTCCATCTGTTCTCATTTTGAGCCAGAGTGTCTTAATGATACGTGAGCTTACTGATGTTTTTGTGAGCCTGGGCGATCCCCTGGTCTCTACTTCCCTTTTGCAGGATTGGGGTTACAGATAAGTGTGTGGCCATGCCTAACTATTTATATGAGATCTGGAGATTCAAACTCAGGGCGTTACTGGAAGTCCACCGAACCACTGAGACATCTCTAGCCCAGTAGTAAAGAGAGCTTTTACAAAGGTATTTTAGCAGTTTTAGAGCTCCCAGAACAATTGTAATTTACTCCATTGATTATGAAGTTAGCTTTGCACAATTTCATCTTACACGACCACTTTCACAGCCTCCCAACTCTCTACAAAGCAAGGATAGCTTCTATGGGAAAAAGATGTTCTTTTTTTATTAGTCGTTTGGAAAATGAAAAGTAAAATCCCATTGCATGTTGCCAAATGCTTAAAACAAAAAGGGAGGATGATAGCACTAAATGTTAGCCTGGAGGCAAAGAACTTGAATTCTCAGACACTGTAGGTGACAGTTTGGATGGGTTTTCAAACTCTAATAACCATTCAGCAACATCACTCAACCCTGTACTATATATAACCTATGACTTTATGACCTGGCACATCTATCCCTAGTATATGCCCAACGGAGAGGGTGTGCACAGAATTCAACAGCAAAAGTTCCATATAGTACTCTGCAGACAAGCTTGCTCCATGACACTCACAAATAAAACACACAGATAATTATCTAGTCATATGGATGTATGGTATAGTTGTATCACACACCCACACACATACACACACACACACACAGAGATGATATAGATATAGATATATATATAGATATAGATAGATATATAGATAGATAGATGGCAGGTCCATACCACAAACATATGCATATAGATATGGTTTGTATTCAGAAATGAGATGAACAGATTACAACAGACAGTAGCAGAGGAATTGTTCAATAATAATGAAGAGTGAAGAAGCCAGGCAGAAAAGAACACAAAGGGTTTGAGTTCATCTTTTCTATCGACTAGCAAAAGAAAGAGCCAGTAGTAAGGAAATGATCAGCATCTCAGGAAGGGAGAGGAAGCAGTGACTAGAGGAGACTAAGCCCGGTGCTGGGATGTGGGCTACGTCCCACTGTGCAATTTGAGTGGTGATGGTCGGAGGGTTCACTTTGTGATAATTGCTCCAGCCGGATGATGCATATGATTTGTGTACTTCTGAATGAGTATCCTATTTTAATAACATGTTAGAAATTAAAGCAAAGAACACTGTTTAAATATATGAAATAAACATTAATAGTCATTTCATTAATAAATTAACACCGGAGTAGTTCAGAAATGGTCTGAGAAGCCTTGAAGGTCCTTGAAATGCTTTCTGGGTGGTGGTGGGGGTTTCCATGAGGTTAAACCTATTTTTAAGATAATACTAAGCCAGGATGTGCCTTTCCTACTATGAACCACAGAAAGCAATGGCTAGAAGATCAAGCCTCCACAGCAGGTGCCATGGCTCTGAGCGAGTTGTCCCTGCCTGCTTGTGCGCCATGCCCTCACTCACTGGAGGTGAAGAAGGGGAAGAAAAAGAAAAAGAAAATGAAGGAGGAAGGAGGGAGGGAAAGATTCAATTTCACTTATTTGATGAAGCCTCCAAAATTAATATGTAATACATTTATTTTCAAATGAATAAGTACATTTTTAAACACTTCTGGGTTTTAATTTCTAATACAGTAAATACCAGCAATGTGAGTGACAGGAATAAAAGCTCTTTAAAGTCCTCAACAATTTTTAAGAGGAAAAGGAGATCCCAAGACCAAAAATTTTTGAGAATCTCTCTGAGGAAATGTAGAGCTCCAATTATTTTGTAACTGTCTCACTTACATGTAAATAAGCCCTTTTCTGGCATTTAAAAACTTTAGAAGTAGTTAAAATATTCATCATGCAATCAATCCTGTTTGCAAGTTTTATTTACTCAGGCAGACACCTCCGATGACAAGCAGTGTTAAAGTTTGGCCTCCTCTTTAACTCGGTGATCAACATTTCCCAGTGGCCAGGCAGAGGAGGGGCTAGAGTGAGGCTGCAGCTGTCAGCTTAGCCAGTGAGTGAAAATGTGGCTCATTTGAGCTAAGAGGAGGGGAGTAGATACTTCTTATCCAAAATAAACCTTTCTTTATGGTAGGATTTCATTGAAAAAAATCAAAAGTATATTTTGTTAGATTTTTTACACATATTATTACAGCATAGGTATTATGTAAAGTATGAAATAATTAAAAGAGCATAGAACTTAATAAGAATTTATTCCACATCTAAAATATATAAATAAGAAAAGCATGTCCACTATTATTTCTATTCTAAAATGGGAAATATATATATAGTTTAAAATATTAAGATTCGTCAGGATTTGTTTTTTATTTCTCAGTACCTAACTCAAAACACAGTACTTGATTAATGAGATTGGAATTTTGTACACTACATATTAAGTCAGGGTGTCTGATTCTTATTTGTGTGGGGGGGCATGAGGTATTTGTGAGTATGCATATTCACATGTGTGTGAATACATAGTTGTATACTGTTGCATGTACACATGCATGAGGAGGTCAAATGAGGACCTTGGGTGTCATCTTCAGGAATATTATCCTCTTTTTGAGACAGTGTCTCTCATTGGCCTGGACCTCACCAATTAGGCTCCATTGGCTAACCACTAAGCTCCAGGATCCTCCTGTCTCCACCTCCCCAATTTTTAATTATAAGCATGTGCTCCCACACCTGACCTTTGGATGGAGCACTCAGGTCCTCATTTATGTATGTGGCAAACACTTTACCAATTGGGCTATCACTCCAGCCTTTGATTCCAATTTTCAAACATCCATATGCTCATTAAAATAAAGTAATTCATCTTGGGTTTCCGTGGGTATCAATTCAGAATGAAAGTGAAGTCCGTGTCACTATGTATAGAGCTACTGAAGAAACAAGAGTGGCACATTTTATGAGGGCTTTCGATTCTACAGGGTACATCTGGGATTGGCAGTGACCAGAAGGAGGCCTTTGAACAAACTCAGGACCAATCAAGACCCAAACAGATGTCTGTTCTAAACAAACCCATGAATATTTAGTTCTGGCCAAGATATAGTAAAAGTGACAATCTTTTTCCTCCCATGAGAAGCAAGTAATCATTGAACCAAATGAATGAAACAAGAGCTTTCTCCGATTGGACATTAGACAGAGAAGGACAGTAATCTCTGTCTGCATTGTATAAGCCACACAAGATGAGTCTTACAATGACTCCAGCTTAGTAAGTAGCAGGAGCTTTGTAAGCTGCTATTCAATGAGGAAGGCAGATGGAACCCACGGACTCCCAGAAATGGAGGAGACTCAGAGGCGAATCCACAGAGACATGGAGAGCTAGAGACTTCAGGTCCATGCCACATTGGGATACTCTGCACTTAGAAAAGAACACTGGAGGGCTGGAGATATGGCTTAGCAGTTAAGGAAATTGCCTACAAAGCCAAAGGACCCAGATTCACCTCCCCAGGACCCACTAAGTCAGATGTACAACACAACACATGCATCTGGGGTTTATTTGCAGTGGCTGGAGGCCCTGGTGTGTCCATTCTCTGTCTATCCCTCTCTCTCCGTGTCTCTATCTCTCTCAAATAAATAAATAAAAATAAAATATTTTTTTTAAAAAAGAAAGGAACGCTGAAGATTACCTGAAGTAACCAACGTAGTAGCATTGTACTGATTTTAAGACAGATTAATGAAACAGAATGAAAAATCCAGAAATAGAACAAAACTGTATGTGGGATTTATTTTTGAAAAAAGTTCAAAAAAATTCAGCAGGGAAACATATCTTTTTAAAAATTATGCTGAAATAATCACATATCAAAATATGATTGGCTTTTATCTGTCTCTTATGTGATATACAATAATTAATTCCATGTAAAATTTCCCAGAAGAAATGTAGGAAAAAATATATATTGGGTTAGCCAAAGATTTCTTAGGTCCAAATAATTGATCACTAAAAGAAAAAAAAAGGTAACTTGAATTTGATTAAAATTAGGAAATTCTGATTTTAGAAGAAAGGAACACTGAAAGAAAGGAACACTGAAGATTACCTGAAGTAACCAACGTAGCATTGTACTGACTTTAAGACAGATTAATGAAACAGAATGAAAAATCCAGAAATAGAACAAAACTGTATGTGGGATTTATTTTTGAAAAAGGTTCAAAAAAATTCAGCAGGGAAACATATCTTTTTAAAAATGATGCTAAAATAATCACATATCAAAAATATGATTGGCTTTTATCTATCTCTTATGTGATATACAATAATTAATTCCATGTAAAATTTCCCAGAAGAAATGTAGGAAATATATATATTGGGTTAGCCAACGATTTCTTAGATCCAAATAATTGATCACTAAAAGGAAAAAAACGGTAACTTGAATTTGACTAAAATTAGGAAATTCTGATTTTAGAAGCTCAATATTTTCAGAATGAAAAGGTAAGTCACAGACTGGAAAAAAATAATTGCAAGTCACATATATAATAAAAAACAAAATACAAAGTGTTTTATACATGAAGAAGTCTTAAAACTTAGCAATATTCTCAGAAACCTAATTTAAATATAGATAAAACATTTGGACACACTTCACCAAAGAACAAATGCAAATGAAAGTAACCACACAAAGACATGTTCAGAGTCATTAATCAGTAGATTAAAACTCTGTTACAAGTCCCTCGAAATACTATTTTGAGTTTCTAAAAGTCAAAAGACTGACTATCCCAAGTGTTGGCTAAGGTGTGAAGCAATTGGGACTCCCACACACTACTAGGCTGAATACAAAATTACGTGATCACCACGAAAAACTAACCACTGTTTTGTAAAACTTTAGATGTAGACAAGCTCCTTAACTCAGCTATTCTACCCTAAGAAGAGGAGAGCAAGCATTCTCACAAAAACATGTCCACAAAGACTCATTGATTTATTCTTTGCTAATAATTTATTCTTTCATAATAGTGTTTATTCTTTGCTAATAATTCATTCTTTGGGAAAAGTAAAAAGAAAACTGGGAAAAATTCAGTACAAGACATTACAAAGTAAGTAAGTCGTATATGTGTGCATCCATACAATTACAGTGTAACCTTAAATTAAATGTGTATGTAACACATAACTAGTATACAGCAATACTGCTGAACACATTCATTCATAAAAATTATTACAAACTTTTGGAGGTGGCAGATGTCTTCATTATCTTGACTCTAGTGATGATTTGCTGGGGTACATCCCTGTGAAAATATTCTTTAAATGTGTGCAAAGTATGACATACCAAATACACATCAGTAACAGGATTTTAAAAAAAAAAAAAACCCTGAAAAGTTCTGACATCATGCCAATATGGCAGTAACATATTAAGGTAGCACTGTTGGAATGCCCTTTCCCTCCCATGCACTTGCATTTCTCAAGCTGCTCTTGTTAAACTTCTTGCTCTATTCCATTTTATATCCATTTTACCTCGGTGTTTGAATTTGAATGAAACTGTTGACAGGGGGCAGGAACAGATTAGGGTCCTGTTCTTTCTGCCCACCCCAAAAACAGACCTTTGGTGAGCTTTAGGGGGAAAAAAATAAAGAAAGAACACAAACAAAAACCTAAAAAGGAAGAAAATAATCCTGATTTATTACTTATGTTATGGGGAGCGATCTGGCAGGAAACAAAACCAGCAGTTAATCTGCCAAGCAGGAAATATGCAACCCCTTTGTTGGTTGTTAGGAAGCGCTCGGCTGTTTTATAGTGGGAGTCTATCAAATCCAATACATTTTACATGATTGCAAATTCCTTAAAATATGAAGATTCTATAGCAGTGTAACAATGAGGGACTGTGGTACTTTACAGGAACAAATTCTGTTATTCTTTATAAATTCTACTGTTTTATTTTTAATAGTAACAAGACACAAAATGCTATCAATGTTATTTTAAAATAAATGAATATGTGGGCTTTAATGTGCATATGAAAAGATCAGAATTGCTTTCCTTTGTATGCAGCCATATAAAACAGCAATAGGACAATCTTATGGGTAAAATGCATCTATAAATATCTATGATAATTTTCCATAAATTACACATCATCTTGCCCCCACCTCCACCTCTCAACAGAGTAAACGTCCTTAACCCAAGATGTAGGATGAGAAGCCACAGTTCTACTCTTTATCTTTCCTGAGTTAGCTTTATTAAATGCAACCCGAAATGGAACAGCTATCTGCAGAGTAATATGAGATGACACTGGGGACACATCAGGAGTGTTTCAACATCCAGAGAGGAGCTTAGTCTGGAAGTGGCATCCTTATTCACTTCTCAGTTGAGCCTGAAAGGTGACAGGTCACACGAGGGGAGGGAGGACTCCCTATAGACTCCTGTGATCTACCACCCACAGAGAGCCTCTCTGTTTCCTCCACAGGCTCATCTTGATTTAGACCTCTTCTCCCATCAAGTGCATCTCCATACAGTCATAGCCTCCCTTCGGTGGGTTTTCCTGTCCCATTCTCTGTGTCACTCAGCCACAGAACCCAAATTTGTCTTCATTTCCGTTTCATGAAATATAACTTGGTTTTCCTCAATCTTAAACCCTTCATTTTTTTTCTCTAGCATCAGATGCAGGGGCCAGCAGGGTCTTACTTTCCTGGTCTCCAGTCATTGCCTTCCCAGGTCCCAGGACTGCTCTTCACTACTGAAGTTAATAGGCTCTATGACCCTATCTTCTCCTGTTCCTCTACCTTAGTCAGGAACTCCAAGGCTGGATATGCCATCATCCTTAAAAGCTTCCTCAACATTCATGATGACAACTTCTCTAATATCTGCCATTACTTGGCCAGGTCCAGTATTGGCAGTTCCAGGTGGACAGCCCTGAGTAAACATTCCTTTCAGCCCACATCAACTTTTAATTCTCAGCTGGTTGATAGTTGCTTTGAAGTTTTGGTTAATGAGAGAAATTATAAAACCCAGGAAGATAAGACACTATCTTTAAGAAAAACAAAATTCTCTCCTTTTTTTTTTTTTTTTTTTTTTTTTTTTTTTTTTTTTTTTTTTTTCGAGGTAGGGTCTCACTCACTCTGGCCCAGGCTGACCTGGAATTCACTATGTACTCTCAGGGTGGCCTTGAACTCACGGCAATCCTCCTACCTCTGCCTCCCAAGTGCTGGGATTAAAGGCGTGTGCCACCACACCCAGCTAAAATTCTCTTTTTGATTCAACTAGGCAAGTCCAGTTACAGGCCAGTTCTCATTTCTGTCTGTCTCTTCACCATCTGGCCCTGAATTTCTTTATTTCCCATTTTCACTTCATCACCCTCAATCCTACATCTCCTTCCACCCCCTTTACCCTGCTCTTTAGCCAACATCAGGCCACTCTTGCCTTCCCAGACATGTGTCTTTGTCCACAGTGACCTCTCTACTAGAAAGCTGTACCTCTCCCTACAAATTGTATCTATTCTTTATGGTCTACTTTAAATGTCATTTTCTCCTTGACACTGTATTCCAGCCATCTTCACATGATCCATCCCAACTCGTAGAGTGTACGTGTTGACTGACTGTGATATTTTAGGATGGAAGATTCAGTAACACACAGATGAAAATCACTTCCCCTGTGGAACTTATTTCCATTGAGGGGAAGATGGTGACAAACAAGTAACCTATTCACGAGAATGCTGAAAAGGGGAGCTAGGAGAGAGATGCGGGATGGGCCTTTGGTGGGAAGTTACAATATTGAACTGGGGTGATCTAAGATGGCCCTACTGATGATGTATCTTTAAAGAAAATGCCTGAAGGAGTGAAGGGTGAGAGCCAGCTTATGAGAAACAGCAAGATTGTGCTCATTGCTAGCATCTTGGTGTCCAAAACTGTACTGTGAATGTTCTGAGGATACACACATTTCTCAGGCGCATGCGTGCCTCCCACCTCCAGAAAGGTTTACAACACCTGGCAAGAGTAGAAAAAAATGATTATTGAATTGAAATTAAAACTTACAGCATGCTCTGCTTGTCCCCACCAGGGTGCATCTCACAATCCCAGGTAATTTCTCTCAGGGGTAACATTACCAATAGGCAACTGAGTGAAAAATGACAAACTTCAATTACTATAAAAGCAACACAGTCCATGCTTTCAGAGCTTGTAAAATAAATAGTTAAAAGGTAACTGTCCTTGGTGTTGATATATGAAATCCTAAAGCTAAATTCTTGGCATTCTTCAGCATATTTACAAGAGTCTAATAAAATGCAAAGGAAGTTTATTTATTTTGCTTGTCATTTTATTAATGTAAATGACCAGAAGTTTCACACAATTCATTATCCATGAGCTATAGTGCCTCATGGCAGCTCATTTTATTATCTGTATTAAAGGAAAATCATTGTCATTTGATTTGATATAGATTTTATGAAGATATTGCACTTTTTCTTTGCTTAAAAAAATAGTTACCAAAAACCTGTATTTAAATTACGTTGCTCAACAAACAAATGCAATCTCAACTGTAACAAATTTAAGACAGTGAGACTGTAGTGACATATATCATGCATAATCCTTAATCAAAATTAATCAAATACTAGTAACCAACTGACAACTTCTACACATAGACCCCCCCATAGAATGATGTAACCTGAGTCATAAAAAGAACAAACAAGGGTTTAGCACGATTGACACTTCATCACTGAAGAGTGAAGAGACTCCTAGAACATCTGCTAGAAGCAGTCCCATTTTGTAGTGTGCGTGTGGGTTACGTATTCACTTGGCACAATGACCTCAGAGGCAAACAGGAAGGCAAAGGTTTAGGATGGGCCCTTCATGGCTCAGACTTGTGGTTAAAATTCTAAAGGAACCATAAACATCGGCTGGAACTAGCAATAAAACATTCGGTCTCCTTGTTGGAATGAGAGATGATCAATAAAATGGAAGAGAAGAAAAAAGAGTGTTTGATGTATAATCCTTCTGTTACTTTCTGAACATAATTGTTTTCATATAAACATTATGGTTTTAATGTCTTTGAGGGTATTCTTTTCAAAAACTGTGGGCCAATACACAAGGTCCTTTCTACATGCCAATTTCAATCAATTAGTAGGTACTGGCCAGATCACTCACTGCACGGAGAAAAATGTACGCCAAATCAGCTATTAGCAAGCAACACCACGGTGATCAATTATTGATGTCTGCCATGGGCAAGAGTTAGTGGTTTCCCATATGCCATTCTTGGCTTCAGAGGATGGTAATACCTTACTGCGTGCATCAGACATGCGACGGAGGAGAAAATGTAGCTTGAGAACTGGAAGGAACAGGAAGTAGTGGGGAGGGAATAGTGGCTTCTTTGTTGAGCTTTCTCTCCCCACCAATTCTCCTTTTGCTACAAGCTAACGTTGATGTCTTTTATTTTAATAAGGCAGGCAAGTCATTCAAAGAGTACAAAACTAGCTACCTCCCAGGACACTAGAAAACTGGAGCAGGATGCTGCATCTGTTGAGATTTCAAGCAGGGTGGGGAGTTTACCCAAGGCTCTGCAGCAGAATACAGAACAGGGAAGGGAACCTCGCATATAACACTGGAGTGCTCTGGGCCACCTCAAGCCCTGGGTGGAGGGTGCTGGGAAGGGCTCACAGTGTCTCCTTAATATCCTAAAGAAGGAGAGGCTAGATGGCATAGCTCTGAACACTACTAATCTCGCCTTTTCGGGTGGTACTGGGGATTGAGGAGAAGGAGAAAGATGTGTTTTCGGCTTGAGAGAGAATTGATGAACCCCAAGCACAGGCGCTTCAGGCCAGCTTCCCAGAGGCTGCTGTGACAGACTGAGTGTCAGCGGTCCCCATCTCTCCTCCAATTTGCTCCATCTCTATTACCCAGGAAAAGCTGAGATGGTCTTGCCTTTCCTTCCAAGCCACGCAAGGCTCCTCAGGGACATGCAGGCACTTAGAAATCGACAATTTATCATGGCCATTGTCCTCATTTGCTCTCTTACCCAGAAGGGACATAAAAGAACAGGACACAAAAGACTAGTTTGGAGTTCATATTTACAGCACAACATGATACCATTAGAGGACACATTAAACAATTGTGATTAAATACCATGTTATACTTACTGATAATCACTCCTAATAATTACAGAGCTTAAAATTGCCTGGTACAATATAATCATATTACTCATTATCCAAGTATTTGAAGACGTTTATCCATTCTGCTTTTCATTTTTTTCTAATAAATTAACCTCGTGTTTTTTTTTTCTTTACATCCCTGTCCTTGCATGGGTCAAGTTCTCCCTTCCCTCCGTCTTTCGCTCATAGTGCTTTACTGTCTGAATAGTATTGCCATCACTTCACCGAGGTATCAATGGTTAAAGTCTTCATTTCTTTATTTTCTTTTAGATTTATTTTTCTATTCAGGACATCTGAAATAAAAATAAAAATCGTCCTTTAATAATAGTTATATTGTTGACACCTGGTCTTACTAAACTAGAAAAAAAATGAGACTGTCAATAAACTGTGGCTTTCATTAAAGTGTCATTGTGGGGGGTGGCTCAGCTGTTAAAGAGGGGTTGATGAACAGGTATATAGATAGCCAATACATCAAGAAAGGCTATTAATATGTACAATTTTATGTTTTAGTGTATCAAGTTAAAAGTAAATTGTAAAAGGAAAAAGCACTATAACAAGGACATTTAGAAATGTGAAGATAAATGCCAAGAGTAAATAATAAATTCCTTCAAGTACTGTCCTCTGGGAATGGTGGATAGGGTGGCAAGGACTGCAGTAAGAGACTGAGGTTTGTAGATTACCAGCATTTTAACATTGTCTGCAATAGATTTACTTAACTACTCAAATATGCATTTGTCGATAAAACCAAATCATGACTTTCTACCAAAAATGAGGTTTCTCAAAAAGTAAGTCCCATAAAACATGAAAACTGAATGTACTATATTGTAAGTGAAAAGAATATTTTCATTGCTGACTTATTAAATGTCATGGAGGAATGTTTTATCAAGTTATTGTTTTGGTACTTGCTCTTCCATATGTATTATTTTATAATTCACAAAAGAACTTTTTAATCTATGGGAAGCTACTGGATTTAATCTCAGATTAAGTAAAGAATAGCATGAAGCATATAGAACAGGAAAATAAAAAATTGAAAGTGCTCCCATGTATCCTAAATAATTGTATGAATTATTGCAAATAATTGCAATTTCCCATTCACTGTTCCCATGGTGGCAACAGTATAAGACACTAATAACATGACAAATAGTAAACACACGTGTACTGTAGTATTATATAGAAACCTACAACAAAGTCTTCCAAGTAGACAGGTCGACCATGTTCCCAGCTGGAAAACCCATTATTAGAAACATGTAAACTTGCCTAAATTTAATTTATATATTTAATGCAAACTGTTACTAAATCCCCAAGAGAGATTGGTCCATCTAGAGGAATAACTGTGTGAGATTAGTGATAAAAAAAAGTCTGAAAACAAAAACATGAGAAGGGACTTCCTCTACTGGATATAAGATGTATTTCCAATAATTTTCCAAATGTGCCATTAGAGCAATAAGAAGCAAGGAGAAAACTTGAAATGGGAAGGAAGATAAACACTCACTTCACCTTTAAAAACATGATAAAATGGGGCTGGAGAGATGGCTTAGCAGGTAAGGCACTTGCCTGCAAAGCCAAAGGACCCAGGTTCAATTCCCCATTAACCACGTAAAGCCAGATGCACAAGGTGGCACATGCATCTGAAGTTTGTTTGCAGTGGCTAGAGGCCTTGGCACATCCATTCTCTCTTTATCTATCCATCTCTTTCTATGTCTATCTTCCCTTCTCTCTCAAATAAATAAATAAAATATGTTAAAAACATAATAAAGGGCTAGAGAGAGGGCTTAGTGGTTAAAGCGCCTGCCTGCAAAGCCTAAGAACGCCTGTTCAAATCTCTATGTCCCACATTTAGCCAGATGCAAAAGTGACACACGCACACAATGTCCCACATACACACAAAGGGACACACGTGTCTGGAATTCATTCACAGCGGCTGAGAGGCTGGTGTGCCCATTCTCTCTCTCTCTCTCTCTCTCTCTCTCTCTTTCTCAAATTAAAAGAAAATAAAAAATAATAATAAAATAAAAAACAAAAACATGACAAAATGATTCCATAGTTCTCTGATAACAGGAAAAAATACAATTACATGGTCTATTAATTGTTGCTAGATTTGTGGAAAACTAGAGAAAAGAACCAGTAGTATCCAGTACTGGTTGAAACGTTAGGAAACCAAATTTGCTCAGGACTGTTGTTTAGGGATTTGTCTCAGTCATTGTGGGGACAATGTTATAAGAGTTCTAAATGTTAAATATGTGTGAACCTTTATCCAGCAATTCTACTTCTAGAACCCATGCCTACAGATCTTATCTATATGTACATCATCTATAATCTACATCTCTTATTGCATATATGACATACATGTTTTTCTTGCCTTGGGGGTAGAATATACAATAATAAATAATAAACTAAGAAATCACCTGTCAATCATTATGTGAAAGCTCATAAACTATGAAGTCATTGAAACAATGTAGTATAGTTTTATGTAACCATATGGAAAAACCCCCAAAGGTATAATGAAAGTAAAAGAAAGGAAATAGCAGAATAATATGTATATAAAATGCATGTTATTTTTAACCTCCATATGTATGTGCATATGTGTATAAATGCATACAAATTTTCATAAGAACATATATATATATATAAAATGGTTAGCCAAGCTTTCTTTTTAAAAAGGGGTGGGCTGAAAGATAAAGGCAGGAATTAATCCTTTAATTGATATATAATTTTTAATGTTTATTTACTTATTTATTTAAGAAAGAGAAGGAAAGAGAGAAAATGGGTATGCCCAGGCCTTCTGCCACTGTAAACAATCTCTAGATGCTTGTACCACTTTATGCATCTAGTTTTATATAGGTTCTGGGAAATCAAACCTGGGCATTCAAGCTTTACAAGCAAGTGCCTTTAACCATTGAATCATCTCCCCAGTCCTCCTAGTAGAATTTTGAGTTTTTTGTTTTTTTTTTTTTTTTTGCTTAGGTTAGAAATTCTTTCATCCTATTAAAATTAGATGCATCTTTTTATGTGACATTTAAAATATTTTAAACCAATCTACCTAAGATAAATGCTTATAGCTAGTACCTCAGTTATCATTTTGTGTTTAACTTGAAATGTTGATTTTTCTCACCTTCTGGCAAGAAAAAAATGTCAGAAGAGACTTCAAAATTATGCTTCATTTTCAGTTTCATCATTATGTACTCATCTTGCCTTTCCTCCTGTGACACTTTGCTATTTAAAGGTTTTGTGGGGAAAGGAGAGCTGGGAAGAGGAAAGAGAAAGCAAAAAAAGAAGAAAACAGGCAAAGAGGAATAATTGTAAAAGGCACATGAAAAGCCAAATTGTATTCCTACTGCTTGAGGTGGCTCGTCATCTGCCTCACAGTGGGAGATGACATCTTCATCTTTGAACATAGCCTTATATTACCATGATACAAGCAAACAGGACAGTGAGCGGGCACAGATGATTCCAGTGAAGAAAAGATGCCAGCAGCCTTCCTTGCATAAGGAAGACACCAGCAGGACAGTCAAGCTGCTCCACTCAGCTTTTTCTCAACTCTCTCTGAGTTTGTCATAAACATGTTCCAGCCCAGGCTATGCCATTAAGACTTCCTTATGCCGTTCTACAAAACTGCAAATCGCTATACAGATTGTTAGATGTGAGCATTACCAATTCTTGCAAATTACTCTTTTAATGTATTTCTCCCTTTCTTTAATCAACACCTTACCATAAAAATAAATACATGTTGGGAATTTAAATTAAATGACAACAATAACATCTATTGCCCAAAATGTGCAAAAATAAACACTACGTTGTGGGGAAATGAGAAATGAGTAAGGCGGGCCTTATTCTCATCTCTGAAAATCCTGATAATGGAATAGTGAGGCCAGTTCTGTAAACAACCACTTTAATCCCAGGCTGAGTTGGATAAAGGCTTTAATAATGGCACTGCTTATGAAGAGGAGGCTGATCCAACCAGATGGGCCCTAGAAAGTGTCATGTGGGAAATGACATGTCATCTGGATCTTGGGAAGGATACCCCTCTCAAAAAAGACTCATATGACATGAAAAGCTGAAGGGTAAAAATTGCCAGCAATTTGGTGATGAAGGTGGATGGATGGAGAAGGCCAGGAGTAAGGGCAGAGGATCTAATTTACAGAAATATGTCTGAAGAGTAGCTGGGACATAAACGGCAGCATCCAAGGAAAGGTCTCTGGTCCTATTTCAGGATTCAGTGGATTTCTGTTTTTATCTAGCTTGGGACTTACTCCTTGTCTAGGAGAGCTATGTGTCAGGAGGACTTCTGAGTTTAACTACTTTAACTAAATTGAACAGTTGGAATCAAATCAGAAAGTTTTTGGGACTGGAGAGATGTCTTAGCAATTAAGGCGCTTGCCTGCAAAGCCTAAAGATCCAGGCTTGACCATTCTCTCTTTATCTATCCATCTCTTTCTATGTCTATCTTCCCTTCTCTCTCAAATAAATAAATAAAATATGTTAAAAACATAATAAAGGGCTAGAGAGAGGGCTTAGTGGTTAAAGCGCCTGCCTGCAAAGCCTAAGAACGCCTGTTCAAATCTCTATGTCCCACATTTAGCCAGATGCAAAAGTGACACACGCACACAATGTCCCACATACACACAAAGGGACACACGTGTCTGGAATTCATTCACAGCGGCTGAGAGGCTGGTGTGCCCATTCTCTCTCTCTCTCTCTCTCTCTCTCTCTCTCTCTCTCTCTCTCTCTTTCTCAAATTAAAAGAAAATAAAAAATAATAATAAAATAAAAAACAAAAACATGACAAAATGATTCCATAGTTCTCTGATAACAGGAAAAAATACAATTACATGGTCTATTAATTGTTGCTAGATTTGTGGAAAACTAGAGAAAAGAACCAGTAGTATCCAGTACTGGTTGAAACGTTAGGAAACCAAATTTGCTCAGGACTGTTGTTTAGGGATTTGTCTCAGTCATTGTGGGGACAATGTTATAAGAGTTCTAAATGTTAAATATGTGTGAACCTTTATCCAGCAATTCTACTTCTAGAACCCATGCCTACAGATCTTATCTATATGTACATCATCTATAATCTACATCTCTTATTGCATATATGACATACATGTTTTTCTTGCCTTGGGGTAGAATATACAATAATAAATAATAAACTAAGAAATCACCTGTCAATCATTATGTGAAAGCTCATAAACTATGAAGTCATTGAAACAATGTAGTATAGTTTTATGTAACCATATGGAAAAACCCCCAAAGGTATAATGAAAGTAAAAGAAAGGAAATAGCAGAATAATATGTATATAAAATGCATGTTATTTTTAACCTCCATATGTATGTGCATATGTGTATAAATGCATACAAATTTTCATAAGAACATATATATATATATAAAATGGTTAGCCAAGCTTTCTTTTTAAAAAGGGGTGGGCTGAAAGATAAAGGCAGGAATTAATCCTTTAATTGATATATAATTTTTAATGTTTATTTACTTATTTATTTAAGAAAGAGAAGGAAAGAGAGAAAATGGGTATGCCCAGGCCTTCTGCCACTGTAAACAATCTCTAGATGCTTGTACCACTTTATGCATCTAGTTTTATATAGGTTCTGGGAAATCAAACCTGGGCATTCAAGCTTTACAAGCAAGTGCCTTTAACCATTGAATCATCTCCCAGTCCTCCTAGTAGAATTTTGAGTTTTTGTTTTTTTTTTTTTTTGCTTAGGTTAGAAATTCTTTCATCCTATTAAAATTAGATGCATCTTTTATGTGACATTTAAAATATTTTAAACCAATCTACCTAAGATAAATGCTTATAGCTAGTACCTCAGTTATCATTTTGTGTTTAACTTGAAATGTTGATTTTTCTCACCTTCTGGCAAGAAAAAATGTCAGAAGAGACTTCAAAATTATGCTTCATTTTCAGTTTCATCATTATGTACTCATCTTGCCTTTCCTCCTGTGACACTTTGCTATTTAAAGGTTTTGTGGGGAAAGGAGAGCTGGGAAGAGGAAAGAGAAAGCAAAAAAAGAAGAAAACAGGCAAAGAGGAATAATTGTAAAAGGCACATGAAAAGCCAAATTGTATTCCTACTGCTTGAGGTGGCTCGTCATCTGCCTCACAGTGGGAGATGACATCTTCATCTTTGAACATAGCCTTATATTACCATGATACAAGCAAACAGGACAGTGAGCGGGCACAGATGATTCCAGTGAAGAAAAGATGCCAGCAGCCTTCCTTGCATAAGGAAGACACCAGCAGGACAGTCAAAGCTGCTCCACTCAGCTTTTTCTCAACTCTCTCTGAGTTTGTCATAAACATGTTCCAGCCCAGGCTATGCCATTAAGACTTCCTTATGCCGTTCTACAAAACTGCAAATCGCTATACAGATTGTTAGATGTGAGCATTACCAATTCTTGCAAATTACTCTTTTAATGTATTTCTCCCTTTCTTTAATCAACACCTTACCATAAAAATAAATACATGTTGGGAATTTAAATTAAATGACAACAATAACATCTATTGCCCAAAATGTGCAAAAATAAACACTACGTTGTGGGGAAATGAGAAATGAGTAAGGCGGGCCTTATTCTCATCTCTGAAAACCCTGATAATGGAATAGTGAGGCCAGTTCTGTAAACAACCACTTTAATCCCAGGCTGAGTTGGATAAAGGCTTTAATAATGGCACTGCTTATGAAGAGGAGGCTGATCCAACCAGATGGGCCCTAGAAAGTGTCATGTGGGAAATGACATGTCATCTGGATCTTGGGAAGGATACCCCTCTCAAAAAAGACTCATATGACATGAAAAGCTGAAGGGTAAAAATTGCCAGCAATTTGGTGATGAAGGTGGATGGATGGAGAAGGCCAGGAGTAAGGGCAGAGGATCTAATTTACAGAAATATGTCTGAAGAGTAGCTGGGACATAAACGGCAGCATCCAAGGAAAGGTCTCTGGTCCTATTTCAGGATTCAGTGGATTTCTGTTTTTATCTAGCTTGGGACTTACTCCTTGTCTAGGAGAGCTATGTGTCAGGAGGACTTCTGAGTTTAACTACTTTAACTAAATTGAACAGTTGGAATCAAATCAGAAAGTTTTTTGGGACTGGAGAGATGTCTTAGCAATTAAGGCGCTTGCCTGCAAAGCCTAAAGATCCAGGCTTGATTCTCCATATCCCACGTAAGCCAGATGCACAAGGTGGTGCATGAGTCTGGAGTTCATTTGCAATGGCTAGAGGTCCTGGAGTGCCCATTCTCTCTCTCTCTCTTTTTCTCTTTCCCTCTCTCTTTGTCTCAAATAAAAATAAATAAGAATTTTTTAAAAGAAAGTTTTGTTATCACCACATCACTTTATTTCTTATCAGATCGTACAAAGAAAGGTTATTCCCACACCAGACACAGAGGGATCATGCAGCTTGCTGGAACCACCAGAAGACCCTGTGGATCAGTCCTCATCTGCTTTCAAAACCAGTGTGGAAGCTGGGGAGATGGCTCAGTGGTTAAATGAGCTTACTTTCCTCAGATGAAATCCTCTGGTACCTGCCTAAAGCCAGACATACACAGAAAGTGGGGCATGCATCTGGAGTCTGCAGAAACCCTTGGTGTACACACTCTCTCTCATAAATCAATAAATAGAGTAATTAATAATTAATTACTTTTAAAGAAACACAGTATGGAAACCAGAAGATGGGATGGAAGTGCCTATTAGGGAACTGAGAAGGAGGGTCCTGGAGCTGTGAGAGCCAATTGGAAAACTGAAAATGGTCAGGATATGCCCTGTTCAGAGGATGAATGAAGTCATTCTGGGGACTCTCTGCACAACTGTTTGGTCGGAATACCCACCCAGACCCCAAGAAGTCAAGCTACCTATGACTCAAACACATCCTCCCTACATCCTTGGTTTTTAAGACAAAGTAAGGAAATCTATCAAATCATTTTGTAACAATAGCAACATTTTTTTAAATACCCACACTTAAACATAAAATAGCAACACTATATTTAAGTGAGGAGAAAGACAGCATCCCTTTCCTATTGCTTACATGTAACCCATGAGGACAAAACCCCTCAGAAGGACAGGGTACTGAGTTCACTTCTAAGACTTTCACAAGAAGAGGTAAAAGAAGGTAGGGCAGCTTCCTTTCTGGAATGCTGAAAACCTGTCACACCGAGCCATCTCCTCAGACAATGGTACCCTATCAAAGATTCTCCTGGAAAAAGTTTTCAGTTCATATTTCAGGGACCTCTGTTGTGAAAAATGGCTACTGTTGTGGCTGGTGGAAAGGGCAGGTTCGAACGCTGTGGGAAGTCGCCCTCTAATTATACCAGGCAGGGATCTTGACCATGGAGTTAATTAGTGAAAGGTACACAGTGGGGATCCCACGGCTGCTGACTGACATTCTGGTCATCACGGGTCTGATGTCTGAGATAGGGTTCTTTTCCTCTTCTAATTATAAAAGTGCTTAATTGTCCATGGCGGAATTTTGCAAGTTATGAAAAGACTCCAGGAAAGGAGTAAAACACATCGATAAAGATACAATATAGATTATGACAACTTGCTATCTTGATGGCTCCCCCCCACACACACGTCATCCTCTAAGCTATTCCAGCACTTTGAAAATATGAACTCACACGCGTGATAGAGTTTATGAGGTGGGTGTGTATAAGCAGGAAGACGATCCATCCATGCAAGATGGAAAAAGAACAAGAAGCAGCCTTGCAAAATCACACCAACTACCTGGAACTTTTCTTGTCGATTGCATTGTTTAATTTGTCTCTACCTGCAGTACAGACAAGGCAGGGAAAATACAGTAAAAAACATTCTTTGAGGGGGAAATGTTCATTATCAGAAACATGTTCCACAGTCACAGTCCACATATTCATTCTGGTTCAACAAGGTTGACTGATTTCCCACCTGCTTCTCTGCAACAGTGCAGCATGATGAAGAAATTGTTACCTAAGTAGGTAGGCCAAACACACAGAACAAAAGAAATAGCAAAATATTCAAAGCGGAAGTGAAAAGCACAATTTAATCTTACCAAAAACGATTGTTTCATGATATTTATTTTACCCCTTTTGGGATCTAGGAATTTCTTTTAGAAAAATATTTTTTTATTTATTTACTTATTTTTAAGCAGAAAGAGATAGAAGAAAACAGAATGGGGGTGCCAGGGCCTCCATCTGCTGCAACAAACTCCAGAGGTGTGCATCACTTTGTGCATCTGGCTTTATGTGGGTACTGGGGAATCAAACTCAGGACATTAGGCTTTTCAGGCAGGTACCTTAACTCTCTCCATCCATCTCACCAGCCTGGATTCAGGAATTTCTGATGACTGAAAGAGTTAATTAAAACCTAGACATGTCATGACATCATGCTTGTGAACTTGACACACATATCCAGTATCTGCTTGGTTTTCAATTAATTCTGAAAATATCCAAGTCCATCATGAGAGATTAGAGCGAAATACCAATGAAATTACATATGTTGTTCTATGTTTCTGGATTTATGCTTTTCTGTATTAGGATTTTATGAGGATTATCATTTGATGAATATTTGCACATATTTTCCCTTTAAACTCATTTGTCCTGTTTTGATGTGTCATATAATAATATTTTTTCTATGAAAAGATCACAAGAAACCACAGTTAGGGCATCTGTGAGGAGTGGGTTTGATGCAGAAAATCTATCTGCAAAGTACCTAGGCCTCAAAAGTCTAAGGACAAGTTTGACCTGCTCAGAAGACAGCTTACGGTATATTTCTCTCTACTGGTTTCCTGGAGCTATGATGATTGCTGTCAGCAGGGGTACCTTTTCCTCGGACAAGCTGATACCGCGGACTACAAATTAAAGCAAAATCAGATTTTTTTTAATCTATGGAAGGGGTGTGGCCATAGAGGAAGGGTAGAATACCCCTTCTATATCTGTCTTCTTTCTATTTGGAGTTTGTCAAGGAAACTCCACACTCAGGAGACTTGAGCAGAGATGATGCCGACTGAAAGGGGATGTTTTGTTGTCTAGTGAAGTAACCATGAGAAAGAACACTGGAGAAATTATCACTGGTGCTTCTGAGTCCATAATCATTCCATAAACCAAAGAGATGAACTCAACTACCTCTCGGTTTCACTCTGCTCCCATAGCTTAATTAGTTAGAAATGAAAACATGAGCTAGGCGTGGTGGCTCACACCTTTTAATCCCAGCTCTGGGGAGGCAGAGTAGGAGGATTGCTGTGAGTTTGAGGACAGCTTGAGACTACATAGTGAATTCCAGGTCAGCCTGAGCTAGAGTAAGACCCTACTTCGGAGAAGAAAGAAAGAAAGAAAGAAAGAAAGAAAGAAAGAAAGAAAGAAAGAAAGAGAAAGAAAGAGAAAGAAAGAAAGAAAGAAAAAAGAGAACATGATGTTAGGTTGGGGATTTTTCAAAGGAGTGTGTGGTGGTATGTGTTTGCAATCGCAGCACTGGAGAGTTGAAGATAAAGAAAAAATCTTCTGGGATTCAATGGCTAGCTATTCTAGCTGAACCAGTGAGCTCTAGGTTCAGAGAGAGAACCTGTGTTCTAGAATGAGCTGCAAAGTGAGAGAGGCACCCAAGGATGACCTCTGGCCATCATGTCATGTGCACACATATACACCCACACATGTAGAAACATGTCCATGCACACACATACACAACACACATGCACATGCGCGCGCACACACACACACGCATGCACACACACAGTCCCAAAGTAAAATATTCAACTGAAATGATTAAAAATACTACATCAAGTTTGGGAGATTCTTGCATGAAGGTTTCATGACTTCACAGTGCCAAAAATAATGAAGTGTCTTCAAATCATTGAAGAAAATCCTAACATAATTGCAAGACTGTTATTAATTCTCATACTCACGTTTTTTTTTTTTTTCCTCTAGCTGCATGGTAATTCACACTACAAATGAAAGTCAACCCCTCTTCTGACTAAAGCCTTAATTGCACAGAGGTATATTAATGTGGTAATGACAGATGATCAGATGTCATTGCTTTTACAAAATATCCTAGAAGACAGTTACGACTATACTGTGAAATATTAATAATTAAAGCCAAATCACACTTGTCAAAATAAATACATTTGTCTATTCTAATATCCTCGTTTCTTTTCTTGCACTTGTTTCTTGAAGTGGCAGGTGTCAGAGTGGATCTTTTTGTTGTATTACATGTGTCCAATTATGCACACGGTTTGGAGAAGCCCTGACAGCAGACTGAAGTGATTTAATGAATGCAAAAGAGTGGTGCAGGAGAAGAGGAGAGTTCTGTGGAACTAGTGCTCTGGGAAAATCAAAGATAATAGTGTGAGCCTCCAAACAGGAAATGGTCTATCAATGATATCAAACCCATGCCTTTTTGCTTGGACGATCTCACCCCATACTGCAGATCGTGGAGTGAGGGGACCCGGGGTACTCATGCGCACTCATCAACCAGGTGACAGATCTCAATATGTCCAGAGAGGTTACATTTATTGCACAATTTGCTGCAAGATTCAGTGATCAATTTCCTCGGTTTTGTATTCAACATGAAAATCTCTCCGGAATTTACATCATTCGCTTACATATGAAAATCAAAGTGAAATACCTCCTCGATTTGTAAGTTCCAGCTCCTCATTTGCTCCTTCATTTCTATTTGGAAAAGAAACTAGAAAGCCAATGGAGCAGCTCAGATGAGGTTGTTACTCACCAACACAAGGGTGTCCCAGAGGGCTGCCTGGAACAGCCATCTCTGAAAGGAGACACTTAGAACCTCGTGTGCGTTTTGTTCCTTTGTTCCACAAAGGAACTTGATAAATTACAATTGAGATGGACTTCAGCGGCTCAACTGAGAAACACATGTAAATCTATAAACTACCACGCTTCCTTTATGGCTCTCTTCATAGTACCAGAGCTCCCCAATAAGTGTAGTTAGCCCCATCATGCCCATCGTCTCGCCCTCACAATGCCTTGTGTGGAACCTGCCCTTTGATGTTCTTTCCTCCTTTTCCTTTGACTATGGGACACTTCCAAAGGGAGGAGATGAATTTGGGAAAACCCATCGTGGTCTACAGAAGCGAGGAAACCCTGCCCTTCAATGAGTGGCAGGAATCCAGGTCCCTGCAAGGAATGAAGAAGTTGTTCTGGTCATCTCAGCAGTTCCACCTGTGTGATAGGTGTTCACTGGACAATGATTACTAATTTGCTGATGAATAATTTCTTACAAGATTAATATGATACCCTCATACTTCTAAGATGATTAGGAAAATTGTTAAAGAAAATCTTTGTCTTAAAATTTAAACGATAATGATCTCCATCACAATACCATGTCTAATTTTAATCTTTAATGATAGCAGGTGTTTTTTTCCTCCAAATATTTCATGCATTTATTTCTTCAAAGTGAAAAACAACCCATTCATGCATTAATTTTGTATTTTAAAATTGTTCTTTGACAAAAACATGTGAAGGTGAGGTTTGATTTTTTTGTTGTTGTTCATTGGTTTGTGCGCAGCCATGTAATGCATGTGTTCATGCTTTTTAAGAATGAAAATTACTAAAAATTACTAAAATCTGAGGATTCTATTTTGCAATCATAGTTGCCCATTTTTCTGGGAAAGGTAAAGGAAGGATAACTAATCTTTTCTCATAGCATTCATAGCCAGTCTGAAAGTTCATAGACTTCTAACCCCATATGGTAGAAGGCAATCTGTGATAGCCTCATTAAGTATCTAGGTGGAAAGGAAAAGCGTCTAAAATGAAACACAGGACTTCAGTCTTGAAACATTGTCCCAAAGAAACCCACGCCTGACCTCACAATTCCTTACCCAATCATGTGACCTAAAGGACATCCAGGACAATGAGACTAGGTGCTACAATCTGAAAATATCCATTTTGCCTCAGGCTGACTCCGCAGGATAGAGAGATGGCTGGAGGGGGCAGGGCAAAGAGTGGAAGAGGACCTGTAAGTCACTGTGTAAATCTCATTTCCTAGGAAATGCTGGGCTTCAGACTTAGTGCAACCCATGGCCAGAGTTATAGATAAAAACGGTGTCTAACTGCATTTCAAATAACAATACTGCGGAACAGGAAAAGAGACATACAGGGGACAAAATCATTTGGATGTTCACACATGTCCAATGATAATTCTTGCATGAGCCTCCTGAGAAGGGTCCTGGCCATTTGGGCATGTCAGAAGGACAGGCAGGTGTCTGATTCAAAGCTCTCAAGATCCATCAGCTTGGCGGCAACTTCAGTGCGTCCTGTCGATGTTGTTAATGGCAAATGAAGCACGTGTCTTGGGCCAAGGTGCTCCTAATAGCGTCGTGATTGCCAGGTGATTGAGGACAATCATAGGGAGAAGACAGAAAATGGCCTATTAGGACGTTGTGGCCACCGCCTCTCCTCCCCACAGCGCTGGTTCCTTTCCACAGGCACAACAGGGCAGCGACCTACAGGAGACTGACGATAGTTTTTCCTCATTCTATTCAGCTACTACAAGTTAAGAAAATCTAGCAAGGGGAAGTTGGAATGGAAAATCTCTCTTATTGGTATAAATATATACTGAGTTGCTAGGTATTTCCAAAAAATTACTTCATTTAGCTCAGCACTTATCGCTGCCACTTCTCTCAGTTTTGTTTAATAGAAGCAATGTACCAAAACTCCCAAAATGGATTACATTTCTTCCTCTTTACCTTAGATATGTAAAGGTAAAATTATGTTTTGTTCTTTTCTACATATCATCCATGTTTCTTTGTCATGACCAGCGCAATCTTGAGTGCATGCAGCAAGGAGGTTTTGCCTGGGAGAAGGCTTCTTTAAGCTCAGCCTTCTATTCTTCACTAGATACCTTTACCTCAGAGTCAATCTGCTGTAGTAGGTCAGCCCTGGGGGTAATTACCACTCATAAACTGAGAAAATGGTATCTCTGCCTGTTTCCTCATCACTAAAGCGAATAAACATATAGTCACACATGCGTAATGATGGTCTGCCTTAGGAGAAATGCATGGTAAGGCGATTTCATGGTTGTGCAGACATCACCAGGGGCAGTGACAGGCCAAAAAGGTACAGGCCAGTCACTCATGGTGGCCTCTCTGAGCAATGAAGAAACACGGTGAGCAGTTGGGAAGAAGGGGATTTAGTGAGAGTATGATGTGGATAAGAAAGGGTGATGGGTGTGAATGTGATCAAAATACATTATATACATGTACAAAACTGTCAAAATATTTTTTCTTTGTTTTTATTTTGTCAGTCTAGTCCAGGCTGATCTGGAATTTACTATGTAGTCTCAGGATAGCCTCAAACTTACATTGATTCTCCTACCTCTGCCTCCCAAGTGCTGGTTCTAAAGGTGTGTGCCACCACATCTGGCCCTGTCAAAATAGTATTAGAAAAGAAAGACACAATGAAAATGAGATGGACCAGGATACTGTCAGAATAACAGGAAAACTGTTTTACAGTAAATAGCTTTTATAGGTAGAACACACACCAAAATAAAGATAACAGCTATGATGAATGCATAAATTAGTGTCATAATCATTTATTATCATGATCAATTATTATGTATTATATTAGGAGCACAACGGGATCTTTTTTCCATTAGTATCATTGAGTGAAACATCATTACACAGCATGCCACTGTACATTGGGTTAGCTGTTCCACACAAAGGTTTGGTACCCTATGTACAACACTTAATAAATGTTAGCCATTGGAGCATCACTATTAATGCTCAGGGAAGATCGAGACCAGACCTCACAAAAGAAAGATAATCCTCTTTCATCTTCAGGCTAATCCTGTCTTCAATTCCGCATGCTCACGGAATGTTCTCTCCTACCTGTGCACTGACTGGACACCGGAAAACTCCAGCATAACTAAGGAGATGGTGACTTTGCCCTCATCTCTGTACTGTCTCTCATATCATCTTACCTGGTAAGGCATTTTTTTAAGCACACAGGTGGCCAAAGTCTGCGCCAGGTCTTTGAACCACTGTTTTCACTTTGCCATTGAGACCTTCTACATTGTAATAGGCAGAGTATCAATTGTTTCCATTGCTAAACCAGCCATCATCTTGCAGGAAAACATTTGGTAGCTACAGTACCCCATCTCCCTATGATGAGATGACTCTTCAATGCTGGTGTTGTTATTTTAAGTAGCATCTACTCAGGTATGAAATACGTAATGCTGGTTCTCAGACTCTCATGTTAATTGTCTGCTTTAAATGGAATAACCTCACTGGACTGAGTTAGAGCACCTGAGAAACTTCTGGTGAAAAGTCCTACACTGACCCAAGGCCACAGGATACCATGTTTACATGACAACTTTGAACCGGGTGACAGAATATCTTAAATAGTTGTGTAAGCCTTTTGTGGATGCATGAGAGATGTTATTTTTTTTCCCACTGTCAAGGTCCTTTTCTTTGGAAATAGTTAAAAACTTTTTTTAGTTTCCTATGTATACATTTGAAATAGTGTCTCACTCTAGCCCAGGCTGACTTGGAACTTACTCTCTAGCCCTAGGCTGGCCTCTAACTTACAGATATCTTCCTACCTTGGCCTCCTGAGTGCTGGGATTACAGGTGTATGGCACCATGCCTGGCTTAAACCTTGGTATGTATATATTACAAAGAATTCTAATATACATTTTGACCAGTGCTATGAACTGAATTCTTACTCCTCCAAAGAAATCATATGTTAGCATCCTAACACCCAAAGTGACACTAAAAAGCGTAATCTTTGGCAGGGGAGGGGGGAGTGGTAACTACATTCAATGGCACCCACATGAATGGGATTTGTCCCTTGTAGAAGAGACCTCTGGGGGAAAAAAATCTTCCCTTTCACCATGTGAGGACTCAATAAGAAGGTCATATATGACTCAAGCATGTGTCACCAACACCACATCTACCACCTTGATCAGGTACTTTCCAGCATCCAAAATGGTGAGAAATACATTTACATTCTTTTTTGAAAAAAAATTTAAAAATATTTTATTTATTTATTTATTAGGGACACAAAGAGGGGAGAGAGAGAGAATGAGAAGAGGTACACCGGGGCTTCTAGCCACTGGAAATGAATGCCAGATGCATGCGCCACCATGTGCATCTGGCTTATGTGGGACCTGAAGAATTGATCCTGGGTCCTTAGGCTTCACACACGTACCTTAACCACTAAGCCATCTCTCCAGCCCAACATTTACATTTTTTATAAACTGCTCATTTGTGGTATTGTCTTATGTAGTCTGAGTTGATGAATGTGAACAGATGCACCTGGTTGTCACATTTAATCTAACTGCTTCATCGTTTATGGGCTTTCCTTCTACCTCTTTTATTCCTCGCTCATATTTTACCCAAGACCATTCGGAGTAATCACAGTTCCGCTTGACCCCGCCCCCCTTCCAAATGGCTATATCAAGTAGTTGATCTGCCAAGAATAGGAGGATTCTCTTACAAGGCCACAGTATAGTAACCAAGTATAGCAAATTTAACATTGAACATTTCAATTTAACATTTAACATTTAACATTTCAAATGTGTCTTTTATTCCATTCCTCTAACCCTCCAGCACAGGATCCCATCTGATTTTGTCGTGTCTATACAACCTTTAATTAGGACCATTCCATTGTCTTTTATGGTAACTCTCAATGTCTTATAGAACTTACATATGTGAAAAATGCAGTTTCCTCATGTTGTCCCTTATTATTTTAATAGGACATTTCTCATTTTTAAGTTTGCCAGAAGTTTCTGGATTAGATTGAGGTGTTCTAGGCCAGAATCCCACACAGGTGTGTCCTTCTCGGGGAGTCACAGCTAATGATATGCGATGCCTGGCTCTTCCTCATTAGTGATGTCAAGTTTGATCATTTGGTCCGAGCATTGCCTAATTAGCTGCACCGTTACTAAGCTGTGTATGAGAAAAACAATGGAAGACCATCCAGGTAGGTGACTCGTTATCTTCAAAACTTCTCCGAAGTTTAACTCCAGTTGATGAGTCTCACTTGATTATGACTTCTCTAACTCCTACACTCTTTTGAGTTCTACATTTCCAGTAGCCTCCACCATTCTCTAGAAAGATACGGAGGTTATCCTTGGAGAATCACCTTAGCAGTGGGGATGCTAGGTCTGAACACAAGTGCCCATATAGTTTTGTCAGCTATCGCTCACTTCTCCTTACGGAGGGTGCCACTTGCTGTTGCCAGCAGCAGTGTGGGCAAGTGCCTGCTTCCCTGCAGCCTCCTCCAGCACATTCCCAAGCTTTGCCTGTCTGCTGGATGAGAAATTGTGCCAGTGTTGTTTCAGTTTGCATTTCTCTGGCTGTGAGTGGATTTGAACATCTTTCATGCGCTCTTTTAGTGAATTGCTCCTTCGTGTGTTCTGCCCACTAGTTTATGGGAATTCTGCTCATTTCCCCTTAGATTTCAAATCCTGTTTGCACACTGCAGGCATCAGTCCTGTATTGGTGATAAATGCTGAAAATACGTTCTCCTGGTGGTCAACTGCCATTCAACGTCTTTCCTCATGTTTTTATCTTCTTGAGTATTTTTGTTTTGTTTGGGGTTTGGGCCTTTTTTTATTTTTCCTTTTGGCACATAAAAGTTTCACTTTTAAGTTGGCAATTTCCCTTTCATTTTAAATGATAAACACCCAGCTTGTAGAGGGATTTGAAGATATTTTCCTCTAGGATGTGTATACTATTTTTTCTTTCAGTTTTAGATCTTTGAGGTCATTGGGGTTTGTATTTTTTCTTTAAAAATATTTTATTTGTTTATTTACAAGCAGACAGAAGGTGGGGAGGTGGGAATAGGCATGCCAGGGCCTCCAGCCTCTGCAAAGGAACTTCAGATACATGCACTCCTTTGTGCATCTGTCTTAACGTGGGTACTAGGGAATCAAACCTGGGTCAATAAGCTTTGCAGGCAAGCACCTTAACTGCTGAGCCATCTCTTCAGCCCCGTTTCTATTTTCTATATGCTGTGAAGAATGGATCAATTTTGTGTTTCACAAACTGCTCTTTAAGCCATGCTTGGTGGTTCAGGCCTGTAATACTAGCTACTTGGGAGGCTAAGGCTGAAGGATTCCAAGTTCAAGGCCAGCTAGGACAACTGAGATTCTGTCTCAAGACAGAATGGGTCTGTAGCTCTCTGATAGGGAACTTGTTTGGACTGTGTAAGGTCCTGTGCTCAATTTCTAGTCCCACAAAAAAGTGCTATTCTGTTGCCCCAATGAAGTCCACTTTGTTTCAGTGTTTTAATCAACTTCCTTTATTTTATAATATATTTTATATGTAACTGAGCTATTCTAGAGTTTGCATTCTACTCCTTTGCTTTCTGTTTCTTGTAGATACTTTCTATATTATTCAATGCTTATATATTTCATAATAATATTATGACTTCTTTGTAATGACTGGCTTGTAATGTCATGAAGCATTTTTCTTTGCTTTATTTAATTCTTTTTGGCTTGAAATCCTTTTTTTTTTCTGAAACCTTGTAAGATGTTTACATTCACCTGAGTTTGAATGTCACATTCATTTATACCCTATGATTAACACATTTTTGATGACCAACACAGATTTGTACTAAAAACCAAAAAAAAGTGTAATGAAAAGCCTTTATTTGGATGTGTGATGTAGACAGTTTGCAACCTAAGTGCTTACCTGACATGGAGTCTAAAGAATGAAGCAGAGGTTAGAATTAATAAAATACATAGTGTGTTTTATTTATTGTACTGGTTATGATTATGTATTAAAAATTGGATTTTAGTGCAGATTCTGATAATAAATAAGGTCACTCAGAATGCTTTTTGCAGAGATCTGTTTTCCTAACCATTTGGTAAAAATACTAGTTTTGAGAAGTTTAAAGAAATATAGGTAAACCAAAACAAAATAGGTATGTTTGTTTATTTATTTTTCAGGAGATAAATTTTATATAAGTTGAAAGATAAACATATGATAGAAATAAGCCCCAACTCAGGAAAGTCACTAGTGAAGTCACATAAGCTAGTTAGTGCAAACTCACTCCCATTACATGGGTGGCTTAATAACTAATCATTTCTTTCCCACTTCTGTGAGTAAATCAGTGTGCCTTCTTCACTTTGTAAATACTTTGGTAAGTGGAAAATTTGTATTCCCAAGACACACTGTGAAACACACAATGAATTCACCTTTATCCTTTCCAGACATCTATAGGAGAAAAGCAAAATGTAAGTGAACCAATCTATTCTTTAGGAAAACATATAGGGAAGTCAAGGAAAAGACATTGATGGGCTGGAGAGATGGCTTAGTGGCTAAGGCATTTGCTGCAAAGCCACGGGTCCTAGGTTTGATTCCCCAGGATGCAAGTAAGCCAGATGCATAAGGTGGTGCATGGGTCTGGAGTTTGTTTGCAGTGACTAGAGGCCCTGGGGCACCTATTCTCACTCTCCCTCCCTCTCTCTCAAATAAATAAATAAATTTTAAATTTTTTTCAAAAGACAAGACATTCGTGTTTTCTCAGACATTTCCTTGCCAAGAAGTGACATCGTGGGTACCCATGATAATGATGACTACACACATTTGTCAGTCTCAAAAACCACCAGAGCACAGGCTGACACAGATGCTTCAAGTGACTCAGGTGGGACGAAGGTGGCACATTACCAAGGAGCAGATGACAGAAGTGCTGGTGGCAGGGATACTCTGCTTTTGGACTTTATTATAGGAGATGGAAGGATGGATGGATGAATGGATGGGTGGATGGATGGATGGATAGATGATAAATAGATACATAGATATATAGATAGATACACACATAGATGATCTATTATAGATACACAGATAGGTGCATAGATAGATTGATGATAGATCTAAGTCTATGTATTACAATTTTAAGAACAAAATGCTCAAAGCAATCATGAAGGGAAAGGCCTCCCACGTGCTGGATGACGTAGCTCATCTGCACATTGCATCATTGGAACAGCAGCAGCAGGAGTAAATCTCAGAGGTGAATAGGAAGGTAGGAAGGAATTACAAATAGCCATGCCCTGAACATGATCAAATGACGCTGCAGTGGTGTCCCAGGAAGGGATCGCAGGCTTTGGACAAAACACAACCCATGGAGGATTTATATCGCCAAGAGTCACTGAACTGTTAGGGGCTCCTTCTTGTCTCCCCCAACTCAACACCTTGCAAGTCCCTGAGGGGATTCATGCTGTAGAGTTGACCCCTCCATCTACCTAGTGGGGAGGTCAGGCTTGTAGAAAAAGGCATGCGTTGTGACGTTGTGTTCACGTGTGAAAGAAGAACAAGGAATCTCTCGGTGTCTCCACTTCTGATTTTCCACACCTCCATCTACTGACCTGAGCAATGCCTTCCAGAAAAGTAAACATTCATCCCTTCGTGGTTTTCAGAAGTGAGAGGCAAAATTCAAGTCTTTATTTTTAAAGCCCTAGCAGGATTGTACCCTGCAGGAGAAAGATTGCACAAGTCAAAGAAATGTAAATGCTGACAAAAAAAAAAAGAAGAAGAAAAAAGACAAAAAGGCTTATTACAGAATCCTTGGTATCAGGGGATTCTATTCTAAACTGTTGATTAAATTCTTCTTGTCATTCTCAATTGCATCTTCCAGGCTGTGGCCAGTGTTGTAAATAGATATAGGAGGGCACAAAGACTCCTCTTTTCCACACCCATGGGACTACTTTAGCACTCACAATGGATTAATAAAGGAGCCCCTGATTCTTGATCTTAGGGATACAGAGCTCACCAATTAGCAGGCCCCTGGGAATGCACAAAGCAGTATCATAGCAAAACAGAAAAGGCCTACAATTTGCAAATATCTAAGAAATGCTTGGGTATCAGTAAATAATGGGAAGAAATAAAAATTTCAAAATAGGCCCAGTGCATATTTGAAACTATATTTCCTTTCAGATAAATAAATCTAGATGAACAATGTCATACACAGGGAACCCTGGAATAATTCCACAGAATCCATTTTACCAGATCTTTCTGACTAATTACAAGTCTTTGAACCAGACAATGGCACTTGAAAGATCAATGCCTGACTGCACAAAGCGTATATAAAATGTAATTAAGAGGACTCCTCCACGGAGCCACAGACACATGCATATGGATGTGTGAAGTCTTCACATGTGCACACGTTACATGTGTGACATGTGCGCAGGTGACACGCTTCCTTTGCCCTAAATGTCTTCAGCTGCAATTTAGTAAATGAGACGATTAAATGAAAATGGAATTTAAAACATGACCAAGCTTTAGATAACCTCCTCATTTGAATATTTGACTGTAAGGTAAAGTTGTTTAACTAAATCTAGGATTGTTTATTTATTTCTGGATCTACCTTGTTTTTCTCAGTTAGAGAAAATGTGATGCAGTTCTAAGCACTTTGTGGATTTTAAAACCTGATCATGATTTATTCATTTACGTTCCCACTTTCTGACGTTAAGACAAGATACCATTTTTCTTGAGCTCCTTAGAAGCTACGTTTATACTTGAATGGAAGGAAATGTATCATATGTATTTAAGAGTAGGAATCATGTGGGGGAACATAGAAGGGATGCTTAGTCTCGGTGGCAAACAAGAAGGTGGCTGGAATTTAGTGTTCGCAGAGCTCAGGGAGGCAGATCTAATAAACCTAAGAAATGACAGGAAAAGAGAGCATCGAAGACAGTGGCTGGCACCAAGTAAATAAATAATAAATAGTAAATTAATGTTGACCAAATAAAGTGACAGCGCACAGTAACACATTAGATAGGATAAGGAAAGTGTGGGGTGTCAACACTGTGAGAAAATGAAAATATATGTCTTGGCTGTAGGGTAATAGACTGGAAAAGTTGCAAGAAGCTGTAAAAACAATACAGCCAGATTTTCACAATACTCAACAGCAAGTCAACACTGACCAAATGTGAGGGGACACCAGAAAGACACTGAGCCAGCTATTCCCATGTCCTGCTCCTCCACTGTTTCCACTGATGCAGGGTGACATCAGTGCCTGGTGCTCTTTCCTCCATGAGCTTTTGATCAACATCACTGCAGAAAATTATGGGGAGGAAGAAAGTGAGAGGCTATCAGCATCTCTATTTGAAAAAAAAAACAATCAGATGGTTTGGTTAGATTGAAAGACTAGAAACTTTAAGACATTCATAAAGGCAGGGAAGATGTCTCGTTTGGTCAAGTGTTTGCTGTGAAAGCCTGAGGACCTGAGCTTGGATCCCAAGTGCCCACACAGCCAGGTGCAGTGATGCATACCTGTAATTCCAGCACCGGGGAGGGGAAGAAAAGAGCATTCAGAGGGTTTGCTGGCTACCTGGTCTAGTCAGATTGGTGAGCTCTGGGATCAATGAGATACCTCACCTCGAAAAATTAAGATGACACTAAGGAGATTGCTCGATGAATAAAACGCTTGTCACACAAGCATGGGAACTTGAGTTTTAGATTGACCTTTTTGTTTTGTTTTGTTTTTTGCATAAAATGCAGGATGTGGTAGAGAGGTACAGTCAGGAATGCTGGGATGGCCTGATAGCTATCCTAGACAGATCAGTGAGTACTGGGTTCACTGATAGAACCAAAAAGAGATACTAGTAATATTCCCACTGGCTTATGCTACTTTTTTTTTTTTTTAATCAATTATGAACCTTACTCTATGAACCAATAGCGTGTTGGTCACATTCCTTTTGTGTTATCCTTTTATATTCCCTCTTTCCCATCCCTATTCCATTAAGAGTCCTTCTCAGTGGAGTTACTGGTATTCATCATGGGATTATGAATGCATGTTAGTTTCAGTGTGGGGAGAGGGGGGGGAGCAGACATGCCCTCCCACCCTGTGGCTCTTACAGTCTTCAGCCCCCTGTTCAGCCATGTTCCCTGAGCCTTGGTGTGTAGGTTATATTCATACAATAAAATTCTTAATTTAAAATGTATAAATGTTTAGGGCTGGAGAGATTACTTAGTGGTTAAGGCTCTTGTTGGGAAAGACAAAGGACCCAGGTTTAATTCCCCCGTACCCACATAAAGCCAGATGCACAAGGTGTCACATGTGTCTGGAGTTTATTTCCAGTGGCTAGAGGCCATGGTATGTCCATTCTGTCTCTATCTGTCTCTCTCTATCTAAAAATAAATAAAATATTATTTCAAAAGTATAATTATTTAAAAATATAATTGCAAAAGGTAAAGTCACTGAGTAATTGAAAGATAATTCCTGTGAAGTTCAGGAACTTTGTACTTTTTTTTTTAAGTGAAGAGACTTGGGAATCCTAAGAGTTCAGTAATACTCCCAGTGTTTATTACTGAATCCAGCCAGAAGGGTTAAGTTCCAGGCTATGAACCAAGGGATCTGAGTTGTAGTCTGGAATTTCTATCTCTGGTGTTTTGATCTTTATTTGTAGGATACTATTATGCTTCCTCCCCCTGTTCGCTTCCATAAACTAACATAGAAATTATTTTGTTATATCAGAATCAAAAGAGGCCTCATCAATCTACAAGTCAAATGTCAAAAGAAAGAAAGAAGAAAGAAAGAAAGAAAAAAAAGAAAGAAAGAAAGAAAGAAAGAAAGAAAGAAAGAAAGAAAGAAAGAAAGAAAGGAAAGAAGGCAAGCAGACAAGTGAGCAGCTGAGGAAGACCCTCACCGTGAACCTCTGGCCTCCCCATGCATGTGTACAAACGCCCACTCACTTACCTACAAACACACATATACCATACACACATGCACACCACACATACAGAAAAGAGAGCAACTGAAGAAGATACAAATTTGACCTCTGGATTGCACACACATACACACACATGCTCAGGCACCCACATATGTACCCACATCTACTGGAACATGTAAACATATACATGCAAAATTGTATGACAAGGCTGAGAGATGGCTCAGTAGATAAAAACACTTGCTGCACAGCCTGAAGACCAGAAGTTGGATCCCCAGAACCTACATATAGCCAAATACAGTGTCACCAGCGCTGTAATCCCAGTGTGTCTATGGTGAGCTGGGAGGCAGAAATAGAATAATGCCTGGAAGCTTCCAGGCCAGCTAGACTGCCATACTCAGCAGTGAATAATAGGAGAGGCTGTCTCAAGCAGGTGAAATCCATTCACCCTCACCCAAAGCTATCCTCTGACCTTCTCATGTGCCCCATTGGAATAGCACACAAAAACAATAACTTAAGAGCCCACTTTGAGGACTCCTCAAAAAAGCCCCCCAAAACAACAAAAATATCAATTAAATTAGAGGCGAAATTTGGATACTCCAGTGAAACCAAATGTCTGAAGGATAAGTACATAGAGGATACATTTTTTTTTTAATTTTTTGGTTTTTCAAGGTAGGGTCTCACTCTAGGCCAGGCTGACCTGGAATTCACTATGTAGTCTCAGGGTGGCCTCGAACTCACAGTGATCCTTCTACCTCTGCCTCCCAAGTGCTGGGATTAAAGGCATGCGCCACCACACCTGGTGAGGATACATATCTTTTTAAATATACTTTGATCAGTTTCTCTCTGGTTTCTTTTTGGTTTTTCGAGGTAGGGTCTCACTGTAGCCCAGGCTGACCTGGAATTCATTATGTAGTCTCCTCCGACCTCTGCCTCCAGAATGGAATACTGGAATTAAAGGCATGCGCCACCATGCCCAGCTGAATTTTTTTTCTTTATATAATACTTGAACTCTAGTGTCACCATGTTTTTATCTGTTATCACACAGTATGTTAACCAACATGGCTCTTAACAGCACATTTCTCACACTTGAAGACACAGAGAAGTCTGAGATCAAAGGGCCAGCATGGCTGGGTTGTGGTGAGGTCAGGCTTCCAGATTACGGGTGTTAGGCATCCTGCCATACCCTAAGGTCATAGAGTCAGGGAGGCACCCCCTGGTTGATTACATGCCAGCACTAATCCCGGCTAAGGGCTCTGCCTTCATGACCTAATTACCTCCCCAAAGACCCCCATCTCTAAATATTATCTCATTGGAGTTAGGATTCCGACATTCAAATGTGGAGATGACACAAATATTCAGCCCATGGCAACTAGCAAGACAAACAATCGTCACCGGGAAAACCGTAATCATATGTTAGAGTGAGCAATAGAGAAGTTTGTCATGGCTACATTGTGCTGAGGTGACGCATTTCAATGAACCAAATGCTTCCTGTTGCCAGAAGGCAGGCTGGACTTGAACCATTCATTATTTTTAACAAGAGGGCTTTAATCATGTCTCTTTATTATGAATGGGGAAGGGCAGGACTTTTCTAAATTTGACGTTTGGCTAAAATTTTCTCTGCCAATTCCACTGTACAATAAATTCTGAATAGTAGTGTTTTATGTCTCTCTGACAAATGTTACTTTCACAGAAATGGGTGAGGGTGAATGAATTTCAAGATGTCATAATTTTAGCTACCATTTATTCTTCTCTTACAAATTCAATAACCTTGAACCAGAGTTAATAGAAATTCATGATAAGTAATAAAGCTTCAACTGGCCTTTAATTCCCATGACTTCAAATACCACCTCTAAACCACCCACTCCTTAGTCTGTCTAAGCTAGATCTCCCGAGTCCTGCCAAAATGACGCAGGTCAAATCCTCATGTGAGTGCTTCCTTAGAACCCAGAGTAACACCTCCAACACTGTCCGCTTTCTCCCAAGCCAGGACTTCCCAAATGTTCTCTGTGTGAACTGAATGTTTCTTCTGTCCAAACTTTTGATCAGGCTTGCCTCCATGATGCCCTCCTTTTCCTGACCCCAAACACTGTTTTCAATCTCTTGGATTTTATCAGCCATGCCCCAAATTTCCCCATCTCCATCCAGGATTCTAAATTGCAAGTCTAGGCTGGGCATAGCTGTGTCCACCTATAATCCCAACACTCAGCAGGAAGGCCACGAGCTACATAGAAAGGCCTGTTTCAAAATCAAGAGCTGGAGAGATAGCCCAGCAATTAAAACATTTGCCTGTAATACCTAACCACTCAAGTTCGATTCCCAAGTACCCACGTAAAGCCAGATGCACAAAGTGGAACACATATCTGGAGTTTATTTGAGAGGATGGAGGCCCTGGCTCACCCTTTTTCTCTATCTCTCTTTGTCTGTCTCTCTGCTTGCAAATAAATAACATATATATTCATATATACACACATGTATATACATACATACATACATATATGTATGTGCATATATATCACTTAAAACACATTTTAAAAAATCTTGTGTTAAAATCAATAAATGACTAGATAATTGGTTAATAAGGACAAGTCAGATGATTTAAATGGTTAAATCATGCCATTGCTGTTGTGGTGGGGGGGGGATTTCTCTAGCACAACCTTCAGTGAGGTTCCCAATCAAGTCTCTGACTTTATGCCAAGGCTCTTCTAAAGTCACTCCCCCTTCTCTACCAAATCCCTGACCCTTTGCCCGATCATTCTGAGCATGTCTCAGTTTCCCCACATCCCACCCACCCTCTTCCCTCTAGTCTTTGCGTGTACCACCCCTTCTCAGAGGAACTGCCTCTCCCTCTCAACCTGGCCAAGCTGATTCCTTTGAAGCTCACCTTGGTCTCTCCTGATGATCGATATCACTTCTCGCGATATGCCATCCCAGTATGGCAGGTATCCTTCTACATATGGACTCGCCACTGTGTGGTATTCTAGCTGCTGTTGGACTGTGAGCCCTTCAGAGTATTTTAGCCATCAAATACTCTTGATTAATTAATACCTGGCATATCATAAATATTTGGTACATGCACAATAAATTTATATCTATACCTAACTATCTATCATCTATATATAGTAAAGAGTCTATGAGGAAAGCACTCGTACTTAGTCTAAGGATCCCCGGATAGTCCAAATATGTATACATTGTTACAGTCTGATGATGAACAGTTCCTGTCTTCACTAGTCAAAGTGTTCATGTGTGGACAATGAGTTATTTGGTTATTGTCTAGGAGGCGACATTGAAAATATTTTATGGATTTATGAATAATATATCACTTAAGAGACATGGCAATACTTTGGTACAAAGAGAATGGGAAAGGTTGGTGACTAGATGATGCTACTGCACGGAAACCCCCACCCTGCTATTTGTGCTTGAGTTAACTGACTCTCCTTCCATTTATGGAGCACACAGAACTTTTACAAAATAAAACCGATTTTTAAAGTCACAGCATAATTCATTTCATGAGAATTTTCTAGAAATTCAGTTTTATCTTTAGAGGTATAGAACATATGAACATTCTTCACATTGGAAATCAACTCAGCAAATGACAGAACAGACCCGTTGTAAAGATAAAAGGCATCTAATTTTTGTGGTTACATTCACAGATATGTCACCCAAACCTTTATTCCATGAAAAATGAAACCCAGCTCCATTAAAATAAACAGTTCTAGTGGTCAGGATACCAGACGATCCAGACGTTTGTTTAGAAGGGTCTAGACTTCCACAGCTGGTGAGGAGAATAAACGCACAGATGGATGTTCACATAGTAACAACATATGGAAAATGTTAAATGGAACATAAACATTGCTGATCAGAACCCAGCAGAGGCAATCCAAAGAATGTCTTCGTGTGTGAACGCTCTTCGGCAGTCAGCTCCGCTTTGCAAGGTAATGCATTTTACAGGTTCGAATGGCTAAAGCTTAATGGGATGCTAGTGTGGAAGAAAAGAAATCATGTCTCCTGTCGAGCTTTTCTAGTGATTAAATGTGTGGAGTGAAGCCTCCTTGGTCAGTAACTTTGAACTGGTACTTAAATATAGAAGTTAAAAGTAAATTTGTGATTGAGTCACAATTCCAAATAAAGTTCCGGACCGAACACTTTCACTTACTTTCTCTATTTTTCTTGCTGACTTGCAGATGCATCCAAAAGAGAACAGGCACATCTGTTCCACCTGAACAGGGAGACTTGAAATAAATCATCTCCAATCCCAAGGATTCAAACTGGAGTCTATTGCATACATGTCTTCCAGTTGTCTGTTCCTGGCAGAGGAGCGGCTACAAGGTCATGCACATCAGCTTAAAGGAGCAGATGATGGGATGCACCCCAGCCAGCCAGAGGATCTGACCTCTTATTTTCTGACAGTGAAGTAGTTGCATAGATATAATTCACAGTCTGCCTCTCTGAGACAGAGAGCTGGCTTCAGGGAGAAGTCTGCCATCAACCAGGGCCAAGCAGACTCTTGCCTATGGGGTGAAATCAAGTTCCAGAGAACTAGGTTCAAATTCGGTCCTATAACCTTGATTGATTAACTTGATCTCTTGAAGCATTCTAAGAGAAGACTTGGTTCCAGGGGCTGTGAACACTCCATCATTTGAACCACCGAGGAGTGACTGTGTACTGAGATGTAAGCTCAGCAGGGGCGCTCTAGCTGGATTTTGGTTAGCGTGGCACTTATGTGAGATGAACTTGGCGGAGATATTTTCAGAGGGAGTTGTGTGTTACTTAGGGATCAAGCCTTCCCAAGCTGCCTAAATTTCCTCTTGAGAGATGAAACATGAATGATGAACCTAGTTCCTCTGTTTGGTGTGACATCCTGACAGGATACAAGGAAGCACTCACTGAAGTTCATTTTACCTTTAGCATCTCTCACGCCTGGAATCAATTCTCAATTACATTTGCTCTTTAAAAAACACTGCACATGGCAACTCACCCTCTCCCAGACTGTCCATCACCACTTGCCATTTACAATCTGCCTATTCAGTCCAGGTTGCTCCTCAGACCAACAAGTATCTCTAACTGATTTCTAGGCCTTTTCACATGAATGTCCTATTAACACTTCACACTCAGATTCAACCCATCCAATCCTTATCTCATTACCTGCTGTCTCTCAAAGTCATCCGTTTCAATAGTCCAAGCTCTGGGAATGGTTTCTCCACTTGTATTATCTGTTAAACCTAAAACCTTAATCTCATTTTTGTTACACATCCTTTAACTATACACACAAAAAATTATCTTTTTAAAAATCCCCACATCAGGGCTGGAGAGATGGCTTAGTGGCTAAGGCATTTGCCTACAAAGCCTAAGGAACCTGGTTCGATTCCCCAGCACCCACATCAGCCAGATGCACATGCGTGTGGAGTTCATTTGCAGTGGCTAGAGGCCCTGGCATGTCCATTCTCATTCTCTCTCTCTCTCTCTCTCTCTCTCTCTCTCCTCTCCCTCTTTCTCTCTCTCAAGTAAAGAAATTTAAAAAATCCCCCCATCAGGCTAGGGAGATAGCTCTATTGGTAAAGTGCTTGCCTTGTAAGCATCAAGACCCAGGGTTAACCCCTGAAAGCTATGGAAGGGTAGATGAACATGATGGCACGCTTGCTGTCTCCAGCACGGGAGAGAGAGAGAGACATGTGGATCATGGAGCTCACCAGCCATCCAGCCCAGTCTATGTGGAGGGATCCAGGCCAGTGAGAGACCCTGTCTCAGAAGAGGGCCAGCACCTAAAGAATGATACCTGAGGTTGTTGTCTAGCCTTCACACACAGGTATACACATGCATCTACAAACATGCATGAGCATTTGTGAACGTACACACACACACAAACTCCCCCATCAACTGTAAGTAAAAACAAATGCACGCAAATGAATGGCAACAAAAGAACTAAGCTCCCTGGTAAACAATTATCAATAAAGGCTATGGAAGCCTCAAAAAAAAAAAAAAACCCTTTAAATTAGGGCTGGAGAGATGGCTTAGTGGCTAAGGCACTTGCCTGCAAAGCCAAGGGTCCTAGGTTCAATTCCCCAGGATGCAAGTAAGCCAGATGCACAAGGTGGTGCATGCGTCTGGAGTTTATTTTGCAGCAGTTAGAGGCTCTGGCATGCCTATATTCATTCTCTCTCTCTCTCTCTCTCTCTCTCTCTCTCTCTCAAATAAAATAAATAAGATTAAAATATATAAATTGTCTTTCTTAAAAAAAATTAAAACTGGACAATGCATTTCTATTGGATAACTATAGTGTGGTATCATGTATGTTCTTTTTCTAACAGTATATCCTAGATTCCTGAAATATGAGATATCATCTTGATATACGACTTCCTAACTCTTTTTTACATCTGGAATCTACCACAGTTCATTTAATCAGACCTCTGTGGATGGAACCTTTTGTACACCTAATGCCATAACAAATAACTGTGGATATAAATCTGCACATGTCTAAAATTATATATCTGTACAATAAATTCCTGGGAGTGAAATTACCGGATGAAAGGCGAATGTGTTGGTAATCTTAATATGCATTGCCAAATTTTTCTCCATGGGAATCATATTAGCCTGCACTCTCACCAGTAGTGTATTTGGAAATCTTTTTCCTAATCTTTCAAGAAAGTTGTCAAATGTCTGGACTTTTTGCCAATAGATGAAAACATTATATCTCAACATTCATTTACATTGCATTTTCTTTTTTTTAATTATTTTTATTTATTTATTTGACAGGGAGAGAAGGGGGGGCGGAGAATGGGCATGCCAGGGCCTCCAGCCACTCAAATGAACTCCAGACGCATGTGCCACCTTGTGCATCTGGCTAACGTGGGTCCTGGGAAATCAAACCTGGGTCCTTTGGCTTTGTGGGCAAATGCCTTAACCACTAAGCCATCTCTCCAGCCCTATTTTGCATTTTCATAATTGTGAGAAAAGTTGTTTGTATTTTGCTTGTTAAAATACTAATTTATTTTAATTTAAAAACATCCTCACCTTTGTTTAACCCTCTCTCTCTCTCTCATGTTCTTCATGTGTTCAGCCATTACTTATGGCCTGTTCTATGATTTCACTGTTTCTTATATCAGTTAGTCTCCTTGTTACTGTCACTACCTTTTTTTAAGATGTTAGCCTCTGTCCTGGATTACTCTAATCTGCTTCCTTTTGGCCCTATTGGCCTCCCTGCCTCATAATGGTAACCCACTTACTAGTGTACTCCCCAGTTAGATCATCCCCCAGTCAAAACTCCTAGATCTTCTGCAGTCTCTGTCCATCATTATCCCTTCTTGCTATCTCCAACTCCTGTGCTAAGCCATAACTCCATTTGCAAAAACATAGTGGAAATCATATTCTATCTCAGTTCTATAATTCCTGCCATTTATGCTCAGAAGACCATATCTCTCACTGCCAGCCTGCACACTTGGTCAACTCCTATGCAGCTCTCAAGTCCCACATGGGCATCAGTTCTTGGAAGTCTTCTCCTCTAGGCTGGGGAGATGGCTCGGCAGTTAAAAGCACTTGCAAAGCCTGAAAGCCTGGATTTGATTCCACAGCACCCACATAAAGCAAGAGGAACAAAGGGGCTCATGCATGTGTAGTTTGTTTACAGTGGCAGGAGGCCCTGGTGTGCCCATTACTTCCCCTTACAAATAAATATTTTGTTTTTTGTGATAAAAGAAGTCTTCTCCTTGCATGTCTTCCCATATTTCTCTCATTCTTTACTATAACCCCAGAGCTTCATAGGTCTCTGACGAGTCATAAAGATTTGATAGCTATTTGCTAACTATCTTCTCCCGCCTACATACTAGCTACTAAATGCATGTGAGTTACCTAACTCCTGTGAACCTTGGGACCCTCCGCAGAAAGCAAGATACTAACACCTACTGCACAAGGTTGTGGCACAGACTAAGCACACATATGGACAGAGCACTTAGCTCAGAGCTTGACATATAGTGAGCCGTTGCTAACAGCCCTGGTGTCCTGCAAACTACTGCTGAGCACCAACTCTGACCTATGGATGTGTTTTATTTGGCTAAAGATAATGCTCAAGAGGAAAAGTCTCACCTAGAAGCCTGGGGTTTCAATTTATTATGAAAACAAGGATTCAACTCTGATGGCAGGAGGCCAGGATTCCATATGAGCCCTGCTAAGGCTGGCCATCACCCCTTCCTCAGGTTAGACAAAGGCCCAGAGTCCCATCGACCGCAGCAATCTTTGCGCTCTCACCTCTGGCCTGTTTCGCATTCCCTTCTGTCTACAGCCCACTCCACACTCCATACAAAATTATGGGGAGTCCTTTGAGACAAAAAGCGTTCACACAAATGTGCAAGATCATATATACAGAGGTACATTAGAATTCAATGTAACTTGCTCTTTCTTTCCTCTGATGGCCTATACGTTTAAACGGCAGTCAATTTATAAATATTTAACTATAGACAAATCCTGACTCTTACACGGAAATTGACATCATGTCTTTAAGTACAGGCAGTGCCGATGTTCTCTTTCTTTCAAAAATGCATTCCATGAACCTAGAGGGTTGGATATTTATGTCATATAGCCCAGGGGAGCTGGCCCATGCTTATTTTCTTGAAAGAAGGTGTCAGGATAAAGGACCCCCCCAAGGGAGGATACTGTCCCTCCTTATACATGCCATCAGCTGCTGGTGACATTTCTTCAAATCAGCAAGGTATCCTGTTGTGTGGGGGAGCTCCAGCCTGGAAGACCCACGAGGCCTCTGATTATGGCATCCTTGTTAAAGTCCCAGCATGCCTGTATTTCCATGCCGAGAAGGGGACTTCCCACAGAGTCTGTGATGTTCGGTTCTGTGGGTTTTTTTGTTTTTTTTTCACAGAGCACAAAATCCAAACGATGAGCGTCCTGACCTCTGGTTCTATGCCAATGAAACCACAGCCAGCAAGCTTTGATACCAGGCTCAGAAGTCAGCATTGCTGGGAAGTCTGTAAGTCTGAGCCTGACCCTAATTTATTGTTTGACCCTAGATTAATCAAAGACTGTCATCAGTCCCATGGTGATTGTTTAGAAAACGATTAAGTTAAAGTATAGAATGCATCTACATACACACTACCCATGAGATGACTTGTAAGTGCACACACTATGGAATCATGCTTTCACTATAATCTAATTGAATAAAAGCATTGCAAAGCAAAATGGCCATGGGTGTGTGTTAGAGGGATCGGTATTTTCAATCAATAGAAGTGTTTGATAATGTTTCTGTGAAGGCAATTAAGAGACATATTTATTTTTTATCACATTCTAAGTCTCTATGTGTCTTAAACAGATAATGACACATTATCTTGAAATAATTTTCTCCCCAATAATCTCACAGTTGTGATTGTGCTTATCCCTGTAAAAGTATCAACTTTATTTTTAAAAACACACAAGGCTAATACAGAGGGGCTTTAGTCATGTAAGACATTATAAGAACTAACCTAGTTGTTTCTAGAGAGATTAGTCATACTTCCTGAGGACTATGATGGAAAACCTCTGTCTACTAATTGGTCACAATGCTTAGACTATTCTTTCCATCCCTGTCTAGGGATGTCTAGCCCTGAAGAGATGCAGGAGGTGAAACCTTAACCTTAAAAGTATAGCACTCCCACCAGTCCTCCCTCTTCTGAATGCACATCTTGTTGCGTTTTGTTAGAACAGTTTTCTAGGAAAGCAATCCTTGAGGAAAAAGCATGGCTGGGCTTAGTGTCTCCATTTTTACCGTCAGTAAGAAATACTGTTTATAATTTCACGGAAGGTAAAACATTTCATCAAGGGCAAACATTCATCATGCAATGAATCAGCACCCGGTCACCTCTGTCCCCATTCACATGCAAATAATGTCCCAATTTTCCTCCTTGTCATTAGATGTGACATTTAAATCCAGTTGCTTTGGACCTATGATGTTAGTTAACCCCAGGCAAGTTAAGATTTCAAAGAAAAGCTTGCTAAACATATCTGTAATGTATTGTTAATTTTTATTTTCCTTCTTTCCTTGTTTCCTTCTTTCTTTCTTTTGTTTTCTTTCTTCTAATCTTTCTTGCTCTTTCTTTTTACTGTAGTTTTCCATAAGATATGCAAAATTCTGTGTAACAAAATGTATGAAGATACATATTACCAGTATAGAAAAACACATCTTGAGGCTGGAGAGATGGCTCAGCAGTTAAAGACACTGGCTTTTAAAGCTTGGTGATCTGGGTTTGATTCCCCAGGACCCTTGTAAAGCCCGATGCACAAAGTAGGCATACATCTGGAATTATTTTACACTGGCACAAGGCCTTGGTGCCATATTCTCATTCTCTCTCTCTCTCTCACCTTCCCTTCCTCCCTGCAAATAAATAAATAAAATTATTTTAAAGTAAAAAGAAAAGCACAACTTAATGTTTCTTCTTATTGGGAAATGAAGGTCAAATCTAATGAATTTCAGATGAGTTCTGAAGTATGAATTATATATTTTTCCTGTCAATGTTACTATGAGGTAAAAGAAGTAAGTGGTCTATATTTTCCCAAAGTCAAAAGAAGGAATTCAACAATTACATAACTGAATGAAATTGCCTTCTTTATATTTTAACTTATCTTGGCCCCATATCCCAGATAAATAATAAACAAAAACTTGCTCAAATGATTAAAAGGACTGTGGAGGGCACATTGAAGCAGCTATTTAATTTCCTATAAAAATGGATGGAATGCTGAAACCCATTAAAAAAGCACATTTGAGTTAACTCTAAGCAAAGATAAATTTCTAATTTACAACAGAACCATTAACAAGTAGAATGAAAGTCTTTTCAACTTGCCCATGGTTTCACATGTCCTTCAACATGAAAATTTGCAACAGCCAGGCATGGCAGCACACACCTTTGATCCCAGCTTTCTGGGAGGCAGAGGTAGGAGGATCATTGTGAGTTTGAGGTCAGCCTGAGACTACATAGTGACTTCCAGGTCAGCCTGGGCTAGAGTGAGACCCTATCTCAGGGGAGGGGGAAGAAGAAAAAATAAAGAAAAGGAAAAAGAAAATTTGCAACATTGAGTGACCCAGGCACGTGTGTCCAACCCATGACCTGTAGGCCACACGCACTTGGAGATAGCTATGAACACAGCTGAAGACAAAATCATAGACTTGCTTAAAACATTCTGAGATTTCTTTGCAACTTTTTTTTTTAATTCTACTGCTCAGTTCTTGAACACGAACTTTGTGGATGATGATGTCATTGTGTTGCAATGTCAAAAGGTTCGGCATGCCTGCTGTAGTATCCAAGTGCAAAGTATGAAATGTTTAAGAAACCCCTGAGTGTTCCTTGCCAGGGCTCACAAAGAACCAAATGGTGATCGCAGTGTCATGAGTGTGTTTGCCAAATTTCTTGGATCCAGGGAAGGGACAACTTCACAGAATTCGTGATGCCTAAATGACCCATGTTTTCCAGTTCTTTCCAGTGCACTTATTTTGGAGGGTCAATCACGCAGAGGGAAGCCAACAAACCGGTAGCAACACCCAATGGGGCCTTGTAGCCCACACAGGCAAGGAAAGCAGACTCCAAACTTGCTTAATATTTACCGAAGAATGAGCTTTTGAAGTCTCGCAGCACTGGCTGCAGATGATTATTTAAAGCTCTGGTTGCAAAGCGATTAGAAAGAAAACAAAAAGTCCCTTTCTTTGCACTGAGCATTGATGTTTCCATAAAACGCTGTCTTATTTTCCTTATCTGTACGAGGAAAGGGTTGGGCTAGATGGTTGCTGGTACTGAACACTGGCAGATAACCGGAAGGGTAAATGTTGATCTTTCAGGGACCACACAAAAGAAGACCTTGAAGTTTCAACGAAAAGGTCACGTCCCGAGCCTGTGGCACATGATCAGGGTAAATGAGCCACTGGTGTGACTCAACTGTGATGGCTGTCATGAAACACACCTCTGAGATCATCTTGGGCAAGGAAACTGAGGCTCATAAGGTGCTAGTTCTAACAATGGGGACATTATCCAGCTCTTTTTCATAAACTTTTGTATATGGAATTTAATGCACAGAAAACAGCGAGTTCAATGAAGAGCACGTTGTGTGTGTATGTGTGTGTGTGCCTGTATGTCTGTGTATTTATGTGTGTGTGTATGTAGGTGTATTTATGTGTGTAGATGAGTGTGTGTGTGTGTGTGTGTGTGTTGTATCTACATATGTGTGCAAATCTGTGGACTCTGCACACACGTGTTGATACCAGAGGAGAACTCTGGTTGTTCTTCTCTTTTGATCTTGTCTGTGCTTCCTTGAGATGGAGTCTCTCATACAACCAGAGGTGCTACGGGTGGGTGGAGGGGGAGGTATGGACAGGTAAGACTGGCTGACCAGTGAACCCCGGTGAATATCAGGTTTCTTTGCCAGGACTGAGGTTTCAAGCATTTATGGCCAAACTCAGCTGGCTGCTGAAAAATGAAAGTCAGGGTGAATCAGGCCCTTAAGCTTGTGCAGAAAGTACACTTACCACTGAGACATCTCTCTACCCTCAAATTTTTAATATAAAAACATAAAGGAAATGGATTTTTAAGCTAGGAAATAATTACAAATGTCATGTAGATTCTTACAGTGCATTGCAATCTAGTTCATTATTTTATTACAAAGGAAAAGAAAAAATATGGAATGTGTGTGTAATAACCCCATTGTTCACTTTTACCTAACACAAAAGGAAAGTTTGAACAAAAGGTAAAATTCATTATTTCTAAATTGATAAAAATTAAAGCAGGAGCAGTAACATTGGAAAATAAATCAAACATCCTTATGCCAGTGAGGATCATTGTTACACATTTTTCTTTTCAGCATTTTATAATGAATTAAGGGGAAAATAATTTTAGGTAAATACATCATGAATTCAAACTCTAGTGAAAGAAATAAAGAAGCTCACTTCAAAGTTAAGTTGTTCAAAATTTATAAGTAAAATTAATAGGTTCTGCATTTCTTGCCTCCCACCAAACACTGAAAATGTAGCTGCAAAACTCACACCACAGCATATAGGACAGAATACCAAATGGAAGCTCGCAGCAGGGCTCCCAGACAGCTGGATGCTAATCATGAACAAAACTCTTCAAAATTTAGGATCCGAATCATCATTTAAACACATACATACTTCATAGACATTTGGAAAGCTTATGATGAGAGTCTAGTCATGCGATAGGAAAGTTCTGTGAAAAAGGCAATTTAAAAGACAGTTAGTGACTTTCGTCAGGCGAAGGCCCAGATGGAAAAACCAGCAAATGCAAAAGTTCTGAAACTTGAGCTGTGTCCTCGACTCTGTCTGAACATGTCACTTCACCACTTGCAGAAGGTCCCTCTTATGAATGGGTGACTTGTTCCATAAGACACACTGTAACCAGGAACTTTTGATATCCTTACAGTACCTAGATAACCTCCCCCACCCTGGAACCAGGCATAGAACATTTTGTCACATGCTAATAGAGCTCATATTATGGAGGAAAATCAAAAGGAAGTTCTTAAGGGAACTCACGCAATGTTGGAAGCTGTGACAGACAGAAGAACTTAGGGATCCGGTTAAAGAGCCTGGCTGCTCAGATTCTGAGTCCCACCTCACCCAACAAAGCCACCACCATCCATCACTGTCTAGCCATTATTGACATCCATTGATGTTAAAGCAAGTTTACAGAGGATTAAGGAGCCCAGACTTCCTATTACACAGCTTTAAAGTTTTCTACCAGAGCTCAAGGAATCTTCAAAGGGAATTCCAAGGAGGGGAGGAGGCAGAACAAGGGAAACTAACATTAAATTAAAAAATACTTAACCACTAAGCAACGAGATAAGCATCTAAGGGTCCAGAAAGACAAAGTCTACTCCTCCCCCGCCAACTTTGCAGGTCAAACCATTGATGCAAATCTTGCAAAGCCAATGGCCTTGTTCCTCGACAACTTTTCAGGGTATTTTTTGATTTGTATGAAAGACACAGCATTATAAATTCGATTTATTTTAATACTGATATTTACAATTGAATTTGTTTTAACAAGTCTGGCATAATGATACTGGTTTATTTGAATAAATGTTTAAGTTAATAATATGTCTTGTGAAGCATTTTAGCATTTATTCATCTTGTAGGATTCCTCCTTAGAACTGAGCTGGATTCAGCTGAGTTTGGCTTAAGTTTATGCTACCGTCTTTGGCCACTAAGCTTTTTAGCCATAACATGTGTGGCCTGAGCTGAATAATTCAGATATTATTCCCCCCCAAAAAAATCTCTCTCCTTACCAAATAACCTTCAATGTTCTTAGCTTTGTTTACTTGGCAACAATATTTACTAAAAGGGGAAACAAAGTATCTCAATTAGAAGTTGTCTTTGTTTCTACATAGCTATTAAAAATTACCTGTGGGGGCTGGAGAGATGGCTTAGTGGTTAAGGTGCTTGCTTGTGAAGCCTAAGGATCCAGGTTCGATTCTCCAGGTCCCACCTAAGCCAGTCTCTCTCTCTCCCCCCCCTTTCTCTGTCTCAAATAAATAAAAATAAATACTTTCAAAAAAATTACCTGTGGAAGCTGGATGTGGTGACATTCACCTGGGATCCTAGGTACTCAGGAGGTTAAGACAGATTGATTGCAAATTTGAGACCAGGATGAGCAACCTAAGACCTTGTCTCAAAAACAAAATAAGGAGCTGGAGAGATGGCTTAGCAGTAAAGGCGCTTGCCTGCAAAGCCAAAGGACCCAGGTTCAATTCTCCAGGACCCATGTAAGCCAGATGTACAAGGTGGCACATGCATCTGGAGTTCATTTGCAGTGGCTGGAGGCCCTGGCACACCCATTCGCTCTCTCTCTCATTCTATCTGTCTCTCTCCATCTCTCAAATAAATAAATAAAAATAAAATATTTAAAAAGTAAGAACAGGGGATGTAGCTCAGTGGTAGAATGCTTATCTGGCATTTGTGATGACCTAAATTCAATCCCCAGTACTGCAAAATAAATAAATGAATGAATGAACTGACTAATCAATTAATTAAAAGAGTTGGGGCATTGCTCAGTGGGAAAACTTATGTAACATACATAAGGCCTTGGATTCAATCCCCAGGACTAGACCAAAAAAAGAAAATCTAAATACAGTTATCATCTTTTCAAATAAAACTACTCAAAAATTAACCTATGCTGTACATAGGGGTATAATTCAGCAGTAGAGTGCTTGCCTAGCATGTTGAAGGCCTTGGGTTTGAAAAAAAATTAATATCTGCTGAAGCTTTAGGTTGCAGGTTGCCAATCAAAGTAGAATGGCTCTGATTTTATGATTTATATGTGGAAGTCCTTGCAGATAGAGATACAAGAAAACACCTCCCAGAACCTTCCCCTGCTCTTCTCAGTGAGAAAGTTAGGAAGTCTGAGGAAACAATGTTAGGGCATTGCTATTCCTACAGAATTTCTTGTTACCAAAGGGGATGAGAATTGCTGGAGTAAGTGGAGAATAGAGATGAACCGTCTATACACTGGAAGGGGTGCCCATGAGATGTGTGGAGCCATGGTTCTTCACAGATCCCAGGATAGGATATATAGTCTTCCTGACACCAGTGGCTGTTTTTGAGGGATATACACAGCCCAGCTATGCATGAAATTCCAGGAGAAAGACCTTGTATTTCAAAAGTACTATTCACAAGCATACATACATTGACCATGGCAATAAAACTTTAATCACCTTTTCTTGGACATACCCTATCTTAATAAATCAAATGCTAGATATTATTCATCATTTTAAAATTAGTAACTTCATTAAATGTGCTTTGTATTTTGTCAGTTTATACAAACATAGCATTGGTTTGAGATCAGAACTTTAACCACATCAAAACTAGAAATTATTCAGGTGTGGTGGCGCACACCTTTAATCCCAGCACTCAGGAGGCAAAGGTAGGTGGATCGCCATGGGGTCGAGGCCAGCCTGAGACTACATAGTGAATTCCAGGTCAGCCTGGGCTAGAGCAAGATTCTACCTCAAAGAACAAAACAAAAAAAAAAACAAACAAAAAACCCTAGAAACTATAGCTTCCTGGCATAGTTTACAAGAGTAGAAAAATTCAGAAAAAGGTTAGAAGCCTAAGTCCAGTTGCCACGTACTTGCAGTTTACAGTGTAAGTGCTTTGTTCTCTTTGGAACTATAATATGTAGTGGAATGTCAGATCAATTGATGCCTGTATGTTTGTCCTCACTTGTCTATCTTAATGAAAAAAAATTACCATATGTGATCTGATACAAATTTTTGACAACACCAGCCTATTAAATCACTGTCTAGTAAACAAATTATTATGACTTTTGACTACATGTTTATATGGATGACACAAAATAAATTTAATGGCCTTGTTTCTGAATTCCAGAATGTCATCATCTAGAACTCAAAATATTGAAACTCACAGGCTTAGGAAGAATAAATATGAATTTAATTTATTCCATAATAAGCTGTAAAAAAATATCAGGCAATGGGGATGATGGTCCTCTACAGACGTATTAAGAAATGGCTTGTGTGACTTGCTGGGCACAGCATGCACAATTACTCAAGGCCCATATATCTCAAAATGATCCCATGAAGCCCAGGGCAAGCCCTGCTGGGCAATGCTGAGTGTCAAATCATGACCACACACCAGACACTAGCATCTTGCCTCTCTAATCAAGATTTAAAAAAAAAAAAAAATCCCAAAGAGGCTGTGATTCACAGAATGGATAGAGACAATGTGATTATGCTAGTTTAAAACAAAATCTAATTGTCCAAGTGTGTACCGGGGGACAGAAATATCTTTATATCATTCCTTTACAGCCTTTGGTGAGCAAAAGAAAGATTTCAGTAGTGTGAATAAACAGACTGATGTTCCTAACTACAAATAACGAGTAAGTTACCCAGACTGCCACCACCCTATTCTGTATCAACAAGCGATGTGTTTGCAGAAAGAGCCACTTTGTAAAGCTACTTTGTAAAACAGAAACCAAAATGACTTTTCCTTTGCTTTATACAGCATCTTTCCAAATATTTGGTAGGGGCATGGGAGGGAGGAGGGAAGGAGGGAGGGAATAAAGAAGAGGGGAAAGAGAAAGCAGTGAGGAGAGAGAGAAAGAGGGAGAAGGAGAGTGGGGGAGGAAGAGAGGAACAGAGCCAGCCCGTCTAAACGGTAACACTATCCTCTGCAGTCTCCATTACCATTATGAAGTGTAATTGAATGTATTAGCAGGTCTCTGTAGCAATGCGATATGCTAACACACTCTAATTTTCATTAGTTTCTCAAAACTGTCATGTGAGGAGTTTGAAATATGTGCATGAGAAAAATTAATAATGGTTGGTACTGAACAAAAGTATGAAATTGGTTTAAAATGTAAAAAAAGCAGAAGTCGCTTATGGAAAGGAAGGTGTTTAAATCACACGGAGGGAAGCTCTCTTCTGACAGCCTACCATTCATTTATTTTCCCGAACCACCTTCAGTGCAAAAGAGCGAGAAGGACCCATAAGCCCTCCTTGCACAACACCCCCTCCTACCACCCAGCACCATTTCCCTGCACAAAGGTGGGCTCCAGGAAGCTGAAAGTGCGCATGACGCGAAGGGTTTCTTTTTCTTCTTCAGAATGAAAAGTCTTCGCAGCTAGGCTACACATTTTTCAAGAGAAGACAGACTAACTTGAAAACTCCTGCCCTACCTCGGTACAAATCCCCGTGCCTATTTGGGGAGTTTACAAAACGGCACTAACTTTCTGGCTTTTCATCGCTTATGTCAAATAAGCACATTTGGAGTCAAAGGGTTCAAGTCTGCTTATTTCATGCCATCCTTGAAATAACCTCAAAGGACATAAATTGTTCTTGTCATCTTTACTTTAGGTGATGCAGAAACGCACAAAGTAGTTGCCCACGAGTTCCTTCGAGAACCGGAGCCGAGATGAGCCTGTTGCATTAAACAGAGACCTGTATGTGCCACTGAGCTGAGCAGGTGAGGCAGCTGGGGTTCCTTCCATGTGACCTGGGATGGATCTTCTCATAGGAGGGCCTTGGCAGATGTACCATGTGACAAGGACTGCGTAGGCTGGCTCCAAAGAATGGTGTCAGTCTAGTGGGTGGACTGTTCTGTGCCACATGAGCTCCACTGAGCCCACATCTCAGCCTGTCCCGGGGCGGCACCTCTCTTATGGGACTGCCACTTACCTCTCCCCTCACTGTCCTTACACGACCGCAACATTATTACCCAGGTGAATGGTTCTAAGATACATTCTCCTTTTTTGGGCCAAGGTAATGTGTTCTTAAAGAAGTTTTCCCTAAACGGAAAGGTATTTGCAACAAGTCTTCTGACCTTACTAACCCAGGGCAGACTGGGTCACTCCTGAGTGACATGGGATTGTTTAGAAACATACTGTGAGTAACAGGGTTGGACACTGGCTAATGGTCTCCCATGTGACTCCCCTTCGTGAGTATTACTAGGTGTAGAAAATAATTTGAAAGGATGGATCCTCATCCAAAGCTATCTGATCCCAGAAACTAAGCAGACAGCATCAACCCCAGCCACCTTGCCAGAGAGTGGATGCAAAAATGAAAAACAAAAACAACAACAACAACAAAAAAATAGTTCAAAAGTGACACATGTTGGTTGCCCACCAGAAGTAGATGGTAATATCCTATTGCTAAAAACACCATAGGTTTTGGTTGGAGGATGGTGAGAAGTCAAGCTCGAACTGAACTGGAAGCCTCCTCCCTAAGTTAGCTGGCATAGTGCTAGAACATACTACACAGGTTGCTGGTGGAGGAAAACCATCAATAGTGTTGCACAGCACTGGATGCTGTGAGCTGCACATTGGGCCAGTCAAGCAAGATGTGCCCATTGTTGCAATTGTGGCATGACTGCTGTGGGGGTAAACAACTGCTCTCTTGTTGGGTATATATAAATCTTCTTCCCCAGAAGGAATTCACGCTACTGAAAACCTCATTTAAAAAAAAAAAAAAAACTCTAAGGGGGCAGACACTACCGTTGTTTGGCTAAGTAGATGTGTTGTGCCCAACAAATTTCTTTCATCCTGGACTAGAGAGATGGCTCAGTGGTTAAAGGTGCTCGCTTGTAAGGCCTGATGGCCTGGGTTCAATTCCCCTGTAGCCATATTAAGGCAGATGCACAACCATACCTCAGTGGTGCTAATCTCTTCAACAATCACTTTGTCCGCACTTGTGTTTATCCAGAACTGTCAAAGTTACTTTGGCTCAAGCTTGCAGAAGTTTTCATTCATCATGACAGGGAAAGTGTGGTTCATCGTGACAGAATCTCACATCAGAGTGGACCAGGAAGCAGAGCAGAATCACATCCCCACCCCACTATGACCTACTTCCTCCAGCTAGACTCACCTGCTAAAGGTACCACAGCCTCTCAAAACAGCTACTAGTTAAGGAACAAATGCTTAGTACGTGAACCTGCAGGGGAAATTTCAGATTCAAACCATGAGAAGGCTATTTGGAATGCTATTCTTGGGGTAATTTGCTAATGCATGGAAGGGAATCAAAGACTGTAAGTCCACTGAAGGGCTCTGTCTTCAACATGTCCCTACCATTCCTTTAGCTGAAGCCAGTCACATCAGCCCAAATCAATAGGCTAAGAAGCACCCACCCAGTAGGAATGGCAGGAGTGTGAATCTTTTACATGTAAATATCTACTAACTATTATTCAAACAACCATAGCTATTAAATCATCATGAAATCAAAATAATCTGAAACACACACACCCTAAAAGTTTGGGATCTGTGCTTAAAAATTACTTTAGGAGTATGTATACATATCAAAGCCACTCAGACCTAGTTCTAATTACAACCTCATTTTTCTCATACATAAAACTGGGGATATTAATAGAAGAACTCATGTGCAGTGTTTTAACACAGTGCCCTAGGTAGTAAGAAATGGCTATCTGTCATGACATTTTAATATATGTTTGATAAATATTCATGAGGACGGTGGTGCCAGTGGTGACAAGAGTGATGATGGTGATGAAGATGGTGACAAGCCAAGTCTTAATTATTCATGAATGGACTGGCTTTGTGGTCTAATACCAAAAATTTCAGACCACCCATACAAATTACAGAAACAATACTATGTTTTCAGCTGTCTGTGTTAAAAATTCAGTATAAACAGTGAGAACCCTGCTTACCCTGTGAGCATACTTGACCGTTCTACCTCTGTCCAGGAGTCTCCATCTTCCTTAGGCTTTCTGGATCCTGCCCAGCTGAGGAGCTTTCCTTCTTGCCTTTATTTTTATCACCCTTTCAATCTATTATGCTAAATTCTTTCTTTCACTTTCCATCCCATCTTTCCCCTGCCTAGTCTTCACTCTATCAAAAATAAAAGTACCTAGAATTAATTCTTCCCCATGTTGACTTCTGTAGTATCAATTCAGCCATATTGAATTAGGTAATGGGGCAGTGGCTGTGTGCTATGTTGCAGAAGACATAGCCTGGTCAAGGAAGAAATCTTTCACCTCAAAGTATTCTATTGTAATCTATTAGGATAGATAAATCGTTGATGCCTCAGGAAAAAAAAAGAAAGAACACAGTGTGGTGTTCCCACACAATGAAATATGATTCAGCCAGCAAAAGGAATGGAGTACTGTGATCTGCTGAAACATAGGGTAGATCTCTCAAACGGCATGCTTTGCCTGAAGAACCCAAAGGCAAAGGACAACATTCTGCAAGACTCCCATGCAAATGGAATGTGCAGGTAAAACAGAAATCGAGAGAGAAAAAGATTACTAACTGCGAGGGAGTAAGGATGGCTGGCTCTGGGATAGGAGTTATAATGAGAAGTGAGTGCCGGAAGATGTAAAGTAGTTAAAATGTTCTAAACTTGATCATGGTGATGGCTATACAACCCGGCCAATGCACTGTAAACACCACTGAAGTGCACGCTTTAAATAAGCAGATTACAAATTTACAAATTTACATCTCAATGTAAAACATGATAATGACCTCGTGATGTAAGGAGGAAGCTACTACCATCATTTGCCTCCATGGAGAAATTATGTCCACCAAACTGCCCTCTTGATAATTATGTTGATGCTCATAGAGAGAGAGAGGGATTGAGAGAGAGAGAGAGAGAGAGAGGGGGAGAATGGGTGTGCCAGGGCCTCTAGCCACTGCAAACGAACTCCAGACCCATCTGCCACCATGTGCATCTGGCTTATGGGGCACTTGGAGAATCAACTTCGTAGGCGTGCACCTTAACTGCTAAGCCATCTCTCCAGCCCAAATAAAATATATTTTTTAAATAATGTTAACATAGGGATTTGTTGAAAAAGAAAAATGAGGTGATTCTGTGAAGCAGGGTGGTGGGAGAGGATTATTATCCAGGTACAGTGTAATATATGTTAATATATATTCAATAAAAGCAAAAAGACAAACCAAGTTTTAAAATGAAAGAGAGAGAGAGCAAATACAAAAGGAAAAAGAAAAGAAAAGAAAAGGAAAGGAAAGGAAAGAAAAGAAAAGAAAAGAAAAGAAAAGAAAAGAAAAGAAAAGAAAAGAGGAAGTAGGAAAAGAATCATTACTTGTTTGGCAGCTATAAAAAAAAAGTCTAGGCTGGAGAGATGGCTTAGCAGTTAAGGCACCTGCCTCCTAAGCCTAAGAACGCTGGTTCCAATCTCCAGGTCCCACATTTAGCCAGATGCAGTGATGCAAGGGCGCAATGCTGCACTTGACCACAAGGGGGCGCATGCATCTGGATTTCGTTCACAGCAGCTGAGAGACTGCTGGCGCGCCCATTCTCTATCTGTGTCCCTCTACACTCTCTCTCTCTGTCTCTCTCTGTGTCTCTCTCTAAAAATAAAACAATATATTATTTAAAAAGTCATAGTCTATGATTTATTTTTAACATCTATGCAAGTTAGCAGATTGAGTTCAGGACTCGCACAAGAATGACTGCGTGCTGGCCTCCACGGGAAATCACTTCCAAGCTAATGTCAGGAGTTTCCTTTACATGGAAAAAAAAAGTTGTCAGCTGACTAGGTGTAAGCTTCCTCCCTACGGCTATCTCTAGGAAAAAACCAGGCTGCAAGAATTCAAGTGAGCAGAAGACGCCACTATCACTCCCGCAAGCTCAGAGACCAAGGGAGCTCATAGTGTCACTGCTGTCTCCCTGCTGGTGTCAGAAGGAATAAGAAATTACAACCTGAAGGAGCCCTCAGGTCAGGAAACTTCATCAACAGAAGCGACAGCAGGACCTTCCAGATGGAGTTTGTCATCTCTTCAAGGCAAGTAGCAGGTAACCATGGAGAGAGCCCATCACTGGCAATGACTCTGGTTTACAGCAAAAGGACCAGGCACCTGGCCTCTCACTGTATTTGCTGATTTGGGCAAAGAACTTCACCCAGCCTTCAGCACTGAATGAGGTAGGCCCTCTTTTTGTGACAAGAAAACGTCCAAATAAACTCCCCAAATTACCTGTAGTTCCCTTCCTCTCTCCCTCCCTCCCTCCCTCCCTCCCTCTCCTCCCTTCCTTCCTTCTTCCTTCCTCTCTCTCTTTCTTCCTTTCTTTCTTTCCTTCTTCTTTTTCTTTCTTTCTTTCTTTCTTTCTTTCATTCATCTTTTGAGACAGGGTCTTGCTATATGATCCTTGCTGGCCTCAAGCTCATGGCCCTCCTACTTGTGCTGGGATTATACGAGTAGACCACCAAACACAGTTAACAACTGCGTGTATTCCTGTCAGGAGATTCAGTTTGTCTCCTCACCCAAGACCAATATTAATGGAGCAATTTTTATTCTGTTTTATTTTTCTACAGGATTTTTGGCTTGGACAGTGTTAGTAAGTGAGAAAAGAGCATCCAGAAATAAAGAAGGAAGAAAGAAAGGGAGGAAGGGGTTATAAGGCAGAAAGACAAAAAATATAGAAAAGAAGCAAAGTGGTACTTATTAGTTACAAAACATTTCAATGAGAATTTCGGTATAGAGATCTCTGTAAAAAATGTTAGTGGAAAGCCAGGTGTGGTGGCGCACGCCTTTAATCCCAGCACTCAGGAGGCAGAGGTAGGAGGATCGCCTCTATGAGTTCAAGGCAACCCTGAGACTACATAGTAAATTCCAGGTCAGCCTGGGCTAGAGCAAGACCCTACCTTGAAAGAACAAAAAGGAAAAAAAATAATAATTATAAGTGGAACTGATTGAGCACATCAGTTTGTAAAGAATATTATATGGAGACATCGTTACTTAGCAAGGAGCAATAACCATCTACACACACCTCCAATGCTATCGTTCAGGACTGGAAGTTTGCCAATCACACCCCAGTTTGCTGTCACCAGACGCACATCAATTCTGCCTTCTAAATCACTGCTGGCCCTTTGATGCATTATTTGCAAGTATTAGGTAAAATTTCTAAACTATTCTGCCTTAGGACAATCCAGGATCATGACTTTGAAACCTCCTCCTGGGCTTGTGTGCGTGTTGGACTTGGTTCCTACAAAGTGCATCTCACGGCCAGACTTTGTTTCCTGTGTGATGAGAAGAGGTATATGGTACAGACGGGGCTCCTGATGAGCCAGTCAGTGGTTAGTCAAAGAAAAAAAAAATCAAACACTTAACACTTAACACTTAACGATTTTTATCAATGTGCAGAACACAACAGTGTGGGTTAGTCCCGCCCATCACGGGATGTAAATCATCCATTTCTCTTTTCTAGATAGTATCTTTTGACTACTCCTGACTTGTTCAGCTTTTCAAATCGGCTGGAAATGTCAAACCTTTCTCATATGGCCTGCGAAATTACACCCCGTCTTGAATACGAATGACTGGATTTATTAACCTTAAGGCGGTGCCTTTTGTCTATCCCCATTGCATTTCATCTAATTGGATTTCCTTGACATTCAATCTACCATTGTGAGATGTCTCTGAATCTGATTTGCCTTCTGATGTTCTAATGATTCCCCTAGCTTTGTATTCAGGAATTTGCCAATATCATTATCTGCCCAATACATTTCAGTAATAAGAAACTGGAGAAATAGAAGGTGAAGACCTGTGGCATCTCCATGTAGCCAGGGTTTGTTATCCAGGCAAGAATGAGCTCTCTTTGATTTCATCAATTACAGGCACTAGCCACCATGCACTCACATTGTCCAGTGACTTTGCCACCTCTGGTCCACAGAGAGCTTCAAGGTCCAAGGATTGGGAAAGGAAAGGGAGGAGGGTGAGGGACTCTCTTTGTCATAGTGGCCACTCTGGTCTTTCTCCTGTGTTATTTTGCTGTGAGAGGTCATATTCCATTTGGTCATGATTTTTTTTTTTTCATTTTTTCTTTTTAAATGTTTTATTTATTTGAGAAAGTGTGAGAGAGAGAGAGAGAGAGAGAGAGAGAGATGCCAGGGCCTCCAGCCACTGCAAACAAACTCCAGACATGTGCCACCTTGTGCATCTGGCTTACATGGGTCCTGGGGAATCAAACCTGGGTCCTTAGGCTTTGAAGGCAAGTGCCTTAACCACTAAACCATTTCTCCAGGTACCATCATGGTAAACACCTGTGAACTTCAGATCCTTGGAACTGACCTTCCCTCTCACAGGCACTCCTTTGTGCTGTGGCTAGCTGTGATTGGCAGTTTGGTTAGATGAAGAAACACCTTCTGTGTTAATGAGGCACACCTTGGGGTGTGCCTGACAGGGTGTTTCCAAAGGGGATTAACTGAGAAAACTCAGACTGAATGTGGGGAGCACCATTTGATGGGCTGCAGTCCCAGACTAAATAAAAAGGGGGAAAGGAGAACCAGAGCTGGGCATTGACATTCCCCTTTCTCTGTTTCCTAATTAGTGTCATGGACCAAGCCACTCTCACCACCACGTTTCCCACCACAGTGGACAGTCGCTCCTCAGCTATGGACCCAAATAAACCATTCCTCCCTTACAATGTTTCTTGTCAAGTGTTAGGTCACAGCAATGAGAAAGTGACCAAGGCCCTGGCATCGCAGTCCTCCAGGCAAATCATCTAAGCAAACTCCACTTGCCTCCTGGTGATCTGCTGCTTCGTATTTGTCTTTTACTTTTCAAGGTTGCTACAAAAGCTCTCTTATAATGGGCTGGAATGGGTCTAAAGGTTATCATTTTTGAGATATATAGGCCAAACCATTGAATTTTAGTAATCATGTTTTCTTAACAACCAATATATCGCAAAGATCAGTAATGACTTAAAAATTGATTGTCAAATCCTGGGCTGGAGAGATGGCTTAGTGGTTAAGGCGCCTGCCTCCTAAGCCTAAGAACGCTGGTTCCAATCTCCAGGTCCCACGTTTAGCCAGATGCAAAGTGACGCAAGGGCGCAATGCCGCACTTGACCACAATGGAGCACACACATCTGGATTTTGTTCACAGCAGCTGAGAGGCTGCTGGTGTGCCCATCTCTATCTGTCTCCCTCTACCTCTCTCTCTGTCTCTCTCCAAAAAAAAAAAAAAAAAAGAGATTGTCAAATCCTTTTGGTGTATTAGCTTACAACTTGTTTTAATAAAGTTGTTAAAAGGAATCAGAAGTTGTTTTATAATCTCAATTTACGTGTATTACTGTATGTGTGTGCATGATTGGATGTATGTAAATTTCTTAATGTGTGTATTATGCGTGTATGTATATGTGTGCATGAAATGCATATGTGTGTATTATGTATGTTTAAGTGTATGTGGTGTGTGTATGAAGTATGTATGTGTGTTTCTGTATGTATATATATAATGTATACATTATATGTGTATATTACATATACTTTATATGTGTGTGTGTGAGATGTGTGTATATGAGGTATTTGCATGTGTGTCTCTATGTGTGGCAGTATGTGGTATGTGTGTATGTGGATGCATGCATGCCAGCTTTAGGATTCTCCTGACTCTGCCTTCCATTGCCATGGTACATTGGAATTACAGAAGGCTGTGCTTCCTTGTAGCTGGTTTTATGTGGGTACTAGGGATTTAAACTCCAGATGGAAAGCTGCAGAGCAAGCACTTTAACCACTAAGCAATCTCCCCATCCCTATAATCTTTGTGTGTGTGTGTGTGTGTGTGTGTGTGTGTGTGTGCATGTTAGTTTGTGCAAAGATGTGTGTGTGCACAAGTGCAGGTAGAGGCCGGTGGACATCCTCGAATAAAGATCCTCAGCAACACCATCCACATTATTTGAGACAGGATCCCTCACCGGTATGGGGCTCACAATCAGGCTGGACTGACCGGCCAGCAAGCTCCAGCAATCCTCCTGTCTTCACTTCCTCAGTGCTGGGGTTACAGATATGGGCCACCATGCTCAACTCTTTTACATGGGTTCTGGGAACTGAACTCAGGTCTACACACTTGTAATGCCAAGTACTTTAAAAATGGAGCTATTTCACCAGCCCTATAGTGTCTCCCTATCAGACCTTTCTCCCTAAATTAAAGCCCGTAGCTGGATGAAAGATGCTTCATCAGCGCTAGAGGAAATAACAAAGGCTGAAGGCATGGCTCAGTGGTTAAAGGAGCTTGCTTGAGAAAACGACGAAGCAATAAGCCAACCCACCAGCAATATCTGTGGTCCCCCACTCTCATACGTTTATTTATGAGGAACTATATGCTTTTCAGAGACTGAAAATATTTACTAGACCTTTCATTAAGTATTCAGCAGCTATTTTAAACAAGGCCTGTGCACTGGGATCCAATGGCCAACATCATCAATCCCTTTGCACAACAGAGATACAGAACACTGGGATCCCGTGGCAGCAAGCATCTATAAAACGAAGTAAAATAGCAGCAGACTGTGAACTGTATTTTTAAAACTCTGATAAAATTTTATTTATTTATTTAGTTTTGCCAGTTGTTTGTGTTCTTTTGAGACAAATGTCCTCCAGGTCTAAGGCTTGCAAAGCTTCAGGCTGTCATCCAAATACAAAGAAATTTTCACTGAAGATTTACTAGATAGCCCTGCAAAACCCAGACCAGGCGTCATAAAGAACACAGGGAAATAGGAAGGATCATTATGTAAAGCCAACATTTGAATGTATTGTGTGGGGGGCTGGCAGACTTCTCCTGACGCGCATTAATATTCACACCGGGCACTGTTTAATGATGCTGTTCAGCATGGGGATGTGGCTTGGCAAGAGGAACAGAGGCAATCAAAAATAATTTATTGAAATAGAAATATTCCTCTTTTTGAAGCCTTATCTTAAAAAAATAAAGAGGCACTCCCCCACCCCATTCCTAATTTCACTAAATAGATTCTCTTTCCTGTTGAATCCCCAAGAGTTCGTTATGAGAAATATGAATTGGCATGATAAGAATTCCTGCTCCACATATTTCTCACTCAGGTGTCTCCTGCATGCATCCCCTAAACCCAGCCATCTGCTGAGACCTAAGCCAACACCTTCCGCTGGTCACCGGGTGCCCACCACCACGTTTGTCTCCACTCTGCCTGGGAACATGAAACCATGAGAGAAAGGAGTACTTCCCCGGCTATTTTTACAGTTCAAATCTGTCCCTATCCATATTGAAATTAGAATTACACCCAGGAAGGAGAAATCTTCAGGTTGTTTCCATCACTGGATTGAAGTTAAGCCTCTCCTTAGGTCAATATTTCCTGAGTCATCCTAACTCCACTGGGTTGGGCTGCCTATATAACCCCAGATGTTTGTTACTTTATTAAGAAATTGGAGAAGAGTCTAGAAAGAGAAAGGAAAAAGCAGGAAAATTACAAGCCCAGAATAGCAACCACCATACAGTTTGGAGAGCTGCACGGACCTTATGATATGAGTGCTATTATTCTCGCTTTAGAAATCTGGAAACCGAAAGGTTAAGTAAATTCCAAAGGTTACATTGCTTATCTAAAATACACCAAAAAACCAGTTAATTACAACGGCTTAACCTATGTGAGAGTAGATAATAAAGAGGTGGAAGCAATTATGAGGAAAAACATTGATCAGAAAATGTCCAGTAATTCTTGGTTGACTTAAAAAATATTTTCTAGAGAAAAAGTGGAAGTCACTTACATTTGGGAGCTAAACAGTGTCTCCATTAATAGGAAGATATTTGAGCATAAGTAATGGATAAAACAATTGTAATGTCTTAAGTAACCTGGGGTTTAATTTTCTTACAAGATGTCTTGAGAAAGCTGAATGCTGACACTGGTTTGATAATGTTAGACCAATGATACTATAGGCCATGATCCTCTGCCTTGTTACCCTATGGTACCAGTAATTCTGCAACTTCACCAGCAATCATATCACATTCAAAGAAGTGAGACCAGAACTATGAAATGAATATATCAGAAATGGTCAGACTTTACCCCAATCAAATAGTCATTTAGATCTCATAAGTCAGAAATAAGTCAGAGGCAACCCTTAACAGCAAGCCAACTAAGAAACAAGAGACAGGGCTGCGAACTGGCTTTGACGCCCATGTGAAGCGAGGGATCTAGGTGCCTGCAAATTGGAACTCAAATGGGTTCTGTGGGCAAAGTGACAGTGAGAGGAGGAGTTGTCACAGTCTGCCACAGTGCCCAGGGTCAGCAAACTTAGAGAGAGGGTGTATTTTAAGCTCTGAAGGCTACATGATCTTTGCTAAATATTCATGAGTGGGGTGTTTATGTGTGTGTGCGTGCGTGTGTGTGTGTATGGTATATTGTGTGTCGTTATGTGTGGTGTGGTGTGTGTGTGTGTGTGTGTGTGTGTGTGTGTGTGTGTGCGTTTGCTGCCATCTAACAATGCTTCGTTTAAAAACGGGCCATTAGTGAGCTGTGTTCCTGCAATTTGCCAATCTACAAGATATGGGATATGGCTATCAGTTCCCAAGATAGCTCTGTGGTGGTTTGAATGTAAAATGTCCCACATAGACGCATGTGTTTGAACACTTAATTCCCAGTTGACCATGCTGGTCAAGAAGTTTAGCCGGGCGTGGTGGCACATGCCTTTAATCCCAGCACTCGGGAGGCAGAGGTAGGAGGATCGCCTCGCCGTGAGTTCGAGGCCATCCTGAGACTACATAGTGAATTCCAGGTCAGCCTGGACCAGAGTGAGACCCTACCTCGAAAAACCAAAAAAAAAAAAAAAAAAAAAAAAGAAGAAAAGAAGAAGAAGAAGAAGAAGAAGAAGAAGAAGAAGAAGTTGTTGGAGGTGGTGAAGCCTTGCTGGAGGAAGTGTGTCTCTGGGCGGGGGGGCTCCTCTTGTTCATTTCTGTCCTGCTAATGTGATGGCATAACACTGGATGTCTGCTCCTGCCATGATTTCACCACCATGGTAGACATCCCCTTGAAACTGTAAACTGAAATGAACCATTTCCTTTCCTAGGTCGTTTCTGATCACATATTTTGTCCCAGTGAGAAAGTAACTAATATAGACACTGAAGAGACCCCCCGCTCGCCGCCATCCCCTTTACTGTGTTCATGAGCCTGCCTCCTCATTGGTACTTCGATTTACTCAAAAGAATTTTATTTTATTTTCTCAAAAGGGTTGCAGTTAGCAAAACTGGGTTCCCTACCTAGTCCCCCTAATAAATAACTGAAGGACTGATTACCTAAATCAAGTAGTATCAAGAACCTGCCTAATGATTTTTATTTCTTCCAGTATCCAATCTCCTGTGTAGAGTGATCATTGGATGAGGGGAGACACCGTCTCTTTCAGTCCTAATACTTTAGTAGTGACACTGCTTAAGAGGCAAAAATGGAAGGAACAGCATGTAAGAAGACCACGAGGAGCCCCAACAATGGGAACATCATGTCCACACTAACCACAACATATTAATCCCAGGGAGTGCCTGGCCCTTCACAGACATGGAACAGTCACACAGGTAACTGTCATATTCAGACGGGCCCTCGATGAAGACCATTTAAAGCCCCAGTAGACCTGGTCTGGATGAAAAGGTCCTCGTTTTCTCTTGGTCTCCCCACTTTTTCACCACACAGGACCAAGAGCAGAGCCAAAGGAGGGATGCCAGAAATAAGCGGTTTTTAATTTGATTTTTGAGGCTGATGAGATGGCTTAGTGGTTAAGGCATTGCCTGCAAAGCCTGAGGATCCAGGTTCGTTCCCCCAGTACCTACATAAGCCAGATTCACAAGGTGGCGTAGACATCTGGAGTTTGTTTCCAGTGGCTGGAGGCCTTAGCACACCCATTCATTCTTTTTTTTTCCTTTTTTTAAATTTATATTATTCTGATTTTGCATTCATAGTATTGGTTCCATTGTCCTCCTCCCTGTCCTCCTACTTTCAAAGGGACCCTCATCAATGGGGAATGTGGGTCGTGCATTGTGAGGTTAGTCAAGAGTTCTGGGGGGTAGGCCCCAATCTCTGTGCATAATGCCCCAGCTTTCTCTCTCTCTCTCTCTCTCTCTCTCTCTCTCTCTCTCTCTCTCTGCCTCTTTATCTCTCACTCTCAAATATATAAATAAATAAAATATTTTAAAATTTTTGATTTTTAAATTTTTCTTTCAGTTTTTTTTGGAGGGCAGGGTTTCATATAGCCCAGCTATCCTCATCCTTGCTATATAGCCAAAGATGATCTTGAACCTTAACCCTTTCACCTCCACCTCCTAAGTTCTGTGATTTCAGGTGTGCACTATCCCATCAGCTCAATGTGTTCTTAAATGTCATGTGTGGGGGCATTAGTGTGTACATGTGCATGTATGTGTGTGGGTGCATGCATGTGAATGTGGAGGTCATAGGACAGCCTTGGGTGTTAGTTAGTCCTCAGGCACTGTTCACCTTTCTTTGAGGCAGGGTTTATCACTGGCATAGAAATTGCCAAGTAGAGTAGACCTGTTGGCCAGCAAACTTGATTGCCTGCCCCTCCTCCTCAGCTCTGGGATGACAAGTATGCATGACAATACCTGCCTTTAAAAAAATATTTATTTCATTTGTGTGTGTGAAAGAAAGAAAGACAGACAGAGAGAGAATGGGCATGCCATGGCCTCTAGCCACTGCAGACAAAGTCCAGGCACATGTGTCATCTGGTGCATCTAGCTTACATGGGTACTGGAGAATCAGGCCAGGGTCTTTAGGATTTGCAGGCAAGCACCTTAACCACTAAGCCATCTCTCCAGCCCCTATCTGGCTTTTCTGATGTAGATTTTGGGGAATCACACTCGGGCCCTCATGATTGTAAGATAAACACGTTACTAACTGAGCTTTTTCACTAGTCCTGTTTTGATCATTTTTAAAACTCAATCCCTTCTTGCATTCTCTCTATAATCTAGACCTCAGTGGCTTTAAAATAAAAATAATGTTTCTAGGACTGGGGAAATGGCTTAATGTTTAAGGCATTTGCCTGTGAAGCCTAAGAACCAGGGTTCGATTCCCCAGGACCCACGTTAGCCAGATGCACAAGAGGGCGCATGTGTCTGGAGTTCATTTTCAGTGGCTGGAGTCCCTGGTGCACCTATTCTGTCTTCCTCTCTTCCTCTTCCTCTCTCTCTCTCTCTCTCTCTAGCTCTCTCTCAAATAAATAAATAAATAAATTATTTTAAAAATAATGTTCCTAATTACTTCACATTAGGCAAAACTAGTGCTTTAGATCCCAGGACCTGTGTTATGGAAGATGCCTCCACTTCTGGGATTCAGGATGGGGAACAAATGGACATCCACCAGGACCATCCACCAGGCCTATTAAACATGTTACTCTACGTGTAGGTGACTTGTAAACCTAGCTGGTGGCAGTGGGGGTGGGGAAGGGGTTAAGCTCTTACTCTGATTTTGCAACTATAGAAACCTAGAGTGTATAATACACTTACGTTAAAAAATTAGTACATTGAGGGCTGGAGAGATGGCTTAGCGGTTAAGGTGCCTGCCTGCTAAGCCTAAGAACCCGATTCCAATCTCCAGCAGTTCCAATCTCCAGCGGTTCCAATCTCCAGGTCCCACTTTTAGCCAGATGCAAAGTGACACAAGGGCTCAATGCCGCACTTGACCACAAGGGGGCGCATGCATCTGGATTTCGTTCACAGCAACTGAGAGACTGCTGGCGCACCCATCTCTATCTGTCTCTCTCTCCCTCTCTCTCTGTCTGTCTCTTTCTGTGTCTCTCTCCAAAAATAAAGAAAAAGAAAAAAAATAGTACATTGAAAAATAAAATGTAAACACTCGTGCAAGCATCTGGTACTTGTTAATTGTTCATTTTTCTCAGGTCATCAATGTTACTTAAGTGTACAGGTACTCTGAGATCTTAGGTTTCTGGACATACCTAAGGCCATCATCAAAGCTCTAAGAAGCAAAGCCTAACTTTCCCACAATGCATCTGGCTTTTCGGAAGACTTGCTGCCAGCATCTGCCCAGTTCTGTGATCTCCCGCATCGAAAGTGCGTGAAAGTGCTCTTCAGGGAAGATCATCCATGGCCATAACAAAGATGGCATCAGGCCGTTCCATCTCAGCTGCCTGGAGCTGTCTCCGTGGGGTGGGAGGCCTAAGGTTGGACATTGTGACATTCACTACAGTTCAAAGCACACCATATGTCCCCAAATCTGGAGATACAATTTTTTTTTCTATATTAAAGTCCTTTGGCCTTTGAATAATGATTTTTAACATTGAAGGTATTTGTCATATGTGGTTAGTTATTCTGTAAGACTGCTCATGGGGGAGGAGTTGTTACAAGGGAAATGCTCTGTACATGATCAGAGTAGGAGATGTGTTCTGGGGTGTCTGTGAAGCACACAGGCACCCCTCCTGGTGGTCATTTGTCTCTCCCTTTCCTTCCCCAGCAAACTTCTTGCTAATTAACTGCCCCTTCTTGATCCTGGGCCCCTCATTAACCTGACCAGATTGTCCATCCAAGAGTGTGGACTTGGATCCAAATGACTTGGTGTCCTGAACAAGAGGTGGCGCTGGCCACCCTCTTCTCAATCCCTGGCTCAAGGAGTGGAGAAAGAGAGTTAGCTCTCTGCCTTGGCAGTCCCGGACACCGGCCTTTCCTGAGCCCCACGATCTTGCATCCCTCACCTTCTGGAAGGAAGATACTCCTTCTGAAACCTACAGTAAGTTCCCTTCACACCTCAAGTCGGGTCCCACTGCTTTTTGTAACGAATGCTGAGAAGAACAGTGGTGAGCCCTCTGCCTAGCCTGGGGAGGGGGTATCATACCTCAGTTGGGGAGACCCAAGCAGACACAGTGAACTTCAAATGTTCTTCAGATGTTCACACTAAAAGTGGCGTTCCCAAGGTAATGGATGTGTTAACTAGCTTGACTTAATTATTCCAGTTGGTATTCATAAGTGACATTATTTCATGCCCCATAAGTTTATATAATAAAGCCATATGACTAGCACAAATAAATAAAAATAAATGGTGTCGTCTCTTCAACTTGACATGCCCCACGATCACGTCTTCCTTGTGCTTTCTTGGTTGGGTTCTTGCTAGCTGTTTTATCAGGTCTGAAGTGTCTGGCTGTAAGCAACAAAATACTAAGTGCACACACATACAGTCTCGCTTTGCAAAAAAGTCTGCAAATCTGCAGACACTACGCTGGTTTCTCTGTGATGCCCTTGGTTTCCCTTCATGGTCCAAAGATGCCTGCCAGCACACAGCATCCATCAGAGGTACTTCTAAGCCACTTTTTTTTTTTTTTTTTTTTTTTTTTTTTTTGGAGAGAGAGACAAAGAGAGAAGGAGAGGAAGACAGATAGATGGGCACGCCAGCAGCCTCTCAGCTGCTTTGAACAAAATCCAGATGTGTGCACCCCCTTGTGGTCAATTGCAGCATTGTGTCCTTGCGTCACTTTGCATCTGGCTAAATGTGGCACCTGGAGATTGGAACTGGCGTTCTTAGGCTTAAGAGGCAGGCGCCTTAACCACTAGGCCACCTCTCCAGGCCCTTCTAAGCCACTTTTTAAAAAATTGTTGTTTATTTTATTTATTTGCAACTGACAGACAGAAAAAGAAGCAGAGAAAGAGAATGGGTGCACCAGGGCCTTCAGCCACTGCAAATGAACTCCAGATGCTGTGTCACCTTGTGCATCTGGTTTATGTGGGTACTGAGGAATGAAGCCTCGAACCCTTAGGCTTCACAGGCAAGCGCTTAACCACTAAGCCATCTCTCCAGCCCTCAGCCGCTTTCTTTTATCACACGTCTTTTACCTGACGTCTTTCATCAAGTTTATTGACCAGACCTAGTAAAAGAACCAATCTCAGGTAGGGATTAGCTTTGTGACAGCAAGACAGGCAGGATGTCACATGACCATAGGAAGGCTCATCAGAGCCCCCAGGTTCAAGGTCTTGCATGATTGCTTGACCTCAACCTTCCTCTTTCCTGTCTCCACCTTGGATCGACACCCTGGCTTTCCTACCAACTGGAAGTCAAGTTCCACGATGGTCCCAATCCCTAACCTCGTGATGTCACCATAGCTATGTGATTGCATAGTTGTGTCTTACTTATAACATTACAAAAATCCTTCCCTGTGATCTTCTCACCACCAGTTCCTCTCCCCTTGTACACTGACACATATCTGCAAAGCTCTGCTGCCCAGGTGATATCACCATGCTATACTTGTGCCACTTCCAGGGACTCCTCCAACTTCAGAATGGTCTGACAGGAGAGATTATGGGATGACACGCCACCCACCTTTCTCAGTGCCTACTGGCAAGTCAGGCTTGTTGCCTTATTTCTGCCTACATGAAGAGAGAGCGGGAGAGAGACTGGCCGATCTTTATTGTCTCCTTGTACTTATTTTTTTTGTAGGTGTGTTGTTTTACTTTTGTTGTTTTTTGTGTGTGTGTGTGTGTGTGTGTGCATGTGGTATGCATGCATTGTGTATGTATGTTTGTGTGAGGGGTGCACAGGTGTGTGCAGGCGCCCACGCATGTGTATGCTCATGCATGCAGAGGCCAGAGATTGACATTCGGTATCTTCCTTCATCACTCTCTACTTTTTTTTTGAGACAGCCTCACTCAGTAGTTCAGGCATATCTTGCACTCACAGCAATTCTCCTGCCTCAGCTCCTTGCCCCCACCACCTCCCCCACGACGGGTGTTGGTATTGCAGGCATGGGCCAGCACACCTTACTCATTTTGCCTCACACACACACTCCCAATGACCACATCGAATCCCTCTGACAAAGTGTTCTTACTACTTTCACATTGGGGCTGGACACACAAGAACTGATGTTCTTAGTAAAACCAACCCAGATAAACATCCAATCAAGTCCCTTCCGTAAGAAATGGTTACAACTCACCTGCATCAGACTGCACGACACAGGTGAGAAAGCTCCATTTAGAGCAATCTCCAAACAGTCTCTCCATGTCCTGGACACGATCCTCCTTCAGTCATCTATTTAATGTAACTTAATACCGCTGCCTTGCAGCACAATTGGGGGTGTCTGGCTCGGACCCAGCCCCCCGCTGCTCCTGGAAAGTAGAACTCCTGCCCAGACTTGACACGAAGTAAATAGTTACAGGTTTAAGAGTACAAATCAAATGCCACGGAATGTGGTCAAGCAGAGTGGTCCGCCAGCTGAAAGACCCTGCAAGAATAAGGTGGAGGCTGGACTGAGTGCAGGCCAGAGGCTGTCCGTGGACCATGGCCGCAGGAGGAGAAAAACGCAACATAAAAGCAAAATACTTAGGCTGTCACCCAACTTGCACAATTAGAGAAAAGACCAGGAACATATGGAGGAATTGGGCTTCGTGGAAAGTCCACCGGGCCTCCCTGAGCAGGGCCCACGGTGCACAGAAAGAAAAATACCTGTGCTCTTCCAGCAAGGGCTACGCGTGGCTCCACGGGCAAACCACCAGCATTCAATGTATTTTGACTCAACACATCGTACTTCCTATAGAAGCTGTAACAATTCAAACGGCAGTGCTGTCTCTTTCTGCAGTGAAACCAAGGTTTCTACTGTCTCCTTCCACTTCCCCCAGCTCCCCTGGTGAAGCAGATGTCCAGGAACCTTAGAGGAGGCACTTCGGGTAATCACCACTAGGTGGCACCCTCCCTCGTCAGGCCGCTTGGCTCCCCTGGACCACCTCCCCAGACACCACTGAAGGATGTTGGGGACGCTGCAGTGAGCAGTGAGCAGACGGGGTCAAGAGAAGGAGTATTCGCACCCCATTCTGCCACAGTGCTCCCCAGACTGATCTGTCTCTCGGGTAGTTCGGAAGGGCGCAGTTCTCGCTCATTCTGAGAAAACAGAGAAGCAGACGTTGTGTAATTTTCTCCTCGAATAACACTGATTTAGAGGCATAAGGTGAGGACCGCTTCCTTCCTATATTCATTTGTAACTAGGAGTAGCCGTGAACATCTTTACCTAAATGTGTGCTATGAGTAGCCTAGCTGCCTTGGATCTTATACAAAACTCAGGAAATTTTCCTGAAGACCAAGGTCCCTCCCTTCCTTCCTTCCTTCCTTCCTTCTTCCCCCTCCCTCCCTTCCTTCCTTCTTCTTCTCTTCCTTCCTTCCTTCCTTCCTTCCTTCCTTCCTTCTTCCCACTCTTCCTTCCTTCTTTCCTTCCTTCCTTAGTTCCCTTCCTCCTTCCTCCCTTCCTTCCTTCCCTCCTTCCCTCCTTTCTTCTTTCCTTCCTTCCCTCCCTCCCTCTTTCCTTCTTTCCTTCCTTTTCAAGGAGAGGGATGATGAGTGTCAGAGGTTCTAGCCTCTGCAAACAAACTTCATATGCATGCACCACTTTGTGTTTCTGGCTTTACGAGGGTATCGGAGAATCGAATCTGGGTCTTTAGGCTTTGCTGGCCAGCAAGCACCTTAACTGCCCAGCCATCTCTCCAGCCCCCAAGATGCATGTCTTTCCAGATCAGGGTATGGAAGCTAATGGATCCATTTCGTTTCCTTTTCTATGTTGGCTGCGAGGAAATTGCGAGGTAAATGCAGTATTCTCTAAGTGCTTGATTCATTTAAAGTACATGGTGACGTTTTAATGTTTTTCATTTCCCGATTTCCTTTATATAAAACAAATGTGCATGGGGGAAAAGACTTCATCTTTGAATGATTTCTGTGTGTAAATCCTAATTTTTGAGACACTATTTCCAACCTCCCAGATATGCTTTCTTGGAGAAGTGAAGTCACATTAAACCCTGGCTAAACGACTGGATTATACCAAAAAGATACAACTCTTGGAAGAGATGAATCCCAGGTAGTAGTAGGTGGCTGAAATGATAGAAAATAAGCAGGATAATCATGAGAACAAGCTTGGATAGCTTCTTTAACTGTCCTGACTGTGCTCATGAGGTGACCACGGGCCCTGAGGGGTGCACTGCACTCCACATGTGCCAGCTGACTAATTGGTTTCATGCCTCAGCTGAAACCACAACTGGCCTGATAACAGGAAGTGGGTATTGGTGACGCGCTCTGCTTGTCTGAGTCACTTTCCTCATTGTTGTGGCAAAGTACCTGACAAAGGTCTGTAACAGAGGAAGGAGTTATTTGGGCTCACAGTTTGAGGGGACAGTCCATCAAGACTGAGAAGACTTTAGTGACTGCTCCCTTTGTATCTGCAGCCAGAGCAGAAAAAGATGATTGCTGGTGCCCAGCTCTCTTTCTCACGTGTCCCTTTGTATTCATTTTAGGCCCCAGCCCATGGGATGAGGTCACCCACATTCACGTTGGGTTTTCCTCCCATCAATTAAACTTCTCCTAGGTGATTCTAAATCTTGTCAAGTAGACAGTGGAGGTCAGCCATCACCCCGCTCCTCACAATATGGAAGGGGCAGCCTCCCCGAGCTTTGAGCCTCGTCTGGTGTATTAGTTATGCAGTCATTGCTGTGACCAAATACCTGACCTGAAGCATCTTAGGGGAAAAGAAGTTAATTTCAGCTTGCAGTTCAAATTGACAGTCCATCATGGTGGGAACTCAAAGCAGGCGGTCCCACTCAGCACACTGAGGAAGCCGAGGGAGGCATGCGAAATGTCAGCCAGAGCTCTGCTTGTTATGCAGTCCAGGGTACTCATGTCCTAGAACGGTGTCACCCAGTTAGGAAGGTCATCCCACCTCAATCTAATCTAGCAAACCCCTCACAGACACAGAAAGAGATCTGTTCTCTGGGTGATTCTAAATCCTGTCAAGTTGACAATCAGAGATGAACCATCAGGCCGGGGTCTGGCAGCTCTGTTCTGGACAACTGGCTCTACTTTGCCTTCCTACATCTGGACCATTGGCTCCAAAGTGCTGCTGTGGGTCCAGTGAGGAGCCGTCACACCAGGGTCTGGCAGCTTGGTCCTTGACAACTCACTTGATTTTGACTCCTAGATCTGGACCACTGGCTCCAAAAGTGCAGGGCTAGTAAGTGTCTCAGTCCAAGCCCCAGGATCCCTGTAGTTCTGCCTGCTCCCTAGTCCCCATGCCACTACTACTCTGCTTCAAGTGCTACCAATGTCCCTTAATGGCATTTCTCTGGCACTGAGCCAGTTTTCATCTTTAGTTTTAAACATAGATCCATTCATTGATTTCTCCATTCTTGTCTTCCCTCCAACAGCACCATGAGGCCCCTGAGCACTGTACTATGTCTAACGGATCTGCCTGCCCTCAGCCTGCAGCACAAAACTTTGCACTCAATGAGCACTCAATGCTAAGAATGTCATTTAACCTTTTTCTCTTTAGTTTTATCAATTTTCTCACCTTTAATATATAGATTATAAGGGCTGGGGAGATGGCTTAGCAATTAAGGTGCTTGCCTACAAATCCTAAAGACTCAGGATAAATTCCCCAGAAAACATATAAGCTGGATGTACAAGGTAAGACATGAGTCTGGAGTTCATTTGCAATGTCTAGAGTACCTGGTGCACACATATTCTCTCTGTCATAAATAAATAAATTTTTAAGATATAGATTATATAGCAGTTGGGAGGATTAAGTGAGTTTTAAAACAATGTTCTGGAATACTCTAAGTACTCCGTATAATTACTATTAGACTCCTAATATGTTTCTTGAATAAAAATCTAAATGAATATTTATGTAAGAACAGGATCAATATTAAAAATTAAATAACTCAGCACCGGGGAGATGGTTCAGCCAGTAAGAGGGCTTGCCATGCAAGGATGAGGGCCTGAGGGGGCCTGATTCATCCCAAGTTTGACATAAGCATCTGCACACAGCCAGTCATGCCTGTAACCCCAGTCCTGTGAAGAGCAAAGACTGGACAATTGCTGGAGCTCTCTGATCAGCTAGTGTGACTAAAAACAGCAGCCCGGGCTTCAGTGAGAGAGAGCTTGTCTCAAAGAAACACATGGATAAGCAAAACAAGGACAACACCACACATTCTCCTCTGGCCTCTCCATGTGCATGGGGAGCACACATCTCCACACACTTGTGCATATACCGTACATGTCACAAGACCACACACCTATGCAATAAAATAAACTAATATAGAATTAAACAGCTCTCTTATGTGGTGAGTTTTCTCTTTTAAGTGCTTTCATAGTAAAGCTGTATCAACAGATATGTGTGGTAGTCATAGGTATTGTTATCATACAACATGCCTGCCAATCACAGACAGGCCGGTGACGTCACCAGAAGCACGTCATGCATGGACAGCAAGGGTCAAATTCCCTTCTCACTGGCTCTGCGCTCCTTCCTAGAAGCCAGGCAACATGATGAGTTCACATGCGGCCCAGTGGAGACAGTGACCCCACAAGCTAATGCACCCAGCATTTGTTTCCGGCATCTGCCAGAGCAGTTTCAATTAGCTTCCAGAATAGATCCCCGCCACAGAGCTGATGTGGCACTTTCCATTTAAAGCACCGTGGAGCAATTTCACTTCATAAAGCCATCCCTGCAGCTTAGAGCCCAAAGGACGCCACATTTGTGAAGATGGCAATGGCATCATTATGTTCTAAGGAGCGTCTGTAAGTCACAAACCAATTCCAAAGGCCAGTGAATCAGAAAAGTGGCTTTCTCCATGTCGGTTTTTGCAGTCATTTGAGGGCCCGGTCATAGGAGCCAGTGCTGCACACAGAAGCCACACAAAAGGTCCGGCCTCCAAGGAATTACTGAGCATTTCCCACCTGTTTGTCAGGGGATGCACCTTCCCTGGAAAGTGATGGTTCTCAGTACTCCTTTGACTTACTCTAGTACTGTGCAGATCTCCTATTCAGAAAATGACATCCTCTCACAGGTATAAGCTTCATCCCCAAGAGACAGCCCACAATACCTATCACCTAAGTAAGAAAGAGAGACTTACACTAAGAGAAGAAGAACTGGACATTTTGATTAGCACTAGAGCACTTGCCAGCGTTTTGTCCCCAGTCCACAGAAAGACAATAAAAGAAAAAAGAAAGAGAAAGAAAAAGAAAAAAGAGTCCTCAACTTGGAATACATAGATCCCAACAAGTCAATCACAGAAGCCATTTTGTCCACTTTTGTCAACTTGTCCTATCTCACTAGAATTTATTTATGAACTCTTAAATAAGGAAACAAAGAAAAAAAAACAAACCCTGTTGACTAATGCAGATCCTGAGAGATTCTGATGCCATGTGATTAGAGCTATCCAAGTTAAAAAGCAACGGTATGTGGTCACTGCTACCTGATGGAGGGGTCACCGTGACCAAAGAATCTCTGAAGAAGAGGAAGGGAGTGGAATATTTATTGAGCACCTGCCATGTGCCAAATACACACTCCCAGCCTCTGTCACTCGGTCTTCACAGGACTGCACACTGCAACAGGTACCTGCAGCCCCGCTCCTCTTGTGATGACACAGCTCGGAAAGCCAGATGCCGAGGCCTGACGTCACATAGCCTACAAGGCTGCTGAGAGCTTGAATTTAATTAGGTGGAATGTCTCAGTTGGTAAAGAGCTGGTTGTGCATGCAAGAGGAACTGAGTTGGAATCCCCAGCACCCAAATAAAAGCTGGGCATGGTTGCACACACCTGTAAGCCCAGTGCTGAGGATGCAGAGATAGTCGATCCCTGGGACTTGGTATATAGGCAGCTAGCTGAATCAGTAAACTCCATGTTCAGTGAGAGACTCTAAGCTGAGGGGGCTAGAGAAATGGCTTAGTGGTTAAGGGGCTCAACTTTGAAGCCCAAGGACCTAGTTTTGACTCTCCGGAACCCATGTAAGCCATATGCACATGGTGGCGCATGCATCTGGAGTTCATTTGCAGTGGCTACAGGCCCTGGCTTGTCCATTCTCTCCCCACATCCTCTCTCTCTCTTTCTTAAATGAATAAATAAATAATTAAAAAAATAAGTGGAGAACAATTAAGGAAGACATATGACATGACTTTTGGCCTCCACATGCATATGCACACAAATGCAGCCACGCACCTAGGAACACATGCACACACACACACACACACACACACACACACACACACACACAAAAGAAAAAAATGAATTCAAACTTATCCTTATCTCTCCTTACAGCATTTTCTTTTAACATTGAGCCAAGGTAAATTCCACAACTGGAGAAATACTGTGAAGAAAATCTATGTCATTAGTGCAGTGTATTTCAAACCAGAGTTAATATTTATTTAATTTAAAAAATTATTCAACTGCATAAACTTTCAGTTCACCAAAAAAATATGTTATCCTAGCCAATGTTTTCATATCACTCTGCTGACGAAGATATGTTTTTACCAACACGCATTTCTGGCATATTTCAGGGAACTAAACATTTATTAATATTTGGGTTTCACTAGTGTCATATGCATGCAAATTCTTCCCCCGTGTCTGGAGGGTTTTGATAAACAAGTTCACAGTCATGGAAGAAATGGAGGATGATTTCTCCCCCTTCCCAGATAAATAAAATCTCATTTTTTTCTCGACTTATTTCAATGTTAATAAAAATGAACACTTTGCCAAGTCATAGAAATCAGGTACCAAAAAGCACAAGATAAACATTATTGGTGATCTATTTTTAAGTTAATAAATATTTAAAGGTACACATTTGTTAAATCTAATCTTAAAATCAGAGCTCTAATGTATTCCCATGGCATGGATGAAACCTAATTTTAAATCACAACCAGCTTTTAAAATCCAGAAATATACTGTAAAATCAGGGCTTGTGTCTGATATGCTTTTAATATACTGGTTTACATGTATATTTCCATTCTGTTTAACTTTTTAAAACAAATATATAATATACTTTAAATATAGTATAAAAAAGCAAAAATATGAAATAGGCAGCTTGATGAATTTCCACACATGAACATATCCAAATACTCAATATCCAAATCCATATATAGCAAACCTACAACATTCCAGAAAATCCTTTCCTGCCTCTTTCCAGGCAACACTAAGCCCGTCCCAGGGAGTCATTTCTCAGATCTAACATTACAGATTGGTTTCACCTGTGTTTCATCATCATTGTCATAGGATCACACAGTGTCTGTTTGTCATCTGGCTTCTAAAATTCTTCTATGTGGCGTGGTGCATCGGTTCTCACTGTTTTTATCAGCTCCACTCCCTCCAGTCTGTTCTCCAGTCTCAAGCTCCCCTTCTTCACCTCCCAAATCCCCTTCAGCTCACCCACCACCATCCCCTACTTTGAGCTTTTCTGAGTTTCCCCAGACCCTTTTCTGTTTATGCTGCATCCTGGGTATGTGGTTAGTTTGGGGAGGGAATAGAAAATGTCAGTGCCCCCATTCTAAAGAGCCATCAACTGCCAGGACAAAGAAAACAGATAAATCATGTTGCAGTTACCCTCAAAATAGCTGGGACAAAACACCTGACCAACAGCGGCTGGTAGGAGGAAAGGGATCGCTCCTCTCTGGGCCACTGTCTTCATTTATGAAGTCTTCTGAGCTGCATGGCCCAGAGAGGAGCAATGATTTATCCCATGTCACCCAGCAGCCCCCTCTGTGCTCTGAGGGTTCCCTGAGGCCAAGTCGCCATTAAAAGGTGAGGTGATCAATGAAGAAGAAAACATGTCGCATCACGAGATTCTCATTGCCTCTGTGGCCATTCTTAAGTGAAAACCTTCAAGAGCAGATTTGAATAGTTAAATTCAAAGAGAGTAATTCAAGATGGTAAGGAAGATTAAGATATAATATCAATGGGAGGGAAATGAGGAAAGTATTTTGAGGGCCAAATTAGTAAGGAATTCAATGCCAAGTAATTAAGTGTAAGCCTGGTCCTGGAGAAGCAACAATGGAATGAGCCTTTTTATTTTAAACTGGAAAATATAAGGTATAAATAATGTATTGAGCCATTAAGTTAATCTAATAATTGCACAAATTGTGACTTATTTGTTTCATTGTACTTTAGGTTAAGTGTGTACCAAAATGGGATGAAACTCCCAGCCCCTGCCTAGAGCATTCCTTTTCAAATGTCACCACAGAGATATTCCTCAGCATGCAGCCTCCCCATTGTGTGATCTCCTAATCATGTGACCTCCCCATCATGTGACCACTCCATCTATTTGAGGGAGCCACAAGATAACAGCTTGGCCCCACTAAACCCATAGTACCTTTGCTTTGGGAAAGCTCAGACTTGACATGTACAATGGGACAAAACCAATTGTGTAATTTAGAAACCAAAGGCACACACGTGGGAAAACAGAATCAGAGAGAGAGAACTGTCTCACATTCGCAGCCCCGCACTTCTTGTGCTGAAGCTGTAGGAAGATAAGTGGATGTGTCTAAATCCCAATGATATCATGGTTTTCCCAGATTGCATTTTCACCACCCAAAGGCCCTGTGGACTGACTGATCCCAGGGTTCAAGACCACCTATCTGAGTGAGGTTCCAGCCACACTTCTTTATAACCAGCTGACATCCTTCAGGGAACTCCAGGGAGTCTGTAATCTTATTAACTAAAGAATTCAAACCCCAGCAAAGCTGAAAACCAGATGGCTTAACTCAACCCTTCAGAGGAATCCAGAGGACCCTTCACATTAACACTGTGAGCACCACATTGGGGGCCACAACAGTTAGCCCTCACCTTCCTCAGTGACTTCTGACCAGCCTCCACTTGAACCTGATCTCCTCAGATCCCCCTCGTGCACCTTCCATCTCAGGGTTCATATCTGTTACTCCAAAGCTAAGCTTCTGAGCTTCTCACAGAATGTCTGGCGTCCATTGGCTCAGAGGCTCTCTGCATACAACCCTCTTCAGCAGCCCTCAGCCCAGGGCATCCTCGAAGGCCTCCCCAAATCCTGATAGGACCTTATGCAACCATGAGCGAAATGAGAAGAGATGCTACCAGGATGCAGACTATAGGATTTGGTCCTTCTCCTAAGACAAGCCTCCAAAAAGAGTGTGTGGAGGTCTGATTAAAAGACTAGTTGGGCATTTGAATTTCAAACACGCTCTGCTGGAATGCTGGCATGTCCTCCCAAGTATGGACTAGTAAACTACTGGGGAAAGGATACAAATTTCAATTTCAATTTTATAGGAAATATATTGCAGAACAGATGGCAGTGGCAAGAAGGCTGTAGAATCCTTTCCCTGGGGCACGGCTTACGTACAACACCGCCCAGCATGGCAAGTGCTCCCAGGAGTGCATTCCCTGCACCAAAACCAGGCATGTATTGAATACGGTTTCTGTTTAGAGGAGATTTTTTTCCCCCCTTCTAAGTTTTTCTCCTGGAAGGAGGGGTAGATCAGCTATGAGTCATAGAAATTGCATTGGACTAAACGTTTCAAGAAAATGACCCATTTTCTTCGTTCCACTGCGTGTTTATCGGCCAGCCCAGGTACTTTTCACATATAAATGTAAATGGGAACCTGTGCACACACAATGGAAGATGAGTAACGAGAGATTTGTGCTCAGCATGGGAAGTAGTTCATAAGTGGGAAAATAATGTTCCTACTTCACAGAACACAGTGAGGAGTGGGATATGGGACGTTCGTGCTATGTGGGGCTTTTCCCCAACTGTTTAAGAACAGCAACAGCCACGTGTTGGTTAACTTACATGAGACTGTCCTGAAAATTAAATCCTAGGGTATCAAAGGAAAATAAGTGAGGTATTTTAGTCAAGTTGTTTTCTCTCTCTATCCCACTGAACGTGATCTCCTCTGAGCAATTCAGCAAAGGTGCAGAGTTACCTCTTTCAGCTTTGTGAAAATTGCACCATTTCTGCATTTTCCGTGCTTGAAACATAGAGATGCATTGTCTCAGAGGGTGGAAGCTGCAAGTCCAAGATCAAGGTTGACAGGACTGGCTCCTTTTCAGGGCTGTGAGGGAAGTATGTGTTCTGAGGCTCTTTAGGCTTGTAGATGGGTGGGTGTCTTCATGGTCAGTGTCCTCCCATCCATGTAGGAGGGTGGACACCAAGGAGATCAGCGTGAACACACAGAATGGATGGTCTTGTGGCTTGAGATGTGCACACAGGTCATGTCCAGCAACTTTGGTCACTCTTTTGAATCTGACATGTTGTAGATTGAATGTTTTTTTTTTTTTTATTTATATGTGTTTCTATATGGAGTATCTTGTGGATCAATTCTGTGGCACTCAACAGAACCCATCTAATTCCTTTTTACAGAAGGAAATCTCCCAGTATTCAACGTCTGCCACCTACTCACACATCGGATGTACCACACACTGCCCCAGGCCTGCTTCAATCTTCTCTCTCTGAACACACTGTGCCTTCACATATCCCTCATCTCCTCTCTCACGCTGTGCTCACCCACCTCTTGGGAGCATTCTCTCTCTATGTCATCTTAGCTTTCCTCCTTACAAGTGGAGCTTTCTCCCCCTCTTTGAAGTATGTTTCCCAACACCACATGCAATCTTCATAGCTAATTTCTTTTTCTTTGGGGTTCAACTCCTCTTGTCATCTAGGATTACTGCATGACAACCCTACAGAATGCTTCAGTCCAACTGTGTAAATTCTTTTGAGTTTCTGAAGGCATAAAAGAGTAAAAGGCTGATTGTAATGGAATTTCAATATATTTTTTAAGGGATTGATACTTTAACAAGTAGTCTCTGCCCACCTCCTTTTCTGTTCATTATTTTGTTTACATGAAATCTTTAAAATATTTCTTTTCCAAGTAAATTACGTGATGCTTAGATTTTGAGTCAAAACCAAAGACCACAAGGATTACTTACAGATTCTTTGCCTTTCTGTCTTGCCAGTACATTTTATAAACTTAAAATGAGGCTAAAAACAGCAACACAAGCATGGCGTTAACCTAGCTCTGAACATGACATGGAAAACTGAGAAACCTCAGGGAAGTAAAACCAGAACATAGATTCTTCACTTTCCCACACACGATACAAGGCAGTGGCCACCTCTTAGAGCTTTGTAAGTTCTTCCTGGCAAGCATTTGAAGTTCTCCACTGTTTAGTTTATTCGCACATGCATCAGGGGCTGGAGGGGGAAGGGGTACACCAAGGCCCCTCGCCATAGCAAATGAATGCCTAGCCAACTTTACGTAGGTGGCTGGGGAATTGAGCCAGACAGGAAGGCTTTGCAAGCAATCCACTTTAAGCACTGAGCCATCTCTCCAGTTCTGTGTGTGAAAGAGACACAGAGAGAGAATGGGCATACACTAGGGTCTCTTGCTACTGCAAATGAAGAGATTTGCATAGGTGCTGGAGAATCAAACCTGGTCCATGGAGACTTTGCAAGCAAGTGTCTTTAATTGCTGAACCATCTCCCCGACCCTCCCCATTCATTTTATTTAATTAAGAGAGATAATTTTCCACGCTCCAGCTAGCCAATAAAGCACACCACGAATTCACCTAATATCAGCGCATGTGGGCTGCAGGTATTTCAGAAGACCTGCCTGGGAAGTTGTCTTGAAGGTATTCACATTCTAGGCGAATTCATTTGGTAAAATTTCCAGCCTTGCCCCACAAACTCTGTGATGCTGGAGCTTAATGAAGTCAAGGTGTCAGTGAATTCCTCCAGTCAAGCTGAGTTCAAGATCGTTGGCACTTTGAGACAAGATGAACCAAAAACGAGCGCCACTTTTGAAAAGCAGAGTTAGAATTGGATCCCCATTGAATGCTGCTGTTGGCTTGGGCTCAGGTATTGAGAACTCTCCAGTGCTGCCAACAAAAATTTCCCCCCTTCCTAAAAGTGATTTTGTAATTGCATGGCATTTAACTTGACAAGGAAACTGTCTCCTGACTGTGACCAGCATGCTCGAGGAAAGAGCCATCACGAGGCCAGAGCAACTGCAAACCACATTTGCATTCCTCTTCAAACCAGAGTCATCAAAAAGGTCCATGCTAGCCACCATTAATCCCAGCACTTGAGAGGCAGAGGTAGGAGTATCACTGTGAGTTCAAGACCACCTTGAGACTACACAGTGAATTCCAGGTCAGCCTGGACTAGAATGAAACCCTAGTCAGTATATTTATGTAAAAAAAGTGATCTTGTCAGTCTGGCATAACTCTGATAGTTTTGCAAATCTACAATTTCTCCAACTGCCAGTGTTTAGGTTAGAAATACAACATTACTTTCTAATAATGTTAAGCCTACGTTCTACTTTACAAACCAGGGTTGGTAAATTTAAAATGGATTATTTTAACCCAGTTACTATGGACAAACAAGATCTAAAACTACGTGTGCAGCCCTATAGTTATTGTCTTTGAGGACAATCATTGAAACAACTCTACCAATTGAAGCTAGAGGCACGGAGAGATTAACTCCGCCCTGCCAGGATTACAGTTCTTGCCTCAACCCTCCACCTTCCAGCAAGGGAGATGGGTAGGGGAACAGTGCTGCTCAGGGAATTTAAGAGACTAGGATTTAAGACATGGTTTCAAATGTGACTAGTTGTGTGACACTGTGCCCAAACAGCTCAAGAGCAAACAGCCATTAAAGGGCCAGGCCCTGGCACTGGGACATGTAGCCAAAGAGACAGAGCATGCCATGTGTTCATCGCTTTTTAAACTAATTCATTGTCAATTTATAATAGAAGCAAACTTGAAACGTTGGCCCTGGTGTTTAAAATTAGTATTCCCTTTATGGAATGTCTGTATTCACCAAAATAGGCCAGAAGTAGAAATCTAATGAAAAAAAAATCTCTCAATAAAAATCCAGATTAACATCTATAGCTGACAAAAATTATTACATAGGGCACTAAAAATACTTCAGCTGCCTAGATAATATATCTAAGGTACTGAAATGATGCTAACATTAGATTCTACTTTATTTAAAAAAAAAATAACAAAAGCAACTAAATTTCAGGGTTAGGGAAATGGCTCAATTGGTAAGCCCACTTGCCATACAGAAATGGGGACCAGAGCTCAATTCCCAGCACCCACAGAAAAAGCTGGGCACGGCTGCACATGTCCACAACCTCAACACTGAGTGGTAGTGGGCAGACAAGAGGGTCTCTAGGGCTCCCTGGCTGACCAATCTAATGAAACATCTGGGAGCTTCAGGTTCAGTGAGACACTCTCTCCCTCTCCCCCCACCCACTCAAAAACATAAGGTGAAAGAGTGATAGAGGGGGACACCTCATGTGAACATATGCACAATGGGCACACATACACCACTATACACACACACACATATATACACACGTATGTACACACATACACACTCAAATACACACCCACATAGGCACACACATACACACACATACATACTACACTCACACATGCATCATGACACACACACATACACAGACACACACATACACACATAAACACACACATACATACATACATACATATACACACATAGATGTACACACACACACACACACACACATTAAGAACCCCTCTGCCAATTCAACTTAATTTCTCTTGTGATCACCTAGCAGTACCCTCAATTATTGTATATTGCATGTGTAATTGCACAGAAGAAAGCGATACAACCAGTTCCCTTTTAAAGAATGAGAACCTTGAGCCTCAGCTGCCTTATCTTTTCAATTCCATCTCCACTTTCACACAGCTTGAAAATTACCTCAGTAATTTGTGTAGGCCTAGAAAATGTATTCCCTTACATGCATTCTCATTGATGCTCATCAACGTCAAATGCCTCCCTCTTTCCACTTGTGTCCCCACTGCCTCACTTACACATTTTCCTTTAGAACCATTACACTGAATGTGCTGTCTCTACTTTAGTTACCTCCCTCTCTGCTGTCTCTATTTTAGTTACCTCATCATTTTCCTAATTCTGGAACTAGTCGTACTTTATTGAGTGAGGATTTTTTGTGACTTTTTTTTCCAGAGACTCCCTTAGACATTTCCAAAATTTGACCCACTATACTACCCCAGAAGTAACTTTAAAAAAAACAAGTTACTACAAGGCTGGACAGATGGCTCAGCAGTTAAGGCACTTGCCTGCAAAGCCTAAGGACCCAGGTTCAATTTCCCAGTAACCATGTAAGCCAGATGGACAGGGTAGTACATGCATAATTGCAGTGGCTATTGGCCCTGGCATGCCCATTTCCTGCCTCCTTTATTCTCTCTCGCTCTCTACCTCTTTCTCTCTCAGGTAAATAAATAAGCATTTTTAATTAAAAATAAATAATAAAAAGAGGTTACTATAGTGGGGATTAGGGGATGGCATACCACTTAAGTATGAGGACTTGCTTGGGTGGCCTGAAACTACCCAAGTTTGACTCCCTAGAACCTATGTAACAAGTTGGGCATAGCAATGTGTTTCCGCAATCCCAGTCATTGGGGACAGTGTGGGGGACATGAGGTCAAGGAATTGATAGGGTTTGCTGACTAGAAACAGCAGCTCGGGTTGAGGGAGAAATTCTATCTCAAGAAAGTACTCAGGGGCTGGAGAGATGGCTTAGTGGTTAAGGCACCTGCCTCCTAAGCCTAAGAATGCCGGTTCCAATCTCCAAGTCCCATGTTTAGCCAGATGCAAAGTGATGCAAGGGCTCAATGCCACACTTGACCACAAGGGGACAAGGGGTCACACACATCTGCATTTTGTTTGTAGCAGCTGAGAGGCTACTGGGGCGCCCATCTCTATCTGTCTCCCTCTCCCCTCTCTCTCTCTCTCTCTCTGTGTCTCTCTCCAAAAAAAAAAAAAAAGAAAAGAAAAAAGAAAAAGAAAGTACACAGATGAGTAATAGAAAAAATGCATCTCAGTTTCCTCTGACATGCATTTGCATGGCATGTGCACATACTACATGCTCTGTATACACAGATACACACAAACACACGCAAAAACCATTTCTATAATTTAAGAAAAAATTCGTGGCACTGTATTCCACTATCATCATTTCCAGTCTAGATGTTCAATTCAGGATTGAAAATATTGTCAAAAATGATGTACAAAAAGAGATTTTGAAAATGAATACAGTCTTTAGCCTGTCCATTCTCAAATAGAAATGTATGCCATTTAAGGTGAGAGATTTTAACAGTTCTCAAGCTGTTATGTCATTCTCAATCTGTGCTGGGACATTTTGTAAAAAATGTAAAATATACTTATGTCTTTGACAAACTAAGATAGCAGAAGTGAAAGGAATTGGGCTGGGGCAACGTAGTGGGGTGAGTTGGGTACCTGAGCCTGCACCGAGAGACCTCACACATGCTCCCGTGCTACCAGGTCTTCAGGCCTGCCTTGAGGATAATTGAGCATTAATTCAAGTGAAGGAAGCAGTGGACCTGCATAGCTTTCATAAAACATGAATGCTCCCAGCATACATTCCTCTCTCAGCTGATTTTTCAGGAAGACTATAAAATGCATAAACACAACTACCCTGAAGTAAGCTGAGTCAAGTCTATGCACTGGCCAACAAGCCATGATTAGCCTGCTAGTCTATGTGAGACAGGAATAGCAGTCATGTGAGATGAAAATAATGCTTTCACTTTAATGATTTCTTTGTCTTGTCTAACTAGTGTCCCTATTCAGACCCATGATTAAAGATGGTAATATCAAATATGCTTATCATCAAACAATATGTTCATTGTTTGGTCATTGAAGAAGATTTGAAAAGAGTATGCCCTTGGGATCTATTGAAGTTCCAGGTTTCTAAAACAATATTAAACAGACACCTGTACAATTAAAATAATAATAATAACAAATCACAAGAAATGGTAAACTACTAAACTTCCATTAAAAACAAAGTTCCAGAGCTGGATAAATGGCTTAGTGGTTAAGGCATTTGCCTGTGAAACCAAAGGACTCAGGTTTGATTCCCCATGACCCACATAAGCCAGAAGTACAAGGGACACATGATCTGGAGTTCGCTTGCAGTGGCTAGAAGCCCTGGTATGCCCATTCTCTCTGCGTCTGTCTTTTCTCACTCTCTCTCTCTGCTTGAAAATAAATGAATAAAATTTTTCAAAAGAAGTTCCAGTATGTATTAAAGAAGTTGTTTTGGACATAAAGATAACCTTATAATCCAAAATTAGAATGAAATAATTGTGTGCAGTCCAGAAAAAAAAATGTGATTTATGATGTTCAGGCTACATACAATAACGAAAATTTACAATCGGCAAATTCACATGGCAGAAATATGATGAAGTTTGTGGTTTGTTTACTTTGGATACTCATTTCTAGTGAACAGCTGTCAACTTGCTAGTTAGGACACCCTGGTGGGGAATAAAAGCTGGGTTTCAAACAAGAAGTTCCACTGGAGGAATGGGTTAGCTTAGCTTCGTTTGTCTGTGATCACTTGTTCATTCCACATGAAGCCAGGGAAGGTGAATACATGTGTCACACTCCAATGTTGTATTTATCACCCAAATAAAACAGTCTGAGCTCATGGTCCCATGCTCAGCAAGGAAAATGCACATCCATTTCTGAAGCTCCTGCTCGTGAAGGTAGTTCTAAGCTGGAGCATTCACTCTGTACTGCTTAGAGCATGTCCAAACACACAGTCAAGGGTAGAACAGCGACAGCGGTGTTTGATTTCCTGAAGGAATTAGGGTTCTGGGTAGGCTCCCCCTCACCTCTGTCCTCGTCCACAAGAAGCACAACTTGTTCTCATGCATCTTGGTTTCTCAGCCTCATTCAAAGGCATCCCATTAAGTAAGATCCAGCAGAACAAGAAGACTTGTGATCACATCTTGACAAGCCTCCTCTCATTAGTGCCTTTTTTAATCATCAAGGGTGACAACCCATGATAAGTCATGTCAAAACACGGGATCCTAAATGAGGAGAGGGAAAGTGGGGGGAAAATGCAATGGACTCCAAGAATAGATAATGTTTCTTTGCCCAATTTTGAAATTAAAGAGCAAAGAAGGCAAGTTGAGGGCAAGAAGAACTCTGAGCTAGATAGGAAGGGGTGCTCTTTACCATACCCCCACCACAAAATAAACAAGATGAGAGAAGAGTATTTCTCAGTTCTGTTTCTTTACCCCTTTTTATCTCTCAAGGAATAGAGAATTTTTCTGACATCAAGAGGGAAAAGACAAGAAAAGTCCCGCATCTCAAACTCAGGTTACCTCGTCAGTCCCTATGCAGTGAACTCTGTAGAGGTCCATTGGGTGAAAGCAGAGATAGCTGTAAGAGGAGGGGTCAGGGGAACCCCTGCCAAAGCCATCCCAGCCCATTATTAAAGGGGATTTCCATGAGGAAGTGTCCTGTGCTCACTCCATACCCAGAAGCCTTTGCAGGACCCGGAGCGCAAGAATCCGCTCCAGTTCTGATAAGGACGTAGAGAGGGTGCACATGCCAGAACACCTGGCTCCTGTTCTCTGCCGAGAAGTAGGCCTCCTGCTCTTGCAACTAGAAGGTTCCAGGAAAGCTAGGCTTTGGGGGGGTTGTGCTTTGCCAAGTGGTCGAGCAAAGCTGGGCTCAGTTTTATAAATCCCTGATGACAAGAAACAGAACTAAACTATGAAATGACGATGAGTCTGGTTCTCATTGCTGCCAACTCTAAGACAGGAGGATCCTTAAGGCCTCAAAGACAGTCAGAGAAAAGTGGGCTTGTACTTTTCTTCCCAGAGTATTTCACTAATTAAAAGATCAAGTTTAATCTGGGGGATAAAAAGCTGAAAAAAATGAATTTCCTTTCTGAGACGGGCAAGCTCTGTGTATTAGATTAGATGTGTATGTTACTTTGATAATTAAAATTGAGGTAACATATCAGCATTTATATAGCTGCAGAAACCTATCTCATTGCAAATTCTTAATAATTCAGTCAAGCAAAACCATCTGGAACTTATCATGGACTCTCCAGCCTGCATCTTCTGAGAGGACAAACCTCTGTGAACCCTGCTTGTTTTGTTTAACACATTCTTCCCTACAGAGATCCTCTGCTTTCAAGAAGCATGCCCTTCCTATTCACTTCTCAACCTGCAGCAACTGGGCATTCTTGCCACCACTCCATGGAAGACACCAGCGGCCTGGCCTGGCCTAATCAAACAGACACTTGAAACCATTTGACATATTTCTCACTTGCCCCTTGAAAGTCTCCCTTGTCTCTTCCACTCGCCCCCACACGTGGTGATTCTGTCCTTCTATTTAGTCTCCTCTTATTCATGACCAGCCACACATCTGCTGCCTTTTCTTGAAATAATTTTGTCCATCAGAAGCCCTTACCTTAATTTGTACGCATTTATGGTGGGGAGTTCTAACATATCCACTGCCTCAACCTACCACCCAGGCTTTTTCTTCCTTCTGGTCATTTTCCTTAATCAGATGCACTTGGGACACCCCTTTGGGACATAAACCAACACAGTAGGATGTGAACCAACACAGTGAGACACACAGTAGGACCAGGCTGAACAATGAATGAATGAATGGATGAACCTTTCAAATGTGTAGAACAAGGAATTCTTCCCTCTCCGGGGAACTCAAAGGCTGGGTTCAAGGAAGAGAAGGAGGAGATACCTGGGTCATGTCCAGTATCTCCCATGCAAAACCCCACGGCCACACCACGCTGCCAGTATCATCAGGAAGCTCCTCTTGTCAATGCATGTAGACACTGCACAGATGCATGCTTCCAATCCCAGTTCTCCAGTCCTAGTTCTCTAATTCCTTAATCTCCTGTTTTCTGTGGTACTACATTTCTGCCCCCTCCCCCATCTATTCATACACACACACACACAATAAAGTTGGGGACGGAATCATTCTCTCCTACATTTGAAAAGAATACCTTAAAATTCTGTTCTTTAAAGGGCTCTACTGCTTCCATGGTAGGGTTATGACTGGGTAGTTTGGTGCCAGGGAGGGACAGTTAGGCAGAGGAAGGTTCCACCATGCGAGAAGGGGCACACAAGAAAGAGGTGGTGATCCCACCTTGGCAGCATCTGAGTGACTAGAGGACAGCATTGGAACCATGTCCAGTGGAGGAAGCCACCCTGGAAGCCACTAGAAAATGAATCTCTGGAGATTCCTGGATAGAATCATAGAAGGATTTAGCCACCCGGAGGTTCCATAATTTTGAAGCCAGAGCCAGGAAAGAAACAAGTTGCTCCTTAAAATTTGTGTTTGTTTGTGTTTGTTTTGTTTGAGACAGAGTCTCCCTGTGTAGCTTTTGGATGGCCTGGAACTTCCCACATAGATGAGGCTGGCCTCGGACTTGTAGACGTCCTGCTTCTGCTTCTTGAGTTCTGGTTTTATAGGAACGTGTCATCATATCTGGCTACGTTTTAACTCTTCCCAGGCTGGCCTTAAATTCTCTAGGTAGCTGAGGTGACTGTGAACTCCTAATCTTCCTACTGCCACCTCCTTCGTGCTGGGGTTGTCACTATGCCCAGCGGTCCCTAAAAGTAATGGCTCTCAAGGAAGTCACGAAATTCATATAACTAAAAATATAGGTATAATTTTCTTGCTTTATTGAAATAAACAAATCACGTTTTAGCATGGTGAGTCTTCTCTGTTCAATTGCACTATTTAATTTGGTGAATACACTCTCCAGTATAGTGTGAGGAAATATATCTGAAGAGCTATTAAGATTTTTATCAAACATTATCAATTCATGATCCAGAAGTATGTCACATACGTGACTGAGGAGGATTACCTGAAGTAATTACCAATAGATTTTTGCTCACAGCAAACTCACAACAGGACTCTCCTACTAAATAGTCTCCTTTTTCTGTAAAGTAGAATGAAGGAAAGGGATTAATTCATGGTCTGAAAACATATCCCAGCTGGTCTCAAGGGATAGTTTCTCAACAGACATCTGGAGAATCCATTGATTAATTCATAGATTAATTAATCAGGCAGCTGTACTCTTAGGAGAGAATTTAATTGTTTGGATTAATAACCCCAGTAATTAATCCTAAAAATCACCAACCTTATAGTTGAGAAAATGCCAATTTTTCTAAACAAGCATACGAATGATAAATGTCCTTCTAAAATATTGTTGGGCTGACTTAAACAATCCCATCCCAGAACACAAGGGCTACGATAAATCCAGGTGATTCCCCAACTGGCCATGAAGACCTAACACCTCCCCTTCCCAACCTGTAAGCTCTTCCCTTCATGAAAAGCACAGGAACACTTACAGAAAAGAAGTCCCCAAGTGTGCTTACCTGGAACCTGACACATCAAAAAGCAAGTCTTGAAATATGACTCTGAATAAGTTTAAAGGAAGATCAACCATCAGCTGACACAACACATCCACATGGCTCATTTCCAAATGAAATCAATCACACAGGAACCCTTCTCAAGCACCTGGTTAGCAGGTGAAGCAGAAAAACCAGACATCTGAGTACACAGGGAGGCATGGAGTGCATGAAAGTAACTGTCGGTGCTGTTTTTGACTGGGGAAAAAGGCAAATTTAATGATCTTTAGAAACTATTCTTACAACTTTATGAAGTTTTTGATAACAGCCCATTAGTCATTGAGGGAAGGGAGATACTTAAGTCATTCTTCAAATAAGGGCGAGAGAGATGGCTCAGTGGGGAAGGCACTTGCCGCTGAAGCTGGATTACTAGAATTCCTTCTCAAAACCAAGTGTGAAGAAGTGGAAGCCATGGTGGGCTTCTGTGATCCCAGCATGCTGAAGGTGAGATGGGAGGCAGAAACAGGAGAAGTCCCCAGGAGCTCCCAGCAAGTACGGCAAAGAACAGAGCAACAACAGAGTAAGAGCTTCAGATGAAGTGGAGAGGCGGGAACTGCCCTGAAAGTTGTCCCGACCTCTGTGTGCTGGGGCATGTGCACTCCCACACTCTCACAACATACACACACGAACACTCAGCACATACATAAATAAGAAAAGTGGGTCTCAGAGAAAACAATCACCTTATTTCCTGTCAAATATATTTGTAGCAAATGAACATTACTATTCCGTAATTACGTGCATAAACAGAAACCAAAATTTTATCAGACTAGCAATTATGGCCATAACCACAGACTACTGGGTTTAATAAACCTGAAACTGAAAATAGACTTGTTAATTCATTTTTAAGATGATACTAAGTTAATGCTTGGGAATATTGTAGAAGGAATATGTAGAATACTGTATACATTTCCAGTGTACTATGAATAAACATACAGGCATAGATCATAATTTGGTCTATATTGTAACATATTGCTCAAAAATCGTTAGAGAAAAGCCACTAAAAACAACAGAGGGGAAAAAAAGAGAAAGAAAAAGAAGAGGAAATAAGTATGGAGAGAAACATAAACACAGCATGATCTTGGCCAAGAGGGAAAGGTTAAAGATGATAAAAGAAATACTAAAATAATCTAGTTTTCTAGACAGCTTTTAATTATTTTTACATGGTTGTGGGCAACTTACTCAACTATAAGCCCGGAAAAGATAGATGAGGTCATAATAAATGCATATAATAAAAATAGAGTATTCTAAGCATGTTATTCTGGCCTAATCCTGGCCAGCCCAGAACACTTTGCTAAAGACTCACTACCACATTCATATTTGTGTTGATATCAAAATCACAAGAACTGGGCTGGAGAGATGGCTTAGCGGTTAAGGCACCTGCCTGCTAAGCCTAAGAACGCTGGTTCCAATCTCCAGCAGTTCCAATCTCCAGGTCCCATGTTTAGCCAGATGCAAAGTGACACAAAGGTGCAATGCCACACTTGCCCACAAGGGGGCACACACATCTGGATTTCATTCACAGCAGCTGAGAGGCTGCTGGCGCGCCCATCTCTATCTGTCTCCCTCTCCCTCTCTGCCTCTCTCCAAAAATAAATAAAATAATTTTTAAAATATTTTTTAAAAATCACAAGAACAGGGCTGGAGAGATTGCTTAGTGGTTATGGTGCTTGCCTGTGAAGCCTAATAACTCATGTTCACATCTCCAGGTCCCACATAAGCTAGACATATAGTGATGCAAGCATGAAATATTGCATATGCACACAAGGGGACACACACATCTGGACTTCATTTGCAGTGGCTGAAGGCCTTGGCATACCCATTATCTCTCTCTCTCTCTCTCTCTCTCTCTCTCTCTCTTTCTCTGTCTCAAAATAAATTTTAAAAAAAGCACAAGAACAGTCTTGAGTGTAGAGTTCAGTGGTAAGACACCTAACTAGTATATATGATTCCCTGAGTTTGGTCTTCAGAATTGAATTTTAAAATCTAAGAATAGGGCTGGAGAGATGGCTCAGCAGTTAAAGGTGCTTGCTGGCTAAGCCTGTCAGCCTGGTTCAGTACACCAGCACCCATTTAAAGACATGCACAAAAGAGCACTTGCCCCTGGAGCTTGTTTTGTTATGATGAGAGGCCACGGTGCACCCATTCATAGTCTCTCTCTGTCTTTTGCTGACAGATAAATATTTTGTAAAAATCTAAGAATAATATTGTCTTACATATAGAGTACATATTATAATAGTTTTCCAGGTAAGAAAACTAAAGTTTGAAAAATATGAACAGCTTGCTGAGGAATAGAAGTTTCAGCCACTACTACAGATACGTGGGTAGTGAGGGCACCTAGCCCAGGCCACGTTCACTTTAGGGACACAGAAATTCACGTTGCTAAAGCCCTGAGTTAAAATCTGAGTGCCACTCACCAATTCTTGGGAAAGCGGTTATCAGTTTGACACTGTTAAGTGTGTGTTTGGGGAATAATAGGATCTATTATACATGCTTGGTGTGAGCATTGTCATATCTTGCACACATATCTTTGGGCACAGTGTTAGTATCAGCAATGTTCATTACTATAATTATTTAAACACACACACACACACATAAAACCAAAAACAAGAGTTCCTAGTTTGGGCACACATTTCAAATGTACTGGGGAAAGTTTAAAGAGCTGCTAATGGTGGAATGAGTCTGATAGCTAGCTTAATTCTCAAGATGTCCTGTGACACAGTGGTCTTCTCACACAGGGTAAGTTCTAAGAGTTTATAAAAATTATTCTGCCATGTAGAATGCATAGCTTTACGAAGCTTCTCACTCCATTTTTTGTCAAGTTTGACTTTGGGTTGGAAAAGTGTGGATAGGCTGAGTAAACACTATGATAAACAGAACCATCACATTAGGAGCACAGCGCAAGATACCACCTCTGAGGGAAAACACACACCCACACCCAACTATTTAGAGCCACTCCTGTGTTACTTAAAGTTTTCCTCTGGGGCTCCAGAGGGCATCTCAGGCTCTGGAATCACCTGAGGACCCCCAGCAGAAGGGACTCTAACTTTCCTTATCTGTTCAGAGAAATGCTTCTTGGTGATAATTCTAATTAACTGATTTGCAATGACAAGTGTCTGAGTTATCTTTCTCCATAGCCAGCTGAAGTTTGGATAGACTCTGAACTCTCCACCTGATTGAGTCCCTCTCCTATCTTTCTTTCTGTTTTAGATAGGCAGTCAGGCAATTAGTTGGTTTGTTTACAGTGCAGGGGGTGGACACCAGGGCTTCCACCCACTAGGCTACATCCTCAGGCCTGGTTTCCACGATTGAAAAGACTTAGAAGAATCTGTTTAATAATATTCCTTAACGTGAAAACAGTGTCCTTCCTTGCAGCAGACTGGATTAGATGAGCACGTGTAACATCAACTCAGGCTCATTTAGCTCTGCTGCTCAGAAGTGGGTGTAATTACAATCAATGACATTGCCTGTAAACTGCGTTATAATCTCATTTTACTTTCCATCTTCCCTGCCACTAAAACCTTTGGCAAGATATAATCATAAAGAGGCACAGACACTATTGCATTGTCCTATTTCTGTTCTCTCCTAACCTCTGGTCAAGTTTTAACAAGCCAAGAAAGGAGCAAGATATAATAAGTAAGGGGAGCCGGGTGCTAAGACCGAAGTGTGTGGATAATTCACCCATGGCCTAATTAACGCTGGTGAATGGAAGGACTCATTGGTGTAGCTTCCTCATTTATGCCTGTTGCTGCTTCTTTCTTTTTTTTTTCTTTCTTTCTTTCTTCCTTCTTCCTTTCCTCCCTCCCTTCCTCCTTCCTTCCTTCCTTCCTTCCTTCCTTCCTTCCTTCCTTCCTTCCTTCCTTCCTTCCTTCCTTCCTAACTTTATATTCATAGGGATAAGTTTGTAAAAATGTAAATAGACTTTCCTGCAAAGGAAGCTTTCCCTAGACCTGCTTCTCCTGGGCTCCCTGCAACAGCTTTCCCTACCTCTTTCTTGCTCCATTAGAGCTGTCTCTTCATTGAATGGCAGGAGAAACAAAACCAAGAGACAAAAGAAGGCCCTAGGGGAAAGGAGCCATCCCCCTAGCCCGGGACCATGTTTGGAAGTAACCACCATTGTGCCTCCATGAATTTAAAGGGTGTGGCACCCCAGAAAACCTTTCCAGTTTTAACTGTGTTTGGTTTTACACAATCGCCCCATTACCCTCCCCTCAGGATGGAGACATTGGAGGGATGTCACAAGATGGAAGGCGTGGTTCTGGAGGGGCCACACTTGCCCTGAGGGGCCACACTTGCCCTGACGTGGCCCAGAGAGTCTGAGCTGTGGGCTCCTGGAGCAGGTGCTGCTGCCTCAAGGGTACAGACAGCTGCACACGTGGCTGCCCCTGCTTGTTTACCACATAAGACCTTTTCCAAAAATGTAACAGCAGTCCTTCTATTCTTACTCTAAGCACAATAAGTCAAATTAGTGTAAACATCCTATTTTTAAATTAATGCAATTTCCATTTTAATGGAAAACTTAGTAGTGTGGTTTCCAGACACATGGCTGAGCTGAATTTTGCCTAATATATCCATCCTTGCATTACAAACATTAAAGTGTTAATTGGTCAGAAAGACAGGTTCAAAACTATGTAGAAAGTGTCATTTGTTCAGGGAGGTCAAAGTGACTTCTTAGTGAATTTTGTTAGAATAAACAAGCAGAAGGAAAAAGAGAAATCTGAACTTGAATATGGGTTGACCCCACCTCCGTGGTGTGGCCCGATGACCCAGCATATTCTCCGTGGCAGTCACAATGCAGGTCCTCATGCAGGCACATGAGGGTTGCTGGACAGTCAAGCATTACATATAATGGAGGAGCTCATTGCACAGGAGTTATATCTTTTCTTCTAAAGCCTTCTTCTTAAATAGGTAAAATATTTCCCAGTTTATACACGGAGATAGGTATGTGCCTTTTAGGGTATAAATGCCTCTTTCTCTTCTCTTCTCTCTCTCTCTCTCTCTCTCTCTCACCTGAAAAAAATCAATAAAATACTTAGAACTATTAAACCCTCAAATTCTGGCTTTTGCTCCACATAACGTGGATAACTAAATCCCTCCCTTCTCCACGTTTCTAATTTAGCATAGCATTTACACACCCTCTAAGAGCAAGTGAAGTTCATATTTGCATCTTCTTCAAAATGTGCTGGCATTTGGCTAGATTTTTAACTGCAGTTTGGCAACCCTGAACAGTCTATTTGAAGACATAAAGAGATATCTGTTCAGTTTCTGATTCTGAGCCCATATAGATATATGTATGCAAGTGTAGGTTTAGAATGCCTGTGTTGATTACATTGCCACTGGGACAGAAACCAGGGGTGTGCCAGGTAAAGATCCAGAACTGTTATTAGATCTCATTTGTTGAGTGCAGGCTATGTGGTAGACACTGATATTCATTCCATATTTAATTCTCGGAGCACTAATACCAGCTGCTAACATTTACTGAGAACTTTCCATGTGTTAATTTATTCTAAAAAACTTTTATGTCTGTCAAATTACATGATGCTGTTGGTAGAGCTGGGATTTGGACCCGCATAGTTGGGCACCAAAGTGTAGGCATGATCTACAGACTTTCTAAGAAAAACTACCAGCCCAGCCACACAGACACACACAGACACACACAGACACACACACACACACACACACACACACACACACACACACACACACAGTGAATGGCCAAGCGGGTGTGTGGGCCAGGTGTCAGGATCAGCTCTCAGCCCTTCAGGTCTCACAGTGGCTGTGTTAGTTTTATCGGAAGCATTATGAGAGGAAAGGCAAGGTTGGTCTGTGAAAAGCAATGACGGGTGAAAGTGGAAAGAAAGGTAGACACTACGTGGAAGGTCTTCCAAATGTCCTTCTGGGTGGACTCACCATGGAAATGACTGTTCAGACTTTTGCAAGTCAAAGTCGTGACCCTGTTGACAATGTTGCCGGGGCAACAGGCATATAAAATAGATGTGAGGAATTTAGTAACAGGACTCAGCCATGAAATCATGTGCATGTTGCAGTGAGTCAAAGTACTAGAAGAAATGAGTACCAATGGTACAAGAGGGGCAGTGCAGTAGCACTTCCTACACTAAGTGGTCCTTGTAAGTAATACAAGAACCTTGTGTTGATACCCAAACTGAGTTGTGGTCACAAAAGCTGTTTCAATCTCATATTGTGGGTTAAGAAAAGAAATTGACTCAAGAAAGTGGAATGATTCATCGAAGCCAGACGATATTGTTCATATTGTATATTTGTGTAAAATAGTTGAAAATCAATTAGATGCTGTGGTAGTTTGAATATATGTCCCCCAATATATTCAGTGTTTTATTAGTTATAATTTGCATCTGCAATCACCTTGCTAGAGGCAATGTCACTGGGGGCCGATCTTAATGTGTGGTGGTGGGTTTGAGGGCCTAGCAGGAGTTCCTGAAGTGTGCTGTGTGACTTTTTGGCTGTAGTTTTGCTCTGTGTGCTGTGAGCCTGGTTGGCTTTGCTCTCTCGCCTGGTCCTGTGAAGGCAGTCCAGCTTCTTCTGCCATTATGGAACTTCCCCTGGATCTGTAAGCTTCAATAAATAATATCCCTTCCTCCATAAATGTGCCTGGTCTGGAAGTTCATCTCAGCGAACCTGAAGCTGTTTGCTACAGATGCATATCTATGATCCCATCAAGACCTGTTATTGTCATATAATGATTACTCTTGAGACTCAAGAGGAAGGGCTGGGGAAAGAGTTCTGTGAGTAATAGCACTGGCTGTGTAAGCATGAGCATCCAAGAGGGCCTGAGACCAACTGAGTTCAATCTGCAGCCCACACATGCACAGCTAGGCATGGCCTTGGGGACTTTGTTATAGTAACCCAAAATAGACTAAGAGGTAGAACTTGCAAATGTTGCAGGAGAAAAATGTTCATTTCCATGCCAGAAGGCATATCCTCATTTGTATGTTAACATATCCATCAGAGCATGAGAATGGCTACTATTTTAACTTTATTTACTCTGCAAAAATTTGGATTTATTATACGAGATATTTCATTATAAAACAGAATGTCTATAGAAACCATTGAAATAAAATATTCTTACCAGGAATTACACTTGCTGTAGGTATTAAGAATACATTATTTTGCGGAAGAAGGGGCGGACAGAATGTAAGAGCCACAGGACAGGACGGGAAGCAGAGGACTTTCTCCCCCTCACTGATGGACTGTTGGTCTCATAATTCGTAACCTACAATTACATGGTGAATACAGAAATCCCACTAAGGGGGTCTCAGTGGAGTGGGGGGGAGGGGAATGAGGGTACCAACACTTGATGTATCCATACAAAGTTTCTACATAATAAAAAATACAAATAATAAATAAATTCACCATCAAAGTGCCCACATATTCAATGTCCATGGACGGTTCCATCTCTAGCTTCCAGAGGGCCACTTTCTGGTGAGATCAATGCATGTGTGAGACAGGGTGAGAGAAGAGAGAAAGCTTAAAAGAGAGAAAGATCAATTTTTAATGTATTCTCCCTTAACACGCCAGGATTAGATCTAGTTTTTGTAACCTTATTTAACTTTAGTTAGTTCTTTATCATCCACATAGCAGCTTCAGATGCAGCAACAGGGAAGGTTATTGTGTAAGAATATGAATTTGGGGGAAGACATTCAGCCAGTCATTAATGCCTCTCTCTGTTCTGTCCTTTCCAGTGACGACTAATGTCGTAGTCCATTCATATGACAGTAGCGAAATGACATACACTGCATAGATCATAAACAATAGTAGCTTGGGGGGCCTCTCCCCTCCCTAATGAGCTAAATGGCAATTGAAGGTTGCTAGTGGAGGGAGTCGTGTCCTTCTGAGGCACAGCCATTAGGAGGAGATGAGAAGTAGGAGTACAGTGAGACAGAGGGGAGACAGGAAGCTAGGGAGACTAATATGGGGTACATGTGACCAAAATGTAATATTCAACTCTGAACATGTTCAAAAGTCTATAAATCATATTTAAAAATTGAAAAGAATGATGCAGCAATGAAAAAGACAGGGTCTTTATCTTTTGAAGTATGTAATCAAGCAAAGAAGACAAATGTTAAACTAATAATCACACAAACAAATACATATTCTAAAGCTCTATAACTAAATCTAATGGGAAATATGATTTTTAAGGGACTGATGTTACAATCAACCTTTCAGGAAATGGCTGTTTTTCAAAGCTCAAAATAACATACAAAGCAGTAGGAGATCCTGTGTTCATTAGTTCCCTTAATCCTGAGTTCCTTCTTGCAGCATATTGGACAGGGAGAAAGACAGGAAGCAGAAAAAAATGGAACAATGATAATGTGTTTTTGCATTTTGGCTTTTAAAAAACATTTCATTTATTTACTTATTTTGAGAGAGAGAGAGAGAAGCAGATAGAGGGAGTGATTGGGCATGCCAGGGCCTCCAGCCACTGCAAATGAACTCCAGATGCATATGCCACATTGCACATCTGGCTTATGTGGGTACTGGGGAATCAAACCCAGGCCCTTAGGCTTTGCAGGCAAGCGCCTCAAACACTGAGCCATCTCTCTAGCCCTGCCTTTTGCCTTTGACCTCATGAATTGGCCTTTAATCTATTTTATTTTTGCTGCTCTGGGGCATTTTTACATAATCAATACATCTTATATTATTTGTAATACAATTTATTACAGTGTTATAGCTAACACTTTAACCACCACGATTAGTACAGAATGTGGAAGAAATTATAATTTAAAAAAAAAATCTAGGCAATGTGAACTTAAAGAAAGATCATAGTGTAGCCAGGTATGGTCACTGTAGTCCCAGCAGAAGGATTTTGAGTTTGAAGCCAGTCTGGGCTACAGAATGTGTTTGGTGCCAGCCTGAGCTGCATTCCGAGACCTTGTCTCAAATGCGAAGAATAAAAATGATCATGGTGACGCTGATTGCTTTGCAGGTGGACTTCAGACAGCAATCCCCTGTTATTTCTAGAGAGCCCTTTCATGCTAACACCAACACAGCTATTTCTTCTCCAGTTCAGTTTGCCCTTGTGGAAGGCACGGGCATTTTAATTAACTTTATCTAAAAGTGAAATTTCATAAGATTTGGTGTTTTTTTTTTTTTGAATGTATATACAGTAGGGTTTCTCCCCATCCATTTAAAGCAAGTAAAGTATTTCTGTTTCCATAGCTTTCCAGATACACACATCTTGACAAATTGGTTTGTGATGATATGAGAATAGGCAGTTTGCCCATAATTGGAAACATTTTGCCAACAAGCCACAGGCTGCCAAGAGAAGCAGGGACGGGGTTCTGAATATGAGAGGATGATCCCTATGTAAATATCAGGGCTCCCTGGCCTTTCCATAGTGAGGACTCAAGGCTCTATGATTGGCAGGTACCTTAATTAATCATGGTGCCACGTGATGGCCAACCTTAGCGCCGCCTGCTATCTCGGCTCTGAGCTCCTATTCACTTCCCACCCCATTCTTTTTTTGTGACCCATTTCATTTTGTCATGACCATGTTGCTCAGAGCTGAAACATGAAGAAATGTTGATGTTATTTACAACTCGTCTCTTATCCCACTGGATTTATATCAACACTAAATTTTTACTGTTGCACTAGCTGTGTTTAACATTCATGGTGTGCACAAATCTATATATTTTCATGCTCAAATTAAGATAGTCCTAAAACTTAAGAAAAAATCAAAGTTCTTTAGAAATTCATACAATGTAATTTGTATCCAGGTAATTAAAAGACCAAGCTAACAATTATTTTATAATTGACAAAACAATGGTGGGTTTTCCAATTTACTTTTTAATTTACTTTATTTACTTTTATTTACTTTTTTGCATGTATATGCATGTGTGGTATGCTTGTGTGTATGCGTGGTGATTCAATTGTGTGGTATACCTGTGTAGAGGCCAGAGGTTAACATTGGGGGTCTTTCTCAATTGTTCCCCACCTTAGTTTTTGAGACACTTAGGAAGGGAGAAAATTGCTCTTCTTTCTGAACACTTTTTCATACCTGTAAGGGGTGATTTCTTATTCCACAATAGTAATTTCTTCAGTGAATTCCTAGCGGTCCGAGACAGTGAATGCAAGAACACTTAGTTGCTTTCTCGGTATGCATTCGTGTCCATTACATAAAGTTCACCAGAGACTCATCCCAGCTTTTAGGAGCAAAATCTTACTATCTTTGGTAAGATTAATTTTTTACTTGGGGCATATATTTTCTAACTTAGCAGTCACGAGGAAAAAAAAAAAAACGTCTACACTCTGAATCCACCAGCCTCCTCCTTCCCCACCTCCATTTCCTCTGTTAATACTTACAGTGGCATTTAAAGTTATCTCTGTAGCTCTCCTTTTGAACCTGCCAAAAGTTTAACAGTCCTCCACTGGCCTCCATCTCTCTCCGTAAGAGATCTTTCATCTCAGCACTGCTATGACAGTGTCCACATTCTTACATCACTATTAATGGTTCTCAGTCCCTCACTCGCCCCAGCATACCTCCCATAAATAAGAAAGAGTGGGTAGTCCAAGTGAATGAGGCCTTAGGGGTTGAGGGCAATCACGTGAGTAAACAGGAATGGGTATAACTCTTACAAGTCTCTCCTTCCTCCAAGTACGGCTGTGCTCATATATTTATACACTCTAAAGTGTTAGCACCGTTGACTTGCTACATCTATTTCTACCAGAAGCTGATTCTCTGTAGTCACCAATGCATTTTCTCTCAAGCTCCCCTTTCATTTCTATCACAATTTCTAATAAAGGTTTTATAGTTGATACCACATCTGCCAAGAATAACACACGAGGTACATCTTGCTAGGCACTCACAGAGCTAACCTAATTAGTGGCCTGAAATACTCTAAAGAAAGATATATGTCTCCACTTATTTATTTGAAGAAGGCATAGCATAGTAACAAAATACAGAGGCAATGTTAATGCAACTATTAACTTAGGAGTGATAAGATGCTATGAAGAATCAGGACAAATGCCACCCAAAGATGACATGGTTTCTGGGCATCACTGACTGGTAAGAGGAATTGTAGGTTTGAATCAGTCAAGGCAAGGACATAAGAGAAGTGTGGGAGGAAGGGGACATGAGCTCTGTCAGGCTAAGCAGCATTCCAGGATTCCAGGGCTGTGCCCTTTGATATCTGAGAAGGAGCACACATGGGGACAAGTGACAGAAGATGAGTGAAGTCACAGTGATGAATGAAAACATCCTCTTATTATAATTGACATCATGGGAGAGCCAATGGCAGCTTATACCGCTTCTGAACCTCCCACAAAGGTCTGGGACGTGCTCAGCAGCTGTTTGCTTAGTGACTTGTGTTTTCATAATCATGAAAGTATCTGCTGAGAGCCAAAAGAAAAATAAGAAAAAAGTGAGCTATATCAGACAAATCAGAGGAAAGGCTCAGGAGGACACTGCCATTGAATTTTACAGTATTTTCTTACATGAATACATCATACATACATACATACATACAAATGTGTATTATGCATATACATACATACACATGCATATACACATTTGTATTAAGATCAATACTCTGAAATATTCTAGAGCATTTTAAAGTCTTGTAAAATTTGGTAATACAGAACCAGGCATGGTGGCACATGCCTTTAATCCCAGCACTTGGGAAGCAGAGGTAGAAGGATTGCCATGAGTCCAAGGCCACCCTGAGATGACATAGTGAATTTCAGGTGAGCCTGGACTAGAGTGAGACCCTACCTCAAAAAAAATTGGTAATACAAATGAATATTTTTAAAAAAGTATATTTTAGAAGTGCTATAGTGCTGGAATTTGCTATGTAGCCTGCTGGAGGAGAAAATTCTCCATGGGCCTTAACTAGCAGTGGAGCCTGTAAGCTACACAACTAGCCCCCCTCCCCCAGGCAAGATGCCCTCACTAACGCTGTCTGTCATGAGTGTAACGAACCGATTTCTAATTCAACTTGAGGCTCTTTCCATGGAAGGGAGTTAATTAATGCCTGATACTGAGATCCTAGCCAAAACCTATTGCTGGGAGGGTCACAAGTTCTAGTGGGGAAGTCACTACTGTTATTCAACTGAGGAGATCCGTTCTGCTCACCAGATTGTCCTCTGTATGGATACTTACATCTATGCACATATAGACATTAGTGCTGCTCTCAGTCTTGATTAGAGACATCTTTCTTTTCAAATAGTGGTGATGGCTGGGGAGACTCAAAACTCATCAAAGTGCTGAGAAGAAGTGACAGCTGAGTGCTCAGCACTTAATGAGACATCTCTATCTTACCTTCCGATGGCTCAAGGCTTATAGTGGAAGAGGTGGCAAAAAGAACGTAAGAGCCAAAGGATGGGGGAAAGAGTGCTTTGGAACACTGTCTCCTAGTCATAAAGAGGTCATTGTGGTCATGGCTTCTTCTCTGTAGCTGTTGTTGTCATGGATAATCGAGAGAGAAAGAACATCAAAAATGTAGAAATAGAAATAGTAGGAAAAATGTGGGAGTTCAGTGGAGGGACAAAGAAGAATGGTGGGAGGGGATTATGTCAATTTTTCAGGTTTTATTTTAGAATAAATAAATGGGGTTAGGTAGATTGTTCAGTGGTTAAAGATGCTTGCTTACAAATCCTGATGGTCCAGGTTTGATTCACAACAGCAGGAGGTCCAGATGTGTTCATATTTTCTCTCTCTCAAATAAAAATAAATAAATAAAAATTTAATAGGTAAAGGAATGTTTTAGAAGTAGAAGAATATGCAATAAAAGGAATCAAGTTTTTTTTAACCTAATAAATTTCGGTAAGGTAAATTGCTGTGTGTGTGTGTGTGTGTGTGTGTGTGTGTGTGTGTGTGTGTGTTTAACTCTACTTTTTTACATGATTGAATTTATTTCATTCTAGATCAATGGAATCCTTCCACAAATTTCTGCCCTTCATTTTGCCACTCTGGGGCAGAATGGCAAGCTGTCCTGACACCAGTGATGAGCAGTTGATCATTTTGGCGTGGAGGTCCCTGCACAGAGCTTCCTGGATCCTTCTGATGAGAGTTACATGTATCTTTCCTATGCTGGCCCTCACGCAGTACCAACTGCACATGTGGATGGCATGTGCCGGCTCTTTTTCATCAGTGAGAATGTTGTTCTTTGACTCTCCGAACAATTAGCTGCCACAATGACAGCAGATTGTAGCAAAACAAAGCGGGTATATTTCCTATGTGATGGATCTTTAATAGGTTTTAAATAATAAAAATCACAATGTGCCAGGCTCAAAAGCATAGGAATTACATTCCCCTTGTTTAGAATGTAATCCAAATTCCCATATTAATTCCATGCTGTGTGCTTAAATCTTAGTTCACTGAGGCTTACTGATTAGATCAGATACATCTTGTAGTATTTCTTTCAATATCTAGCTAACGATGGTATTGGATTTAGCAACAATTCCCTTCAGAGCCCCAATATGGCATCTGGAGAAACAGCTGCTCAGCTTCCTGCCAGAGAAATATTCATGTAATGAAATGTCTATGTTTAAAACTAGTTATGGATTTTATATGTCCCTTTTTTTTGCACTTAATGAAAGGGCATGTTCCTTTAAGAAATCATTAAGGATTTTAATGTTTTGTTATAGTTTCATTTTGCATAACAAGATTTCTTCACTGGTGATGTCACCAAGATCCTCACAACACACCACATGCCTGAAGCAAATGTGTTTTCTAGCACCTGTGAAGGTCACTTCCCAGCTGTACATGGTGGTAGGCATACAGGACATGCATGCACACAGGACATGCATGCACACAGGACACGCATGCTGCTCCCATACAGGCAGGTGTTGTTATTCATAGAACGCTGGGCCCGTGACCATAGCATGGATCACCCAGACGCCTCACCTAGCGCCTAGCGCCTAGGTAATCAAGGACATGTTTTCATAGATTTGTTTTTTCCCCTTAATTAGAACTGTTCACTTGGGATGCAAACTGAAGAGGAAAAGTTAGAACAATCACTTTTTAAATTTTTGCTTTAATTTAGTTAAGTGGGATGTCTAACACTTCTCTTTATCACAGAGTCTCCTACTGAGTCCTTTGTGTGTGACAGGTCCCTTTCCTGTTGCCCTCCACCAACTTCTGACACATAAGTGGATATTTTTGCATTTCAAAGTGGTGTGCATGAGTGCATGTGTGTGTGTGTGTGTGTGTACTTATTCATATGTGTGTGGTCACACATGTGTGGGCAGGTGTATGTGCATATGGAAGACAGAGATTGATACCAGATGTCTCTTTAAATGCTCTTCATCTTGCTTTTTGGGACAGGGTCTCTCACTGAACCTGGAGCTCACTTATTCTGCTGGATTAGCTAGCCAGGGAGCCCCAGGGATCCTCCTGTCTCCATCTCCCAAGCACTGGAATTGCACCTCATACCATTGTTTTAATCAGATGCCCCCCATGAACTCATGTTTTCTGAGTGCTTGATCCCTAGTTGGTGGTAATTTGGGAAGTGGAGCCTGACTTGAAGAGGTGTGTTGTGGGAGGAGAGCTTTCGGATATTATAGCCAGCTCCCCCCTTGCCAGAGCCCAGCTCATTCTCTTGTTACTATTTTCCACGTGCTGTGGCAGAAAGTGATGTCCAACCTCTGCTCTCCCACCTTCTTCCCATCATTAAGAAGCTTTCCAGTCAAGATTGTAAAGCAAAATGAAGCCTTTCCTCCTAGCAGCCACTTTTGGTTGGGTGTTTTGTCCCAGCAATATAAAAAATAATAATAAAACCTAAGACACTTGACTCAGGTCTTCGTGCTTGCACAGTAAGCACTTTACTGACTCAGCCATCTCCCCATCTCCATTTGGGGGCTCTATTTACAAGGATATTTATATTATCTTCACTCAAGTATAAGAGTCACTTGAAGAATTTCGAGGGGGAGCTGTCTTGGGCAAGTCCAACACAACATGGGACTTTTCTCAACTGCTGTCTACTGGGCTTGTTAGCACACCTTCCGCCACATTCATCTGTACACTATCCCCCCTCTGTATACTATCCCCCCTCTCTAAGACTGAGGTTCCTCCAGCCCAGCTGGATCCCAACAGAGGGCTCTTCTCAGTGGCTAGCTCTTTAATGATCTACTAATTCCTGTATCTTCAGTGTTATCTACCAGCCCCTCCCCTTGCCATCAGTACATAAGCCTTCTCAACTCAAACAAAGCTCGCCTCTCAGCCCCTCCTCCAGCTGTGGCTATTCCAGCTCCCTCCCCTACACAGCCAAGCATGTTCCAGGAGGCTCTCTGTGGCTGCTCACCTTCCACCTTTCCTGGAAAGTGCGGTTCCCTCTTGCCACTGAAACTGCTTGCCTTGGGGTCTCTGATTGTGCCATCTTATGTGGGCTCTATCTAACGGGTAATGTCCAAAATCCTCCAGTGGATTGTTTTCTACTTGACCTTATCTTGGCCTTTACATAGCCTGTGAACTGTCCTTTCATCTTTGGTGATTGCCCACTCTTGGTTTTGTCTTGACTCCCTCACATCAGTATTATTGGTGTGGCAATGTTCAACGCTCATCCTTTCCTCTCCTCACCCTGTGTACTGTCCCTTAACCAAAATCCATCACTGTGATTCTAATTAGCATATGCCAATGATCCCACCCCCAAGGCATGCGTATGCACATCTTCAGAGCTTATCTTTTTCTACAAATAGAGACATGTATGTCATTCCCAATTGCACAGCTCCCATGAAGAACTCAAAGTCAACATGTTCAAAATGGAGCTCATTAATCTTGTGCCTTGCAAACACACACACCTTATCACATGTGCCATGTATGAATGAGTGGCACTGTCCCTTCCCTGTCTTTTTCCACACATGCACTGTCAACCAGGAGCCTGTGAGGAGGAAACGCATCACATGTCAAGTTCATTTCTGTTTAAAACAGAGCTGGTTGTTCCCTCTTGAAGTTCTCACTCTGGACAGCATTTTTGGAGAAGATAGAGGGACAAAAAGAGGAAGAACTATTTTTTTTTCCTCCTTGGCTGGAGGAAGACAAGAGGTAGGTTACTAAAATAGTTCAAAGCAGGGCTTTAGCCCCAAGAAAGCATCACTTCCAACATCTGCTACAACTTTAAGGCAAAGTGTAAGTAGCACTTCCTTCTCATAGATCTAGGACAGAATTAGAAAAAAGAATATCAGTATTTAGGGCAGGAATGAAGGCACATGCCTGTATCCCAAGTGCTTCGTAAACAGAGGTAGGGACATCACTGCATGCTTAAGGCCAGTCTGGTACACAGTAAGTTCAGGTCAGCCCAGGCTCCATAGGGAGAGCTTGTCTCAAAAGAAAACAAAAATCAGGGCTGGAGAGATGGCTTAGCGGTTAAGGCGCCTGCCTCCTAAGCCTAAGAACACTGGTTCCAATCTCCAGCGGTTCCAATCTCCAGGTCCCACGTTTAGCCAGATGCAGTGACGCAAGGGCACAATGCTGCACTTGCCCACAAGGGGGCCCACACATCTGGATTTCATTAGCAGCAGCTGAGAGACTTCTGGCACGCCCATCTCTGTCTTCCTCTCCCTCTCTCTCTGTCTCTTTGTCGCTCTCCAAAAAAAAAAGAAAGAAAGAAAGAAAGAAAGAAAGAAAGAAAGAAAGAAAGAAAGAAAGAAAGAAAGAAAGAAAGAAAGAAAGAAAGAAAGAAAGAAAGAAAGAAAACAAAAATCAGTTCAGTGGGACTGAAAATATAGCTCAGCAGTTAAAGGTGATTGCTTGCAAAAGCCTGATGGCCTGGGTTTGATTCCTCAGTACCCATGTAAAGCCAAGTACACAAAGTTGTACATACACCTGGAGTTCATTTGCAGTGGCAAGAGGCCTTGGTACACCCATTCTGTCTGTCTGTCTGTCTGTCTGTCTGTCTGTCTCTCTCTCTCTCTTTCTCTCTCTCTCTGTCTACCTCCCTCTCTCTCTACTTACCAATGAATAAATAAAATATTTTTTAAAACTCAGTTCAGTGCATAAAGACATTTGAAGATTCTTTGAAGAACAGAAAAATTAAACATCAGAATTCACCAGATCAGGAAACAGAGTTATCAGGAAACAGAGTCAGTCTGTAACTGGGCATTTTCCATGAACACCTAGACCTGTGTTATCTCCTAGGGAACCAATGGAACACATGGTTACTTAAATTAATTAAAACTAAAAATTGGATTTCCCATCCACATGTGCCACATTCCAAATGCTTGAAGGCTACACATGGCAACAGGAATGGAGAGTAGAATGGAGCATCCACACCTTCACACAAAGTCCCGTTTGTGATGGATTAGATACGTATCACCACAGACACGAGAAGAATGTCAGCAGCACAAAGAGAGGTGGGAAATGAGACCAGAAGAAAGGAGCTGGGAAGATTTCCCAGTGGGTAAAGGTGCTTGCTTGCAAAGCCTGCTGGTCAGGGGTCTATTCCCCAGTACCCATATAAAGCCAGATGTACAAAGCGGTGCATGGGTCTTGAATTTGTTTGCAGTGGCAGGAGGCCCTAGCATGTACATTCCCTCCCCCAATCTCTCTCCCTCTGTGTGTGTGTGTGTGTGTGTGTGTGTGTGTGTGTGTGTGTGTGTGTGTCTTTCTCCCTCTCTGTAAATAAAATAAAAATTAGGTGTTTTTTTTTTTTTTTTTTTTTAAGAATAGAAGGGGGGCTGGAGAGATGGCTTATCAGTTAAGGCATTTGCCTGCAAAGCCAAAGGATTCCAGTTTGACTCTCTAGGACCCATGTAAGCCAGATGCACAAGGGGGTGCATGCATCTGGAGTTCATTTGCAGTGGCTGGAGGCCCTGATGTACCCATGCGCTCTCTCTCTCTCTCCCTCTTTCTCTCTCTCGAATAAATAAATAAATATTTTTTAAATGTAAAAAAAAAAAGAATAGAAGGGGAGGCCAGTGGTGGGTTTGCAGGGAAGGTGGACGTGTGTTTTGGGTCCCTGTGGTATAAGAGGAGGTGCTGACAGGAACATTAGTGGAGGTTTCAGTTTGCAATGCTCAGGGAAAGCTTAGTGCTGAACCAGTCTACAGTAGTCTCAGAGGAACATAGTGAGACGAGCCTTGGTATTAACATCTTCTGGTTCATTCTTGAATTATACCATATACCCAGACATTCAGAACAGTTGCCACTGGTCTTAAGTGCACCTGAAACAGGCTGGCAATCAATAATATTTAAAGTCGTGGTGAGTCTACAATTTGCATTTTTGCACATTGGATTTTTCCAATTGTAACTGGATGACAAAGGACTTTCATTCCTTCATGAATGGAAGATAAAGTAGTAACTGGCACCAAAAAAAAAAAAGATGCCCCACCTATGTTTTCTAGAAATAGTTCCGGGACAGCAGATGCAAGGCCTAGTTTTCCTGAGCATGTGCAGTGGTAGCTGGCACGGAGGAAGGATTCCATACGTGCTTGTCTCGGGAAAATACACTGGGCCTATGAATGTCATCAGTCATAAATCTCAAGACAGTTTGAAAATATCCAGCCCGTAAAATTAGACTTGCCCTTTCAGCATAGCATTTAGGAATATGAATCCTGCTTCTAAGTTATGCCAGACATATTTCTCCTTTTCTTCACCCCTCATCCCTGGCTCCAGAGCCTCCAGCCAGTCTCCATTCTTCCACAAAACACTTTGGATCCGCCTTCTTTGCTTTTGATCATAGGGCTCCATCTGAGAACCCTTCCTTTTTGTTTCTTGTTTTTTTTTTTTTTTACATTCCTCCAATCCTCCAATAACCAAAATCCTACATGTCATTTAAGACCATTCATCTCTGTGACACACCTCTTTTTGTCCCCAGGATGTACCATGGATTTATTTGGGAGGACCACCACTGGGTTTTAACAGAGATTGCCTTCTCTGAATGCTCAGCTGAGCGCCCTGCACATGGCCATTGTTTTCACTCGCACCTTCGGTTCCCTCAGAGTCCTCTGCAGTCCCTATAGCACAGACTACACAGGAAATCTTTCCCAAACAGGATTATTTAGGCAAGAATTTTTCAGGTCTTACCTCGTCATGCAATCTTAGTAACATATTTGACAAATATGAAATAAATATAGTGATGGTGGCTCACACTTATTGGGCACTTACTGTATGTATAGACCTAGGCAGTACTTCATATAGCACCACAATAGCTGACTGAACTTGCCCTTAGCCACATGGACCTAGGAATGAGGAAGAAATGCCTAACATTTTCTTTTCCTCCTTGCTGATGTACTGCGGCTTGTAATAAATGTAGGTTGGCTTTTTTTCTAATTTGCATATATTATTTTTGATGCTCTATATAAAGATTTTTACCCACAAACAACTTTCAGCCTCTGCCGTATATTCTTCCGTAATTATTAATTCCCAGTTGATTTGGAGACATTTTAGTACCTGATATGAGCCTACGGATATTTATCATTACCAAGATCGACTCTAACTCAAACATCAAAGGGAAAATTCTACTAATTTTTTTTCTAAGAGTAGATGATATATCAGGAGTGTCTTTTAATCCTGGAATAAACTTATTCTGGAAATAATTCCTCTAGATAGTCAGGTTCCGATACAACTGCTATAAAAAAAAACTTACCTTTATTATAAATATATATATTGTTGTGAAGTTTATTAGGCCTGGTTTTAAAGCTCTATTAAACTATCTTCAAAGGTGAATATGAACATGGAGGAATCTTACACAGAGCAATTCACTGTTATTACTCACAATTTTCTTCAAAGAGCTAGGAATGGAAATGGGTGCATACATAATATATTCATGTATCTATATATGTGTGAACACAACACTAAATATGTTTTAGCATTTTATTTAAATATAACATGTGGGGGATTTTGTGTGTTATTTGACCAACAGCACATTTTAACAGGCTTGGTATCAAAATACACCTTAAGCAACTAATAGCTGGGGTTAAAAAATTCAAGAACAAGATTCAAAAACCTTATAAAGAGAATCCTCTGTTCTGATATGTGGGGCACTACTTGTGTAACTCTTTCCTGCTCTTCTTATTCTTTTGTTTTGTTTTGTTTTTGTTTTGTTTTGTTTTTTGGTTTTTTTTTCATTTTTCAGTTTTTCAAGGTAGGGTCTCACTCTAGCCCAGTCTGACCTGGAAGTCACTATGTAATCTCAGATGGCCTTGAACTCATGGCGATCCTCCTACCTTTGCCTCCCGAATGCTGGGATTAAAGGCGTGCACCACCACGCCCACCTCTCTTCTTATTCTTTTGATAGAGTATTTTTTAAATATTTTATTGATTTATTTATTTGTAAGCAGAGAGAGAGAAAGAGAGAGACACACAGAGAGAATGGTATGCCAGGGCCTCCAAACGCTATAAACAAACTCCAGATGCATGGGCCACTTCATCTGGTTTTATGTGTGCTGAGTAATTGAACCTGGATTGTTAGGCTTTGCAGGCAAGTTCCTTAACCTCTGAGCCATCTCTCCACACACCACCACTAAGGGAGTCCACTGTGGACATAGTAAGGAACCTTGCTTTGACCATATAATTTATACCTTGCTCTAACCCTATGATTGCATTTGACACATCTATTGTTTTGATAGACTGGAGCTTTGTGAAGTATGCTTGATGCTAGAATGTAGTTTTATCAGCTTATTCTTTTGCAATCATTGGTTGAAATTATACCACAATTTGTGTTATAATTTGCTTGCATATATGGTTGACATATGCTTTTTAAAAGATATTAAAAATTACATACATTTTGGGCATTTTCCATACTGAAAATGGCTACTTTGGTTTATAGCAATTTGTTTTTGCGGATGACAAAGGTAAAAATAGACTTAATTTTTCATTCAAAAACACCTTTTCTTTTGCCAGCCTTCTCCTTACACCTTCCAAACCAGGAACTATGCCAAGATTTTTAGAAAAATATGCTTGCTTATTCTTCAAGTGTACTTGGAAGGAGATGAAAGCATGGAAAAAAGAAAAGCAGATGAATAGAATTTGTGGGCTGAAAGAGATATATTCAATTCATTAGTCAGTTCCAAGAAAGAAAAGGAGAATAAGAAAAAAAGGAAGGAGAGAGAAAATGAAGGCAGATAGCTAGCAGACAGGTTCGAAAACTCAAGACAAAATTTCAATTTATCTCAAATTATGCCTTAGTTAATTATACATATCAAATGATTGAATTAACTCATAACATGTAATATTTCCCTGCTCTGGATTTGATGAGAGAAATGAAATAGTTCTCCAAAAGGAATATTCCTAATGTGAGCAAGGAGTTTGTACTTTAAGAACTACTGGAGTCACCATTTGTTATGTCACCATCTGGATGGCTAGTGGCTCACAAAAGTGCAATGCCTCACTCACAAGTCCACTCACAAAAACACTGTCTCACTCCAAGAATAGGTTCCTTCCACAGAAAGGCTTTGGAGAATATTCATAGGCACTAGGAAATCTTAGAGACTGACAGGAAGCTGCCTGCTGGTTTTTCTAATTTTAAAAATGTAGGGGAGGGCTGGAGGGATGGCTTAGCAGTTAAGGCGTTTGCCTGCAAAGCCAAAGGACCCACGTTTGTTTCCCCAGAACCCACATAAGCCAGATGCACAAGGTGGCGTATACATCTGGAGTTCATTTGCAGTGGCTAGAGGCCTTGGCATGCCCAGTCTCTCTTTCTCTCTCAAATAAATAACTATAAAAAGTAGTAGGAGAGATGGCTCAGCAGATAAAATGTTTGCCATACAAGCATGAGGACCAGAATTTGGAACCCCGGAACATATGTAAATGCTGGATAGAATGGTGGTCTGCCTGCAATCCTAGCACTCAGGAGACAGAGACTGGAGATCACTGAGGAGATCCAGGTAGCAAGCTGAGTTCAAGCAAGAAATCCTGCTCAGTCGATGCTGCAGTTTCCTTCTTGTCACTGGGAAAAAGCACCTGACCAAAAGCAGATGAGGAGTGGAAAGTTGTTTACTTTGGCTGACTGTCTTGAGGAGAAACTCCATTTTGGCAGGCAAAAGACAGTAGAATGGGGCTGGAGAGATGGCTTAGTGGTTAAATGCTTGCCTGTGAAGTCTAAGGACCCCAGTTCAAGGCTCGATTCCCCAGGACCCACATGAGCCAGATGCACAAGGGGGTGAGCACATCTGGAGTTCGTTTGCGGTGGATGGAGGCCCTGGGGTTCCCATTCTCTCCTCTCTCTCTCTCTCTCTCTCTCTCTCTCTCTCTAGCTGCCTATTTCTGTATCTCTGTCTCTCTCAAACAAATAAATAATAAAATATTTTTTTAAAAAAAAAGATGGTAGAACGGAGGCTAGACATTACTTCCTTGCCAACATCAGGTGAGCCAAACTCTAGTAAAGGAGAGCTAGCCATGACACCCCTAAGCCCGCCCCAAACTACATGACTCCTCCAGCAAGCACGGTTCTACCTCCAAAGTTACCATTCCCTGGGGACCAAGCATTCAAAACACATGAGGTTATGGGGGACATCTGATTCAGACGCCACAGTAAATAAGCTGGGCAGCCATTGAAGAAAACAGTTGCTGTCAACCTCTTGCTTCTACACACACGTGTTCATATGTGCACATGTACCCACGAACATGTGCATATATACATGGACATATACTATAAACACATACACATAAAAAAAAAAAGAATTAATCTGTATGGTAAAAAAAAAGGGTGAATCCAATTATGTAATAGAAAATTATTTTATTTGTGCTTAAAAGTTCCAAAAGTTTATTTTCTTCTCAGAATTAACAAGGCAATTTCAAGTACAAATTTACCACTTCTTAGGAAAGGTATGAGGACAAAACGCCATCTAAAGCAATATAATAAATTGGTTTCCACTTCAATTACCAATTATGTTTAGTGTACTTCATAAAGGTTAGGGCTAAGCTAGAACTCCATATTTTATAAATATAAAGACAGCTAATCTAGCAAGTCTGTTTTTTATAAATCCAAGGATATCAAGGTTGACAGAGGTGAAGTGATTTCCCTAAGCAAATTAAGCATTCTGTGACTTTGTTTCCTCACCTGTGAAATGAATCAGTAATAGCCATTACTTTATTGGGTTATTAGAAGAATTAAATGGAACTTGTATATAGCTAAATGCTTCTAAGGGCAGTTTAAAACTTCAAAATTCTTTGATACAATTCTAATATTTTAAGGCCAGCTGGTAGGAGCGGATATTTGGAATTTTAATTTTATATATATATATATATATATATATATATATATATATATATATATGCACACATATACATACATGTTCTAAGGTAATATGTTATATATAATGCATATACTTATGTTTATATTTTATATAATGTTAGCTATACATATACATAAAACCTGTGTGTGTGTGTGTGTGTGTGTGTGTGTGTGTGTCTTTCTTGAACCAGTAGTGAGAAGTGAAAATAAATTCCTTCTCCAAACAGTGGGCAAGTGTGTAGGTAGTGTGCTCACCCATTATTATTAGAAATTAAAAAATGCAAATAAAATTTTATTGTTTCATAGGGGATGGTGCTAAATTGTATAAAGTGATATTTAACTAATCATTTAAGGACTTTCCAGGACCAGGGGTCTCTCTAAGATACAGAAACATGGCGGCCAGCCAAACATAACCAATATGGATGATGTATCTATGGGATAAATCATGTCTGAGACCCACTGGAGAAAGTATTGGTACAGGGTCAACTCCAAACAGAAGTAAAAGAAACTCTTGTTCTGAGTCCAAGGCAGTGACAGGCACAATGACAGCAAATGGCCAACATGGCATCATTATTGGCAAAATGAAATGATTAGTCAAAACTTCCTTATAATTGGACAAAGACAGTTAATTGCTTTGAATGCCCACACTGTCACCTTTGAGCATGTATGAAGCCAGGATGGAGAACAAACAACCTTGCAGTGGTAAGGTTTGCACCCAGGGTCTTGCGTATCTTACACAGGCACACTACCACTGAGCTGTACATCCCCAGCCCAACACAGTCCATTTTGATTAACAGTGGCCACCAAGTGCATGTCAGAATGTGCTTTCCATGCCCATCGGATGGCAAACAAAGCCACAAACCCATGACGTTTCATCCAACAATCAATTTCATGGCCATTTGAAGAAAGAATGACTTGATAGCTGAAAACCTCCTTCAGACAACTGTGGGTAAAATCAAGAAAGTTCTAGAATCTAAACTGAGAAGGATTTGGCTGAAATCCAGAGGTACTGGAAGTGTTTCACACAGGCCAGAGGACTCTGAAGCCAACGGAACCAAGGATAGATGTGAATCAAAAGTGATTAAAAGTAGTCTGCCTGCATAAACATTACAAGATCTCCTCACATTTACTTTTTATTTTTATGTATGTTTGAGTGATAAAGCATACATATCTAAGACAGCCATCAAAAAACCTAAAAAGTACTAATAGAAATAAAAGTCTTGTAAACTTTCAATATAGTGGAACTGGCAGGGGTCTTCCTTTTTAGTGACACCTAATGGTGCTCTTCACCGCTATGGCCTCTTGACTTGATGAGATGTAATGTATTTGATACTGAATGCCATGGTTTGAATGTCAACAATGTGATAGTATTAAGAGTCAGCATCTTGAAGACATGACTAGTCATGAAGTCTTTTCCCATGTGCATAGGATTAAGAATCCAATAAAATGGCTGGCAAGATGGCTTAGTAGTTCAGGCACTTGCCTGCAAAGCCAAAGGACCCAGGTTCAATTCCCCAGGTCCCATTCCCCAGGTCCCATAAGCCAGATGCACAAGGTGGCGCATGCATCTGGAGTTTATTTTCAGTGGCTAGAGGCCCTGGTGCACTCATTCTTTCTCTTCTTCTTCTCCCTCTCTTTCTCAAATAAATAAAAGTAAAATATATATATATTTTTTAAAAGAATCTAATAAAAGAGTCTCACACAGCTTTTGATCTCTTACCCATCTGCCTTCTGGCATGCGAGGACGTAGACAACATCCTCTGGAGAATGAAGCCCTCAGCTGACAACTAAACTATGAGGAGAGAAATTTCTGACCCTAAAGACTCAATCTCTGTATTCTAAAAGAGACTGAGGGTGTTGGAGAGATGGCTTAGCGGTTAAGGCGCATGCCTGAGAAGCCTAAGGACCCCGGTTTGATTCTCCAGGTCCCATGTAAGCCAGATGCTCAAGGGGGCGCACAGTTCCGGGGATTGTTTGCAGTGGCTAGAGGCCCTGGTGCGCCCATTCTCATTCTCCCTCTCTCTCTGTCTCTAATAAGTAAATAAATAAAAAATCTTTAAAAAAATTTTTTTAAAGACACTGAGATGGAAATCGGTACCCAACTCCAACTTAGGCAGGCTGTACTGCAAACCATGACAGTGGGGTTACCTGCTCCTTGGGAATCTCATCTCAGACCCACCATGTCCAGTCAGTGGGACATAGTCTAAAAAGTTACTCTGGTGCTTTAAGATTTAATGTATGTTTTGTTGGGTTTTTACTATTTCTTGCAATGTTACTGCATCCCTATTTTCCATTGTTCCCTTTTAGAATGGGAACGTCTATGTTTCTACCTTGAACTTGTTTTATAACACAAGTTCACAGCTGAAGAGAAATTAGCCTCAGGATGGAATGCAGCATTTGAGCTTCCCTCATATCTGATTAAGATGATCGATGAGATAGATGCTGGGATGAGTTGAGATTTTAGGAGCTACAAAGATGGAATTAATGTGTTTTGCATAAGGAGTGAATTTTAGGAAGTCAGGAGCAGAATACAGATTTGAATGTGGCCCCTGCAAGACTCATATTGCCCACATAGTAGCATTATGAGATGAACTCAAGACATAAGTAGGGCCAGGTATGGTGGCGCACGCCTTTAATCCCAGCACTTGGGAGGCAGAGGTAGGAGGATTGCCTTGAGTTCAAGGCCACCCTGAGACTACACCGTGAATTCCAGGTCAGCCTGAACTAGAGCAATTCCCTACTTCGAAAAACCAAAACAAACCAAAACAAAACAAAAAATAATAAGAAGAAATAAGTAGGGAAGAAGCGATGCAGGCTCGCTTCTTATGAATAGGAAAGGGGCTCCACAACCTTTTCTGTCTTGCCATCTCCCTTCTACAAAGGTCAGATCATGGCATTCCTCAGCATCTCTAAGCATCTCTACAGGAGCAATCCAACCTGCCAACTCCTTTATATTTGGCTTTTTTGCTCCCAGAGCTATTTAGGAATAATTTCTGTTTCATGTCAATTATAACAACACAGTATGGTAGACTAAGATGCTATCTTCAGCTAGTCTTCTCAACCCTCAAGCACCCTTCTTTCATGATAAATTGTGTGTCTACTTTCTCCTACTTCTTGATATATTGTTCTTACAGTTGATGCTTGTATTAAATGAGACCTCTATAAAACATAAAAGGAAAGAGGACAGGTTTAAAGTGACACAGTTGGGACTCAAAACCAGGTGTTTTTGTTGTTGTTTTGGGTTTTTTTGTTTTTTGGTTAGTGGCTATGTGGCTTTGAGTAAATTACCAAAAACTTGGCTTTCCCTCAATTTCCTCAACTGTAGAATGGTGGAGAAATTCTGTTAAGATTGTGGTGACTATTATATAAAAAAATCTATGGATTGTCTTGGTGTGTTTTAAATGTCCTTTTAATGTTATTCAATTGAATCATATATTACTTGAATACACCTTGAAAAAATTTCATTCACAAGTCCCAAACTCTTCTTTTAGCCTCCCACCAGTACACTTTCTGCCTTCCAACACCATCTAGCTGATATGAAGTAAGGACTTCCTCTTACAACATCTGTAAGTTGTCTTATATGGTGTGTTAAGAGGGTGTTGACCTTACCTTTCTAGTAACAGGACAGATTGTAAAGTATTTGGTAACTTGTCTAAAGTTATACCGCTAAGTGTGATGAGCTGGGATCAGAATCCAAGTTTTTGTGACTGTGAAAGCTTTAATGTTCTTCCATTCTTCCTTCAATGTAATCCGTGAGTATCAGAGGAAGAAAATAGTGAGGGTGGGCATGTGATCACTGAAGAGTTTCCAAGTCCCTCTGCAATCAATCAACTGTAATTCTCAACAGCTTTGAAGGACTCAAACTCAGATCTCAGCTGCACTGTTATTCACTACTCCACTTTCTACAGATAGGAGGCAGAACTGACTATCAAGACAAAAATCTATTTTGCCAGAGACAAAGTCTTAAGTCACAAATTTACATTAATTATATCTAATATTGATGCCCAAAATGCTAAGAAGGAAGTTAGCACTGGTGTAGAACAGATCATCAAAGTGTCTGAATTTTTGTCTGGTGACATACAATATGCCCCATGTAATGGATAAGTTTATTAAGCATAGTTTGATTAGCTTTAACTGTGGAAATAGACTGATACTTACTGGTTTTGATTGTTGATTCATCTCACAATTCAGAGTAGGATAATATGATGAAAAGAACATCTTAATTCCCAGAGTGTGTTGTTTTAGTGTTTTCACATGCCTTTGCAAATTGTTATGCTTACTATATTGAGCCTGTAAAATTTTATTTGATAGACTATTGGCATTTATGATTTTATACCAAAGGAAATAGGAAAAAAAAAACAGGAGACCTGAATAACAACAAAACCACACATGGTAGATTTCAAATAAAGGGAAACTTGGTTTTTCAGATTTGAAGGTGAAAGGTCTGCAGTCCTACCAAGAGGCCATAGTGTTCCTCCAAGTTCCATGAAGATAGGAAATGCCCCTGTCAGGCCACACCTCCACGCCGAGTTCAGCTTCCCTAGGCATGAGAGGAAGTTCATTAAGTCCTTCCTTCACTCAACCAACAGTATTATTGAGTATCTACATGGTGCCAGACGCCAGGAACCGAGGAAATACCAAATGGAGAAATAGCTTAGTGGGGAAAACCAGATGTGCTCACGGCCTATGGAGGTCATCCAAAACTCCAGACCATGTCATTCAGTGACTTGTTCCTCAAGAACATGGGGTTATTCTCATACCATCTGCTCCTTAAACTGTTCCCAGAGTGTGTCTGGCTGTGTTTCGCTGAATGCTTTTGCAGATGGGAGATGGAAGGTGTAAGAGGAAGTGACTTAGACAGCTCTCCTCACCAGGAGAGCCAAGACTGTATCCAGGGCTTCTGACTGATAGACAAAGATTTAAGATAAAATTGAATGTATTTTCTTCATGCAAAGTGGCTATTTGTGGATGCTGTTATGTAGATTAACTTCCACTAGGAAGTTGAAGTTACATTGACTTAGCTGAAAGGGTTGTAAAGGAATGTACATGAAATATATACAGCTCACCATCCGTGCTCATTATCCCACCAAGAACCAGATGAGATTTCACAGGCATCCTGTTAGTGGTACATGGGTGTATTTTTAAACAGAAAACGTTAGCCAAAAAAGTGTCCATAATTACATGAATGTACTCTGTCCTTGGGGTAACTCTGGGAGGGGACAAGGAGTCAGTTTTTCATTTAAAATTGTCTCAGATTTCTCTTAAATTAACAAAAATCCTCAGTGGGGCAGCAGATGGCCTGGAATGAAACTAGAAGTATTCATTATCCCAATTCAGATGAAAGACATTTTAAAAGTGGCCTTATGTGAACCAATTTTATTAATGACAGAAACTATCCATTCTCTCACAAACACCTATCGGTGAGCTTTGGTGCACACATGCATGCCCTTGATTTTTTTTTTTTTTTTTTTTTTTTTTTTTTTTTTTTTTCAAGGTAGGGTCTCACTCTGGCCCAGGCTGACCTGGAATTAACTATGTAGTCTCAGGGTGGCCTCGAACTCACGGCGATCCTCCTACCTCTGCCTCCCGAGTGCTGGGATTAAAGGCGTGCGCCACCACGCCCGAATATGTCCTTGATTTTTAAAAGTACATTTTAGTGCTGTCCATCAAGATCATGAACTTTTCTAAATATGCATATGAGATCAAGGATGGCTTGACGCTGAATGATCAGGTTTTCATCCCTGGTTCTGTAGTGTCCTGGAGCTCTGTAGACAAGTGCTGTGGCTTGTCACAAAACCATGGGTCTGAGTTCCAGCAGAGCCCAATCTACAAAAATGAATCTTTTTCCAATATGCCATGGAATCTTCTAAATATATATTCTACAACCTGAATTGGACAATGAAAGCAGGAGATTCTGGGAGAAAAACAGTCATGTGTCACCTGCCTGGTGTGTCATCAAGGAACACAACAAGTCCCTGACTCTTTAGCATCTTAACTTCAGTTCTGAACCTCACTTGGTCATCCTTAAAGTCCCATTCCAATTCTAATCTTCAAATTTTTATATATTCCTCTTGATATGTATCCTCTGCCTTTCTCACTGTAAATTGACTTTTATGTTTATTCAGTAGGGATGGAAGTCACTGGTAATCCTCAAGACAACACCTCATGACATTCACATCTAACCCAAAGCAGTGTCACAGAACAGTAATTATTCCCTTTATTCAAAGTCCTGAAACTGCCAAGTGGTTATGTTGCCATTTGAATCTAGGACTCTGATCACTGCTTATCTGACATTGAATCACAGCAACACTCAGCGTGATGCAAGCCATAGCAAAACCACACTTAGAAACTCCCCCCTGGGCCCCTTCTACCACTTCATACACTCCACTACTCCACCTCTCACTGTGTGGACCACCATAACTCCTTAGAATTGCACAAGGGAAAGCCACACTGTTCACATACAATAATCATACAAATGCATCCGAGGACCATATGGATGGAAGCATTTGGCATGTAATGTGGAGACACTTGCTATTCCTTTCTTTGCTATTACAACTCTGATTCTCCAGGCTGATTCCCATCATGCTTCATCATACCATAAACATAGGCATGTATTGTCGACTGAAACAAGGCAAGCCGTTGCATTCATCACAATGAGAAAGACTCCAAACAAGGCAAAGGTGGAGCTGGTGTGAGAGCCATAACGTTTATTGAAGGGAGGACATCTGTTTTCAAATCACAGTGCACCACGGGTATACATGACATGGTTCATAATGACATCCCAATTAGGCTTTTCTTTGACTCATCACATACCGTGCCCCTATAAAAAAATAATTGAAAGGGGGAAAGGTGTTCATTTGCAATTCTGTTTATAAAACCAAACAGTGATTTCAACCAGAACAAATCTATGCTTGGCTGCTCAGATATACACATGTTGATTTCTCAGGCCCCCACACCCGCTCCTGTATGGATGTGGACAAGTTTTCAATGAATGGCTGTCGTAACCGAAATCATAGCTTGGAATATGCTCAGGGGACAGAAAAGCAACTGCAGTAACAATGAAACGTCTAACATTTGTCCCACTTCACAATCCACTTTGTCCTTGCAAAAGTCACCAACATATTTCAGTTTTTGGAATGATAAGGAGAAAGTCATCTATAAATAGCATGGTAAAGAAGATATCTATAAAATATGTTGCATTTTAAATGCTTAGAGTTGACTAATTTAGTTTAATTTGGTTCAGGGGAAGAATGTTTTGGCAAAGATGTACAGAAAAACAAAACTGAAAAATAAAAAAATAAAAAACGGAAATACCATACAGCTCTTACTATGGAAATTAACCACTGATTTCCCTCTAATAAGAAATAGCAACAATAAAAAAATAAAGTTTTATTTCCAGAACATAAGAGAAAGTTATGTTGATCTTTTTTTCTCCTTTTGAATTTAACGGAAATGCCTAAAATGGTGACTAGTGATCATAGATGAGAAATTTAGTTGAATTTATCTCATTAGAGATTAATAATATAAAACTGTGGATGGCTTTAAAATCACGAATCCAATATTATAAAATAGCTGAGGTAAGAATGTGTAATTAATGATGCCATGACAAGAGGAAATTTAGGAAGTTCTAACCCTGAAGTCGACCTGCTTGGCTCTGCACAAGTTCTCTCTTTCCTTTCTTCAGTGAACCATCTACGTGTGCATGTCTATGGTTTTATTTTCAGTCTCCAGCTGACCACTTCTAAGAATTTTCCAATTCTTGCCACTTGGTCAGAACTAAAAATTGGCAATTTCAGATAAGGTCTTCTCTCTGCCTCTTTATGTCCCTGGGTACTGCAGTACTTTCTTCTTTCCTTATATACGTTGAAAGTGAGAAATCTTTCCTCTGCTTGAACTCAATATTAAATTGAACATTAAATATAAGAATTTTTTCCCAACATTTTAATTTTTATTTTTGTTCTTCTTCACTCCCCTCCAAAGACCCTATTTACAACACTCAGGCTCTTAACAGAGAAAATATTTATTAGCCATGCTGATCTCAATGTTCAGACAGGGATTTCTGGTCGCTGGTACAGCTGATTTCTCTTCACATGGAAAAGAGTTAGCTGATTCATCGTCATTTGCATCATGTCTTGGCTGGATTCATCCCAGAAGAAGCAATGAAGAGAAGGCCACTTGCCCTCCCACCCCACTTTGTATAGCATTCATGAAATGAGAAAAATCCATACCTGTCACTCACACATTGACACCCTGAATACTTGTACGTACCTAGAGCTGTTACAAAAACAGGAATGATAACAAAACGTCTATGGGTGTGTCTATGTAACAATTTCTCAAGCCTTGAAATGTGCTGGTCTTATCAAACTGAGCACTGTTCTGTGGGTGTTTTAAATTTTTTTATTCGTATTTATTTATTTGGGAGAGAGAGAGAGAGAGAGAGAATGAGCACACCAAAGCCTCCAGCTGCTACAAACAAACTCCAGATGTGTGTGCCCCCTTTTGCATCTGGCTTACGTCAGTCCTAGGGAATTGAACCTCAGCTTTGTAGGCAAATGCCTTAACCACTAAGCCATCTCTCCAGCCCCCGTAGTGGTTATTATTATTTTGTTTTTCAAGGTAGGGTCTCACTCTACCCCAGGCTGACCTGGAATTCACTATGTAGTCTCAGGGTGGCCTTTAACTCATGGTGATCCTCCTGTCTCTGCCTCCTGAGTGCTGGGATTAAAGGCGTGCGCCACCATGCCCGGGTTTGTGGTTATTTTTAAATCTTTTTTTTTTTTTCCATCACCAGACAGTTAGGAGCAGACAAGGAAGGTGTTTTTGTTTGTTTGGTTTGATCCTTCCTAAAAGAAAGCCAAGGGGCCTTATTCAGTGGCTGTAACAGAGCATGCCAGTATGTGCTTGAGTTTCCTAGTCAGTTTTAAGGCAATTTCTTCCCTGTAAGAGAAAATAAAGGAGATAACTGGAAAGTAGGGAAAGGAGAGAGAGGCAGTTGGTACCTGCTAATGCCAGACCTAGCCCAGCAACAGGGAGAGCGCATAAGCCAAAGAATTCTTAAGCCTCTTAAGAGCAGGAAGAGGTAGTTTTTTTTTCCCCCATGTTATGTATGAATAAGGAAAAAGAAGCTTTAAGTTTCTTAATTATTTGAGATGATTCCCCAAGCTACACTACAACACTATGTGCCTAACAGAGTCACCACAGGAAAATGCTATTGGGATAATTCTAGAATTTGAACAAAGATCCATGTAATTCTAAAGTAAAATCTTAATGCTCACTTATTGTGTATTTCAAAACACAAAGACATTAAATTTCTCTGGACTAAAACCCCTGCATGAGTCCTCTAGACTGAGAAAACTACTAGGTTTTGTTGCTATAAATTCAGTTTTTCCTAAGATTTTTTAGCTTCACTTTTTCTTTAGAATTATTACTTCCTCAGGTCAAGAATTATTTTCCTTGCTCTCTGTTCCTCCACCTTTTGATTTTTGGGGGCGGGGGAAGGGGGTTGGCTATTTGCTGTTGTTTGTCTTCTGTTTGAGGCAGCAGGGTCCAGCTTGGCCTTGATGTGCAATTTGCCTGTCCTATGCTGAGATTACAGCTGTGGGCCACCACACCAGGCTAAGAAACATTTTGTGTGTATAAAATGTCTTCATACCATTCCCCTCACAATTTTAAGTTGAATTAGAGGAAAATTTTGCTATTATCCTCTAAACTCCTCAATGTTATGACCTAAAGTCTTGTAATGAATGACTTGATTTTTCTAGGATATACAAGTCAAAATAGCTAAGACATTTCCTACTGACATATTTTCCCTTATTTTTTTCCTTTATTTTATTTTTTAGAGAGACAGAGAGAGAGAGAATGAAAATTGGCAAGCCAGGGCCTCAGTCACTGTAATTGAACTCCAAATGCTTGCGCCACCTAGTGGGCATGTGTGACCTTGCACTTGCCTCACCTTTGTGCATCTGGCTAATGTGGGATCTGGAGAGTCAAACATGGGTCCCTAGGCTTTGCAGGCAAACTCCTTAACCCCTAAGCCATCTCTCCAGTCCTTTATCTCATATTTTTAACTGTACTTCCTTTCCATTCAAATATCAGAAAAATCAGCAATGCTTTTATAAAAGGAAAAAAGAGAGAATTTATTCTCTTTTTAGCATAATTATCTATAGAAGCAACCAAGGGCAAGGAGACTCTTAAATTTCATCTTGCCTCATCTTGATTTAACACAAAGGAGTTAACATACTTCCTTCATTGGTTCTCGTCCCTCACTTCTTAACCCAGAAGTCTTGCATGGCCATTGGCTATTCCATTGTTCTAAGTCATGACACTTAATTTAGGTAAGTTATTGTTAACTTTGAATTCCAATAGTGACACAGAGAATAGATTTAAATTTGGCCAAATAACTGAAGTCAGAAATTACTCAATGACAAATAAAACTTGAAATGACCTAACAGCCCTTTCTTGGTGGCAGAACATTTTATTATCTTGCCCTTGGTGAAAATAATAGATTTTTTTCCCAGAAAGTGGGTCCTTTCTAGCCACAGATCAAGATGCATACAAATGTACCTCTGTGAAATAAATCTGCCACTGACGCTGTATCTGGAAATGAGGTCTCCAACAGGAAGCCATTTGTTATCATTGTAAATTACTTCAGTAATCTATACAGACACCTACACCCCTTTAAAAAATCTGACGTGGAGATTTTAAAGACTGCTTCACTTGAACAGATGATGAACAACTGCTTTGAGTATAATCACTACAAAACTGCACATTCTATGTAGCATAAGAGACAACTTATATGTACTTTTGAACTTAATTTCCTTATATTTATATAAAGCATGATACTGATTTTTTTTACTCAGTACCTAAATGACTCACTAAAAGTAGCTTAAACTATTAAAACTTTATATTTTAAAAGACAATGTGATGTCATCAATGTCCCTGGAGACCTTGTCCCTTTTTAATTGCCTATCTATTCTTATGGACAAAGAGGACTATCCAGCTCTTGTCCTTTGGACAAGTCCCTGTCCAGGACTACAGTGACATAAACTTACTTCTCTTACATACCTGTAAGTAGTAGAGGGAAAATTCCAGAATACACTATTGCTCAGAGGATCTTTGGAACTTGCTACATTATTATATCTTCTTGTATGGCCTCCTTTCAGCTAACTTTTGATCCCCTCAAAATTTGAATTTGGTTAGCAGAAAATAAAACTACCAACAACTATAGAAAATAGCTGTGAGAATTAGAATTCTAGATTCATATGGATTTCTTCCCTATCTTCCTCCTCGTTTCCTCTGCCCTCCATCTTAGCTATAGATGAATGGGGCTTCTCATGCCCAGTGCCTTTGCTGAATTCCCTGACCCAGCCTGCAGTCAGAAGCCTGCTGAGGCAAGGGAATGAGACAGTGCAACCCAAGCAAGGCTGGAGCTGGAGAAGTCTCCACACAGGAAGGAAAACCTGCTGTGAATAGAAACGGCTGGACTTCCTCAATATAAATCAGAGCATGATACACTTAATAGTTTTACTTCAAATAGATCAAATTGAAGACATTTTCTTTTTTGGGCAAAGTGTATTAATTTTTCAGCTCTACGATTATACCTATACATGAAATAACTATATAAAGTACCCTAAAATAAGATTTCCTTCACCAAACTAGTCTACATAGAATTATAGGAAGTATCGTCACTTAATTAAAACAGAGTACTACATGAAGTGTTATAAAATGAAGGTTAAACTATAAAATGAAAACTACTGTTCTCAAGATAAAAGCTAATTTGGAAATGATATAATTACTAGTTGTCAGAAACCTAATTTTTAATATTATACTTAAAATTAGTAATTACTCAAGTGCCTTAGTCAACCCATCTATTTTTCATGAAGAATTCATAGAACGAAGGTGAGAGTCCCAAGAGATATAGAAGACTGTGCCCCAATGTGCTGTGTTCTTTTTAAGCTGAACTCAATACTTCTTCATGGGCAGTATTTCACTGCCTTGTTTCTAGCTACCCAGTTACCCAGATTACTAAGTTGATTATTCCAGAATTTTCCAAGCCAAAAGTTAAGCTGACGAATATTTCCAGGGTCACCATCCAGTTCCCTTTGTGAAAGAAGGTTCTAAATATGCCCTTTTCCAGTCTTCAGCACCTCACCAGTCCTCCACGAGTTCTCAAAAATGATATCTAGCGGTTCTGTGATGACTTCGGCCAATTCATTAAGTACTCTAGGATGCCAGCCATTGGGACCTGTGGATTTGAACATATCTGGGTTATTGAAGTTCTCCTTTAACCCGTTCTTCCCCTCGCTTATCCTGGATGCCTCCTGCTCCTGTCTTCACGTCACGCTAGTCCCTTTCTGCTTACCACATGGAGTTTTGGGGAAGGAAAAGCTTTTTAAGTCTTTGTTTTTTAATGTATCAATTTTCCATCAGGCAAATAAATGAAGAATGCATTTTATTCTTCTCAAGCCTGTGCTTTATTTATTTTTTTCCCTGCGATTTACTTAAAATGGTCTACTTTCTTTTTCCTTTTATGCTCCTTGTTAGAAAAGGAAAATTAAAGTCTGCCTTGTAATAGTTTACATTTGTAAACACTACTGCTCAATATACATGTCAGTAACTTTAATAATAGGGCAATAGTCAACATCCTACAGACAGTTTAAATGCTAAAGGCTTTCTGCCTCATACTTGAAAGGGCACTGTACTATTCAGCTCGTATCTGTGCCTATGAGGATTAATTCAAATGCATCTTCCAAAATAAAGAAGATTCACAATTATGTTTAATCATTATCATTTGTATACATAAACAATAATTTCTCCTGCAAGGTTTCTAGGACAAAGATGAGCTAGAATGGAGAGTAAGGATTTCTCACAGAGCAGTAAGTAGCCTAGCAGAATTCCTTGGCTATGTGATCAACAGGGTCCGCGTTCTCAGGTTCACATTTCCCTAATCATTGCCAACTTCTGATGGATGTTAACAGTTTTACCCCTTCATTGTCACAATGACTTCTCCTGAAGCTAAAAGACAACAGTGGATTACAGTTTTTTGGCCGTCTGTCATGCTCTGCCACATACCAAGAATCTCCTGACAGGTCCAGGATGGACAAAGGAGAGGGAGAAGAGTTAGAAGCAAAGAGAAGGATACTTGAGCTTTTCCTAGGCATCTATACTGCTTGGATCCAATGATTTATAAAAAAAGGTTTGAGAAAAGGTTAAAATATTTTTTATTAGTCTATTTATTTATTTGAGAAAGAGTGTGACAGAGAAAGAGGCAGATGAAGAGAGAGAGAATGGGTGCTCCAGGGCCTCCAGCCACTGCAAACAAATTCCAAACGTATGCAAAACCTGGCTTTATGTGGGTCCTAGGGAATCAAACTTGGGTACTTTGGCTTTGTAAGTAAGTGCCTTAATCACTGAGCCATCTCTCCAGCCCCTTGAATCCATTTTGTTCTGTTTTCTTAGTCTCTTTCCTCTCAACGTTCAACCCTGATTTATCCTCTGAAGCTTGGCAAGTACCAAAGGAATAAAAATCTCACTCCAGACACCATAAAGACTATTTTAGAGAACGATTCTGTGTTCTCTATCTCTTCCAGTATCACAATTTTTTAATATTTTATTTTTATTTATTTACTTATTTATTTATGAGAGAGAGAGGACGGGCACACTGGGGCCTCTAGCCACTGTAAATAAATTCCAGATGCATGTGCCACTATGTGCATCTGGCTTATATGGTTTCTGGGAATCGAACCTGGGTCCTTAGGCTTTGCAGGCAAATGCCTTAACCAGTAAGCTATCTCTCCAGCCCCACAGTTTGTTTTAACACATGTTGGTTTTACCCCTGCTCCAAAAGCCATCCACTGTTGGCAATATGTTAGTGAATATGTCATTATTAATTAGTTTGGGGGAGACTGTTTGGCAATCACATCTAAATGGATGGAAAGTATTATTATCTGTGCTGAACAAGTCTCTTCTCTGGCAATAGGCTATTTATGGGTCTCTGCTTTCATTTTTGGCTCTAACACCAAAAAAGTCTTACTAATAATTAATATATACAAAAAGTCAACCTAAGAAACTACGCCCAAGTTTAACACTGCTATTAAATCCCGGGCCTCCAGCCACTGCAAACAAACTCCAAACATATGCAACACCTTCCCACTTTATCTATGAAAAACTAATTTTATTTTTTAAGGTTTTTGGGTGTAGATTTATGTGCAATGTGTGTGATGTATATGTGTGTCTGTACATGCCCCACACGCATGCAGTCGGAGGCTAGAGGAAAATGCCAGTATCTTTCTCTATTACTGTTCTGTATATTTTTTGAGATGGGATCTCTCCCTCAACCTGTAGCTGCTGTCCACCAATAAGCCCCAGCATTTCTCAGCTCTCCACCCCCAGCCCCATGGACTGAGGCCAGACAAAAGTACATAGTCACACCCAGCTGTTTACACGAGTTCTGGGGAGGCAAACTTGGCAGTGTCCAGTAGAGAGGACCTTATGCTTAAGCAGATAAAGTTCCTAACCACTGAGCAATCTCCCTAGCCTTGAAAAAGTAATTTGCAATGTGTCTTAACAAACCAACATGTTGGGGCATCTTGGAAGTGCGGGAAAGTAAGATGAAGTACTTCCAAGGAGGGAGGTCACTATAATATAAAGAAGATCAAGTTGCTTGATTATTAATGCTCTAATAAGTAAATAAAGGAAAGGACATTAACAGCAATAATTACATTTACTATATGGTGGGAGTGAGATAACTACATGTTTATAACAGAAAAATAAAACACAAGTAATAGAAAGAGCCTTAGGTTATAATGTTAGGGATCACGAGAATGCAGAAAGATCTTGGGGAAGAAAGAAAAAGGTCACATTGCTATCTGACTATGGGGGTGGGGGCAGAGCTCTGAATTAAGTCAGCAAGATGGTCTTGCTTACTGTCACACTCAGCTTCGCATTGCTGGGATGAACTTCCAGACCAGAAACAACTATGGGAGGAAGGCAGTTTATTGAAGCTTACAGATCAGGGGAGGTTCCATCATGGTGGAAGAAGCTGGCCCCCTTCCACAGGTCCAGGCAGAAAGAGAAAAGGAACCACAAAAAACACAAGCAAGCACACTCCAGGAAGCCCAGGCCGACTTCAAGCACTGTGCATATCTTTAGGGTGGAATTCAGATCCATCTCCATACCTTAGGGCTGAACCTTAGGATCGATCCACAGCAACACCAAGTTACAAACTTGAATCAAACTCCTGAATATACTGGGGGACATCCATTCAAACTACCACACATACCTTACATGTCCCAGGAACATATAAAAAGAAAGGAATTGCCTGTGGACAGGTTATCATTCTTCAAGCCTCAACACCCTCCAGACTCAACTCATCTGGAGATGTGGACCATGAAGTCATTTCATAAATCTAACCACAAGCCAAAAGCTGCCCGTACCTCTCTTAACTTTGGTCCCATGCAAACAGATCAGGTTTAGCTAACAAGCCCAGCCTTGCAATTCACTATTTTTCACATTCTCTGGGGAAGAGGGTGGGAGGCAGACGAACAGGATTTCCACAGTTGGGTCATGGAGAATTTCAAGATGTGAGGGCACTTACAGAGAACAGTAATTAGACAAGCACATGTGGCTTCATGCTATAGGAAATGTTAGTCATTTCCCTCTAGCAAACGCTATTCTTGCGTTGATGGCTGATACACATTGTGACATCCCAGAGCCTGGTCCTGACAGAGCCCACTCACACAGAATAGAAATAAACAGACTGAAAAAATTCTGACAAGAAAATTGCTTCAAAGAACTCTTTAAGGACAAATATGCATTGCACAGAGCTGCTGCTTCCTCACCACAAATTTTTTTCATAACTCTCTTTCCCACTCAATTATCTGGCATTCTTCTTCTTTTTTTTTTTTTTTTTTTTTTGTCATTTTTCAGTTTTTCAAGGTAGGGTCTCACTCTAGCCCAGGCTGACCTGGAATTCACTATGTAATCTCAGGGTGGCCTTGAACTCATGACAATCCTCCCACCTTTCCCTCCCAAATGCTGGGATTAAAGGCTTGTGCCACCATGCCCGGCATTATCTGGCATTCTTCTGTGAAGAAAAATGGGTTTTTCTCCACTCCATCAAGAAAAACAACAATCTGTTCACAGTTATTCATATATATATATATATATATATATATATATATATATATATATATATATTGCTTATAGTACAAGGCTGACTTAAAAGTCATGGGAGAGGGATGGGGATATAGCTGAGTGATCGTGTGCTTGTCTAGCATGGAAGAGGTCCTGGGTTCAATTCCCAGTAGTATGGAAAGGGGGGTGGAGAACACTAACTCTTCACACCTATACCTTTCTTCAAAGTCTATGAAAGCCAACCTCAGGAAGAATGAATGTCACTTTATGTTTCAGATTCTCAATCACCTTGAAGCTTTCCTATTTTTAAAGACGAGGTTTGTTAGAGGATTTTTTTTTTTAATGGCTCAGTCTCCAGAACACATAAAAGCCGCTGTGGTGACAAAGACTTATAAGCCCAGCACTCTGGGGCGAGAAACAGGAGGATCCTGGATTTAAGCTCATTCTTAGCTACAAAGTAAGCTGAAGGCCAGCCAGGGCTACATGAAACTCTGTCTCAAAAACACATACGCTGCGCTGAAGAGATGGCTTAGCAGTTGGGGCATTTGCCCGTGAAGCCAAAGGACCCAGGTTCGCTTCCCCTGGACCACTGTAAACCAGATATACAGGTGGCGCATGTGTCTGGAGTTTGTTTGCAGTGGCTGGAGGCCCTGGTGTGCCCATTCATTCTCTCTCTCTCTTTCTCTCTCTCAAATAAATAAATAAATATTTTTTTTTTTTAAAAAAGCAGTGTTAAATTTCCTACCAGTTGTGGTGATATATGCCTCTAATCCCAAAACTCAGGAGGCAGAGGCACGAGGATCCTTGTGAGTTCAAGGCTAGTCTGGTCTACATAATGAATTCCAGGCCACCCAGTGCCATATAGTGAGACTTTATTTCAAAAGAAGAAAACAGAAGCAAGGTATGGTGGCATACACCTTTAATCCCAATACCAGGGAGGCAGAGATAAGGAGGATAGCTATGAGTTTGAGACCAGCCTGGGACTAAAGAATGTGTTCCAGGTCAGGCTGGGCTAGAGTGAGACCCTACCTCAAAAAAAAAAAAAAAAAAAACTCTAAATAAATAAGGCCAGCTGTTTGCTGTTTGCCTCCATCATCGTCCCTGAGTTGGTAAGCAAGCTCTCCAAGAAGCACATCCACATTGTTGTTTCTCTCTCCCTGACTAAGAGCAGCACACCTTGTTAGCTTTACACGAGAGAGCCACCCCAGCCTCATGCTTGGGCCAAACTGCCTTTCTCAGTTTCATTTGTTTGAACCTTTGGGAGACTCAGGGAAGCCTCTCCTTTTGCAGATAGCTGGCAGTTCTCTCCCACACCACATTTCTAACAAAGTTAGAATTCTGTCAGAGAAAGAGAGGGGCAGAAAATGTTATTCCATCCACAAAGAAATCATTGCTCTGTGCTTAGAAACCCAGATTTATGAGATTAGCATTTCCCAGTTGATTATTCTGTTTTCATTATTTACTTATTTAAGAGAGAAATGGAGAGGGAAAGAAGAAAGAATGAGCATGCCTTCTACAGCTGCAAATGAACTCCAGATGTATGGACCACTTTGTACATCTGGCTTTACATGGGGACTGAGGGATCAAACCTGGATTGGCAGCCTTTTCATGCAGGTGCTTTTAACTGCTTAACCATCTCCCCAGACCTATTATGATTTTTTTTTTTTTTTGGTTTCTCAAGGTAGGGTCTTGCTCTAGCCCAGGCTGACCTAGAATTTACTATGTAGTCTCAGGGTGGCCTCCAACTCACAGTAGTCCTCCTACCTCTGCCTCCTGAGTGCTTGGATTAAAGGCATACACCACCGTGCCCAGCCCTCCCCATTCTGATTTTTACCCAGCTTTAAATATGTTATTCTTTTGACCATGTGATTCTTCCCTACTTAAAAGCAATCAGAGCTGTGTGCAAATGAAACCACTGAGAAGTTAATCCTCTGATGGGACACTATGCTATGGTCGTAACCAATGTGAAAAAAAACAAGACACAAATTCTCCATATTTTTGTTGCTTAAGTAAAATGTAACTGGTTTTTTTTTTTTTTTTTTTTTTTTGCAGACAGAGAGGGAGGGAGAGGAAGATAGATAGAGATGGGCGCGCCAGCAGCCTCTCAACTGCTGCCAACAAAATCCAGCTGCGTGTGCCCCTTGTGGTCAATTGTGGCATTGCTCCCTTGCGTCACTTTGCATCTGGCTAAACATGGGACCTGGAGATTGGAACTGGCATTCTTAGGCTTAGGAGGCAAGTGCCTTAACCGCTAAGCCATCTCTCCAGCCCAACTGGTTAAGTCTTTGTGATTAATTAATAGTCTGTGTAATTTGCATACAGATTGGGGAGGGTGGTGGCAACTGTCTCCCGGAAACTTCACTAAGGATGGCTGACGGCATCATGTCCTCCTAGAAGATAAAAGAGGGATGTCACAGCTGAAACTGAAGCTGGGGACATGATTTTTTTTTTTTGTTTGGTTACCTCGTGACATACTCAAGCTAAGTTGTCTAACAGCCATGCTGCCACATTGGCTATTATTATGAGATCCCAGCAAGATGGGCTTCATTTAAGCAAGAGGAGATTTAAATATAGCCTGTGTTCAACTGTAAACTTCTCCAAGTGTAAAACCCACATTTTAGGCTTGCCTCTGTCTCCACCAACAGCAGTATGTTTAAGTCCACCCCATACTGTGATGGCTTGCATCATTCAAGTTTCGATTTTCCCATGAAGTTACTCACCAAAGGAAGTTCCCGTTGAGAAATTTGCATCTAGAAAGTAATTTTCTGGGCTGGTGAGATTGCTCAGTTTGGTTAAGGTGCCTGCCTGCAAAGCCTAACAACCAGGGTTCAATTCCCTAATACCCATGTAAAGCCAGAATGCCCATCTGGAATTTGCAGTGGCTAGAGGCCCTGGTGCATCCATTCTCTCTCTTTCTCTCCTTGCAAATAAATAAATAAATAAGTAAATGATATTTTAAAAGTCATTTTCCTTTGCCTACACGGGTAAAAACTGACTGATACATGTCCACTAAGCCTATGTATGTCTTCCTGGTCATTTTTCAATTGTCTGGATGATCTAAGGGTTTCCTATCAGGCTTCTGCTTGGGTAACGGGCTGGCCTACAGAACCCAATAGTTGGGAATGTACAGAACTGACATGTAAACATAAGTAAATAGTTGGCATATAAATGCATCTGGGTATGTCTTTTTTACACTAGAGAAGTCATAAAGCAGACTTCCTAGGATCCTACAGACAACAAAAATGTTTGGTCTACTTGTGAATAATCCACATCGAAATTTTTCTTTCTATAATGTAAACAAACACCAAAATGTCATCAGTTAAATCATGACCACTCTTGCTAACCATCTGATCTGTCTCCATCTTGGTGTGTTGGGAAATGCTGATGCAGTGTTCTGTTTCTGGAACAAATTAAGTAGATTATAAGAAAATGCATCTCGCCGCCTCTGCTGGACGCACAAGGTTCTAATCTTCACTCGGGACTTATCTCCAGCTTTTCAGCAAATGCAAAATATATTGGAGAGAGGCAGCCTGGAAATTTTTATACCCACTTATTATTCAGAAAACTCTTAGGAACAAATTCAGAAGTTGAAAAACAAAAGCAGCTCTGTTTATGCTGTCCTGGGGGCATTAACTGATTTTATAATTTTTTCCAACTGAATAGCTATGTAAATTCCCAACTTTGTAAAAGGCTTAAAAAGCAAAAGCTGCTTTTGTGCCCTCATCCTCCAGCAGTCAAAACAAGCTGGCTTCCAGCTCCTGCAGCACCTTGGTCTCCCAGTGACAGCCAGTACCCCTGGACATTGTCCCTCCTGTCACCAAGGCCTCCTCAAGTCCTGGAGTCAGAAGCACATCTTATCTCCTTCATCGGGAACAAGGATCGGGAATTTAACTGCTGGGGGTTTTGTACTGAGCTCTTGGTTGTTTCATAATAATTAACAACCAGTCGCAACAAGAACTCAGGCTTAGGTCATGTCTCTGGAGAAGTTTAATAGCATGGTTAAGGAGATGAGATGGCAGTGAGTTAAGAACAGGAAGACTGGCCATATTTACAGACTGCATGGAAGGATCCCATGGAGAGACTGCTTGAGGAAAAAAAAGAAAGAAAGAGAAGAAGGAAAGAAGGAAGGAAGGAAGGAAGGAAGGAAGGAAGGAAGGAAGGAAGGAAGGAAGGAAGGAAGGAAGAAGGGAAGGAAGGGAAGATAATTAGGGTCCATAACTAGTGCTGGGCTCAAGAGTGATAACCATGGGAAAAATTTGAAAGGGGCAGTGTCTCACCAAAACTCCTGGGAAAAAATGACCAGACAGGCCAAGATGTCAACACACTTGTGGTGCAGGGAGTGAGGGGATAGCTCGTGGGCAACCCATTCCTGCTTCTAAGCACTGAAAAGGCCAAGGCTGTTGGCAGGACTGGCAGTGAGGGAAAAGCGGGACAAGGGTAAATCTCCACTATGACGACTGGAAATTGATGTGGCTGCTGCAGGAAAGCGGATTCAGACTGGAAGGCATAGGATGACAGTGATGGGTTTTTAGTTTCTCTCTGTGTTGTACTTCACGGTCTTCAAACACCATCCAAATCTGTGATCAAAGAAGGGTCTCCAAATGCCCCAAGCACAGAAGGCCATAAATGCCAGGGAGTGCGGCTCTGAGTTTTTGGCCCTCCAGTGAAGTTCTCTGAAATGTATTTGGTGGGCTCTCTTTCTATGAAAAGCGTTCAGTGATGCAGACCACTATCCAGTGTCCTGGACTACTCACTAAGGGCTCTTGTTCTCTCTGTTTCTATTTCTTCCTCCCCCCCCCCACCTTCTGCCTACTTACAGTAAAATAATTCATTATAGCTGAAGAGTAATAATGGTGGTTAAAGGTATTTGGTTATAAACGCTGGAAGCTAGGGTTTTATTCCCCAGTATCCCTGTAAAGCCAAATGAATAAAATGGAGCATGTATCTGGAGTTCGTTTCCAGTGGCAAGAGGCCCTGGACTGCCCATTCTCTCTCTCTCTCCCTGCTTGTAAATAAATAGAAAAAAAAATTTTTTTAAATTAAAGCTTTGGATTTGGAGAGATGCCTCAGTGGTTAAAGGCGTTTGCTTGCAAATCCTGCCAGCTTGAGTTCAAATCTATTACCTACCTAAAGCCAAATATGCAAAGTAATGAATGAATGTGGAGTTCCTTTGCAGCAGTAAAAGGCCCTTGCACAGCCATACAATCTCTCTCTCTCTCTCTCTCTCTTTGCTTATACAAAATAAATAAAATATTTTTCTTTTAAAAAACATTCATTACTATATGCTAATGGTCTTTGAAATCACCATTAACCTTAGCTTGCCAGCTCTTAGTCTAATGGCCAACACTATAATCATTGGTACAAGTTTCTAGTAATGCTACGATTATCACTTGTCCCAGCAACAGTAAGCAACTAGGAAGTCCCAGTGTAGCATGCATGATGCTAGGATGTGGGCTTACATGTGCTATCCCTCCTTCTTATCCCACGCCAACTTGATGGTGAGCCTGGACTCAACTTAATACATGCAGATGTTGAGCCTCCAAAGTGTAGATGACCTGCCAAGGTCAAACTGCCCACCATGGGCACAGTAGCTCTGCCCTACAGCACAGCCTGACCTTGTCAGATTACTTCTGTATACTGGTCACATTTGTTTTGGAATCTGTACTAGTTGGATAATGTCCCCCAGCATTCATGTCTTCCTAAAAGTTTAGAATGAGCCTCAGGTGGAAATAGGTTCCTTGTTGATGGAATTAGTTAAGGATCTCAGTTGAAATCATCTGGGATTTAAGATGGGTCCTACACCCAATCATTGGTATCCTTATTTTAAAAAGGGGGCAGCTGGAGAGATGGCTTAGTGGTTAAGAAGCTTGCCTGCAAAGCCTAAGGACCCATGCTCTACTCTCCAGATCCCACATAATCCAGACCCACAAAGGTGAAGCAAGCACAAGGTCACACATGCCCACTAGGTGGCACAAGCGTCTGGAGTTCAATAGCAGTGGCTGAGGCCCTGGTGCACCACTCTCTCTCTCTCTCTCTCTCTCTCTCTCTCTCTCTCTCTGTGTGTGTGTGTGTGTGTGTGTGTGTGTGTGTGTGTGTATGAGTGTGTCTCTTTCTCTAAAAAAAGTAAAACAAAACAAGAGCAGAAGACAGGCTGGGGAGATGGCTCAGCAGCTAAGGCTGCTTGAGTTGGCATAACAACTCAGGTTCAATTCCTAAGCCCAGGCACAAATGCTGCATGCATCTGTGATCCTAAAGCACTTGTGACAATTGGAGACAGAACCAGGAGAATCTGAAGCTCATGGTTGCTTTCAGCAGCAAGAGACCCTGCCTCAAAGAAGACCTAAGAAGAGTGCGTGCACACTAAGGTTGTCCTCTGACCTCCACATGCTGGCCATGGCACACGTGCACACACACGCACACACACACAAACACACACAACTAAATAAATAAAGTTAAAGAATAGAGGATGCTGAAATACATTGACAAGGTCAGATGAGGCAAAAGCCTCCTCTGGAGTGGTCCTGCCATATGCTAAGAGTACCAGAAGCCATGGGAGGCTAGAAGGGGAGAGGCAATCTCCCTGGAGCCTCTGGAGGGAGCCGGGCCTGCCAACACTTTAGGTTGACACTTCAAGTCTCCAGAATAAGAGGAAAATAAACCTCTATCATTTGAGTGTGTAACACACTTTGTTTCATATGGAAGTGCCTTCCTCATAATCACCCCTCGCCTACCCATCTGACTCAATCCCAAGGAACTGGGACCTTCGGGCCACGAAGGTGAGATGACCTCTCTTGTGTGTGAGAGGATTTGCAAAGATGGCTGGTCTGCTCCCAAATCCCTGCTTCTCTTGTGGGCTAAACTTTTGCCAGCCTTGAAAATAGCAAGGGTTTTTTGAAGTGACTCCAGTAATTCTGAGCAGAGCCAGCCTGCCATATCAAAATAACTTGTGGTCTCTTGGCATCTAGTCTCAGCCCCCAAATCCTGAAGTGTGGTCTCCACTGGGCCTTAACCTGAGCTGCCAAATTGGAATGGGCAGGGAAGCAAGACATCTGCCCTAATCCTCTTCAGCAATTCTCTGCACGACGTATTTGCATGTTTAGTGGCAGCCTGAGGGAAGGCTTGTCCAGGGGACCTATTCTGTTTTCCACCTCTCTCCCTTGTCTCTGATGCTGGCAGAGTAGAGAAGGACCTTTGACGGAAGGCTTTGAAAGAACATCAAATACAAAGGCAACGGATCAACTCTCAAGAGGCCAGCCTCGTCCAAGTGAACTTTGTGGAGGTGTGAACAAGTTACCTGAAGACAAAAAAAAAAAAAAAAAAAAAAAAAAAAAAAAAACATGGAAATCAGGCAGAATTTCATCTTAACACTGAAGGCCCTTAGTCAAGCACACTGCTGCTAGACAGTGACGGCTCCAAGAAGAAGGAATGCAAGCAAGGTACACACCAGAAAGCATGTCAGATAGCTAATGTCACTGTGTCCACAGAGGGTGTATATGTTATGGGAGGAGTGGGTAGAGGAGGAGGTGGGAATAGATAACATGTGAAACATTCTACCTCAAATCAAGCCAGCCAGCTTCCCTGTAGTCCTGAGTGTCCTCTCCTTCGAAGATAGACAGAAAATCCCCAGGAGGGCAAAGGATCCACACCCACAGATTCTAGATTCTATCTCCTGCCCTGCTGATCCCTACGTGGATAATCTACATCCATTCAACCCTACATTCTTTTAGTTCCTGCTCTGCTCTATGAAACAGGAACAAGAGCAGAATACATCTCAGAGGGCCATTGCCAGGAAATATAGGCATTAGCTTATTTATTTGTAAGGCTGTTAAGAACAGTATTTAGGGGCTGGAGAGATGGCTCAGCAGTAAATGCACTTGCCTGCTAAGCCTAATGACCCAGGTTTGATTCTCCAGTTCCCAAGTAAAGCCAGATGCACAAAACAGCACATGCATCTGGAGTTCGTTTGCAGCTGCTAGAAGCCATAGCATGCCCCTTCGTTCTTATTTATTCTCTCTCCTTGGAAATAAAGAAATAAAAGATTTTTAAAAGAACAGTATTTATTACTATGTAACTCTATCTATCAGTTGAATGTGTCTCCTAGCATTCATTATCTCCTATGAAAGACATGGAATTATACAACTTGGTCCAACCACTGGAGGATGTAAATCCACCCTAAGGAGGCAGAGATACTGGGACACATCTTCAGAACAAAGCCATAATGGATGCTCAGCAGTGTTAGTAAGTTAGCCATCCACAGATGTTATTAGAATAAATCATGAATAATGTGTATGCTTTAAGCACTGTTCAGCCATTAACTTTTAAACATTTCATTTCATTTAGCTTTGTGAAGCACGCCTTACAGGACAGAACCACTAAAGCAGTACCTCTCAGCTTGTTGAAGCATAAAGACCACTTTAATTGTTTTAAAAACATAGATTCCCCCCACAACCAGGCATATGTGTGTGTGCATGTGTACACTTTTGAGCCTGCACACATGCACGCACGCACGCACACACACACATGCACACACACACACACCACATAAACATACTGTTTTTTTTCTTGGTTTACTGACTTGCCAAGGGAAGAAAAATTTGCTTTAAAAGTGACCAAGACTTTAAGAACTTCAAATATATTTATATAAAATGCATTATTTATGCAGCAATTCACTGACAAGAGTTGGTACCCAAATAGATTTCAGATCTCTTGTATTAATTCAAGACTCTATGTTCCTTGGATTGGGACCACTTTCCCAGGGGACTAGAATTATATTAGAAGCTAAAACTGGATTCTTAAAGAAGTTCAAATACATCAAAATAAAATTAGAAAAAAAAAAAGAAAACATTTAACTGAGTGAAAGTCAGATCGCAGAACCTGAACTTCAAATATAAGTTGAGTGGTCTCTCCATGCTTGCCACGGCTAATGTAGAGCACTGGGATCTCAGGAGGTGAAAGAGCAACATTTTTCATGCCTTAACTAAGAACAGTTAGTTTTCTTTTCCACCCAATCTTCCACAGTGAGACCTTGAAATATGTCACTGCGCACTCCTTCAGGAATCTGACCCCATGCAGCTAAGACATTAAACAGAGAACACAGATAATCCCATACAGTTTCTGCAGAAACCATGATTCCAGAGATAAAATAGGAAGGACTCACATTTCCTGGAACTAATAATTCAGGCTCATGGAAACATTTCTGAGAGAAAACACGGTTCAACGGGTTGGATATTTTTCAGAAAATTTAAACTAGGATAAAAGGATTTCAGAGCCTCCCTTCTCTGTATAAAACAGAACACAATCCTCGCTACAGGCTTTAGTCCATCAGATATACACACATGTGTGTATGGGTATGTATGTACATGTGTGCACACAGGCACACACACACATACACACACACACCTGCTACAATCATATTTTAAGAACAAGTTCTTTAATGTTTTTCTTCTTTCTTATTCCTGTTGAAGATAAATATAAAATAACCTTTCACATTAAAGAAATTGTTTTTATTTTCAGACATAATGTGCAAAATCATGCCACTTAACATCACATTATATTCACAGATCATGCAAGTTAAATAAAGACACCTTGCAGGTTTCTTAATATAGATTCAGCTAAGATTAGTTATGCATCTGCCACCTTAACATTCAGATTGGGCAGAGGAAAAAAAAAACAGCCTTAGTTAAAAATCACACTTGCATTGAAAGTGCTTAGAATTTCATGGTTCATTTAAGAGCATCACAATCAAGAATTTAATTATGTCAAAAAAGAACTATGTCTTCTTCAGTCAAAATTACATCTCCCTCTAATACTCTCCCCCATCCCACAAACTAGATGGCTTTTCTTAACCTCTATGGACTTGTTTTCTGATCTATGAAATAAAGAGTTGGCTGGATGAATTTAAAGTATCCTCTGAACAAAAGGTAAAATGAAATGCCCTCTGTTCTGTCATGTTGTGATGTTAAGATTTGCAGGAAAGGAGCAGAGCGCAGGCCCTAAGGGAATTGGGTCAACTCAATCCCTTCAAAAGGCAGTGTTGGGATAGGGAGATTGCTCAATAGGTAAACTGCTTGGCATTCAGCCATGTAGACTTCAGTTCAGATCCCCAGCACCCATGTAAAAACCCAGTTGTAGGGTGTGTCTGGACCCCAGTGCTTAGGAGTCAGAGACAGGAGAATCTCTGGGGCTTACTGGCCAGCCAATCTAAGCAAATTGGTGAGCTCCAGGTTCAGTGAGAGACTTTGTCTAAAAAACTAAGATGCAGCCGGGCGTGGTGGTGCACGCCTTTAATCCCAGCACTCGGGAGGCAGAGGTAGGAGGATCACCGTGAGTTTGAGGCCACCCTGAGAATACAGAGTGAATTCCAGGTCAGCCTGGGCTAGAGTGAGACTCTACCTCGAAAAACAAAAACAAAACAAACAAACAAACAAAAAAAACCTAAGATGGGGCTGTAGGATGGCTCAGTGGTTAAGATGCTTGCCTGTGAAGCCTAAAGATCCAGTTTCTGTTTTCCAAAACCTACATAAGCCAGATGACACTGTGGCATATGCATCTGGAGTCCATTTACAGTGGCTAGAGGCTACTGTAACAAAAAAAAAAAGTCTAAAAACAATAAGGTGGATATCAATTGGGGAATCCATGCAAAGTTGCCCCCTGGCCGCCACATGTGCACCCACCCACAAAAGAATATGTATACATACATGTACACATACCACACACACACATATATATGTCAAAATATTTTAAAGGCACCATTTCCCATGGTCCTAAGTAACTGTCCCACAGGGCACTGCAGGCAAACTAGCAACTCAGAGTTCCAGGTCAGCTAAGTATTGTGAGATAGTAGTTGTACCAAAACTTCCACTGTGCTTCAACACTTTTTTTTTTCTTTTTTTCTTTTCTTTTTTTTTTTTTTTTTTTTTTTGGCCTACCAATGTGCTATCCAAAACCTGAATCTCAAAAACATGAACTCGGGCTGGAGAAATGGCTTAGCAGTTAAGGCGCCTGCCTCCTAAGCCTAAGAACACCGGTTCCAATCTCCAGGTCCCACATTTAGCCAGACGCAGTGAAGCAAGGGCGCAATGCCACACATGACCACAAGGGGGCGTACCACATCTGGATTTCATTCACAGCAGCTGAGAGGCTGCTGGCGTGCCCATCTATCTGTCTTCCTCTCCCTCTCTGTCTTTTTCTGTCTCTCTCTCTCCAAAACAAAACAAAACAAAAAAAAAAAACAAGAACTCCACCCAACTAAGACTTATGTGTCACATCAACCGCATGGACTCAGAACAAAGGACTTTAGCCTAGCAGATTAATCTGTGTGCCTGGGATGAGGAATGACTTATTTGGGGACCAGCAAATCTAATAACTTCTAGTGTTAACAGAAAAAGTATTTATGCTTCATGAGTTACTAGAAATGTTCAGTTTAGTCCTTTACACCAGAAATTATTTAAACCATTCACTCTGGTAGTGGATAATGCTTTGATTGGCTCATTTAAAGGAAGGTTTAACTGGTGGCAAGTCTTTTCCTCCAGCAATCAAAGCCTGAGACAAAGGCTTACATGCAGGTGTTTCTTTAGAAATCCAGTTTCCTAGAGGAGAAGGAAGTGAGAAAAGAGTGCAAGAGGAATGAATGTATGATGCAATTGACCCCCAATTATTGCTCAACTATGCATTGCTTTCCCAGGAACCTTAGGAAACCCTGCTCAAAACTGTGCATGGAAGAAAACAAGGAGGGCAACATTTCTCCCTCACCTTCCATGACTAGCTTGTCAAAGCGTGCCTCATAAGTATTAATTCCCGTGTACTTCCCGTTTATGCACGTGAGTGCTTAGTCAGCTCCGGAAGGACTTCCCAACAGAGTGAAAGAAGCCACTGGACATAAAGCCTGAAGCGCAGGCCCAATCAATGAGCTGTCAAGTTGCTCCTATGTGATGTCAGCTGAAGTGGGTGCAGAACTGCTTGCTCAGCAGGGGCTAGAATAAGACTTCAGGCCAAGATCTTCTGAAGTGATGCACACAAGAGCCAGCCCATCGGTATCAGTCAGGATGGGCCAATTATGCTGAAGTAACAAATGGCCCAGAATCTCCGTGGTTGACAGCAAAGGCTCATTTTTCACTCCTATTACAAATCTACCAGAGGTCAGCTGCAGTGTTGTGCCATTTTCTTCAGTCCAGTTACAAAGTTGCCCAAACAACCTGTATCAGGAATACTGTCAGAATTGTAACTAGGGGGAAAGAGTAAATGTACAAACCATTACAGTTCTGTAAAGATTCTGCTCGGAAGAGAGCTATATCACATGCCATCGTTCATAGGGTAGGGATACATAATATGCCTGCAGGGAGAGGCAGTGTGGGAAAGGTTCCTCAGGGTGCAATGCTAGAACATTCTTCACTATGTCTTCAGAGTCATGGACAGGAAGCCAAAGAGAGGAGGGACAATACACTGTGGGTACCCCACATAAGTCATCTGTTCATGTCACTATCTATTCCTTGAGCATTACACCCCAATCAAAAAAAGCACATCACTTCCAGGGGACCTTTTGCCAATCAGAAAACAAGGCATTGGAATATTTGGGGGATGTACTTAAAATCATTTCAGTACTATATTGTAAATTTCCTTATTTGACAGATGTCATAATGGCCTCCATCCTCAGAAATTACAAATGAAACGAATCTTAAGTTGACGACAGAATCAAGCTAGGTTTGGCTCTTCATTTTCTTATTCCAAGGCAGACAAAATATGAGATGCTATGGTTAATATTCTATATTCAAGTTGAGATGTAGAGAATCAAGAGTTATATCAATAGCTAAAATCATTCCAAATTGTCATAATCTGAAAATGTGATAAGGAGAGATGATGTGTTAATTACTGCATGATGATCTATGAGGAGGCAACATGTAAGGGAATCACTAACCCACTCATGTACATTCAAACCATGGCTTTTTTTTGGGGGGGGAGACACAGAGAGAGACAGAGAGAGAGGGAGAGGAAGACAGAAATGGGCACACCAGCAGCCTCTCAGCTGCTGTGAATGAAATCCAGATGTGTGTGCCCCCTTGTGGTCAAGTGCGGCATTGCACCCTTGCATCACTGTGCATCTGGCTAAACATGGGACCTGGAGATTGGAACCAGCGTTCTTAGGCTTAGGAGGCAGGTGCCTTAACCGCTAAGCCATCTCTCCATCCCCAAACCATGGTTTTTAATAACAGTTGGCAGCATTATACTCTAAGGTATATTGTTATTCCATCGTTACTATAAGGTGTATTGTCACTCTATTGGGATGTTGAATGACACCACCCTCTCCTTTCCTCTTATTTTTTTGAGAGAGAAAGACAGACAGAGACAGAGAGGAAGAGGCAGAGAGAGAGTGAATGGGCCCACCAGGGCCATTTCAGCTTCTGCAAATGAACTCCAGATGCGTGCACCCCCTTGTGGGCAAGCACAGCATTGTGTGCTTGCATCACTTGCATCTGGCTAAACGTGGGACCTGGAGATGGAAACAGCATTCTTAGGCTTGGTAGGCAGGCGCTTTACCAGCTAAGCCACCTCTCCAGGCTTCTCCTTTCCTCTTATTCCCAACTCCTCACCAAGTCTGTCTCATGTGATTAACCATTACCACAGATTTTCTTATTGAACATATTAAATAAAAATTTGTGGGCTGGAGAGATGGCTTAGCAGTTAAGGCATTTGCCTGCAAAGCCAAAAGATCCCGGTTCGATTCTCTAGGACCCATGTAAGCCAGGTGCACAAGGGGGCACATGCGTCTGGAGTTCATTTGCAGTGGCTGGAGGCCCTGGTGCTCCCACTCTCTCTCTTTCGCTCTCTCTCTCTCTCTCTGCCTCTTTCTCTCTCTCAAATAAATAAATGTATAAAAGATTTTTTTAATTGGTGAATATTACTTATCATTTTACAATTAAACAAATTAACTACTTTATATGACCATTACTTAAGTTGGAGGGGTTGCATATTTTCTGTGTATTGAGCCTTTAGAAGAAAAGTCATCCTCTCTCCCCACAAACTCCATTCACATGCTCTCACATGTAGTTCTTGTTGAAGGATTTCTTACTTTGCAAATTTGTATTGGACAAAAACAGAGGTTCCACTAAACAGAATCATTCTTTGTAACCTGTTGTGAGCAGATACATCAGGACAGAATGCTCAGAATAAACCTAGAGACTCTTGCCCTTGAAGAGTCCCATCTTTGCTGAGTGTGAGTGGAACTTATGGCTATACTATGAGAGGCTATACCCGTGAAATGGTCATACTATATGATGAAAAGGAAATTGTTAGGGTTTGTCCAATCTAACACTATGGTTCTTTAAGGCATAGTGCTTCTCTGGCTGGAAAATACAAAATCCAAGAGATATCAATCCTGAGAAAGACTTCCTCTACCATGGTAAGTGTGAACATGGACGGAGCCACACAGGACGGCAGCCTCTAGACCCAGAGAGCGGCCCAGGGCTCCCAGCCAGCCTAACACAGGGACCGAATCTTCAGATAGAAAACTTAAGACTCTTCAAGGACCTCCATAAGCTTGGCGGTATAGTTCTCCTCCAGCTAAGAACCCAGTCTGACTGATAGCTTAAATTTGGTTTTGTGAGATCCTGAGCAGAGAAGGCAATCAAGCCTGGAACTTACCCAGAATCCCAACCTATAGAACCCTTGGATAATAAATGGGTGTTATTTTTAGCCGCTAAGTTTGTGGTAATTAATTATGCAGGAGTAGAAACTAATACAACATGTAACTGGATTTATCAACTGCACCGCTCTGTTAAACAGCTAAGTAATGACTCTTTCTCATCTTCCAAATGTGTACCATTAATTCTCTTGAAAGGAGGAAAATTCACCTGGAACAGAGGGATATGTCAGTGATGGAAAGGTTGGGTCCAACGTGGGACAGACTAATGAGAAGCATCTTCAGCCAGTGAGCAGGGCACACTTAGGGGAAACATCCAAGGCCTCTAAGGAAGAAAGGAGCAAAAGGACTAGGATAAATGACCATGTTCCAAGCCTCAATGATTGGAATCTGGGGACAACTAACTGATTTTCTTTCCATGGATTGACATATGGATGGGGCAGAGGGTACCAGGAAAATTATGAAATTATTTAAAAGGTATCATAAATCTATGATATTTTCTTCTAAATTCACAAGATTATGCACCAAGATTCCAGAAAGCACTGACATAAGACAGCAGATGAAATGCTGTAACTATCCAAATACCATTTCATTTCTCTTTTTCTTAACACAAAGAAAGGCTTCAGTCCCGAGTCCCTTACTAATAATTGGAGATTCGCTGAGATGTTAAGTAGAGATAATCAAGGTGACTTTCAGTCTTTGCAGCATCCTAAGCCAATATGGCTCTGAAGAGGCCAGGTTGAGATGTGTGGTGGTCTGAATGCAAAAGGTTTCCCAAAACCTCAAGTGCATGTGATTAAACTTCCTATTTGGTCCCTGGCTGATTGAGCCTTTAGAAGGTGGAGCCTTTCCAGAGAGATGTGTTGCTGGGGGCAGATCTTGGGGTTGATTGGTACAGCCTGTGGTGAGATAACTCACTTTTGATTCATTCATTCAATGTCTCCTTTCTCCTTCTCCATCTCTCCCCTCTCTCTCTCTCTCTCTCTCTCTCTCTCTCTCTCTCTCTCTGTCTCTTTCCCTACTGCTGTTGCTGCTACTGATGATGAAGATGTAGGCCAGTTGCCATGCTTTCTCCAATGTAAAGCTTCCCTCCAAACTGTAAGCTGAAATAAACTCTTTCCTTCCCCTAAGCAGTTTCTGGGAAGGAATTTTGTCCTGGGAAGGAATTTTGTCCCAGCAATGAGAATTTAACTGTTCCAAGATGATAGGTCATGAGAGGGAGAGATTTTCTGAATCACTGAATGGAAGAGAGCCTCCACAGATCTAACTCAGGACTTCTTCCAGACAAAAAAAAAAAAATGGGTATTAAGTGTAACAGTTTTGAGTTAGAAGTCAGGACAAGATCAGATATTCTTTTATTAAAACAGAATCTAAATTATCCTGAATAAAATACACACATTTTTCTCTACTGATTCAATTTAACTACTTTCTAGACTCTCTTTCCCCCCAGAATTTTTTTGATTTAATACAATATCTAAATATTAAACAGGAATATATATATAAAATTTCACAAGAAATTCTTATTCTGGGGCTGGAGAGATGGCCCAGCAATTAAAGGTGCTTCCTTGCAAAGCCTGCCAGCACAGGTTCAATTCCCCAGTACCCACATAAATCCAGACATTCAAAGTAATTCATGCATCCAAAATTCATTTGCAATAGCAAGAGGCCCTGATGTGCCCATTCTCTCCCTCCCTCCACCTCTTAAATAAATAATTTCAAAACAAAAAAGAAATTTCTATTCTGTAATATCTTGATACATGCAATGGAAGATTTCTTACATACACTATATCAATAACATAAATCCCAACTCATATATATATATATATATATATATATATATATATATATATATATATGTGTGTGTGTGTGTGTGTGTGTGTGTGTGTGTATGTGTGTATATATATATATATATATATATATACACACACACATATTTGTTTACATGAAAATTTAATTGCTAATGATAGGAATCATGACAAACTCCCTCTAGCAGTACAAAATTCAAGTATATTTACTGCTAAGTATATGTCCATCCCCTACTGATCCCACCTCCAATCAGAAGAGCCCATTTCTCTAGTCTTCTCAGCCTAGTTTAAGGAACATCGACATGAAACCAAGACAAGTCACAGTGAAGACTAGCCTGTGCTTAGCCTGGAGGGGGGGGACTCACAAGAAGAGATTCAAACTGTTGTCAACATTCCCAAAAAGTATTAACTCCTTGCAAACCAGGAGGCAGAAGTGAGAACAGGCAGCTTGTCCAGTCCACTCACCCATTTCCCCATTCACTCGAAATGAGTTCAGAAGACTGAAGGAGAGACAAAGGACTAATACATATTCCTTAATATACAAGATTATAATTAACCTAATGTCTGTTTCAAATTTACTATTATCTATTAAGGAATAAATAATTTTACAGCTCTCTAATGTAGCTCTTAAGCTTTCAATCACTGACCGTAACTAACAAGCAGCTTAATAGCAAGAATACCCTAAATAGAGCCACAGACCAGTTTCCCTGAGTATAAATCATTATCATTTTTAATGCAAGAGCGATAGCAAATCTCTGTAATTACTGGGTGCATTTTGAATCATTTTTATTATTACTGCTCTGGCCCCATTAAAAATCCAAAACACTGAACTGCATGGAATATAAAACTGGAATTATGATACACTACAAACTCTAATTGAAATCCATAAATTTTCTACTAGTATTCAGAATTATTTTTGTTGCCAAAGAATTTCGGTGACTCAGAAATAACTTTGAAAACATTTGCTATGTTGTGAGCAATAAGTAAGGAGATTTTATGTTGGCAAATTTGGGGAGTTGATTCTGAAGGAAATCTATGTGGGTTCGTATTCAGTCAGGATTTTACATTTCTAAAGCAAACAATAATATCCAAAATAGGATTTTAAAATTTAAATTAGAATATAACATTTATATTCCAGGTTACCTCCACCTCCATCCTTACCTATCACAGCCAACTGCAAAAGATCTTACAATTCCAGTATTAATCTCCTTAGTGAAAAATGGCAAAAAAAAAAAAAAAAAAGAATACAGCACTAAATTTGCAAAAGGGTAACAAATACATTATGGCATCACTCTTATTTATGTGCACATAAGAAGTGAATATATGATGAGCCACTAAGCCATTTTGACAGACGGCCATACTCTGAACATAACTTTGTAAATTTAATGGCTAATAACTTAAACAGCCTCTTATAAAACCACCCTACTCTGCTGATAAATGTTGTGTGTGTGTTTATGGTTTGTGTGTATGTGTGTACATATGTGTGATGGTGCATATCCGCACACATGTGTGCATGTGTGTATGTGTAGAGGTCTGAGGACATGTTTGGGTGTTGATCCTCAAGAATGCCATCCATCTCTGTTTTGAGATGGTCTCTCTGTAGCCTGGAGCTCACCAACTAGGATAGACTGGCTAGCCAGTGAGCTTCAGGGTTCCGCTTGCCTCTACCTCCCCAACACTGATGTCTGCCTTCATGATATCAAGCTGCTAACCTAGTCTCTTATTGCTCTCTTGGCTGATTCAAGGCTGTGCTGGAGTTGTAATGGAGTTGAAATCTCATGGCTCTTGCCCAGGTCCTTTATCTAATTTTGTATTTTTGTCCTGATTTTTTTTTTTTTTTTTGTAAAAGGGTCTCTTGTTGCCCAGGCTGACCTCAAACTAATTTTGGAGCTAAGGATGGCCTTTAACTTCTGATCCTCCTGCCTCTACTTCACAAGGGCTGGGATTCCAGGTGTGTGCCACCAGGCCTGTTTTATTTAGTACTGGGGATCAAACCCACAGCTTCACAGAAGGAGACAAGTACACTACAAAGTGAGCTATATCCTCAACCCATGTGACTGAATTTTTAAGTCATGCCCAAGAATCCTGGATCTGTTCTGGGTTCATCAGATTTGTCTGGGACCAGGTATCAAGTCTGAGTTCTACACATGCTGTCAATCCCTTTCCCTGCCCCAGGCTTATCCTGACTCCCAGGTCACAGCTTCCCTGCTTTCGTTCACGTACAACCGGGAAGCTGACAGACATTCTGTTGTGAATATTTGTGGGTATGTTTTCTACTTTGATGAGCAAAATGAACCAGAAAAACATAACCTTCATGTGCCAGGCAGCCCTCACTGGGTGCCCACCCAGCCTGGTACTGGGGTCAGTTGACAAGATGTAGCAGACAGCTTCAGGTACGCTGAGATGAACTTCCAGACCAGGCACAGTTATGGAGGAAGGAATATTATTTATTGAAGCTTACAGATCCAGAGGAAGTTCCATAATGGCAGGAGAAGTGGCCTGCCTTCACAGGGCCAAGCAGAGAGAGTAAAACTCCAACCAGGCACACAGCACACAGAGCAAAACTATAGCAAAAGAGTCACGCAGCACACTTCAGGAACCCCTATTAGGCACACTTTGCATATCTTTACAATGGAATCTCAAACCCACCTCCACACCTTAAGACTGGCCCACAGTGACATTGCCTCTAGCAAGGTGATTGCAGATACAAACTATAAACTAATAAAACACTGAATATATTGGGGGACATATATTCAAAGTACCACACAAGATAACAGAGGCAGAGTCCTGCCTGCACATCTTATGGAAAGGAGACTCCAACCAACATTATCCTGATAATAATCTAATATTACAACAAAATGCTGTAATTTCAAGCAGGGTATTTTAAATGCTTAGCCCGATTCAGTCCTACAATTTTCATAATCATAACTGATCGTTATGACTTTAGTTTAATTTCATATATGGACTGCAGTTTTTTCACATAAACAGAACTAAAATGTTTCTCAGGGGCTGGAGAGATGGCTTAGTGGTTAAGGCACTTGACTGCAAAGCCAAAGGACCCAGGTTCAATTCCCCAGTACCCACATAAAAGCAAAATGCACAAAGTGGTGCATGCATATGGAGTTCATTTGCAGTGGCTAAAGGCCCTGGTGCACCCATTCTCCCCTTCTCCCCATCAAATAAATAACATTAAAGATATATTTAAACTTTTTTTAAAGTTTTTCAGAAACATTAGAACAAAAAAAATAACTGAACATTCTAAAGTGTAAAGAACCTCTTTTATCTGTCTCACATGGACCAATTCATGACCCCACAATGGTTAGCCATACCCCCACAAGACCAGTATGGAGCCCATCAACATTTAAAAAATATTTTTTTTAGTTATTTATTTGAGAGAGGAAGGGAAAAGAAAGAGAAACAAGTGTGTGTATGTGTGTGTGTGTGTGTATGTATATATATATATATATATATATATATATATATATATATATATATATATATATATATATATAGAGAGAGAGAGAGAGAGAGAGAGAGAGAATGGGCATGCCAGGGCCTCCAGCCACCGCAAATGAACTCCAGACACATGCACCCCCTTGTGCATCTGGCTTATGTGGGTCCTGGGGAATTGAACCTGGGTCCTTTGGCTTTGCAGGCAAGCGCTTTAACCACTAAGCCATCTCTCCAGCCCCCATCAACATTTTGACACGGAAGACAGAGTAGAGAAAAAAAGACATGAAACAACAAAATAGAGGAAAGACTAGCTTGAAAGAAGAGGGTCCTCAGGTGATGAAGTGCAGAGCAGAAGGGACAAGAGGATGATGGGACAGAAATACGGACAAATTACCATATGTTTATATATTAAAGTTCTGAATAAAAAATAATTTTAAAGGATTTTGTTTATTTTATACCTAAAATTGGACAAAAATGTGGGGGAGCTAGTATTCTTGGATCCGCAAAAGTATAAATGTCCTAAGATAAACGAAACATGTGTTCTGGTTCTGTTAAACTGAGACTTCTCAAGCCAGAAAGGATCTACAGTTAGGAAGGGGGAGCATATGTTTCATAAACAGAACACCGGTTAATGTGCCAGAGTCAAGACAGCAGTTTACATTTTTAAACAAGGCTAATTCTAAATGAAAGTGGGTCAAGTTCAGAGGTTAACTTGGATTAACTCGGATCTGCATTTTATGATTTTGTAGCTGTCAGAATAGCAGATCAAATAGAAATTGCATAGAAGACTGATTATGCAAACTGCCCAGGGCTCAGCATCCAGAACGTGACTGTCCTCTGGGTCTGGGAACAACTGGACGGGCTAGACCATAAGTCCTCAATTCCTCCCCACTCTACTGCCTTTCCAGTGGTGATTTTTAAAGCAATTGCAGGCATTCTCCTGCCTGCAAGGTTTACCTCTCACAGCTGTTCTGTTTGTTAAATTAATTGCACAGATCTATATGAGGAAAGGATACAAAGCAAAACCACAGCCCATTGATGCTAAGGAGGAAGACGTTTGAGGCTGGATGGCATGTCTCCAGAATGCCAGGGGAAGGAAGGAGCTGGCTGGCCCCAGAAGGCACCACAGGCTTCCTGCTTCCTACTTCTCACATGAGAGGAAATGAGAACTGACATGCCCTATCACTGAGGGGGTGGGGGGAGAAAGCCTTCCACACCTGCCTCCCGGATGTTGCACACAGATCTGCTCCTTCAACAAAGATATCCACAAGTAAGGGGTGCAGATGTATGCACTCATGTGAGCACATGTGCATCCTGGGGTGCCTTACTGCAGACCAAAAACCACTCCCCTTCCGAATGAATGTGATTCCTGCCCATGTCACCTCTAGTTAAAGTTAGAAATGTGGCTAATTATGACTTAACTCTCAAACACAAATATTTCTCTTCCTGCAAGAAAACCCAATAACGGTTATTTGATAGGCCTATGGGCAGTTAGGAAGCAAAATCTAAACATGGGGGGGGTACTTCCCCATATGTGGTAAAGATTAGCTCACTTTGAGGCAAAAGAAAAGACCAGTATAAGAACCCGTGCTATAGATTCTTAACTGTATGTGTTTTGAAATGTTTGCTGGAAGCATTTCTAAAGTCAGAAAATATTTTTTACTAATTTTAATCTTTTAAATATATACTACAAACCACATGTATCTCAGTGACATACATATATATATATGATCTGTGGAAAACCTGAAATATTACAATGATAACATCTTTCAAAAGTTTTATATTAAAAAAATATGCTGAAGCCGGGTATGGTGGCACATGCCTTTAATCCCAGCACTCGGGAGGCAGAGGTAGGAGGATCGCCATGAGTTTGAGGCCACCCTGAGACTACAAAGTGAATTTCAGGTCAGCCTGGACTAGAGTGAAACCCTACCTCAAAATAAATAAATAAATAAATAAATAAATAAATAAATAAATAAATAAATAAACTATATATATATATATGGCCAAACTCAGTTTTATTGAATATTTTTAAATGTTTAAGTGAGTAAAAGAAGCACCTTAAAATGCATTGATGAACTGGGCGTGATTATGCATGCCTTGGATCCCAGCACTCAGGAGGCAAAGGTAGGAGGATTGCTGTGGGTTCGAGGCCAGCCTGAGACTACATACTGAATTCCAGGTCAGCCTGAACTAGAGTGAGACCCTACCTTGAAACCTTCCTCTTCCCCCCCACCCCACACAAAAAAGCATTGACTAATGGGGACTGGGGAGATGGCTCAGTGGTAAGAGCACTTGCTGCTCAAGCTTGAGAACCTGAGTTCAATCCCTCAGCACTCATGTCAAAAATAAATAAATAAACAGGTATGGCCAGAAAACAGGCCCTTAACGGAACAGAGACAGGAGAAACACTGCGGCTATTCTACCTGAAAAATGGGGAGCTCCAGGTTTAGTGAAAGAGTGTCTCAGGGAAATAAGGTACAAGAGTGACAGTACAGGACATCCAAGGTCCTCCTCCAGCCTCTTCAGGTATACATATGTGGCACAAACATCTGCATACACATGTGCAAATCACACACACACACACCATATACTTCATACCCACCAAAGCACTGATAATAAACTGACTACATTGCTTTAAAATGAGATGAAGTAGGCAGAAACTAAAAAGAGGTCCAAAGAAGTTTATTCAGCATTTTCTATGACTGCTATCCTTCCTTTATGTAAATTTTCTGGAAGGATTCCTGTGAGATTTTTCTGTAATGAAATGATATACCTAAGCAACACAAAGAAATAGTTTATTTGCTCCACAGAATAAATAGGCTCTGGTACCTCTGCAGGACAACTCTTATCTCATAAGTCTTCAGTCCATGGAACAAATTCCAAACTTTGTTGTTGGAAATATTATTTTTTATATATTTTTGTTAGTTATGTATATAGTATACATACAGCCATGATGGTACCATCGTTAGCCTTCTCCCTGTCCTCCCCCCATGAGTAATTCTTATTAGGACTATGGCGAAGTCCCTAACAGTCCACTCTCATAATTTATATCTACAGTGGCCTCAAAAGTCTCCTGACTTGGGCTGGGGTGATTCCCACTAGTTGAAAGCACTTACTTGAAGTGCCTATCAGCCCAAGTTCAATTCCCCAGTGCCCATGTAAAGCCAGACGCATAAAGTGTTGCATGTGTCTAAAGTTTGTTTGCAGTGGCAGAAGGCTCTGACACAGCCATTCTCTCCATTCACTTATTCTTCTCTCTCTCTCTCATAAATAAATAAAATAGTTTTAAAATGAGTCTTTGATGTTAAAGGTTTGGCTTCCTGGCCAGGACAAATGGTTCTATTGGGAGATGGTAGAAACTTTAGGAAGTAGGGTCAGAGCAAGAAAAGTCACTGGGCACCTGACTTTGCGGGGTACACTGGGACCCTGGTTCTTTCTGCACGTTGGTTCTCTCTCTGTGTCTCTCCAGATACGATGTGAACAGCTTTGCTCATCACGCTGTCCCTGCTATGATGTCATGCCTCTCCATGTGTACAAAGCACGAGGTCCATCAGAAACCTCTGAAATCATGATGCAAAATAAACCTTTCCTCCTTTCATGGAATTTATCTTAGGTATTTTTTAATCACTGAAGGAAAACACAAACAGGCCAGATCTGTGCTTTTTATATCATATAATTACAGTGTCTTACCACCCCAAAGAGATGAGCCATCTAAATTTTGATCTTTTTTTAAAAAATTATTATTTTATTTATTTGCGAGAGAGAGAGAGAGAGAGAGAGAGAGAGAGAGAGAGAGAATGAATGGGCGTGCCAGGGCCTCCAGCCATTGCAACCATCTCCAGATGCATGTGCCACCCTCTGGTCTGGCTTATTTGGATCTTGGGAAATTGAACCTGGGTCCTTAGGCTTTGCAGGAGAGCACCTTAACTGCCAAGCCATCTCGCCAGCCCTTAATCTTTTTTTTAGGTTGGCATACAGAGGTTTAGGTATCATTCATTCTAATATATACTTGATTCTCATTCCCTCTTACCTCCTTAATTCCCTCCCCCATTTCCCCTCCCCACTGCTATATCTTCTTCCCTCTGTTTGCATGTCACATTGTCACATGTGTCCTTTCACTTTTTGCCATCTCTCTTCCCACTCATCTCTTTATACTCATTCGTGGTTACCATTCTAGCTTGCTAGGTCTTACACACGTGTGTCCTGCATATATACATGTTTGTAGATAGTACATGTTGTGTGTCAGAGTGAGCAAGCCCAGGAGTCCATTGTGTCTGAGCTGTGCCCCAAGAATTTGTTCCTAGCAAACATTTGAAGAGTGTGTTTGGGGGGGAATAACACTGACAAAGTACCAAAAGGCATCCAGGTGTGTCCTCTCTGGTATATCTGAAGGCCATGTGGCCCTGTCTCTGCTTGTTGGAACCCAGATCAGCCAAGAGATGATGTCTGGGGATGGTCACAAAACCTTCTTGCTCTCTAGCAGACAAGCTGCCATCCTCAGTGGAGGGTTTCCTGCCTGCACGTGCTCCACACACCGAGCATGCGCAAAGGGGCAGACACTGTCAGGCACATTCGTGGACATACTTCCCTACTTATAGGCTGGAATGGCGTCTCAGTCACACTGTGACATAAGCATCCGCTGAGTTTGCTCCCATGGTAACAAAACCCCATGTTTCACATCTTAATTGGGTTTGTGTCTAAGTCCGACCTTTCCATCCACACAAATAACAATATCAAGACACAGATGGGAAAAAATCATAAGCATATTTATAAAGCCTGGCTAGTGATACTTTGGATATCAGTGAATTTATCCAGTACTATGATGCTACATCAGATTTCCCCCTATTGGATTAGCGTTTAATGGATTTATACAACAGGTAGCCCAGATTGATGAAACACTTGCCTCCAAGACATCTTTCTCTGAGGCCAAGCTTTAACATCACCTCCTTCATGGAAATCTAGTTTGCGGACATCATAAGAGCTCCCCAGGCATACTCATAGTACTTATCACTTTAAGTGCTGACCCCATAAATTGGTCTGTTTCCACAGTGAGTTTGTAAGGACACACAGACTGAGTCTTAATCTTCAAGGCAATTCTACCATCTGACATCTAACAGAGAAAAAATTCTTAAGAAAATTGTTTAAATGTGAACTGAAGAGATGGCTTAGCAGGTAAGGTGCTTGCCTGTGAAGCCTAAGGACTCAGGTTCAATTCCCCAGGACCCATGTCAGCCAGCTGCACATGGTGGTGCATGTGTCTGGAGTTTGCAGTGGCTAGAGGCCCTTGCACAACCATTAATTCTCTCTGTCTCTCGCTCTTTAATAAATAAATAAAAAATAAAATACTTAAATCTTTGAACAAATGCAGAAATGAGACAACTGATTAGTATAAACAAGCATCAAATTCAAAGTAAAAGGGAAACCAGCTGTAAGTTCTTTTATTGAGGCGTCAACAGCACATGTAGACAGAGCTATCAGCCCCTGTTTACACAGAAATTAAAGCAATATAATGTCATTGCAGGTGTGTTATTTGAGCAGTTGTTATGTTCCAGGCATTTCTCTATGCCTTTTATGCATAGGACATACTTCAATACTCACAAAAATTCATGCAAGATAGCATGGTCATTCCATTCATATATAAGGAAACTAAGACACGAAGAAGTTAATATGTTTAATGTCACTGGGCATCACAGTATAGTTATAGACAGACAGTAAATTTCTTAAGTTCATTTTAATTGGGCATTTGACACTCTTCAAAAAAAACCCACTGTGTTTTCCTTGGGGGGGGGAACAGAATTTTTTATATAATCTATGTATACTTGTATGGCTCAATGAGTGTAAACAAATATATATGGTCATCTAACCACAACCATTATCAAAATATATATTTCCATCATCTTAAAAATTTCCCAGAGAGGCCCCTTTGTCATCAGGGTTTTTCTTGTGTCTGCTCCACACTCAGCTTCTAGCAAGGCCTACACACCTATGCAGAGAGTTCCTCTCTGTCATTCCATTCTAGTCCTAGCTTTGGACTAAATTGACAAATTATCCTAGGTAAATCTCAGAGCGAGGTCAAAAAAGACCTTCTTCTTCTTTTTTTTTCTTTCCTGAGATAAGATCTTATATACCCCAAGCTGACCTTTAACTGACTATGTAGCCAAGGATGAGCTTGAACTACGACTGATGTTCCCACCTCTACTTTCTCAAGTGTTGGGATTACAGTCATGCTCCACCACACCCCAATTATGTAGTATTGGGTATTAAATCCAATGCCTCAGCATGCACTAGACAAGCACTGAACCAACTGAGCTACAACCCTGGCCCAAGAATAATGCGTCTGCAGCAGCTTCTGTCTTTGACAGAACCTGTGTCCTAGTGCTCCAAGAACGAAACATGCTCAGAATTCTGTACCTTCTGCCCATGAATGCCTGCCTGATTCTATTTTATATGAGTGATGGATCTCCTGAGGTTAGCCTGCTCTTCCCCAGCTATGCTGGACACAGTGTTGTATCAGTTCAGGTCCTGGGTACAAGTGGGTTTTCCAAGTCTCTGCTGGTATAGACAAAGTGCGTGTAATGTCAGCACAGAGTTTGAAAAGTATCATTTTAAAAAAAAAATCTCTATTTTGACAGTTGAAATTTCAGGCGTTTGGGCAGGTTTCTTACTTACCTCAGCCTCTAATACAACTTTTGTATCCTGTAACAAGAGGTTCTAGACAATTATGGATTTGTACCTCTTCCTCAGAGGGAGCTAATCATGCCTGCATACTTACTCCAATGAGGAGACCATTCAACTTTCCTATCATGTCCTTATTTGCCCACAAACATACTCCATGGTTGCCTGTCATAAAGATGCAGCACACAAAAACCCTCTCTCTTTGGTTCCTAAAAATTCCAAATTGTGAAAATAGCCCATATTGGCCTTCAAAAGCTCACAAAAATTGTATTGTTTCCTTGAAATAAGCTTTGATCATTCCTAATCCTTTGTTGGAATCTGCCAAAGACAAATCAGTGGTGTGTCCCTCCTCTCCCTCAAATTCAGATCATCAGGCTGCCTTCAGACCGCTGCTCTGTGGTGGGATGGAAAGTGCATACTAATGAAGATTACTCATCGTTTTTTCAATGCTAAAGTGGGAGCCATATTATTTTGGAATTATCATACTCTAAGCAAAAGCAGAATTCTAAAGTTTAATATGATTTAAAATGAGTTTCCAATCTTTATAGGACATTATGGTCTAACCAATGCTTTCCCTCCTGTTAAAGCTTCTCTTTCCTTCTTCACACAATAAAGCCACTGCTCATTTTGTGCATATTTTGGTCACAGTCAAATGTTTCAAAGGTGCCCCAAGCCTATTCCCATTAAAACGTACATGAGGGCTGAGGAGATAACTCAGTTGGTAAAGTGCTTGTTGTGCAGGCATAAAAACCTCAGTTCAGATCCCAGTATCCATGTAAAATTCTGGGCATGATAGCGTGCTCATAATCCCAGTGCTGGGCAAAGAGACAAGAGAATCTCTGGAGCTTGTTGGCAGGCCCGTCTAGCCAAATGGGTGCGCTCCAGATTCAGTAAGAGAACCTGTCTCAAGAAAGAAGGTGGGGATCCACTGAGGCAGGCACCCAACATCAACCTCTGTATGTTAAAAAAAAAAAAAAAGCAAACCAAGTAAAGATCTGGAATTGGCCTGAGTAAAGAAATGACCATTTGATTGTGTGGCTGCCGACTCCAGATTTCCCTCCACATTATCAAAAGGAAAGAGAGACTACCAATCGTGGTGGCACACATCTGTAATCCCAGTGCAGGGGAGGCAGAGACGGGCAATTTCTAGGTAAATCAGTGAAAGGCCCTATTTTTAAAAAACCAAGAGAGGGCCAGAAAGATGGCCTAGCACTTAAGGCACTTCCCTGCAAAGCAAAGAACAGAGGTTCTATTTTCCAGAACCCAAGTCAGCCAGATGCACAAGGTGGCGCATGTGTCTGGAGTTCACTTACAGTGGCTGAAGACCTTGGCATGCCCATTTTCAATCTCTCTCTCTCTCACTCTCAAAATAAAATAAATTAAAAACAAACAAAGAGAGTAACTGAGGAGTGATATTAATGTCTGATGTCCACACACACACACACAAGAACTTTCACACACATATGAGCATGTATGCCTCACATACATGTGTGCACCCATCAAAAAGAGGAAGGAGAATCTTGGATCTTAAGAATATATCACAAGCCAGGCGTGGTGGCACATGCCTTTAATCCTAGCACTCAGGAGGCAGAGGTAGGTGGATCACCATGAGTTCAAAGCCACCCTGAGACTACATAGTGAATTCCAGGTCAGCCTGGACTACAGTGAGACCCTACCTTGATAGACCAAAAAAAAAAAAAAAAAAAGAGAGAGAGAGAGAGAGAGAAAGAAAGAAAAGAAAAGAATATGTCATGAACTAGCAAAGCTGAATTTAGCAAACCATATAAGATGGCAAATTACCAAAGATCTGAACTTTGCAACAAAAGCTAATATTGTCTTTCACAGGATGGAACACAGTCACACACATAGCCACTCTCTACTAATGCCTATTTTTCATGACCACAAAGACAGTTGCCAAATCACATCAGGCAATAATTTTAGGCAGAATTGTAATGGAACCCATGGGCTCTGGTGTTAGTACACCTGGCTTCAAGTGAAATTGGCTAGTTATGTGACTTTGCATAGGTACCCCAGCTGACTCAAGTAAGCTTCACTTTCCTCATCTATGTGCAAAACAGGAATTGCCAAAATAGCCTCTGCCTCAGAGGCTTGTCAGGATAATTGAATGAAATGATGTCATAAAACACTTGCCAGAATAAGAACAAATGCAATCACATTCCTGTTACACAGTATACAAGTCTGACTTAAATCTGACTTTTAACATGAATCTAGATGGGAATGGACAATAGCATCTTCTGTCTTTCTACATTCCCTGAGACCAGTAAGGAAGCCAATTCAAACAGGGATACACCTTCCAGATGGAAGGGGAAACTTAAACCGATCCATAAGCAATTAACATATGATCAAATGATGAATAAATCTAATTATCACAATTAATGAAATCAAAGCATGAGGAAAACATTTTCAGAATACAGCTTCAGTTCACCATTAAAGTCCTGCTTTTTCAACATAACATAACAACTCCATTCATCCCGCCACCCCCATATCAGTTTTAATATAAGGTGGCATATACATCTAAAAGAGCTACATTGGGGATGACAAAGAATATTGTGCTTCTCTTTGTTTTGCTTCTTCATTTTTGCTTGAGACCGAGTCTCCAACTCACTATGTAGCCAAGGGTGACCTAGACCTTCTGATGCTCCTGCCTCTGCTTCCCCAGTACTAGAGATTTCTGGACTGTACTACCACACCCTGTTTATACAGTGCTAGGAACTGAACCCAGAGTTCCTTGCATCAACAACTGAGCCACATCCCTAACCATGAGTATGGTAGTTCCTGTCAGAGAGCAGATCCAATATGTCCCAGTGAGTTAAGCATGTCTGCAGTAGTTTAAATCTGGAGTGTCTCCTATAGCCTCCCCAGCCCATGGAACCTTTAGCTGGTGGACCCTTACTGGAGGGTGTGTCACTGGGGGCCGCAGGCCTTGGAATTTTACAATTCAGCCCCATTGCCAGGGCCAGCTAGCTCACTCTTGCTGCTTCCTCCCAGCTGAGGTGACAAGATGTGACCCTTCGCTATCTGCACTTGCGATGCTTTCCCCAGCATGATGAAATTCCCCCTCATAATTGTAAATAAAAACAAACCTTTCCTCACATAAGCTGCTTCTGGGAGGGTGTGTTGTCTCAGCATTGAGAAAGTTAACTGTTGGAGTGTCGCTATCACAAGGTTAATTCACCATTTCCAAGGTAAGTGTATCCACGCAAGGATTCTATTAGAAAAGATAAAACACTGGCCCAAAATGCTATGCCAAAAGGTGGAATAAAATTTGGATTTAATATGACAATGCAATAAAGCTGAATTCGAACATCATCAGCCTATTGGCAACTCACTAGCATCTCTCTGTAACGAAATAGGTCTTAAAGAGTAAATTACTTTGCATACCCTCTGGCTTCTCTCTAATGTGCAATGGATGAAGAGGCATCTCCCAAATTATTTCATATTGCCCAAGCCTAAGCAAGCTAGTGACATGGTGAGTCTGTCATCCCAGGTGGCGAGTCAGCCCGTTCTTTCCTTGAATGCCTATAAGTGACAGTGTCTTGGATGTAATTAACAACTTATCAAATTATCTCTTTCATCTGTCACAACGGGGAGGACTACTTTGCACCTTAACCTGATCCTCCAGGAAGCAAGTCCTAAGTATGACTCCATGGGTTTTATGCCAAAGATTTTTCCCTTCATAAAGCTTATCTATAGCTTTATTACTTTCTGCCCATGAAAATATTGCTACTACTTAAAGCAGTACTATTTTTGTCAATCACGAGCTTCCCAGTGGAGTGCTTCATAACACAGCCGTGTTACATGCCGTGTTGATACATGGTTCCTTTAAAGTGGCTGTATCTTTATTATGTGATTGATGGCTGGCTTGGGAAGTGTTGGGTGTATCCATTTCTGCAAAGTCAGCTGGCTTCAGCACCTGATTTACGCATCTTCTCCAGAAACATGCAATTCCTACACCTCACTTAAACCTTGCTTCGAAGATTTTTTTTTAATCCATCTATTTGACCTTTCAGTGAATGTTTAAATATAAATCATGGTTTGTTACATTAATATTTCTTGTAGATTTTATTCAATTTTATCTTTGTTACACATTGAACTGCGGTTTCGATGCAAAGCCAAATATTCAAATTAAAGTGAGTGCCATTTCAATTTTTCTTATGAGGATTTTCAATTTGACATGGAATCAAGCAAGCAGCCCCTAACCTGTAACTTCCACTTAAAGGTCTATGGGTGAGTTGGGAGCTGGAAGGGGGAGAAACAATAGAGGGAAGGAATGGAGTATAAGAGTGGGAGATTAAAATAAAAAAAGAACACATTTTTACAGTCTAGGAGAATTTCCTGACCTATTCTGAAAAAGAAAAATCCCTTCTTTGCTGTGAAAACAGTAAAGGCAACAGAGGTTCAAGTTAACCTTCACCACAGTCTCTGGCCCAGGTTCAAAAACAAAGTGTGACAGAGGTCAAGAATACCATATCATACCACAACTTCCAAAACGTTAATGGCGCAGAGTCAAACATGATGACATCATGACTGGAATTGTTAAAGCCATTATACAGCTGAAGGTGAGTGATGAGCATTGGACACCAAAGAAAGACACAATGGAAAAGAATGTGACCATCACCCGGCAACAAGATTATAATAAATTCTTTATCTCATGCATAGTTTGCTTTAGTTTGTAAGAATGGTTATGTAACAATGATTCAGTCTTGGGAAGTCTAATTCATCTTAACATAAAGCCCAATGAAAAAAAAAAATAAGTGGACTAATTTTAGGTTGCTATAAAAGATTTGTCATAGAATTAAATATCCATTCTTAATATAAATTATCACAAAATTAGAAAAAATAAGCTGGGCATGGTGGCACACACCTTTAATCCCAGCACTTGGGAGGCAGAGGCATGAGGGTTACCATGAGTTGAAGGCCACCTGAGACTATATAATGAATTCTAGGCCAGCCTAGGCTAGAGTGAGACCCTACCTCAAAAAAGAAAAAAAAAATAGAAAAAGATTTTCTTAACATGAAGAGACTGTGTTAAACTCAGTGATAATAATAGAATAACAAAAAATTACCATAATAAAATTTAGATTACAATGAAGATGCCTGATTATACTTATTATTTGCCACAGCTTTATAAATTCAAGCCAATGCTAGAACTAGAACAAAAATTAGCTATAATTTTTGTAAATAGGAGATTAAAGGTTAAATGATTGCATGTATATAACATAATCATGGTAACAATAGAGTTATCCATCATATCATGTACCAAAATAAAATTCAGACACATTAGATAATGAAATTTAAAAATGAAACCAAAAAGATAAAAATGTGTGTGTGTGTGTGTGTGTGTGTGTATAAACTAACTGTGAAATCAAACAGGAGTTTACAAGAACAAAAACACAAAATAGATTTTCCTTATTTAATATTAAGGAAAATCTATAAAACAAATGACAAATTTAGCAAAATAAAATTCTCAATGGTTATAACAGGTCAAAGGTTATTTGGATTTTTAAAAATATTTTATTTTAGTTTATTTATTTGAGAGAAAGAGGCAGATAGAGAGAAAGAGAGAGAATCGGCTCTCCAGGGCCTTAAGTTGTTGCAGATAAACTCCAGGTACATGCACCACCTTTTGCATCTGGCTTACGTGGATCCTGGAGAATCGAACCTAGGTCCTTTGGCTTTGAAGGCAAGTTCCTCAACTACTAAGCCATTTCTCCAGCCCAGGACTTTTTTTTTTTAATTTGTTTGTTGGGAAAGTTGTTAGTATATTGTTTTGAGACACAGTCTTATGTAGCCCAAGCTAGCTTTAAACTCTACATAGATGAAGTTAGCCTTGAACTCCTATTCCTCCTGCCTCCAACTTCCCAAGTGTGGGGATTACAAGGGGGTTGTTTAATCAAGACCAGATCTTGCTATGTTTCTGAGGCTAGCCTGGGACTCGCTATAGGTATCTCAGGCTGGCCTTGAACTTGCATCCTTCCTGACTTAGCCACCTGGGAGCTGGGCTTACAAGAATGGAACACCACATCTGGAAACCCGCTCTTCTAGTTGGAGGTTTTGTTTAATTATGCAAAGAACAATCATGTCTCCATAGACAAGCATGAAGATGAATAATTAAAGATAAGGCCTTCATATTGGTGATAAGTTTACAATCATTAAGTTGTGTATAATACCAAAAATATATCATATGTTCTGAATGATCCCTATGTCACGTATTATATAAGGCCCTTTGCACATAATTGACTCACCGTAATATCTTAACAAGTGGTTAATATTATACTCATTTAAACATCCCCTCAACAGAATTTTTACTTTATTATAAGCATAATGATCTATTCACTACCAACAAGAACACCTTAAATCTAGAAAGTTCATTTAGAGTTTATAGAGTAACTTCATAACAGTATACCATTGAATTCATGTTACAACACTGTGAGGTAGATGTCGATACCAGTTAGGGTGGAAAGAACTTCTTTTAAAAGGATCACATTTTAGGACTGGGGCACTGGTTCAGTGGTTAACAGTGCTTGCTGCACAAGAATGAGGGCCTGGCGTTAGAGTCCCCAGCACCAAGTTTAAATAGTTGGATGTGGTCACACACATCTGTAACTCCAGTCCTGCGAGAGGCAGGAAGGTGAGAATCTTTGGGGCTCATTGACCAAACATAGCCACTCTGGGTCGAGTGAGTCACTCCATCTCAAATGAGTGAGAAGAAGGCATCAAACGTTCTCCTCTGGCCTTCACACACATGCACACATGAATGAATATACACACACCACATCACACACCACACATCCTCTACACTCACATATGCAAGCATAAGGAAGTACTTACTGCAATTGCAGGCAGTGGGGAGCAGGGGCTCCTTAAGAACAAAAGGAGACTTTCAATTAAAAAAATATGTCCCAACTCCCCAGAACCTACATAAGCCACATGCACATGGTGGTGCATGTGTCTGAAGTGCATATGCAGTGGCTAGAGGCCCTGACATGCCCATTTTCTCTCTCTCTCTCTCCCACCTTTCTGTAATAAATAAATAAATAAATAAATATCTTAAAAAGAATATGTCCTACCAATAATCTTAATCAGTGCCAATGAGAAGACATTTCACCCAGGCTGGGGCAGACACTTGCTGGCTGAGTTCTGATAAGCTGCATATATAAGCCCCAAAGTATGGTCACTTTGTGTCAAAAATAAATATTGCAATCTACATGGAAGTGAATTAAAAGACTTCTAGCCATACAGTTGATCCTGAAACCACAGAATTGGCTCCAAAAGTTCTTTCAGGAATTTATAAAATTGTCATGTCTGCCTCATGGCACTACCTATCCCAGAGTTAAGCACTCAATTTAAAATAAACAGTGATAGTGTTGTGATTTGTAAAAGGAAAACACTTTAATTACTTCAATGCCTTTCTTATGTGACCACTGGAATTTTTGTATTGAAAATTTTTAAATAATTTAAAATAGAATACAGGGACAATGTACAAGTAAAATTCTACTCAATAGATGAACTACTTCTTATTAAGCTTGAATACTTTAAAATAGAAATGCATTCCTCCTCCTTTTAATTATTAATTGCTTTCAAAGTAAAGAAGAAATAAAGAAATAACTATCTATTACATAACAATTATTTAAAATAATTTTGTTAAATAGAAGTGAGATAGTAAATGATGATGCATTGTGTGTGTCAAACACAATAAGTACTACTCTTACTGTGTTCTTACAGAAAAAGAATCTTAAAATTGGCCAAATCTTCTCAGTATATTTGGTAAATGGAGAATATATACCAATTCTTGTTCTTCTCTTATCTTTCTGACATGCTTCAAATGAAATAGGTCCTATTTTTATTTGTATTTACAGCATTATGGAAATCACTTTTTAGAGAGCTTCAGACCATTTATTTCAATTAGAAGCCATAATGAAATCTCTTTCAACTATCAGGTGTCACTTAGTCTTTATGTAAGACAAATCGTATGTTTAATGCCTTTTGGCATGAGCCTCGGTTATTGGCCTTTAATAGTTTTTATATTGACTAAAAACAAGTGTTGCCTTCCTTGGCCTCCCAGGTCTCCCCAAGTCCATATCAGTGGTCGATTTGAATACCATTACTTCATAAAACTTAGGAAGGAACTGATAAAATCATTTTACCTCAGTACTTGAAGTAGTCATAATAAGCCTCTGCTCCAGCCAAAGACTCCATATTGCTTCTAAATCCACATAGGCTATGACCTTAAGAGGCTGTCAGTGGGCTAGAGAGATTGCTCTGTGGTTAAGGTGCTTTACTGTCTGACCTCAGCAGTGTTGACTGCTTACCAGGTATAGTGGTCCTTGCTTGTAAAGTCTAGCAATCAGGGAGCTGATACAAAAGGACTGCCCCAAGTTTGAGGACAGCTTTAGCTATATAGTGAGATAGAGAGTGAATCCCTGTCTTAACCATTCTAGACCTCTTGGTCAGACAATTACATATCAGGAAGTTGAAAATCAATCTGACAAAAATTCAGGGGATTTTTCAGGTGTCCAGTGGTATGGGGCATGTTGAGATATCCTTTGCAAGGTGTTGCAATTACCTTGCCTTTGCTGGGACAAAACACCCATCCAAAAGCAAGTAGTGGGAGCAACATTTTTATTTTGGCTTACAGTCTCTAAAGGAAGCTGCATGATGGCAGGGGAAAGCATGGCACAAGCAGAGGCTGGACGTCACCTCTGCCACAGCAGGCGGAAAGCAGCAGCAGGAGAGTGAGCCCAACTCTAGCAAAGGGGAGCTGTTCTCAACACCCCTAAGCCTTCGCCCAACAATATACCACATCTAGCAAGGCTCTGCCTCCTATATTGCCATCATCAAGTATTCAGAACACATGAGTTTATGGGGGACATTCGATTCAAACCACCACACAGGGTGAAGGATAAGCAGTGGCCCCTGATAGCTTCCTACCTCCAGGAAAGAGATGCAATGCCTAATGTGTCTCCTTACACATGGAAGGCAGTATATTCCTCCTGGATGTGCCAGGGCTGTCATGGCACAACTCAAGAAACTGCTATTTTTGATTGGGTCCAAAACAACAGAAGGTTCTGCAGCAGGTCCTGGCTGCCATGCATGCTGCCCATCCACAGGACTATATCACCCAGTTGATCCAATGTTGCTTCAAGTGTCAGGCACAGACAGGTGAAAGCAGTTTGGAGCCATTGGCAAGCGCCTACAGGTGAATCACACTGCCAGCCCTCAAGATTTTAGCCTCCAGAATGGTGAGAGAACACATTCCCTTGTTTCAGATACACTGTGTGTGGTACCTGTTGAGGCAGCTTGAAGCTGACACAAATTTTGATCTAATAAGTTCATGAGTGTGAGCTCATCTGACCTCTCTAACAACCCTGTGAGGTAGTCACTCACTGACCTGTTCTTAGAGTTGCCAAAGGTGATCTAGCTTGGAATAGAGCTGGGACTTGAACTTTTGATCTGATTCTGAGCCTATGCCCATAACCCTTATTCTTCAGTGTCTACAGAATGAGTAATATAAATACACAGTGGCATTCTTGCCTGGATGAACTCCAACAGCTGCTGTTATCATAGAAACTAGGGGCTACAGTCTGTGAAAGCAACAGAGACTCGACTCTCAGCACACTGCTACTGACAGCAGCTCCTAAATGCAGAGGGCTGCAATATAGAGGGCTGGAGAGGTTGCTCAGTGGTTAAGGTGCTTGCCTGAAGCCTAAGAACTCATGTTCAAATCTCCACGTCCCACGTAGCCACATGCAATGGTGCAAGCATGCAATGTTGTACATGCATACAAGGGGGCGCACATGTCTGCAGTTCATTCACAGCAGGCTGAAGGTCCTGGCATGCCCAATTCTCTCTCTCTCATTAAAAAATAAAACTAACTTTGAAATGTAGGAGGATAGAAGCCTGGGAAGTGTGTGGTTCAAGAAATATATATGACACCTACCCACACTAGATATTTCATGATATGGAATTTATTCCCATAATGCTGGCTGGCCCTCCATCAAGATTCTACATATGAGAACCTCCTAAAACCACATACGCTGAGCGCCTTGCTGCCTCATCCTGGACTTGCTATAGAATATTCTAAATGCCCTGCAAGGCTAGAACTTTAACTCCTAGTTCTTCTTTATCAACTCTTAAAGAATAAACACATTTTACTTTTAACAACATCATTAACTTTGCTCATGATTTTACTAGAGCTGACATTTCCCCACAAAATAAACCCAGGTAGAAAAGTCCTCTAACCTGTGATGTTTGCAGAAACGACATCCAATGTTGATATGGTACAACTACCATATATCAGATCCTGGGTTAGGCCCTCCACATATAAGCAAAGACCATGTCTTCTAGCTCCCTATAATTCTAACTCTAGGGCTGACACATGGCACATGCTTCCCATTGGTTAAACAGGAGGAAGGATAAGTGGATGGATTGGTGGGTAGGGAGATGGATGGATAAACAGATAAACTGTATGAATCATTGAATCAGAGGGGAATTGATGAACTGATTTGTGGATAGATGGGTAAGTGTGTGGGAGGGTGGGTAGATAGATGGGTGGTTGGGTGAAAAATAAGGCAAAGATTGAAAGAAGAAAGGATGGATGGATACTTTTGTAGGTGAGTGGATAAACAAAAAGGTAGGTTGAGGAAGAAAGGATGTACAGGTGGGTAGGAGGATAGGTGGGTGGATGGATGGATGGATGAAAGGACAATGAATGGATAGGACATATGAGCAAATGGGTGGATGGCGCAGGCTCTACTTACATGAAAATCTCTCTCTCTCTCTCACACACACACACACACACACAGTAAACTGTCGAGGCATGTTCAACATGCCTACAGCAAAGGAAGAATATGAATATGACCCAATGCATAATCATCAGCTCGGTCCAGACGTTATGAGATGTTCTGTTTTTCTAATTTGATTGTCTGGTTCTCAACAGTGTACTTTGTAGATGACATCATGTCATCTTAAACCTGGACCACCTGGAAGGGCATGACGAACAAAAACAACACACCGCATCCCAAGCTCTTGTCTCCTCCCCACCTCTTCTTTCCACAGCATTCCAATCAGATGAAAAACAAAAATGCCTAGAAAGATCCAGGCTATGAAGACTTGAGGACATTGAATTGGGAAAAACTAAGGCTTGCCAGCTTTCATTCTGTCCTGGTAATGTCACAAGGACAGAAGGGATTCTTGGAAGGAATAATATTTATTGTCATTGCCACTTTTGCCAAGACCCCAGGCAAAACTCCAAAAGACACAAGCATGTCTATGCCAAGGTCCCTTTACTTTCGAAGTCCTGCTATGTCTACCATGCACAGAAACCTTCCTGCTACCTCTGTGTCTTCAAATTCCTTCCTCCTATGCCACCTCTCCTAAGGGTCCATGCAGAACCTTATTAGCTTGGAGCCTGTTAACTCTGTTCACACTAAAGTCTGGATGAAGAGTACCACTTCTGTAGCACTAAATAAGGTTATACTAATTCAAACAGCTTCCATTGGTAAAGGAGCAAGAAGATATGTTCCAGTGAAGAACTCTAAAAGCCTTACTTGCCCTCTGTCTACCTCTCAGTCTTCAGTGTTCTGGAAAATAAAATACCTTTCCAACACCATACCTTTCACATCTGGACCATCCCCCATTCACAAGCATTGCCACACCTCATGGGATTCAAGAAAACGTTACATGTAGCCTATACCCTGAAGTACAAATATATAAATGGTGAGGGTATTCTACATGTATATGATTTTGTTTAACCTTATAGATTTTATCACATATTGTTTATATTTGGGCATAGTTACAATATCAAGTCATGATAGCTAATAGTCATATTTAATACCAGCTTCACATGATATCTCTACCAAATGTGTCCAACCATGAGCCACGGGCTACATCCAGCCCAGGATAACAATGAACATGATATAATGAAAACTCATCAACTTATTTAAAATGTTATAGATTTTGTAACTCAATAGCAGAATCCTCAAATGTAAATTCTTTTTATTGACAAGGTGATGTCACAATGTCAAGAGTTTGGCCACGCCTGGCCCCTCTCAAAGTATCATAGGGTCAGGCACAGAAGTTCTTCAATGTAACCCTTCAGTGATGCCAATCTTCTTCCTCTCCTCCCTTCCACTGGAAGTCAATGCAACCTTCCTTCAAGTACCCTTGCCCTATCCCTACCATCTTCCAAGCACTTGGCCTCTTGTGTCGACTTTCTCCCATAACTTCCTCATCTCCCCTTCTCTGGCTCTCAGTGAAAACAACTCTGGCATGCTTCAGTTTCTCTCAGCTTTAAATTAACTACAAACAAACACACACAAAAGCCTTCCCTTGACCCAAAAGTTCACTCCTTTCTGTAGCTTTAGTTCAACCTATTCAAATGACACTAAAACGTAGAAGCACACCGCCCCCCACCACCACCACCACCACCATCTCTCTTTCTGCTCTCGTTGTCCCATCACCTCTACCTGCCACTGGCAAGATCTTGGGCAGGATGGTTGCTACTTCCTAAAGACACATTTTCATTCTTTTTCTACTTGACTATGACCTGACCTCCTAACCAGTCCTGTCCTTTGAAACAGCTTCCAGTCATTTCTAGAATGTCACTTCCTCCTTCCTTCAACCTACCTACCTCTCTGCTCATCGGTTCCATGTTACCAGTTCTCTGTAACTGAACTGAATGGACTTGTTCATGGCACCCTATGCTTCCTACCAAAGCAACGTCACATGTGGTTTTATCATCTGGATACTAAGATGTCTGAGGCAGAGGGCCTGTATCCTGTCATGCACAGTGGCCTGAAACCTAGGCAATGACATAGTCAAGAGAAACTTGGCCACAAAAAGACTTAAAAATCTATACTAGCATGGTAAGACAGACATGGCATTGAATGTTTAATGATCCCAGCACCTGGGAGATGGAGACAGGATGACCAGAAGCTCAATCATCCTCAGCTACACAGTGAGTTTGAGATAATCCTAGACTACATGAGACTCTATCTCAAAAGTAACAGAAAATTGGCTGGAGAGATGGCTTAGCAGTTAAGGCGTTTGCCCGCAAAGCCAAAGGATTCTGGATTGACTCTCCAGTACCCACATAAGCCAGATGCACAAGGGGGTGCATGTGTCTAGAGGTCATTTGCAGTGGCTGGAGGCCCTGGCATACCCATTTTCTCTCTCTCTTCTCTCTCTCTCTCTCTTCTCTAATAAATAAATAAATCTTTTTTAAAAAAATAACAGCAAATTATCTGTACATCCATATGCAGGCATTCACTTTTCATGTCACACAGGTAAAAGTCCTAGCAGTGAACGAATGTAAACACACAGCTAACAAGGGACTCATACAGTGTTTATTGACTGCAAGCCTCATGGTCATTCCCAGCTTCTGGTTTTCCAAAGCCATAGATTTCCTTTGACAAGCAAAGGGAGAAACTTACTTCTCACTCATATTTCAACTCATCTATGTCTAAACCAGGTGACCTAGATGGTTAGTGAGTCTATTTCTTTCAGATGAGACTTAGGGTTGGGGGGATACCTCAGCCTGTGCTCCTGTGTGTACAAGATTCCCCACTCCTGCCCCACTAGCGCTTGGCATAACCCATCTCTCAGTTTATAGTATTCCCCTCACAGTACAAACCCCTGGGGCTCAATGATGCAAACGACAGTAGAGGAGAATGAAAGTGCTCTACCAAGCAGAATTCCAAATCCCCATGGTTGGGCACATCCTGGTCCTGACAGAGCCAAGTGATTCAGAAAAATTATCAAGTGGATGTCCACTATAAAGACAGAGTCCCGGCACTGGGAATGAGAGATCAAGCTGTATCAGAAAACAGATTCCTAAACAATCTAAAATGCAGAACGTAAGAGGCAATTACACAGAAACAACAAGTTGCAGATGAACCATGTGACCCATGCCTTCATACTTGTGTGCTCAGTTTCATGTGTGCTCATTACATTTTAATTCCTATGTCACTGTCTCCTCTTCTTTCTCAAAATAAAGTTAGTCAGCACCATTCCTGTGTCCATAGCTGGAGCATCTTGAAGAAAGTTATGAAACATTTCTGCTCTCAATTTATTCTTTCATCAGTTCAAAAGAAAAGTTAAATATGTATAGGTAGTGAAAAGTGACAGAGTTTATATCATACATTATTGTTATGGGGTTTGTATAGAAGAAAAATTGAAATCCAGGCGTGGTGGTACACAACTGTGATCCCAGCACTCAGGCGGCTAGGGCAGGATTGAGAGTTTGAATCCAGTTTATGCTATACCACCTTAATAACTAAACTAACTGAAAAAAATGCTTTACATGGACAGAAAATAGTATGACAATGCAAGTTAAAATTTTTTATATACAGCTGCCTTACAAATAATCACTATGACCAGGTATGGTGGCACATGCCTTTAACCTCAGCTCTTGCAAGGTGAAGAATCAGGAATTCAAGTCATCCTTGCTTACATATTGAGTTCAAGGCCAGCCTGAGCTACATGAGACCATAAAAGATGCACCTCTCTATTACTCGCTGCTCTGTCTGGAATCTGCAGTACAAAGCCTACATTCAGACATTGCAGGTTCTTGAATCCTTTTCTAAGTTTGACATTGTTTTGCTTTGTAAGAATCACATCCACTATGCAGCACTGCTTGCCTTCCACTCTCACCTCCAGCCCATGGCCTCCTTGTCCCCTGTCACACTGCAGTCCCAGTGACACACCTTACTCTCTGTGTCCCTGTGTGGCCAGGACTTGAACTGGGTCCTCCCCATGTGCTCGGGCACTCACATTCTCTCAGCTCCAGCCTACCTTACATCCTGGCATGTGAGTAGCAGAGGACAAACTGTCTTTGCCCTTCTTTGGTCTTGAACTAAGTTCTTGTTCTGATAACTAGGGCCCTTCAATCCACACTGGACATGTGCAGATGTTACCTTCCTGTACAGTTTGTGATGCCTTTATTTCTGATTCCAGCACATACCAATAGCCCCGTAAGAGCAGGTTAACAGAAACGAATCATATTCTTCACCAGCCCTCTTCATAAAATCAGTTTATATTCTTAGGCAGGTGACCTCAATTGTCTCCCTAATATTGAACCCCTTGTCTCCCTTTACTGGATCTACTTTTGCTAAGCTGTCCCTCTAACTTCCTTCAATGAGGCTTTATGATCTGAATTTACTTAGGGCTACAAATCAACTCTAGGCCCCAAGACACCCACAGGACACTTAGATCATTGCATCTCCCCCTCCGGGTGTTGTGTTTACACTCCCTGCCAACTGAGTATCTTGCAACCACTTTTTCTCTGGGCTTCTCCAAGTCTGCATTTTCAAGCTGCCATGTTCATTTTCCCAGGCAACTAACTCTAGGCAACAAGAGTCCTGATAACTATTCTGTCTCTCTAGGTGGACAGCTGCAGAAATCTAAGCTGAACCCATTTTGAGTTAGAGGCCGAATTCTGTTGTGAAAGAGCACTTCTTGGTACTTAATTATTCAAAGCCCACTCGGCATGTCAGCTTGCCTCACAGGGCAGCAGTGAGAACTTCCGGCAAGTCTCCTCTCCAGGGCTTGAAATGGACCTTTTTGTGCTCTGTCCTTCATTCCCAAATGAAGGTCCCTCCCCTAGGCCTTTCCAGAAGTATCTATTTGATTTCAACTGGATCAGTAAGTCAAACTAGTGTCAGCACAAACTTGCCTTGTGGCCCTGTTATCCCTGGTTGTCTTCAGCACTCCGTTACTCGTGGATGCTTAAAGTTAAGAAATCTGTCTCAAGTGGATGGACACTGTTTTGTGTTTTATGAACCCCTCCCTCCCACTTCCATTCCTCCACACACAGGTTTTTCAGTTGATGGCAAACTCCTTTTACCTCCAGCACCACCACTAGGATTCAATCAGATGGAATTGAGAGCTACAGGGCTTTCAAGTTCCCCACTTCTCTTCTGTGAGAATGTTCGCCCTATTTCTCTTGAGAATTGCTCCAACCTCAGAAAAGTAAAGTAAGAGAAAATGAAAGGTTGAAAAGAACCACGTTGGGGTTCCCCTTCAGACCCAAACACTATGACAGAGTTCGAAATTCCCTCTTGCCACCAAAAGCAAGCACCCTCCAGGGCAGGACCTGACAGAGCCATGGATACAATACGCTGCCTTGGCCCTAGTTTGAAGTTAACATGTGGGTGGCAGCATCTTGACTTACTGGCCACTGGTGAGACCAAGGACCAAGGAATACAGAGACAACAGAAAAGCAGAACAGAATTGGAGACACCTGAATCACCCTGGCCTCCCCATCGTCCCCTCACGGGGCTGGGTTGCCAAGCCCTGGCTGGAGCGGTCTGCTCTGGTCCCCTCCGCCCACCCGCCCGCCGCGCCCCCTGGCCCGCGCAGGCGAGGTCTTCTTACCTTGCGGGAGTACGGGGGCTTGCTCAGGTGTATGCCGTCTCGAACCAGCTTATCCCTGATCATGATCTTCAACTTCAGCTTGGGGTAACTCACCAGTTCCCTGCTGCGAGGGGCTATCGCCTGGCCCCGGGGGTCCCCACGAGTGCCCAGGGTCTGGCCACCACCCGGTTCCCCCCAGCGGGTGTCTGCGGGGGTCGCGGGAGGCGCGGGCTGCGGCTCGAGCGTGAAGTAGAGGCCGGCGGCCGCGGCGTCCTGCTCTCGCAGCCGGCGCACAGCCTCCAGGATGCGGCGACGGTGCGCGGGAGCCAACACCCCGATGGCATCCAGGTCCGGATCCCCGATCTGTTTGCAAACCTCCAGGTCATCGTAGCCGTTATCCACGAAGGACTCCGCGTACTGCGGGAGCTGCAGCGCTTTCAGCCACTCGTAAACTATGTTGGTGCACATAGTGAGGCTGGCCTCAAACACCTAACCCGGAGAGAGCCCGGGGTGACACCCGGCTTACACCGGTCCTTTTTGCAACTTTTGAATCCTCTCTTGCTCTGATGGGGTTGGAGGGAGAAAAGGAAATGGCAGGAAAAGTTTCCCGGTTAAAAGATCGGATGAGGCTGGAGAGTGAAAAGCATCCGAAGCAGCCCGAGAGAGAGAGTGGGGGAGCAGCGGTAGACAGGATTCCCCCGAGCCGCCCGGGAGCTCGCAAGCACTGGGCTGGGAGAGCCGCTCCTCCCGGCTCCGCGCCGCCCCTGGATGCGCCGCCGCCACCGGGAGGGGAAGACGGAGAGAGGGAGAGAGAGGGAGGGAGGGAGGGGCGGGGCCGGGCCCGGCAGGCGCACCCCTCCCTCGAACCCGCACCCGTCACTCGCGCGCCGCGCCGTCCCGGAGCTTCCCCAGCCTGGACCGTCCGGGGACGGCGCGCCGCATGTCGCTGCTGTCTGGTCGCCGCCGGACGCGTCTGGCACGCGCGGCCCCCGCAGCCTCCCGGGGAGGGAGCGCCTTGTCTCGGCGAGTGCCAGTCACTCCTGCCAGCGTCGCCTTCCTCCTTGTGGGGAGCGGGTGGCTTGGAAGCTGCCAGGTGCGGGTGGTTTGGCCTCGGATGTCTTATGACAGCGATTTGCCCCTAGCCCGTGCAAGTGGCTGGGCGCAAGGCTTCTTCCCAAACCTTGTCAGATGCAGCCTGGACGCCCAAGGACACACACGTCCCACGGCGATGCGATGCGATGCGGGGAGATCAAGGGTCCCTTCTCCCTTTCCAATGCGCAGTTTCCCTTCTATGGAGTCCCCTCGCCAGCTAGAGCCCCGGAGATCTGGATGCTTCTGGGCTCGTGGGCTCGGTGCCTCCACCCCCACGAGTGGCGATGCTTGGGTGGGTGGGTGCGACGTGGGGACCGCCCGCATCCAGCCAGCGCTGCGTGGCCCCTCCTCATTCCAGCCCGTCACGCCGGGTGGGCGTCGGGAGAGGCTGTCGCTGTTTCTCCTTCTCCTAAGCGTGAAAGTTTGGGATAGGTGGTTACTTTCTCATTTGCAGGCGCAACCCGCCTGTCGTCCCACTCTGCGTCCTGCAGAGATCCCCACCCCTCAACCTCACCTGCTATTGCTTTCTCCCAGGTCGTTTTGGAGATGCTGTGGCGGATCCCTAGGTAGCTGTGCGCTCATGAGCACGTGAGGCTTGCAGTCCCAGGGTTCAAAGGAGTCTCTCCCTTCTGAGGCCTGCGTGGAAACTGATAATCCACCATGCAGCTGGTGTTAGGACGCGTGGACATCCAGCACTTTCTGTCTAGACTGTGACACAATCGACCGAGTTTCCCCTTGGTATAAGTGTCTCCACGACCATGTTTGGGTGGGGACCCCAGTGCCAGAACAGCATCCATTTCCCCAGCCCCCCCCCCCCCCCAGGCTGTCCTCTTCTTGGGACTAAGAAAGTGAGAAACCTTCCAGGCAGGCGCACCTTTCCTTTTTATTTTTATTTTTTTATTTTTCTTTCAGAAGTGAGATTCAACTCCACGCTCCAGCTATCATTTCCAGATCTGAGCCTTTTCCTAAAGGAGTCCTCGAAGGGGCGTGCCAGGCTCTTGTCAAGTCACCTCGGGGTGGACACACACGGATATGAGCGTTCCCATCATGTCCCCTACAGTTCTATAGTTGGTGGGGAAGTGGGGATGGGGGCGTCGGGAAAGAGAGGTTCGGGTCCCAAGGTTTAGGACTGGAGAATCTCACCTAAAAATCAGCTGTTAGAAAGGACCTTAAATTCGGGAGGAGGGGAAAAGACGAATGTGGGTAACTGTGAAGCTGGCTGGGTCGCCCTCTTACTCTCCGGTCCCTTTTTCCTGAGATTGGGTTTGGTCGCGGGCCCAGGCAGGGTGCGATGCTCTGGGCGCTGGGATGCAGGCTGCCCTGGACCACACGCCGCCTCTCTCGCCAAAGCAGACTCACAGCGCCCCCTGGCGTCCATGCGCTCGAATTTCAAGGCGTTGCCCTCCTCCCAAACTTGTTTTGTTCAGCACAAGGAAGTGAGTTTTATGGTGTTAACCCTAGCCACCTTCTAAAACTGCAAATATTGATGTCCTGTTACCTTTGTATCTGGGCCCTTTCTAATAAAGACCTGTGATCTTCACAGAGGAAAATATTCCGGTAGCTCTGAACGAATGATGCTTGTAGGAAGTTATCAGGAAACATTTACTGGGAAATTAGCATGTCAGGCATGTATACATATGTCTGAATATGCCGGATGCAGCCTGGACGCCTAAGGACACACACGTCCCTGTAACCGCACGGCGATGCGCGGGGCTAAGAAGAGATCAAGGCTAAGTAGTGATATGACTAAGATCTTTCCAGAACAATAACACCCTGGGTCACTGAAACACTAATTTGCGCTGTTTGTGGTGGAGCGAGGGTTAGAACTATGAGAGGATACACAGAGCTAGGCTGCAGTCTACTAGTCTCCAGGGTGTTCAGCAGTTGCTGGTAACAAGCAGAAAACACTGGGCCAGGGCTGGAGAGATGGCTTAGCCGTTAAGCCATCTCTGTAAAGCCTAAGGACCCCGTTTCCAGGTTCAGTTCCCCAGTACCCATGTAAGCCAGATGCACAAGGTGGCGCATTGCATCTGGAGTTCGTTTGCAGTGGCTGGAGGCCCTGGTGCACCCATTCTCTCCCTCTCTCTCTCTCTCTGCTGTCTTCTGCTCGCAAATAAGAAAAGAAAAAAAAAGAAAGAAAGAAAGAAAGAAGAAAGAAGGGAGGGAGGGAGGGAAGAAAGAAAGAAAGAAAGAAAGAAAGAAAGAAAGAAAGAAAGAAAGAAAGAGAAAGAAAGAAAGAGAAAGAAAGAAAGAAAGAAAGAAAGAAAGAAAGAAAGAAAGAAAGAAAGAAAGAAAGAAAGAAAGATTTTTAAAAAAGAAAAGAAAAGAAAACACACTGGGCCACTTGTGAGACTTTGTTCTTATACCAGGAAGCTAAAATATCAAGTTTACTTTCATGGGGTTTTCTTTCCCAAGTTGTATGAAAGGTCCCATAACACTGTTCAGTAGTGCTTTGCCCCCATAAACACAGCCTTGTCCCCTCTGGGATCCTAAGAAAGTCCCATCTTCAGCAAGACAGAGAGGATTTTTATTTCCATTTTACAATTAGGGAAACTGGGCTGCAGGAAGATGAATGACTTGCCCAAGGTCATCCAGTAAATCAGGGCGGAGACATGCCCAAGCTGGTGGAGCAGAGAGAGCCTCTCCTCTACAGGCAGTGCCTACCCCCCCGTTCTCCTGTTATTTATGCACAGGGCAACTGTCCACTTAGGAAGGAAAGCCACTCCCCTCCCATGCTTTCTGGAGGGGATGGCTTTTTTTTTTTAATTTTACTTATTTATTTGAGAGAGAGAAAGAAGCAAAGAGAGCAAAAGAGAGAGAGAGAATGGGCACGCCAGTGCCTCCAGCCACCGCAAACAAACTCCAGACGCATGCACCACCTGGTGCATCTGGCTTATTTGGGTCCTGGGGAATCAAACCAAGGTCCTATGGCTTTGCAGGCAAGTGCCTTAACCACTAAGCCATCTCTCCAGCCCAGGGGATGGCTTTTATGAATTAATCATTTGTTAATCAGTTCTCAATAAAACCTCCTCACTTCTGAACTCTAGCTTAAGCCCGCTGTCTGGAGCTTTGACCAGTCAGCGCTTTGCAGACATTTGCAGTTTCCTCCTCTTCTCTTGCTTGCTCCTCCCACAGATGCTCATGTCTTCCACGTGTGAACCCCAGGGCCTTCCTTCTTTACTCTTGTACATTGAGCCTCTGGCTACATTGCATTCATTTGGATCATCACAAAAGTGCAACTTTTAGAGCCTGAACTTGTCTCCACCTCCAAGGGAGGCCTTTGGCTAAAGTCCAAAGGGAAAGCCTTCATTGGCTCCTTTTAGGATGTAGTTGGCTTAGCAATTGCAGCATCCACGTTGACACAAAGGAAATGGAGGCCCAGAAAGGCAAAGTTCTTTAGGAAAGGTCACATAGCTTCTATGAGAGAAACCCAGATCTGGTCCATGTCTTGCTGTTTCTGATGAACTGGGTTACTTCTTTTTTTTTTTTTTTTTCTAAGAGCATCTATAATCAAAATCATTGGAAGGCAGCCTTTAATTCCAGCACTTGCACTTAGGAGGCAAAGGTAGGAGTATGAGGCCAACTTGGGACTACAGAGTGAGTTCCTGGGCTAGAGTGAGACCCTATCTTGAAAAAAAATTATTCAATTCCTCATTAAATGTTTTTTATACAGATAGTACCAGATACTGGAGTTAAAGAGATTTTCTTCAACTAGAGAGATTTCAGCATTTAAAAATATGTATTTTATTTATTTATTTGAGAGATAGAGAAAGCAGCAGAGAGAGGGAGAGAGAATGGTCATGCCAGGGCCTCTAGCCACTGCAAAACTCCAGTCACATGTGCACCTTGTGCATCTGGCTTACATGGGTACAGGGGAATCAAACCTGGGTCCTTAGGCTTTGCAGGCAAGCACCTTAACGGCTAAGCCATCTCCCAGCCCAATTTCACCATTTTAAGGATGTAGAAAATTAACTTGGTTTTTTTTTTTTTTTTTTTTTTTGTCTCCCATGCAAATACTAACAAGGTCAAACCTGCTTAGCTTCCAAGAGCAGATACAATCAGAACAGCACAATGTGGACATGGATTCTATAAATTTTGTAAATTATGACATTAACCAGATTTTGAAATTAAACATCCAGACAAAATGTATCTTCAAAAGAGTGGTAATTATGTTCTTAGTCACAGCTTCAAATACCACAATAATTTACTGGCATACATTATTAAGTATCATAACTCAATTTAAAAATATATATCATGTGTATTATCCAATCTATTTGTGGCCAGGCCTTTTTGCTTGTTGTTGTTGTTGTTGTTTTTGCAGCAGACACTCCTTTATAAAATAAAAATCACAGGGAAAAACAGGTCGTGGAGAAACTTTGTATTTAGGCACCATTTTAGAACTATTTTGCAATGATAATAACTGTGGCAAAATGCAAAGTTAACACTGACATGCTCAGTGTAATTAATGATAATTATATTCAGGTTTTAAATTCTCAGGATCAAAAAAACAGTTTTTCTGCTTTGCACAGTAACTCGATTTAAGGTTATAGAGTGAAAAATAATTTGTTTTGAAATTTTCCCAGTGTTATGTAAGGTTTCATTGTATTTTATTTAGAAGATAAATGTCTGTACCCAGTGTGTATAAAAATTAAATTCCAATAACCACTATTAAATGTCAGTCCCCTGGGTGGGTGCCCAGCCTTGTAAAAAGTCAGGGATATATAATGTTAATCTTAAAATGCTGAATGTGCCTTGCCTTTGCTTCAAGCATGGGGCTAAGAGCATCTAGGAGCAAAGTATGCCTCAGGGAGAAATGAGAATAATAGCTTGAGTAATGTAGCAGGCAATCTGTTCTCCAGTGTCTGGGAAGGAGGCATGGCGTTGGCACCTTAATTGGGGGCAGGCAGGGTGGGGGTGTCTGTTAATAGAGCTGGACTGGAGATGTTAGACTTGTGGGTGACAACAGAATTGAAAAAAAGAGAGACAAGGAACAGTGGCGGGAGTATCAGCAGGATGCCATTAGATTATGCACTGCTATTATAACGGTCTTTCTTTCTTTAAAGAAGGAACAAAAGGCATAAAATGAATGTTCTAGAAGTCTTCGGCTTACAGGTCACCAACAGAAAGAGAACAAGTAAGAGACCCATGAAAGAATATGCTTGCCTCTTATCTCTGCTAATCTCTAGAAAAAAAATCTATATTTGGCATGAACTCAAAGATGAACCCAGTAGTTCCTGAGGTAAAAATAGAGGCTGCTGTGTTTTGCTAGATAGCACTATAGGCAACTTTTTTAAAAATCTGAGCAAAGTTAACTTAGCACTTAAAAGTTAGGTTATATAACCTACAAGTGAAATGATATTGATAAGGGATGGAGAGATGACTTAGCAGTTAAGGCACTTGCCTGTGAAGCCTAAGGACCCAGGTTCCATTCTCCAGAACCCACATAAGCCAGATGAACAAGGTAGCACATGTGTCTGGAGTTTGTCTGCAGCAGCTAGAGGCCAGGGCACACCCATTCTCTCTCTCTCTCTCTGCTTCTTCCTCTCTCTCTCAAATAAATAAAAATAAAATATTTGAGATAGAGAGAAAGATGCAGAGAGAGAGAGAGAATGGGTGTGCCAGGGCCTACAGCCACTGCAAACGAACTCCAGACACATGCACCTCCCTTGTGCATCTGGCTTACGTGGGTCCTGGAGAATCAAACCAGAATCTTTTTGGTTTGCAGGCAAATGCCTTAAGCACTAAGCAATCTCTCCAGCCCCAAATAAAGTATTTTTTAAAAAGAAATGATATTGCTAGGTGCGGTGGTACACACTTTTAATCCCAGCACTTGAGGCAGAGGTAGGATGATCACCATGAGTTCAAGGCCACCCTGAGACTACATAGTGAATTCCAGATCAGCTTGAGCTACAGTGACACCCTACCTCAAAAAAACAAAAATAATAATAATAATATTGAGAAAAGCTTCTTCGAGAGTCATGCCCACCCATCTGGGTTTGTTTGCTTGTGACAGAGTCCCATGTAGTCCCATGCAGCTGTGCAGCAGAGGCTGCCTTTGAACCTTGAGTTCCTAACTCTCCTGCCTCGGCTTGCCAAGTGCTGGAATGACAAGTATGTGTCACCATGCCTAGACATCTGAGGGTCTATGACCAGGCAGGAATTAGGACAGTTGACTGGATGGCATCTGTTGTCTGATATCTACTTGGCTCCTGATGATGGAGAAAATTGTTGGTCTTTTCTTTTGGGGGATTTTGAGGAGTTTTTTCTATTTCATGTTTTTTGTTGTTGTTGTTGTTTACCGATAGGGTCTAACTCTAGCTTACGCCAACCTGGAATTTACTATGTAGCCCCAGGCTGCCCTTCGGCTCAAGGTGATCCTCCTACCTTATCCTCCCAAGTGCTGGGACTAAAGGCATGAGTTACCATGCTGGCTTCTTTTCTCTTTTGAAGGCAGAGTAATTTTGCGTTTGCTTTAAAAGTTTCATTTGTTATTTGGTATAAATGAAGGAGGGTGTCAGTCCTACTATGCCTGTCTTCTCTGTCTCTGAAACTGCCTGCCTGCTTACTACCAGAGTCATTAGCATCAAAGCCTAGACCCCTGTAGCCCCAGTAAGCTAGGCTCAGCAACTGTATTCAGCAGGTCAGTTAAGGAGACAAGAGAGAAGAGCAGAGAAAGGAGGTTCACTCGATATGGCCATACTTGGAAGAAGAACAAATAAAGAGTCCCTCACTCCCACCCCATTGCCCTCTAACCAGTCAGTCTTCACAGAGCAACAGGTACACATAGCTACGACATTGTTGGTGAAGGTGTGGTCCCACCCAATATTGACTCATCATTATTTGATGCATTAGTATCAGTTCCCAGCTCTGATCTGCCCTGCAAATTGTCCACACTATGTGAAATCTCTTTCCAGGAGACAAGTTCCCTCTCTGGCTGGTACCAGGTCCCCATCCTTTTCCCTCCCTAGCCTGAGACTCCCAAGGAAATTCCAGTTCTCAATAGTATATATAGATAAAAGGCCAAGCCCAAGTGTCTCTCTTTAGCATGTCTTCACTCCAGTCAGGATGGTTACATCCTTTACTGTTGTAGTTACCTTCCTGTTGCTGGGACAAAACACCCAACCAGAAGCAGTTTATAAAAGAAAAGGTTATTTCTGGGAAGTTTCATCAATGGTGCGGGAAGTATGACAGGAGCAGACAGCCAGAAGTCACATCGTCACCTTAGCAGGGAGGAAGCAGAGAACCTGAGCTCAGTGTAGCAAGCAGGGATGAGCTGCAGCTTCCCAAATACACACACACACACACACACACACACACACACACACACACCAGTGACACACCTTCTTTTTCCATGCCCCACTCCCCCCCCCAAAAAAAAACCTCCGTGATCTGGCGATTAAGTGACAAGCTTAGTCACAAACACATAAGGCCATGTGGACATCGCACGTTCAAACCACCACACTTCACTATGGCATGTGTATTCCCATTGCAATGGTCTGCCATTCGCAAGTTCTTTGGAGAATCTTTGTTATTTAAGTGATAGCCTTTAGAGAGTGTAAGAAACTCACTTTGTTGTTTTGAGAACAGAAACATAAAAGTAAACTATTGACTACTTTCTCTGTTTGTTTTTCCTATACAATATTTGTCTTGGGACATAAAAGCATTGATGATGATTTCCTTCCCAACATTCTAGGTCATAAAATTATTATATAACTAAAGCAACTCTTAATAAATTAACAGATCTAAGCCAGTGGATGTCTAAAAAGGACTGCAGGAGGTCTCTAATTTATTCTTTGGGAGATCACAAGTTCAATTTTATTCTCAAGATGATGTCAAGACATTATTGTCCTTTTCACTTCGGTGTCATTTACCTTGATGGTACAAAGACAGTCATGGCAAAAAAGAAAAAAAATACTAAAGCTACTTCGTGCACAAAGACAGTGGTCCTAATTCTGCTGTCAGTAGTTATTATGTTTAACACCACAATGTACTGCAGGTGGAGGAAACTAGTTTCATGAAGCAGTAAAAATTAATAATTGCATGGAGTTCTGAGTGCTTTTCAAATAGCCAATGAATACAATGGAAAAATACGTGCAAGGCATCTATGTTGTGCTCCATGCTAACATGTAGCAGCACTTCACTTGGCTGAAATCTATCTGGGTGATTATTTGATAACAAAATAGCCACCTTTTCATGAGCCCTCATTTTTACTCTAATAGATGACCAAGAAAGTATGGCTATACATAGTTGGTTCTCTGATAGATATTTTCTTCAAAATGAATGAAGTAAATCTAATACTTCACTTAAATAACTGTCAGTATTTCCCAGTAATAGTGAAATTCAAGCTTTCAAATAAAAAATTGAATTTGACAAGAGTATAACGGCAACTATATATTTTAAAACTTCCTGATCTTTACAGATTCTTTGAACAATATCAAGGTTATCATTGAATGTAAGTATTTTACACTGAGCAATGAAATATTCCTATATTTGTAAGATCATACATAGAAGTGGTACAATAGTACCCAAATATTTTTACAAAATGATGCCATTAAAAGAGCGAGATGAGGGCTGGAGAGATGGCTTAGGGGTTAAGGCGCCTGCCTCCTAAGCCTAAGAACACTATTCCAATCTCCAGCGGTTCCAATCTCCAGGTCCCACATTTAACCAGATGCAAAGTGACACAAGGGTGCAATGCCACACTTGACCACAAGGGAGCACACACATCTGGATTTCGTTCGCAGCAGCTGAGACACTGCTGGCGCGCCCATCTCTGTCTTCCTCTCCCTCCCTCTCTCTCTGTCTCTCTCTCTCTGTGTCTCTCTCCAAAAAAATAATTAAAAAATTAAAAAAAAAAAAGAGTGAGATGAACTGGTGGAGTTTTTAAAAAATATTTATTTGTAAGGACACACACGCATACACAGAGTGAGTGTTCCTGTCACTGCAAATGAACTCCAGACATGCACCACTTTGTGCATCTGGCTTTACATCATTAGGCTCTGCAGCAAGGGCCTAAACCACTGGCCCATCTCTGCAGCCCAAACCAGTGGGTTTTAATATGGTTGAGTGGGAGAGCTCAGGGATGTAGCTTCAGTTGTCACATTGGACCCTTTGGTCAGCACTGGCTTGTTGGGTTTGGGGAAAAAAGAATATCTGCAACTATCAGAAAAGAGTATTAAGACAATCTTTACATGGCCAACTATGCATCTTTGTGAGGGTGAATTCCTCACATGTATTAGCTAAAGCAACATGTCACAGCAGACTGAAAGAATCAGAAAGAGCCCACAGTCTTCTATAAAACCAGACATCAGGAGACCTGTAAAAAAATGTGAGACTGTCCCTCATCTTCCATATTTATGATTTTGGGAAAATACAGTTTTTTTCCAGTAAGATATTGTATTTACATCAACTTGCAAGATTTTTATTTATTTATTTGACAGAGAAAGGGGGAGAGAGAGAGAATAGGTGCACCAGGGCCCCTAGCAACTGCAAATGAACTCCAGGTGCATGTGCCCCCTTGTGTATCTGGCTAATGTGGGTCCTGGGGAATTGAACCTGGGTCATTTGGCTTTGCAGGCAAACACCTTAACTGTTAAGCCATCCCTCCAGCCCAAATTGCAAGATTTTGATTGATATTATAAATAAATTTTAAAGGCTTTCACTCCTTTAATTTCTAACGTAATCAAATGGATAGATATGGTCCACATAAACAAACATCCTGCAGGACACCCAGTGCTTTTATAGGAGTACAGTGCAAATGGAAGCCCAGAAGTTTGTGACATGCTCATGGAAGTGATACAGTCCACAGCTGACAATCCCATGAGGAGAGGAAGACATCATTATTACTTATTAAAAGCGGTCCATTCATGAAGGAGTCTTACCAAAACTTATATTGAGCCTGAATCTGATCAAAGTGCTATATCCAGGACTGGAGAGATAGCACAGTGGTTAAGGCACTTGTCTGCAAAGCCTAAGGACCCATGTTCAATTCCCCAGATCTCACATAAGCCAGACATACAAGGTGACACATTTGTAAGGTCACACATGTGCACAAGGTGGTGCACACTTCTGGAGTTCAATTAGAGTAGCTAGAGACCCTGACATGCCAATTCTGTCTCCCTCCCTATATCCCATAAATAAATAATTTTAAAACTTATAGAAATGAAAAATATATGAACACTCACTAGAAATGTGTGGATTTTTTTAAATATTAAAATTAATTTTCCCCCTTTTAATATAGAGATTCACTATATTTTAAAGATGAAATATTTATAGATGAAATTACATACTGCCTGGGATTCGCTTCAGAATACTATGGGGTGATAAGTTGCACTACATGAAACAAAAGTAGCCATGGTTTAACTGCTGAAGCTGGGTATGGTTACATTGAGTTTGTTTATACTCTTTTCTTCACCAGGATATGTTTGTAAGCTTCCAGAATAACAAGTTAAATAAATATGTAGGCAATGAAAACTCCCATCATCCTACAGGATGACATATTGGCGGCTCTGACAGACACATGATAGCATATGTAATAAGTAGTGGGAAACTGACCATCCCTCCGAGGGTGGGATTGGTGATGACAGAAATCAGACATGCCACACAGCAGTCAGAGCTGAGGAGAGCTAGAAGTATAAAATGAGCTACTATAGATGGAATGTTTGAGGCCTCTCCCCTCCTCACAGCTCAAGTATTGAAACCCTAAACCCCCTGTGAAGGATAGAAGATTGAGCCTCTGGGACTTTATTAGGTTTCGATAAAGACATGGAGCACTCACAAGGAGACTAGAACCCTAATGAGAAAGAGGCCTCCCCACTCCCTTGCTCACCTGTTTCCCGTTCCTCTTCCACTCTCCCCTCCCCATCCCATCACGTGAGCACTCAGCAAGAAGGCAGCCACGTGCAAGCTATAAAGAAGGCCTTTATGAGAAACCAAATTCACAGGTGCCTTGATCTTGGCCTTCACAGCCTCCAGAAATGAGCGAAATAAATTTCCGCGTTGAGGTGCCTCAGTCTGTGGCATGTTATCCTACGAGCTGCAGAGACTGGATGAGAGCTCTAGGCCAATAAACAGGTTGGTTTCCAGTGTGCCAGTGGGGCAGGACCAGAACTGAGAATACGAACAATGCTTTATGCCACTGATTAACTCTTGTCATTTCATAGTCACTGAGTGTCCATATTTATTTAAATCACTGCTCTAAGTACAGAGATGCAGCATGTCTAAGAGACTAAATGCCTACCTTTGTGTAACATATAAATAACTATATCATTTCAGATGACATTAAAAGAAAATGTCTGGAGAGACAGCTCAGTGTTAAAAGTGCTTGCTTGCTGGGTCAGGAGAGATGGCTTAGCAGTTAAGGCACTTGCCTGCAAAGCCTAAGGACCCAGGTTAGATTCCCCAGAACCCATGTAAGCCAGATGCACAAGATGGCCCATGCATCTGGAGTTCATTTGCAGTGGCTAGATACCCTGAAACACCCATTTTCTCTCTCCTTCTCATGTCCTCTCTCTAGTAAATAAATTAATTTTTTTTAATTGCTTGCTTGCAAATCTGATAGTTCAAGCTCAACTCCCCAGCACCCACATAAAGATGCAAAGTGATACATGTGTTTGTGATCTGAACAGGTTTGTGGTAATGGGAAGCTGAGCCAGTAGACTCTGGATGCAAGACTGGTATACAACAAGCAAAGCCACCAGGGGAAGAAATGGAAATCCTGTCTCAAGCAGAATGGAAAGAGTGGACGGAGACTCTGAAATTGTTCTCGGACTTCCTTCCACATGTGTGCCATAGCATGTGCATACCCACCCCCACACCATACACGTCATACATTTCCACACATACAAACAGATACACATATATAATTTAAAAATATGAAGAGGGGCATGGAGAGGTGGCGTAGCAGTTCAGGCGCTTGCCTGAAAAGCCAAAGGATCCAGGTTCCATGCCCCAGGACCCACGTAAGCCAGATGCACAAGGTGGTGCATGTGAATGGGGTTCATTTGCAGAGGCTGAATGCCCATGAGTCTGGAGTTCATTTGCAGACACGGGAGGCCCTGGAGCACCTGTACTCACCCTGTATTTGTCTCTCTCACTCAAATAAATAAACTACTTTTCTATATACAAAGAAAACAAAATGGAGGCAGGAATGGAACGACATGAAATAGCCAGGGGAGGAGTGTTCTGGGTAGAAGGACTAACAGCAAGCATTATGGACTTGGGAAGTGGCAAGAAAACCTGTGTGGTGAGCCTGAGGAGAGTAGCAGGGCTCAGGACAGAGAGGCAGGTAGGGCCAAGTCACAGCAAGTGCACTGGAGCCCCTGGACATCATCCCAAGTGCAATGAGAGCTGCCTGTGACCACCTTTCTGCTGCTCCATGGAGCAGAGGCCACAGTGATCAGAGTCAAAGCAGGGAGACCAGTTAGGAAGCAACTTCATAGACCTGGCAAAAAAACAAGTCCCACCTAGAGTTTAGGTATGACAGGGGTCGAGGCAGTAAGAAGCATCCAGAAGTTGTGAGGTATGTGTGTGACTTTCTGGAAGGGGACGTGAACAAAAGAAAAGGTCACAAGGGTGACTGCTGAACCTCAAGCATGAGCAGTTGAGTGAACAGGATGTTATGTCCTTAGAAAAAGATTGAGTTTGGGAGTGGAGATGGGGGAAGAAGCGTGAGTTCCAGTGTGGAAAATCGGAACATCAACTGAGATTAGGTTGAACAGGAGTGGCAGGAGGACGGGAATAGGCAATGAGGTCGGGGTCTGGAGTCTGTGAACACTTCAAGAAAGGAAACAGAAGCAGGCATAAAGGTTTACACCTGTTGTCCCCAGCACTGCAGAGGCTGAAGATGTAGAAGTTCAAGGTCAGGCTGGGCTCAGAGTGAGACCCTGTCACACACACACACACACACACACACACGATGGAGGAAGAAGAGTTGGGAGAAGGAGTGAGTGGAAGAAGATGATGATGACAGAGGCGAACTGTACTCAATGGTGCTGAGCAGTCGAGAGAGAGAGAGAACGGAAACTGAGATTGGACATCCCAGAGATCAATGTCTGGCTTTGTCAGAGGCCAGTATCAGAGTCCAGTGGCCTGGAGTGGACTCCAAAGAACATGGGCAGAGGAGGAGATGTCAATAGAAGCAACCTTTTCAAGAGTCCACACTGTTAGGATGGAAGACTGGAGAGGGACTGTGGTGAAGTGTGATCTCTCAGTTACTGGAGAAATGGCCAGTGTGGTCTGCAGCAGCGCGGTGATCCAGGTGAGAGGGATGGGGATGGGGAGGCAGGAATTGGAACTTTAGATGGTTGGGAGGGGAGCAACTCCAGGGCAGGAGGATATGGCATGCATGGCCTAGGAAAGGAACGGCGGGTGGTCTATCCTATCTGGAACAGCTGGGATGGTAGACTGAATGGGGACGGATGGTGGAGGGTTAGTACATTCACAGTGACATGAGTGGGAGCTCTGACGGATGACATGAGTCCAGATCATCTGCTAGAAGAGCAGAGGGCTGGGGGACTGTGACATAAGGCAGAAACCGTCAGCCCATGGTGGGGAGGAGTCAATGAGCGAGAGAAACAGGCCAAGCCTCATGAGGATTCTGGAGTCACTCAAATTTCATGGCCATACATGAGTGACACTCGTCATCAGGATTGTGTTTCCCTCAGACTCTGTGAGATGCACAGGTAGAGAAGCACGGCCACTGGGAGGGTTTATTCTAGCCGCACACTTTGACTCTTAGAAACAACACACAGTGAAAGGCAAGATGGGATCTGCATAGAGTGAATGAAAGTGTGCGGCTAGCACACTGTGCTCTCCAGATTTATAGCACACTTAACAACGTAACTAACTCACACCCAGAGCTTATTTTGTCCCACAGTTTTGGAGATTCCAATCTACATTTGAATGGATCCATTGCTTCGGGCTTCTGGGTGACGGATGACAATGGTGGGACAAACAGCAATCCTCATGGCTGAGAAAAAGCAAAACAAAACAAAAGACGAGGTTTCCTCAACCCATTTTGGAAGCACGCCATCAATGACCTAAGGTCCTCTTAATGCAAGGTCCCTCCTCCTCAAGATCCATGACACCTCCCAAAAATGCTGTCCTTGGACCCTATCTTTAACCTGTGAACATTTAGGGCTTATTCAACATCTAAGCTTTAGCGCACACTAACCAACTTAGAACTATGGCGATGTTTCTGTCATCCAGCACAGAGCAAAGAAAATAGCGATCCAGTTAACTGGAAAATGTGATTCGTGTAAACGTCATCATATAAGAATGTCCCTTCAGGGCTGGAGAGATGGCTTAGCGGCTAAGGCGCCTGCCTGCTAAGCCTAAGAACGCTGGTTCCAATCTCCAGCGATTCCAATCTCCAGGTCCCACGTTTAGCCAGATGCAAAGTGACGCAAGGGTGCAATGCCGCACTTGACCACAAGGGGGCGCACGCATCTGGATTTAGTTCACAGCAGCTGAGACACTGCTGACGCGCCCATCTCTGTCTCCCTCTCCCTCTCTATCTCTCTCTGTCTCTCTCTCCAAAAATAAATAAAAATAATAAAAAATTTTTAAAAAAGAATGTCCCTTCATATATTTATCTGATTTTTGGTGAACACATTGTGTTGTGGAGTGTGTGGTCTTTCACAACGTGTGGAAGCCAGAGGAAGACCTTGGGTTAATGCCCTCTGTGGTAGTTTGAATTTATGTCCTCCGATAGACTCAGATGTTTTGTTAAATCTGTAACTTGGATATCCAGCCTCCTGGCTGGAAGAGAGGTCACTGTGGGTGGGATCCTGGAGTCCAGTCCTCAGGGCTTGCTGGGGATGGATCTGAATTCCACCCGAAGGTATGCAGAGTGCTTGAGCTCTGTCCGGGATTCCCAGAGCGTGCTTGCCTATGGTGCCAGTGGTGGTTTTTTTCTCGGCATGGATTTGGTAAAGGGAGCCAGCTTCTTCCACCATTACAGAACATCCCCTTGATCTGTAAGCCTAAAATAAATGCCATTCCTCCTGTAAACTGTGTCTGGTTTGGAGGTCCATCCCAACACCGTGGAGCTGACTACAACACCCTTCTGCTTGTTCCCCTGACACAGCCTCTCACTGAACCAGAGCTCGCTGTCTGGTCATTTTCCTTTACGGTCATGTGCAGCCATGCCTGGCATTTTACGTCAGTGCTGAAGATGGAACTCAGGTCTTCATGCTATTTCAGCAAGCCCTCTTATCTGCTGGGCTATGTCCCCAGTCCCAGGACATAACTTTTTTTAAAGGATTTGTATAGGCTTACCACCAAGTAAAACCTTCTTGATTCAGGAGAAGGCAATTGTAACCTTAAGGTCACAAGCCCCAGTTCTTTCACTAGTGAAAGAATTGTCATCACTGGAATCAGAGGGACAAGGGAAGGTCACCTATACTTGATAAGATTCCCAAGAACTCAGCTTACAGACTAATCAAAATCTCCTTTACCATAATCTACCACCCCAAAAACACTGAAAGCAAGGAAATCACAAGACTGAAAATTTTTTGCCGAGGGCCTGATCTCAGTAGTGGAAATGAGAAAAAAACAATTGACAAGTCACTGACTGAGCACAGAGAGACATAAATTTCAGGTACAAAAGAAATAAAAGTGAAATGAGCACAAAAAATATATGAAAGAAAGACTTTCTTCTTTTAAGTTTTATTGCATTAATTTAATTCTATTCCTGGAAATAATAGAAAATGACTTAAGGCAATTTCTTTTTCTTTCCAGAAAAATCCAAGAGATTATGCTTTTGATTGGTGCAAAGGAAGGTGGGAATAACTTATAAAAAATCACCAGGAGGGATTTATAAAATATAAAAAAGCTATAAAGTAGACTTTTTCTGAAGAGATAAAAATTTAAGATCTTTGCAAGGACCATGTCTTCCAAGAAGCTCTGTGAGATTAATGGAGAAAGGGTTTAAATTTTTTTTGACAAAAAAAAACTTAAAGTGTGCATTAAAATGGAAATCCAGTGAGGGCAACATGGGATGATAAATAAGAATGCAATGATAAATTATGTAACCTTGGAGGAGCTTATGTTCATATGTCTTCGTGTTCCATATGGAATTGCAAGGGGGGAGGAAGATTCTTCCCAGCAATCGTTGTCAATGTGAATGCATGGTGGAAAGGATACAGGATTATGCCTTTCTTTTAAGTATGCAGAGCTCCTACGTAAAAAATATACACGGTCCTATGCTCTCATGGAAATGTGTATGTGATATGCTGAGCCAAGGAATTCTCTAAATTTTTTTTATTTAAAAAGTGGGCCTTGCATAATACAGAGAAAACTGCAAGCAAAATATTTCAACATAACTTGTTTTACAAAAATACCAATTTTCCTAAATCTATTAGACATAGAATTTGTTTTCATCATATAGGTATTTCAATACAAGGAAGTTAAGGCAAAAAAAAAAAAAAGCATGGCAAGTTTTCTATAGACAAAATAAAAATGTACATTTAATTTTTTTTTATCTATTTGCATGTGTGTGGGGTGGAGGGAGCACACTAGGATCTTTGGCTGTTGCAAACAAATGCTTGCCTAGTTTTACATGGGTGGCTGGGGAATTAGGCCAAGGCTAGCAGATTTTGCAGTCAAGAGACTTAAACCACTGAGCTATCTCCCCAACCCTGAGAAATCTAAATTTTTTATATATATAATATATGCCAATATGTGCCACTTTGTGTGTCTGGCTTCATGTGGGTACTGGGAAATCAAACCTGCACCAGCAGACTTTTTAAGCAAGTGCCTTTAACCACTGAACCACCCCAGACCCAAAGTTGACACTTTTATATCAGTAACATTTCATAGGCAGTATTGAAAGCCATGATGCCATATGAACTTTGAGGCCCAGCAGCCTCTGCTCCAACCTTGCTTCCTTGTGGGAAGGGTTCCAGTTCCTCCTGTCACACACCTCCTTGGCTGTGATTCATGAGATTGATTCCCTGTCCATAGTTAACCTTTATTTTTTTTTTTTTCTTTATTAGTTATGTACATACTGTGCATACAGCCATGTTGGTACCATCTTTAGCCTCCTCCCTGTCCTCCCCCCTCTAAAGGGACCCTCCTAGTTGGAGAATGTGGGTTGTGCATTGTGGGGGTAGCCATCAGTCATGGGGAAGAGGCAATGCCTCTGTGCATAATGTCCCAACTTGTGGCTCTAACAATCTTTCTGCCCCTCTTCCATGAATTTCCCTGAGCCATGTTGCGTCTACTTCAGTGGTGAGGTCTTAGGAGCCTCTGTGTCTCTGGATATCTGATTTGGTTGTTGAATGTTCTCTGTGTGTATCATATTCACCCTTGTGCTGGTACCAGGTTCACCAAGAAAGTAGCACTCTTGCTCATTTCCCCCATTATCCTATGGTTTCAGCTGGGGCCCTAGTGAGGTGTGATGGGCTGATTCCTCCTCAGGATCTGCGTCCATTCTGAAAAAGAGAAGCAAATTCTCCAGTGGAGAGTGAAGTCAGTACTGGATAAATGGGATAACCATTAACATTTTAGAGAGAATTTCATAGCTGTAGGCCCTCTTGTAGCCCAAGATTGATGGGAGCTTGATATTAGAGAGTGGATTTGTTTTTTTAGATATGGTTCTGACTTGTTTCCCAGTTCCAGCTATGGGTTCTGTTCTATTGAGCAGATCCATTAGCCAAATCAAGAGCAGTTGGTCACCCACCATGGCTGTGTGCCACTATTGCACTTGTGTGAGCACCATGTCAGGTTGCTAGCTGCTGAGCAGCTTAGACCATGAGTTGCTTGGATAGATGTTGGTCATTCCCCACCCCAACCCCAGTTGCTCATATAACACCCTCTGGCACTAGACAAGCTAACTGTCTGGGGACTGACTCTCTTCCAGATTCCAACCAGGTCACTCCATTTTCTGTACCAACAGCATATGGTCTTCAGCAGTAGGGTCTTACCAATGACTTTTGGTGGGTCATCAAGTACTCTGACAGAAATCTGTCTTCTTTTGCAAAACCTTGTAGGTCTCTCTGATCAACAGCTCATAGTAGATGTGAACTGCAAGATGATACTGGGAGTTACAGGCCAGCACCAAGGGGAAAGAAGGAGGAAAAAGATAGGTGATATAAAAGATAAAGAGAGAAGAGAGAGAAAAGGGAGAGAGAGAAAAAAAAGAGAGGATTAAGGGTCTTCATCTTACCCTCTCCAGGGCCCTTTGATTGATGTGTTCCCTCTAAGGATGTGATGAAGGTTCAACCTTTTAGTCTGTCTTTCAAGATATAGGATTTTATGGTACCATTTCCATTTGGGTCCAGTTTTGTTTTCCTCTCCCACCTTTACCCTCCCCTCCCGCCCCACCCTCCCTATTGTCTGGTCCCCTAAATGCTTATTAGGTATGTCAGCATCTTGTGCAGATTCAGGTTAGGAGCCACCGATGAGTGAGACTATGCAACAATTGTCTTTCTGTGTTTGGGTGAGTTCACTGAGAATGATATGTTCCACCATTTTTCTTCAAATTTCATTGTGTCATTTTTCCTTACTACTAGGTAGAATTCTATCATGTAGATATACCACATCTTGGTTATCCATTCATCTAATGATGGACATCCGGGTTGATTCCAGTTCTTAGCTATTATGAATTGAGCGGCTGTAAACATGGTTGAGCAAATTTCTCTGAACTGAGGCTTGGAGCTTTTAGTGTAAATGCCCAATAGGGGAATAGCTGGATCTGTTGGTGACTCTATAGTAAACCTTTTAAAGAGTCTCCATATTGCTTTCCATAGTGGTTGTACCAGCTTACATTCCCACCAACAGTGAATGAGGGTTCCTATTTCTCCACATCCTCACCAGCATTTGTTTTCATTTGATTTTTTTAATGTTTGCTGTCCTTAGTGGGGTAAGGTGGAATCTCATAGTTGTTTTATTTGCATTTCCCTGATGATTAGGGGTATTGAACATTTTCTTATGTGTGTGTTTGCCATTTGTATTTCTTCCTCTGAGAACTCCCTGTACAGTTCTTGCCCATTTTGTGAGTGGGTTGTTTGACTTTTTATTGTTTAGGTTTTTGAGTTCTTTGTAGATTCTAGAAATTAGGCCTCTGTCAGTTGTATAGCTGGCAAAAATGGAAAGATCTCCCATGCTCCTGGATAGGCAGAATTAGCATTGTTAAAATGGCAATCTTACCAAAAGCAATATACAGATTTAATTCAATACCAATAAAAGTCCCAACATTTTTCTTCGTACAGATAGAAAAAATAATCTCAAAATTCATATGGAATGGCAGAAGGCCTCAGATGTCAAAGCACATTCTTAGTAAAAGAAACACCTATGGAGGCATCACCATACCTGATCTAAAGATATATTACAAAGCCATGGTAATAAAAAAAATACTGACATAAAAACAGGAATATAGACCAATGAAACAGAATAGAGGACCAGACTGGGTCAAGTAACTACAGCTATTTGATATTCGACAAAGGCTCTAACACTATAGATTGGGAAAAGACAGCATCTTCAACAAATGGTGCTGGAAAAACTGAATAACCATATGCAGGAAAATTAAATTTAATCCACACATCTCACCATGCACAAAAATCAAGTCCAAATGGATCAAAGATCTCAATACAAGACCAGAAACTCTGCTACTACTGGAAGAAAAAAATAGGAGGAACTTTCCACAATATAGGAGTGAGAAAAGACTTCCTGAACAAAACCCCAGTAGCTCAGGAAATTAAACAATCACTCAACCACTGGGATCTCATGAAGCTGAAAAGTTTTTTCACAGACAAACATACAATAAGCATAGCTACCCCTTTTCTTTCTGAGCCCCTCCTTAGCAGAGGACCATCCTTGGGTGATTGCAAAGTAACCCAGCATTACCCTGTTGTCTGAGTACACTTCTTCCCCACACAATTCACTGATCACCTAGGAATGACTAAAGAGCTATAACTGTAATTCTGCCTTCAAAATGTCTCTTTGGTTTTGAATACAAAGGTCATGATTACCTGAAGAACAAATAAACATGAATACCTCACTATTAATTAAACTGCTCTTCTAATTTCCATCATGGAGAAAAGTTGTGAGATTCCCTTCTGAATTGGATCTGAATCCTGTTTTCTTCTTGTTGAAATCAACAGCCATGTTCTGCATGTCCCTGTGCCAGACACTGTGAACAGCTACCTCCCTCTCTCTCTCTATATATATATATATGTGTGTGTGTGTGTGTGTGTGTGTGTGTGTGTGTGTGTGTGTGTGTGTATTGGGTTTTTCTAGATAGGGTCTCACTCTAGCTCAGGCTGATCTGGAATTCATTATGTAGTCTCAGGGTGGCCTCGAACTCATGGCAATCCTCCTACCTCTTCCTCCCAGGTACTGGGATCACAGACATGCACCACCACACCCACCTCTGGACAGCTCTCTTGATGAAAAGGGTGAGGAAGGTTCCCTCACTGCTCTTGAGCACCTGTAATACAGTGGGAATTGCAGACACCTGAATACCAGTGGTAACACATTAGGGAAGTGCTTGGTTGGTTGCAAGAATGAAGGGCTGAGTGACTGGATGAAGAATTGTGGGTGGCCAGCAAGTACTATGCAAAGTAGTTTGATCTGCCCTTGGATGCAATGACAGGTGATCTGACTGTGTGGAATGATTGGAAGATCTCAGGTGTCACCTTGACAAGTAGAACCAGCCCAGTGTAATATATCTATTCTGTATCAGAGTTGGGTATATAGGCATATCGGTTTGTATAGAGAAGACTTCATTCTTCACTAGGATGTGATGTCAAGGTTAGTGGAAATTTTACTCCACATAGATGTCTGCCCCACCCCCAAAAAATATTTTGAAATGTCACTGTCATGTTACTTACAATGATAGACCCTTGGCAGGCATTGCCATTCACTCCTGGGAGGATGGACAAGTCAAACCATGGCAGGTGCACAGCATGGGGCAGCGGGCAGCAGTTCCGACTATGCCAGAAAGCATGCCAAACAAGGCGAGAGGGCTCAGCCCGCCTGTTCAGAATAGATGGCACAGATGGAGCGGGAGAAAGCGAGGAACATGTCAGCTAGGCAGTTCTGGTATGGGCTTAGCACAGAAGAGGTGAGAGGTGAAATGTGTTATGCCTATGATTTACCCTTCAGCATAAAGGGGAGTTGTTCAGAGACCAGACAGAGCTATGGTTGTAGCCCAGAAGTCCTGCATCTGCAGCTGAGAATTCTTTGGACGGGTTGAAATGTCTCCTCCAAACTCGACCAGCCAATTCTGTTCCTCATCGCAAACTCAGCTCTCAGGGAAGTTCTGTCCAGTAAACACACTCCTCCCACACACTCACCACAAAGACCTAAAGCCTTTGGAATATGGGGCACAGAATGTTGAAGTATCTGAACTCTTAGTTACACTCTTGGCTGTAATGATTCTGAATCCTTACAATTGTGTGGTCCAGGGCAAGTTATTAACTCTTCTAAGCCATGAGATTTCCTCTCTAAGATGAGTTGATGCCTATAGCACCTACTTCAGGGGTTCTGCTGGGAGAAGGGAATTAAGATAGCTCAGGTGAAGCACGTAGCTCCAGCAAGCTTGATGAATGTTATTGTGAAGTTTCTTGAGACACAACTAGACTTCCATAGCTTTGTACACAAAGTATCTAGCCAAGTCGACTTCATATCTATTGATAAGTATTGTGTATTTTCCCACTGGTCTAGAAATTTGGTGAATATTTTTAATTTAAAAAAATATTTTATGCTTTTTATTTATTTGAAAGAGAGGGAGGCAGATAGGGAGAGAGAGAGAGTGGGTGTACCAGGTTCTCTGGCCACTTCAAATGAGCTCCAAATGCATACACCCCCCTCTTGGGCATCTGGCTTTATGTGGGTCCTGGGGAATTGAACCTGGGTCTTTGGCTTTGCAGGCAAGCACTTTAATTGCTAAGCCATTTCTCCATCACTGGCGAAGACTTTTTTTCATAATATAATTTAGTTGTAGGAAGTAATGTGGTATATAAATGAGGTGTATAAAGTTGTAAAGGGGCTGGAGAGATGGTTCAGCAATTAAAGTTACTTGCCTGCAAAGCCTGACAGACTAGACTTGATTCTTCAGTTCCTACATAAAGCCAGATTCACAGAGATACATGTGTCTGGAGTTTGTTTGCAGTGGCAAGAGGTCCTAGAGAACATTCTCTCTCTCTCTCTCTCTCTCTCTCTCTCTCTCTCTCCCTCCCTCCCTCTCTCTACTTCTCTCTCCCTATTGCAAAAAAAAAAAAAATGAATAAGATGTTTTTTAAAAAGCTATATGCAAGGCCACATGCCTTCTCACTTGTGTTACTTATATTCTATGTACTGTCCAATAAAATATCCTCTAATCTCAGGCATTTTTGCAATAGGTATAACCTCACCATTTTACAAGTCAGCAGCTATCAGTAATTTTCTTTTTAATTAATTTCAGTGCCTACAGGGTCATATTAACCACCAACTTTCTTTTAAATTTTTTTATTATTTTATTTATTTTTGGAGAGAGACACAGAGAGAAACAGATAGAGAGGGAGAGGAAGACAGATAGAGATGGGCGCGCCAGCAGTCTCTCAGCTGCTGTGAATGAAATCCAGATGTGTGCGCCCCTTGTGGTCAAGTGCGGCATTGAGCCCTTACGTCACTTTGCGGGACCTGGAGATTGGAATCGCTGGAGATTGGAACCAGCGTTCTTAGGCTTAGCAGGCAGGCGCCTTAACCGCTAAGCCATCTCTCCAGCCCTTAACCACCAACTTTTAAAATACAGATATGAGACTGGAAAGATTCCTCAGTGGTTAAAGGTACTCCATTACAAAGCCTGCCAGGCTGGGTTCAATTTCCCAGTACCCACATAAAGCCTATGAACAAGGTAGCGCATGCATCTGGAGTTCATTTGCAGTAGCAAGATGCCCAGGCACACCCACACTCTCTTTCTCTGCCACAAATAAATTTAAAAAATTTAAAAATATGAAATAAAACATATTTAAAGTCTTTAATTGACAAATAATTATATGTATATCAAGATATATATATATATTTTAAATAGATGAGTTTCTGTAAATGGGCAGATAATAGAGGTTTTATGTTTTGTGTTCTACATAAACATCAAAAAACCTTAGCTAATGAGCCAACAAAGTAAAAAGAAATGTCAAACCCATGTGCATTTGTGTCTGTACTGTGCATGGAGTTCTTAACATGAATACAGTGTAAATCAGCATAAATGTTCCATGACCCAAAGTCAGCCTTCCTTGGAGCATTAACTGAGGACTGCCCTGAGAGTCAAGGTCTTTCAAAGTCATCACACATGTGAGGTTTTCTTTGCAAAGCTCAAGGCTATAACCACCTTTGCGTTATAATAATGTTAACCTCATTAACTGAACTGGATGTGGGGATTGCCATCCCCCAACCAGAGCCCAATGGAATAGACACGACCAAGACTAGAGACAAGCAAGGTAAGATGGAGGATTCCTGTCCCTCTTTGCTCCTGAGGGGTGACACTAAAATAATTTGGAATATACCAGTGAAGATGACAAAAAGGAGTTCCATTGGTCTTTAGAAGTACCGTTAACAACTACCCTCCTTGACAAGCTTTTGTCATCAATACAGGATTTAACTTACATTGCATTAGTATAGAAAGATCACAGTGTTGCTCAGGACATGTCAAGTCATTCAAATACAAACTTACTTGGTGTATTAGTCAACTTCTTGTTGCTAGGACAAAACATCCTACCAGAAGTAGCCTATAGGGGAAAAAGAGTATATTTCAGCTTATAGTTTCAAGCAGGAGCTTCACCAACAGGAGGAGAAACCATGGCAGAGCAGGTAACCAAGTGTCACATGAGGTCACATCAGCAGGGGAGGGGGAGCAGTCACCTGGCTCTAAACACTCTGTGGGCTGGACTGACAAAGCTGAAGTTCTACCCTCCATGACATACCTATCCAACAAGGCTCTGTCTCCCAAAGGCTCCACAACCTTCCCAAATAGCCATCAGCTGAGGACCAAATACTCAAAACACATGAGGCTATGGGGGACATTTTATTAAAACCACCACATTTACCTTGACTAAACAAAACTGCAGTTTAATAAAAGATATACTGAACATAGAATCTACAAATTCATTACCAGTGCAAATATTTGCACCCAGCCTGGGCTTCAGAGGAATAAGCTCCACCATAAGTGATGGGGGGAAGTTTCATCATTACAAAGATGCACAACCATTAAGGACAAATGCATGCATGCTCTTTGATGGAGTGAAATGTAGCTCTTTAAAATTCCTTTAAACAAAAATGCTTCCTTTTTTTAAACATGTTTTGAAGTGCTGGGCATTGAACCCAGGGTGCATGCTGGGAAAATGCTCAAACTCTGAGCTCTGCCACCAACCCAACAGGTCTTTCTTTGCTGAATCTGTTGTTCTTAAAAACATATGGTGTATCTGTTGGGAAACCCAAGAGAGATTCTGCAGCTGCAGTACCAAGTCAAACCCGGCCCTCTGAACACACTCTCATTACGTACCATGAAAGTGTGTGATTCTCCCTTTGAACTCGACAAGATTTTTAAGCCCTCAAAAGATGAAAGTGGTAGGAGAATGTGGATTTGCGTGAGGGTGATATTTTCCGTGAAGACCAGACCCTTGGCAAGTCTACTGTGGTAGAAATAGAACAGGAAAGGCCACGCTTGTACTGCAGCAGTTTCCTGACAGAAAAATGAAAGTAACTGTGGCAAAAATAATACCTCTATGTGATAGTTTGAATGTATGTTACCCATACACTCAGGTATTTTATGAAAGTTTGTAACTTGGATCTCCAATCACCTGGCTGGAGAAAGTGTCACTGGGGGGGCAGATACTGGAATTCAGCCTTAAGGTGTGTTTGGGGGCAGATTTGATTTCTAGCCCAAAGGTGTGCAGAGCAATCTGAGCTTTGTCTGAGTCTCTCCTGCTTGCTGCTATTGGCTTTTGTGGGCTGTTTGGTTGTTTCTCTCTGCTTGGATGTATGGAAGCAGCTCCTTCGGCCCTTGATGGAACGTCCCTCTCTTGGATCTGTAAGCTGAAATAAACCCCTTCTCCCCCAAACTGTGTCTGGTTTGGGTGTTCACCCCAGCAACATGGAACTGACTATTACACTGAATAAGAAAGAAATGTGGATTTGCAAGGTGTGTTGGTTTCTGTGCAACATATATGAAACAACAGGCAATACAGAAACCATCACCAAGACAGGGAAGGAAAATGGACTAGAAATGTTAACTTTTCCACATTTAAACTCCTCAAAGAACAGTGATATCATGAGTAGTAAAACTTTTCGAGCCCTCATGGCCCAGCCAAGGTTGACCTTGTGAATGGATATGTGACTTATGGAGAAACCCCTAGTTTTAGCTGCTGAGGTTGTCTGTCAGAAAATAAATCTTGAATGATTTTTTTTTTTTTTTTGCCTCAGGAAAAAAAAAGAAAAGTATGTTTTTTTTTTTTTTAATATTGACTTGGTATTCTGTGAACTTCCTAAACTCACTCATTAATTCAAGAAGATTTTAAGTTTTTTTAATTTATTTGCAAGCAGAGAGAGATGTGTGTGTGTGTGTGAGAGAGAGAGAGAGAGAGAGAGAGAGAGAATGGACATGCCAGGGCCTCCAGCCACTACAAATGAACTCCAAATGTACACACGACTGCATCTGGCTTTTTTGTGGGCGCTGGGGGAATCGAACTCAGGTTGTTAGGCTTTGCAGACAGGTGCCTAAACTGCTGATCCATCTCTCCAGCCCAAGAAGATGGGTTTTTTTGTTTTGTTTGTTTGTTTGTTTGTTTGTTTTTGATAGGATTCTTAGGAGTTTACACGGATGGTTGAGCTATCTGAAAATAAGCAAAGTTTTCAAAGTATGAGCCTTTGGTTTCTTTCCTGGTGTTATTGTTATTGTAGGACATCCAGCACAACCTTGAACGTCAGTGGTGATAGCAGGCATCATGATCCTTCTTCCTGCTGGGCTGGCAGAAGCCCAGTTCTCCTATAACTCTGAAACTACATTTCATTTTCTTTGCAGATTCTTCTTTCTTCTCTCACTTTATAAATATGGGCATTTTTGAATGACATGCCTGCCACCTTCACTCTTATCCATACCTTCGTGTGATCATGATAGCAGTGCCTTACATAGCAATTTTCAAGCTTTGTGGTAACCTCAGAGCCACAGCCCTGGTTCACCTTCCCTCCTCTAGCCAGAAAAGCCATGTTTCCTACTCTCCTATTGATTCACATGCAGCTTCAGGAGTGTGAGATGCTTAATACCCTCCATGTTCTCCCACCTTTGGCCTTAGCACAGAAGCCAGTGTTGATAATTCTTCAGAGCCCTATGTAATAATACCATATCCAGTGTTCAACAACCTCTCAGCTTCTCCCTGCACTTCGCGTCTTTCTACCACTGCTCAAAGGTGGCAGGCACATCTCCCTCAGCATTGTTATACTTGTAGCTCCATTTTCTGGGCATTCTTCCCTCAGTTGTCCATAAAGCCGGCTTCCTTACTTCCTCACTTCCACATTCAAATCTTTTCTCCGGTGTGATTTCCTTGATCACCTTAATCTCGTTCTTGAACACACAGGCAAATAAATGAACCTCATATCCATACACTTCGCTTCCTTCTCAACTTAAGAAAAAAAGTGTTGTTGTGTATACGTGCATGTGTGTTCAAGTGTGAGTACAGGGCACGTGTGGAGAGCAGAGGGCTACCATGGCTGTCGTTCTTTGCTTTCCACCTTGTTTGAGGCATGCTCTATTCTTCATCACTGCATATGCTCTGCTAGCTGGTCAATGAGCTTCCAAGAGTCCTCCGCCTCTGCCTGTCATCTCACCACAGGAAGGCTGGCTTCACAGGCCTCCTGCCTCCTTCACGGCGCTCTTAAGTGGGTTCTGCGATCCAAACGCAAGTCATTATGCATGCATAGCAAGCTGCACTTTACCCACTGAGCTATTTCCACAAACCATCTTCTCAACTTATTTTTTAACATTTTATTTATTTATTTGAGAAAGAGAAAGAGGTAGAGAGAGAGAAAGAGAGAGAGAGAGACAATGGACACACCAGGACCAATAGCCATTGCAAACGAACTCCAGACGCATGCGCCCCCTTGTGCATCTGGCTTACATGGGTCCTGGAGAGTGGAACCGGGATCCTTTGGCTTTGCAGGCAAACACCTTAACCACTAAGCCATCTCTCCAGCCCTTCTCAACTTATTTTGCTCCCAGAACTTACCATCTAACATGTCATTTAATGTAGGTTGGATGAGAAGAGAGATCTGAGGGGGCTAGCAGAGAGGAAGGCTCCTTCCTGTGCTGGCCTGTGGTTATGACCTTCAACTCTGGCCCATAGTAGGCGCTGAATCAGCAGTTTAGGAGTGCCTGGAGGGAGAGTAACCAATCCTAGATTTGTCTGTAGGTTAGTTAGTTTGAGATGGGGTCTTACTGTGTGCAGCCCAGGCTGGCCTTGAATTCCTGTTCTTCCTGCCTCAGCCTCCCAGTGCTGAGATTACAAGTCTGTGCCATCGGGTTTGTAGATATTCATATGTTTGGCGGAGATATATCCACAAAGCATTCCCTGGCCTAATAAGTTTGTGTTGGTGTTGGCACAATTTCAGCAAATTCTTGGCAAAGAGAATGCTTTCATTAAATACATAAAGAACAACATTATTCTAATTATCTAGAAATCCACACAGAGTAGAATTCACAAACACTAAATCAGGACTTTAAAGGATCCTACTTAAATGATTTGGGTCCCTTGGTCCCTCAGCTGGATTATTTTATTTTTTGAAACATTCGGTGCCTCTGCATTCACAGAATTGTAACAGAGTGATGCTAGCAGACTCAAAGAACTGTGTAATAAAATGAGAACTGGTCTCCTTCTTACTAGCTCTTTGTAACACTTTTCTAATTTATCTTTGTCATTTCATTGTCCCAAGTTTCATGTGTCACACTGAACACTCCTCTGACTAGAACTGCGCCTGTCCCCTATAGATAAACCAGCAAAGAATGAGGTGTTAACGTGTGGGCTCCCAGGCATGGTTGTACTGAGGCTTTAGCATAAACTTAGAATATTAACAAAGACAAAATAGCAGATTCAATTATAGATGGGGAACCCTCAGAGACTCTGGAGGGAGCGGGAGGGAAGAGGAAGAAACATGAAGCCCTAAAATAAGAGTATTAGTATTTCATAGTACAAAGCACTTTGGAAAACTTTATCTTTTTTAAACCTCATTCACTTTAGGCTTTGAAATGAGCATTTTTCCCCCCTTTAAAGATATGGAAACTATGGCTCAGAGCAATTGCAAATGAGTTGTAGCTATAGGATTGCCAGCCCTACATTTCCACAATTCTATGTTGTTTTCACTGCATTAGATTAATATGCTAATTGGTATTTGACGAAAAAACTAAGCACCTGAGATAAAATGACTTTTTTTCTTTTTCTAATGTTGAGACAGAGTCTCACTCTAGGATGACATGAAACTCAGCCTGTAACCCAAGGCCAAATTTCATTAAGTCTAGAGATGCTGGCAAAAGAGATAGACTGTGCGTGTCCATGGAGCCACTGTGAAGAGGTCTGCTGAGCTAAAGAACATTCTGTGGGCTAGAGAGATGCCTCAGTGGTTAAGGCACTTGCCTGTAAACCTAACTACATGGGTTCGAATTCCCAGAACCCGCATAAAGCCAGTTACACAGAGTGGCATATGCATCTGGAGTTCGTTTGCAGCAGCTGGGGATCTTGGTGTACCTATCCTCTCACTTTCTCTCCCCCCGCCCCATCTCTATCTCTTCCTGCTTGTATTTAAAAAATTAAACAAAGAACTTTCTGGGTATTCAAAAAGAAATAGATTGTCATTAGAGGCATGAAAAGGAACTTAAATAAAACCCTCCTTGAGTGCAGATGTCAAACAGTCTTAACAATACCACAATCTATTGTGCTATTTCTTTATAGGAGTCTCATAAAATGATTCAGAATCTATGTTCTACATTTAAAAGATTTGTGCTTGATTCTTTTTTTTTTTTTTTAATTATTTTTATTTATTTATTTTGAGAGAGAGATACAGAAATAGGCAGGTAGAGAGAGAGGGAATGGGCATGCTAGGGCCTCCAGCCACTGCAAACAAACTGCAGACATGTACACCCCTCATGCATCTGGCTTATGTGGGTCCTGGGGAGTCGAACCTGGGTCCTTTGGCTTTGCAGGCAAGCGCCTTAATCGCTAAGCCATCTCTCCAGCCCTGTGCTTGATTCTTAACCATCAGATCCAAGGTCAATACTTGGGAAAATATTTGACACATGTAATAAATTCAGACACAACCAGAATTTTAAAAATAAAGTCAGTTTTTTGATGGTATAGAAAATATATCATTAATAAATGTCAAGTAAATGTCTAAAAGTATCAGAAAATAAATATCTTATAAAAAATAAACTAGCAGATCCTGCTGTGGTAATGTTATATATGTAGTATAACATCTTTCTTCTTTAATATTTCAGGGGACAAACTGTTTTAGAAAATAGTAATGAAAATTAAATTAAGTATGAAGTTGTGTTTGTGAAGCCATTTGTAATAGAAATAAGCTCTTGAGATATATATGAAATAGAAACTAGGCTTATTGCAAATTTTTCAAAGCAGTGTTGTCATAAATTAATTATATACAAAAATAAATTACATATTTGTATTCTAGGCATGTATTTTATCACCAACTTGACCAGATTCTACTTAAGAGATTTAAGCTAAGCAATCTAGAATATGAAGGAATTATACTTAATTAAAAGTTTTTCTTAAACATTTGTTTCACATACTTAGTTTACCACAAGTGTTTTATTTTATCAGAACTTGTAGATCTAATGTAATTTTCATAATTGTGCAAAAATCATTTGACTGAGTTGGATATTCACATGTAATGCTTGTATATCTACTAGGAAGATGGGCAGTTCCTTTTTTACATAAAGATGGCTTGTAAATTTGCTTGCAATGTTTAAAGTTTCAATTTGGATTTTGAAATAAATATTTGTGTATTAAAATGGTAGAAGTATATAACTGAAATTTTTATACCCATGTGCATTTTCTGGCTATAGTGTGTTTTCATCTTTTTATAAATAATAATAATTCTATTTTTATTTATTTCCATGTGTGTATGTATGTGCGTGTGTATGGACATACTTGTGCCATGGCTTAAATGTGGAGGTCAGAGGATACCTTCAAAATGTCTGTGCTCTTTTTACAACTTCTTTGAGAAAAAGTCTCTGCTACAAATTGAATGCCAGTCTAGCTGCCTGTAAGCCGTGGCTTCTTATAGCTCAGCCTCCCATTGTCATAGCCACACTGGAATAACAGATGCATGTACCACCTTGCATCTGGCTTTTTCTAGGTGCTGTCAAATTGAATTCAGTTAGGCAGACTTGGGAAGCCAGTGCCTTTAGCCACTGATCCATCTCCCTAGCCCCACATTCGTTTTTCCATAACAAAATATATGTACCACTACCAAGAGTCATCTTCCCCTGAGGTCCTGATGGGCTTTAAACACATTCCCCTACTTAAAATGAGAATATTTTCCTTAAGCTTACTTTAAGGAAAATTATGTACTTACAATGAAATTTTAGAACACATGCATCAAAATATGAAACAGTGCATATTCATTATCTCCTCATGATAGATAATGATCCTAACATTTTGGCACAATTTCTCCCCACTTTAATATATGTACATATAAAATTTTTCACTAGTAAAGATGGACATATCATGGGCATTTTTTACAATTTTTTCTGATTCAGTTTGTCTTTTAATTCCATTTGTATTTTTATGGGAAATGTACCATCTCTATATCAAAACATTTATTCTGTTTCCTAGTTTTAAAAACAGGGAGCCAACCTTATAGATCATATCTTTAAAAAAAAAAACCCAAAAAACAAAAGATTAGGCATCCATTTCCATATCAATGAAAAAGTTCATATGGTGTAATTTTCTTATACTTATTATATGATATGGTAAATGAAAACATGAATTTTAAGAAAAAAACAGCCTCTTATATTTTATATTTAATGATCTTTCTTCTTCTATTAGTTTGTGATAATTTTTTTAAATTTATTTATTTATCTTGGTTTTTTTCAAGGAAGGATCTCTCTCTAGCCCAGGCTGATTTTGAATTCAATCTGTAGTCTCACGAGTGACCTCAAACTGACAGTGTTCCTCCCACCTCAACTTCCCAAGTGCTGGGATTAAAGGCATGTGCCACCATGCCTGATTTGTTTGTTTGTTTGTTTATAGTTTGCTTATTTACTCCCTTTTCTGCTTAATTCATTATTTTATTTATTCTTATTCCAACTATTACAATTTTGTTATATTTAAAGATCCTTATAATCTGCCTTCTTTTTACAAATATTTTATTTATCTATTTGTAAGAGAAAGAGAAAGAGAGAGACAGTGAGAGTATGGGTGTACCAGGGCTTCTTGCCACTGTAAGCAAACTACAGATGCATGTGCCACTTTATGCATCTGGTTTTATGTGTGAACTGTGAAATCTAAGCCAGTTTAGCAGGGTTTGCAAGCAAGAACCTTTAACTGCTGAGCCATTCCCCCAGCCCAGAATGTGTCTTATGTAATCAAATATTAAAGTCAGAATCAGCAAGGCTGCAGGATTCTTCTTGAGGCATTTCACAATTACCAATACTTTAAAAAATATATTGACTTGAATATGACAGCCTTAAAGCAAGGCTTCTAGTTCCAGAGTAGAGTATATTCAGAGATCACTTTTTTTCCATAGTCACTTTTGCACGTACCCCAGTTTCTGGAATAGTTTTTCTGACCCTCTTGAAGTTTTTCTCTGTTGTTAGTGAAATTAACTTGCCTAAAAGATTAAACAACCCCCTCAATATGTTACTATTTTAAACTCAAATTAATGAATTTTGTTTTCCCAATCACTTACATATCAAAAGATTCCTTTCAATTCCAGGAACCATGTTATTTACTTGTATTATCCCACTGCACTTATCTAAAATAGAAGCTGATGCTTTATTTGAATACATGAAATACTGCAGCTTAGAAACAGTGCAGGTGAAGGGAAGGCTCTTACCTCCCTTTATTCCTTGTGAAAATAGATGCAAGGAGCCTTGGCTTGCATACTCTACCCATCAACCTTCCCCACTCCACTTCCATGAGAGAACACGGATGCCCTAACTCCAGCTTCTCCAGCCCCTGTCCTCCTCTTGTCTCTCCTTTCTGAAAGATGCTTTCTTGTCCTCACGACCCATGTACACATCAGTATTTCCTATTCTTCACAGCAGCATGATCAAAGTTGTCCTTACTCAGACTCCACTGCCTCATCTCTCCCCACCTTCACCTAATGAGCATCTTTTCTCTCCACTCTGTCAAAAGGCTCCCACTGACTGCCGGTTTTAAATCCTGAGGGCTCATCTCTGTTCTCTCAGCAGCATTCAATACATTCAATTCACCACTGCCACTTCCAAAAGTACAGAATAATCAATTTTATTTATATTTTAGTATATTAGATCCTATTATTGCAGTCTAATTAAAAGTCCAGTTTAGGGTTGGAGGGATGGCTTAGCGGTTAAGGCACTTGCCAGCAAAGCCAAAGGACCCAGGTTTGGTTCCCCAGGACCCACATAAGCCAGATGCACAAGGTGGTGCATGTGTCTGGAGTTTGTTTGCAGCAGCTGTAGAACCCAGCACGCCCACTCTCTCTCTCTCTCTCTCTCTCTCTCTCTCTCTCTCTCTCTCTCTCCCTCTCTGTCAAATAAATAAATAAAATTAAAATATATTTTTTAATTTTTTTAATTAAAAAAAGTCCAGTTTAGGGCTGGAAAGCTGACTTTGGTGGTTAACATGGTTGCCTGTGAAGCCTAAGGACCCATGTTCAATTCCCTAGATCCCATGTAAGTCAGGTGCACAAAGTGACACATGAGCACAAAATCACACATGCATACAAGATGGTGCCCATGTCTGTAGTTCTACTTCAGGGGCTGGAGGCCCTGGCACACCAATTTTCTCTCTCTCCCTCATATGTAAATATATATAAAGTCCTGTTTAATCAATTGTAGATGGAAAATATATTTTAAAACAATTTGCATCCATACTAAATATGCACCGTTTTTCTTTCATCACTTCCTAAACAATGCAATATAGCCACCATTCGCACAGCTTTACATTGTACTAGATGTAAGTAACATAGAGATGATTTAAATGATATATATGGTTTATATGTAAATGCAATGCCATTTTATATAAGAGACTTGAACTTTCATGGATTTTGATCCCCAAGGGGAAGGTATCCCAGAATCAATTCCTTGGAGACATGGAAGGGCAACTGTACTTTCTTTCCTTGGTTTCTGTCATCACTAAACCACCTTGAGAACACATACCATGCTAAGTCAATGTGGTAAGGGGATGGAGTTGAAGTGAGACACAGGGACCACATAGGAGAGAAACAGAGCACTCAAACTTTAAGAAAGTCAGAAGTCTCTGGGTCTTGTCTGCACAGTCTTAAGGTCTTATAAGCTCTGGAGTTGCCCAGTGAGGCGGTATCTACTCTTGCCAGCAGCAAACTGTTCATGTTCCTAATCATAGCAATATAGACCTTTTATCTTTATATGCAGGTAACAGTCTTACACATGTGGAAGTCATAGGTTTACCCAGAATGTTCTTTCTGCCTTGACCAAATATTTTGTTCTGTTTTTTAACATTTTTATTTATTTAATGAATTTATTTAAGAGAGAGGGAGAGAGAGAGAAAGAGAGAGGGAATGGGTGTGCCAGGGCCTCCAGCCACTGCAAACAAACTCCAGATACATGAACCTAGGTCCTTAGGCTTTGCAGACAAGTGCTTTAACAGCTGAACCATCTCTCCAGCCCCTTGTTCTGTTTTGTAACTCACACAGTCTTAAACAACCATTTTATATTGTTTTTATTAGATCCTGTTATTGCAGTAATATATCGTAGAAGCAAACTAATTAAGTGCCTTTTGATTTGGGTGAAATGAGAACAGTTAAAGAGACTAGATCCTAATTTGCTTTTAAAGTTAATGGAATCATAGACTGGTAGGAAGGTGTCAAAGGAGAAAGTCCACAGGGACAGAAAACAAAAAGACCCTCTCCTCCCCCCAAATTGGGCTACTTTCTATGTCAGAGAGGAACTCTTGTTAATTATGAAATACTCATAAATCTGCCTCAACTTAAGTGCCCAGTAGCCGAGGATAATGGAATGAAAAACAATCTAAACCACATTAGGTAGCAAGCCACTGAATAATGTATTTTTGTGCCGCCTCAGTGCATGTCATTACTTCAAGGCCACAGTTTGCGCCCGCAACTTCAAGCAGCTGAAAGAAACACTCTTGAGTTCCGACTCTTCTTTGTGATTCATGGGTTCTCGGCAATAAACAGAACGTTTGCTTCAGGAGTATTTTTCCTTTTCAGCACTTGCTGCTGCTGGTTTATGACTCGTTTGTGAAGGACTTTGAAAGTGTTGACACTGTTGAAAATATACCTCAGAATTTTAGAATTCCTATGTCCAACAAAACAACTCTTTTAAAGAAATCCCAAGTATGTCTTGGGGAAAAATGAGTTGTCTTGAAAAGAAAAGAAAGTGAGTCATGATGGAATTTATTCAAGGACATAACATTGTTATTTCACTGCTTTGGGTTCTCTTTTGCTTTTGCAATGTTGTAAGTACTATTAAAATGGTCATCAATCAAGGGTACAGAGTCCAACATAAGAGCTTCTACTTTCTCAGGAGAAAAACAATGAGCCTCTGAAGTCAGGAAAGGCTCACACTTGTGCATTGAACCATCTCATCCTTGCAGTTATTGAAAAGGGTAGAGATGCCTATGGGCTGTGTCCCACAGTGATCACACGGTGTGGGAAGATGTTAAAATGATTCCTTGTATATTAATTATCATAAAGGAAGATCCTGTGCATATGGAAATCACTGCATCCACTAATCACTAACATGTCTAGCTGGAAAGTTCCACCGGGATCATTTAGTCTAACCACCTCATTTTTCACAGATGAAGTTTGGAAGGCACAAAGGGAGTAAACTTACCAAAGAACCAGGTCAAATCCTGAGCCTTCCAATGCCTGTAGAAATTAAAGAGACATTAATTGGATTCTGCTTCAGGTAGCACTGCAGGATAAATGTTTAAAAGAAAGGAAAGGTGCTGTAAAAACTGTCAACTACTTTATGATGCTTGGTTGAACTCTTAGAAAACACAAATAAGAATAATAAGAGAAGAAAGTAAAACTGAAAGCAGCCAAGAAATGTGGAGTCATGTTTTGGCAATGCCTGGAATCCAAAGTGCCAGGATTTAAAGAGCCACATATCTTCAATTTAACCAAGATAGAGGTTTATATCATTGACCTTCACATGGATTTACAAAAGATGATGATCTTGGAAATAGGGTATATTAGTTATATGTGCATCCATGTGACAGAATCAACTTAAGGGAGGAAACATTTATTTTCCTGAAGCAAATGCTCTGTTTATTGCTGGTGGAGTCAGTCTATCATGGTGGGGAAGAAACGGTGCAGCAGCTCACTCAGTTCACAGCAGCAGAAGTGTGTGGTAGAGGCAGTTCACACCACAGTTGATCAGGAAATAGAATGGGCAGGCCAGCGTTATGAGCTGGGTGTAACCTTCAAAATCTACCCCCTGGGAACCTGCTTCTACCAGCAAGGTCCCACTTCCTAAAAGTTCCATGTCCTCCCATAAAACTTTAACTCATTGATAGTAATCTGATCATGATAATGGTTGTGAAAGACTGGCTTTAAAGTACTCAACCAAGTTTGCTATATTCCTCTATTTGTCAACCTTTTACTATTTAATAAGATTATTATAAAAAAAAAAAACTGTAACCTTAAGATGGTTCCTATCTTGTTCATGCTGTTTTACTGGGTGATTATCACTGAAATTTCTGTCTAAGTCTTATAAAAGGTGCTTTAGTCATTGTAACTTTGTTCTTAGGGAAACTGAGGAAACTCCTCCAGTCCTAGAAAAGCCTACAATATACAAACAAGGTTAATATAGTTTGTCCAGACTTCATATATTCTACCATTCATAAATATTGCCTTATGTTAAACTTAAAAATGGTTCAATGATTAAAGGTAGTTGATGAAAAAAATCATTTTAGTTCTGGCATAATGTCTCTACTGTATATTAAAATCAGACAAATTTAGCTCAACAATGACCAAATTTGGCTTTATTTTTAAACCATGTATACTAAGTCTCAGTCAAGTAATTGTCTCATTTATTGTATCTTAAGTTCATTGCTTATAGATACATTGATACTTAAGACATGTTCCCTGCTCTAGCAAAATAATCTTAAATGCTGCTGTTCTGCTTCCTGTTTGAGCAGTAATAGTATCCACACAGGTGTCTAAAATAATCAAAGATGTTACCAAATATAAATGCCAACACTTTATGCTTAACATGTTCTGCCTGTACTCATGATGGCTAATATATCTGACATGATCTAGGTGTTTCTTTCCTAATGGCTCTGATAATTATCACTCTCCTGAAGAGTTGCCTCCTTGCCTGTTCATATGATCAATGCAGGATAACAGCCTACTATGTACACAAACTACAAAATGAAGTTTGGCAAATGGAAAACTAAAAGAGAAAGCTCCCCAAAGCCACACCTGTATGAATAAGACTTCAGTGATGGAGTACAATGCCGATGGAGAGGTAAATGTTACTAATCCAATCCAGAGCCAGTAATACTTGGGGCTATATTAGCCTTTTTAATGCTCAATAATATTTCTGTACATGTGACCTGACATCTCTCTATGACCAAGATATCTATCACTATAAATTAAAAACTCTCACAGCTCTACTCCCTTCAAGTTAAACCTATCCTGTCTCTGATGTGTACTTTATTTCCCTGATTATATTAATGTTCAACCTCTCTTTTGGTCCTTACATACTCAGATGCCTCACGGAATTCCTCTAAGAGAGAATATACACCTTCACTTCTCAATGAGTCACTGAATTCCTCACGGCCACTGACTATCAGCCCCTGAGCCTCCAACTCCACTGGACTGCATGGGACACCTCAAGAGATCTACTGCAGCCCCCAGCTTGAAGTAGTTGGAAGATGAGTCACCGCCTCCATTCGTGCCCAGGCCATCTTCCCCTAAATGCCCCCCACATCCCCAATTCTCTCCAATCTTTTGTATTTTTCCAGAGTCCAGACTGAAGGGTGAATAGACTTCCCTGAAAACTAGAGGGAACTATAGAGTTAATAACTATCCCTAAGACTAACAAGCAATAAAGCTTCAGAAGCATGGCCTTGACAGGCCTGTCTACTCCCGAATGATCAACTAAACTTCCCTTAACTCAGAAAACCTTGAGGGAACAGAAACCGTCTGGTGAGTTATCCTTCCTAGACAATTTGGCTGTAAAAGCTTATTCTGAGCCAGGACACAAATAACTACAGTTCCTTATCTACTTCCCTTGGACCTGCAGCTGGTACAGTCTGTTTTTCTTAGGATCCCCCTTATAAACTTTGCACCCCAGCCTGGCTCAGGGCTTCAGCCTTCATCCCACGGGAAAGCTGAGGCCACTCGTGATTTCAATAAAAATTCTGTAGAGATCAAGTCCAGTGTTTTCTTTTGCTTTTCTCTGACACTTTCCTCTGTGACTTTTATGGCTTGCAAGTTCATTTCTTTTTAGTGGTGAATAATAATATTCCACTATATGGCTATCCTGCAGTTTACCCATTTATCCATTGAGGGAACTCTTAGTTGCTGTCAAAGTTTGGCAATTGGGAACAAAGCTGATGCAGGTTTTGTATGCACATGAATTTTCTTTGTGAAAACACCAAGGGGCACAATTTCTGGACTGTACAGTAAGAGTATATTTTGTTTGGTAAGGGACCACTAAATTGTCATTTGTTTACATCCCTCCACACAATGAAAAAGACTATTTTTTGTTCCATATACCCGCATCATTTGGTTATCTGGATTTGATCACTTTAGTATATGTGCACTGTAGCTTACTGTTGTTTCAACTGGTATTTCCCCATGATTCACGAGCAGGTCATCTTTCCATGAGTTTGTCACCTGAACATCTTCTTTCCTGCCTACCAAAGTCTTTGGTTTAATGTTTAATTGAGTTGTGAATTTTATGATTGTTGAGTTTTAAGTGCTTTTTCAGTACTTCAAATAATAGGCTTTGATTAGGTGAATTTTGCAAATATATTCTCTTAATTCTCTGACTGTGTTTTCATTCTCTTCACAGTGCCTTCCATAGAGCACAGCACTTTTATTTTTATTTTTAAAATATTTATTTATTTATTTATTTGATAGGAGAGAGAGAGAGAGAGAGAGAGAGAGAGAGAGATCGAATGGTCACAACAGGGCCTCTAGCCACTGAAAACTAACCCCAGACACACGTGCCACCTTGTGCATCTGGCTTACCTGGTCCTGGGGAATCAAACCTGGGTCATTTGGCTTTTCAGGCAAGCAGCTTAACTGCTAAGCCATCCCTCCAGCTCCAGAACTTTTATTTTAATGAAGTCTGTCTTGTCATATATTTCTGTTATAGATTGTGTCTTTGGCATTGTGTGAGAATTATGGACAAATCCAAGGTCATCCATCTATACTTCTTATGTTACCTTCTCTGCACCTAATAGCTTTTGTTTCACTTTTAGGTTTGTGATATAATCATTTTTATGTCAGGAAGAGATATTAAAGTATGAACAACTAGGTGAGTATTTTAAAAATATGTAAATAGAACTTAAGGGAATAAAAGTCCTTTTTTGTTATTATCCTTGTGTGTGAGTGTATACATGCCATAGCATGCATGTGTGGAGGTGAGAGCACAACCTTGAATGTCAGTATTTGCCTTCCACCTTGTCTGAGGCAGGATCTTTAGTTGTTTGACACTACATTCCCCAGGCTGGCTGGCCTGAGAGTTTCTGGGAGTCTCCTGTCTCTCACTGCCTCCCAATTCTACCTAGGACACTGAGATTACAGATACTTGCTATCATGTCTGGCTTTACATGGGTTCTGGAACATCAAACTCATTCATTATGCTGCATAGTAAGTCATTTGCCCACTGAGCAATCTCCTTAGCCTTGGAATGAAAAAAAAAAAATTAAACCCACTGAAGGAATGGATAATATAAAAGTGTGATTAAGCCAGGTGTGAAGGTTCACATCTTTAATCTTAACACTGGGGAGCCGGAGTTAGGGGGATAACCATGAGTTAATCATGACTTCAAGGCCAGACTGGGCTACAGAGTGAGTTCTTCATCAGCCTGGGCTAGAGTGAGAAACTACTTCACAGAACAACAAATGGGAACAAATTGAATTAAGAAACATTCTCTTTACAGGACTTGGCATAAATCTCATCTAAAAGCTACAAATTTTATAATCTGAAAACTGTAATACATTGCTTAAAGAAATTAAAGAGGAGCTAATTATGTGGAAAGATATCCAACATTCATAAATCAAAAGACCTAAAGCTGAGGTGACAGTATTCCTCAAATCAATCTATGGATTCAGCACGACCTCTGTCAAAATTCAGCTTGTTTCTTTGTAATAAAACTTCAAAGTTTATATGTAAATTCAAATAAATCATAAAAGACAAAAAGAAAAAGAAAAAGAAAAAGGGAAGGGAAGGAAAGGGAAGGGAAAAGGAATAGAGTGAAGGAATGAAGGGAGAAGAGTAAAAGGAGAGCAGTATTGAAGGATTCTCACGTTTTAATTTCAGAGTCACGACAAAGCTACAATGGCAAATTGGACTGCTATCTAAGGATAGAAATGAGAATGATGTGTGTGACTTCATGTCCACTGAGGAACTGGCAATTAGCTGATAATAACAAATATTGGCAAGATTATGGAGAAACTGCAACAGGTTTCAATGTGAGATTAAAAATATTACACTGGCTTTACTAAGTTTCATCAAATGTTAACATAACACTATCATCTGACCCAGCAACTCACTGGTAGAACACACATTGAAACAAAAACTAATACATATCAGCATTATTCATAGTATTAAAAGCACAAAACCTCCAAGTTATCATCCAATATTGAGTAAATAGAGGGTGATTGGTCCATACAGTGGACTATTATTCAGCACCACATGAATAACCCTTGAGCATACTTTATAATTGAAAGAATCCAGCCACAAAAGACCATATTATATGATTCAAGGCAAGTTCAAAGTCCAAAATAGGTCAGTCTGCAAACCCAGGAAATTGATTGTTTTCTAGGGCTGGGGTTACAGCTGTATCTAATTGGTATAAAATTTCTTGGGGGAGACTATGTGAAAATGTCCTAAAAATAATTACAGTCATGATTACACAACTTTTTTTTTTCGAGGTAGGGTCTCACTCTAGCCTAAGCTGACCTGGTAGTTGTGCTGTAGCCCTAGCTGGCCTCGAACTCATAGCAATTCTCTTACCTTAGTCTCTTGAGTGCTCAGGTATTAAAGGCATGTGACACCAAACCCAGCTGGTTACACAAGTTTTGAATATACTAAAATCATTGAATGAGATATTTTAAACAGATAAATCTTATGGTGTACAAATGACATCTCAGTACAGGTGCTTAAAAATTATAGTGGCTGTGGAAAGATAAAGGAAATTCCAATAAGATGGTGTGAATACATGCCACTGTACAGCCAGCAATTATGAACCCTCTGAAAAATTAGTGGAAAACTAGAAAGCCTCATCAAAGAAATAATAATTATTATGAAAAAAAGTACAATTGAAATTTTAAAGCTGAAAAATAAAATAATTCACATCAGGAAAAGTAAAGGGTGTTCATTATATATCTATTAGTTATTGTTCCCACTGACTACTGGACCAGAAATTTTAAATCAGTACAATCAAAATAAGATAGAAAGATAATCAGGTAGATAAATGATAGATTAGATAGGTTGATGATCAATTATCATTCCCATTGACTCTTGCACCTGATAAGTCAGTTCAATCAAAGTAAGATAGAAAGATAGTCAGGTGGAGCAATAACAGTTAGTTTCGATAGATTGATGATTGATAACTGGGCAGATAGTAGGTTAGATATATACAAATATAGATAGATAAGACAGAAAGTACTAATAGATAGATAGATAACTGATAGACAATAGCTAATTGGATTGAAACGGAAGTAGAACTATCTTGATTTGCATAAGAAATGATGTTGACATGAACAATATCTTGGGAACTGGAAATGACTCAGGGGTTAAATATGCTTGCTGCACAAGCCTGAGGATTAGAGTTTTGATCCCCAGAACACAGTTAAAGCTAGATGCAAGTAGTGCATGTGTTTGTAATCCAACATGTCCTTGGCAATGGGAGGTGAGTCAGGGGGATTCCAGAATGTGGAGGCCAGCTAGCCTGGCATTCACAGTGGCAAAACAAGAGAAGCCCTTTCTCAAACAAGGAGGAAGGTTATCTGACACACCAAGGTTGTCCTCTGATCTCCACACATGTTGTAGTGCACTCTCCCCCACACACACACACACATCATACATACATCTACATACACAAAAGTAAAATAAATCTCAGTGAATGCACTAAAATACCTGTGATTAAAATGAGATTAAAAAGTCACAGAACAGCATATAAGGTAAAGAGACAAATACTAGTCATATTTTAATATCATCATAATGTAATGAAATGCTTTTTAAATTCCTTTTTTTGTTTTTTGTTTGTTTTGTTTTGTTTTTGTTCTTTGAGGTAAGGTCGCACTTTGGCCCAAGCTGACCTGGAATTCACTATGTAGTCTCAGGGTGGTCTCTAACTCACAACAATCCTCTGCCTCCCTAGTGCTGGGATTAAAGGCATATGCCACCACACCCGGCTCTAAAGTCCCTTTTTTAAATTATAAAATTGAGTTATAGATCTAACATATTATATACATAATCTACATGGGAAACACAACACACTAGATAAATGTGAACAAGACATTAGATACTAGATTACAGGTGGCAAGTAAACGCGTGAAAAGATCTTTAAGCTTATGAGTACATGCAAATTAATCAAAGTGCATACCATAATACACCTATCAGGATGATTAAAATAAAAATCTGGGTTGGAGAGATGGCTTAGGGGTTAAGGCACCTGCCTCCTAAGCCTAAGAACTCCTGTTCGATTCTAGCCAGATGCAAAGTGATGCAAGGGCACAATGCCTCACTTGCCCACAAGGGGGCGGGCACAATGCCACACTTGCCCACAAGGGGACACATGCATCTGGAGTTAGATCACAGTGGCTGAGAGGCTGCTGGTGTGCCCATTCTTCTCTCTCTCTCTCTCTCTCTCTCTCTCTCTCTCTCCAAAAAAAAAAAAAAATCTATCTGACATGGACCAAACTGGAAATCTCACGCATTGCTAAGTGATAAGCAATTCCACAGTTGATTTGGATAACATTTGACAGGTGTCTTAGTTTAGGCTGCTATAACAAATATACCATGCACTGGTTGGCTTAACCAACAAACATTTATATCTCACAGTTCTAGCAGGAAGTATGTGATGAGTGGCTGCTTCCTGCCTTCCAGATGGCTAACTTCCCTTGGCAGCTTCCCAGGCTGGCAAACAGAGAAAGGAAGCAATATTTCCTATATGTCATTGCATGAGAGCACTGGTCCCACCTGCAAGGGTACCGCATCATCACTTCCTGCATCCCATTGTACTCTCATCAACCAATCACCTTCCCCCAATACCATCACATTGGGAATTAGGTGTCAACAAATGTTTTTACAGGGACACAAATTGTATCTGCCAGGATTCGCTAGAGAAACAGAACACAGCAAAGTTAACACAGAGAATGAACTATCATACAAACATCTAGTCCATAACAACAGGTTTTCAGTAAATTAAAAATACGCTCATTTTACAAAGTAGCAATTCCAGCCAGCGTTAGAATGTACTGTCCTGCATAGATACAAATATGCCAGCAAGCAGCCTGATCCTCCTGAGCAAGGAAAATAAATAACCAGAAAGGAAATCAAGTTCATTTGCAAATGTGTAATCACCAAGTTGATTTCCCAATTGCATTTCCCAAAGCTATTTTCCCTGAGGAAATGATGACATGCTACCTGGTGGCATGAGTATTGGAAATTACTTACAGATCACCCTGTTTTCACTGTACAGTATCAATTCCATTCCAGGTTATCATTCCATTTCTTGTCAGTACATCTGCCTGGTGACTTTTGGGTGAAGTGATTAAACCATTTTTGAAATTGAAAATTTAAGAACAGAAAAATGCGAGGTCAAAGCTTGTAAGACTCAGAGTAACAGCCAGTGATACTAAGTCACTACCCTCTAACGTCACAGTGGACTCAAGACCCTTACTTCCATCAGTTGCCATTGTAAACCTCACCTTTTGAAAGAAAACTGTTAAATCAGTAACGTTATATATTTGACTATCCATAAAATTATTATTACATTACCTAATCACTTGCATTTAAAGTACAAGCCTGTAAAGCTGTAAGTTATATATACCTGAAGATATGGGTAAGACTTCCTTTGGATGACTGCTTTGGCCATGTGAGATTTGCAAGCTCTGGAACAATGAATCACCTGGTTTAGTGTTGTGAGTCATATAAAAAGCATTTTGCTAACCACTTACCCTTCCTAGGTTTGTTTCCCTATCTGCCTATTGGAGTTGATCTATACTCCCAGCCAGGTCCCTCTAGATGCTGGGATGATAATCTATGTTCTAGCATCCCAGTCTCCTTCCTCAGTCAGACTGAATCTCACTGTTGTGATCTCCAAGCTCTGCGAGAGCCTTGAGGCCCGCAATGAGGACCCAGGTGGTTTGGCTCCTCATGACAGCAATTCTCACACTTCCACTAAGAAGCCTGAGTCCTTGTTTAAATTTCACAGCTCCTCCCAGATAATTTGACTTCATAAATTGAGATGGAGGACCTCACTTTAAGCAAACCCTCCAGGTAGTTCTGCTGCAGGCAATCTGTTTGGGATACATTGAAATGCCAGGATTAACAATGATGCTTATTGGCTGCATTGATGGACAATGCAGATCTAGCATGTCAGGTGCTGTATCTTTTGTTTTGATGAAAACCAGTCAAAGAAAGTCCTTATGCAAGACATTCTGAGTCTCTCGGGTTTCTTTAGCGAACAAAGGGGTCGTCGACACAGTACTTTAAATAGATGTTCTGAGCTTGTTTAGATTTCTACAGGTGCTTCCAAAAACTAGAAAATGTGCATCCTAGGCTTCAATTTTCTCAACTAGATCAATTGATCTCCTTAATGAATTCCATGGGCAACTTCAGTTTATTACCGTGGAGATGAGATGAAAAACAGGAGTGGTCATGGAAATGCCAGAAAACTCCATGATTCACAAAGAGGAGGAGGCAGAGGGAATTAGGAAAGGTGAATAGGTTGGTAGCTTGAAGGCAATTCAGAGGTTAGAGAAGATCCCCATTGGGATTCAGAATGGATCTGCATCTGGAATTCAGATGCTGTCATCCATCTGGAGATGAGCTGAGGGAAACAATGGTGACCATGACCTTGTGAGAACTGGAGTGGACCCAAGTTCAGTTTGGAGAAAGCTGTCTGTGTAAGTTTAAGGTGAAATCATAGCAGGTCTCAGTGTGGGTTTGAGACAGGAAAATAGGGCAGAGAGTGAGATCCAATACTGAAAATGAGCTTGTGACTGAAAACATTTGGCATTTAAAGCACAAACCTGTAAAGCTATAAATTATATATTTGGTTTAAGGTGGTTTGCATGTAAAATATCTCTTATACACTCCTGTTATGAATTCTTAATTCCCAGATGGTGACCTTGTGAAGGTTGTGGAATCTTCAGGAGGTGGACCCTTACTGGATAAAATATATCACTGGGAGAGCTGGAGAGATGGCTTAGCAGTTAAGGCACTTGCCTGCTAAGCCCAATGTCCCATGTTCAACTCTCCAGGTTCCACATAAACCAGACACACAAAGGTGAGGCAAGTGCAAGGTTGTACATGCCTACTAGGTGGCATAAGTGTCTGGAGTTCAATTTCAGTGACTGAGGCCCTGTCACACCAACTCTCTCTCTCTCTCTCTCTCTCTCTCTCTCTCTCTCTCTCTGTCTCTCTCTAAAAAAAAAAAAAAAAAAAAAAAAAAAAAAAAAAAAAAAAAAAAAAAACATTTAAGAAAGCATATCGCTGGGTGCTGACCTTAAGGGTTACAGCCAGCTCTGATCACTGTTCTCTCTCTCTCTACTTTCTCTATGTTGATGTGATGATGTAACACCAGCTTCTTGCACCTACCATCCATTCCTCACCATGATAGATTCTACTCTCTAGATCTATAAGCCAACTGAGCCTGTCAATCACCTGGCCAGGGAAACACCTCTCAGAAAAGCTGATTCAACTGAAGACTTAATAAGGGATGGGAGAAATAATCATGACCTTGATGAGATAATGCACTTATACCCATAGAAGCTCCTCCTTCAATAAAAGCTCCTTGCATATTGGCACTGCTAAGCTTGCTGGCTTTCCTGGGTTCTAACTCCAGAAGTGTAACCTTTCCATTTCTCCTTTCTATCTCTTCTTTGGATACTGCCCCAAACCCTAAGCTTGCCTGCCTTGACATTCTGGGCTCTCTGTTGTTCTTAATAAATCTCCTTTGCTTTGGTCACTCCTTATCATCCCCACAAATAACTCATTATTCATGGTCATGACACAAGGACATGGCAGAAAGGAAAGGTGCAACATAAAAAAAAGGATGCTCAAACTGGAAACTGATGAGGATTTTATTCTGTACAAATCTGAGATTTGGGCATTAAACAATGGAGTAGATAAGGTAAGAAATCTCAAGAAGTGGGTTTTTATTGATGGTTTGGAAAAATGGAAAATTTTTCTTAGAAAACAGTATCAAAAGTAGTCCAGAAGAAATCACACTCATTATGTATTTAATAAAATACCAAAAGTTTCTGAAAAGCAATCAAAATGAAAAGCCAAGCATTCAAAGATCACTGAGCCAAAGCAGCTTGGGCATAACTTAATGAGCACCTTTACTATAAGAAGCTGTCATTGAAAGAATTGCCTAGTCAGCCTTTTCATTAAGAGGAAGGCTTTTTGCCTATGATTCATTCATGCAGTTTTGAGAAACATCAGTGGTACATGGAGCTTAATTTCAACATTGGCAATAGGGGATGTAAGGTTGTTATAACAAGTGGGATTAAAAAAAAGAAGAAGAAGAAAAAAGAAAAACAGAAGCCGGGCATGGTGGGGCACATCTTTAGTCCCAGCAAGTAGGAAGCAGAGAAAGGAGGATCGCGATGAGTTCGAGGACACCCTGAGACCCCACAGTTAATTTCAGGTCAGCCTGGACCTGAGTGAGACCCTACCTCAAAAAAAAAAAAAAAGAAAAAAACAGAGGAGTCACTAATGGGAGGTGTAATTTTATATATAAGAGGGGGGGTGCATATTATCTATTTTTCTCATTGCCATGACAAATTATCCTGATGAAAGTAACTTAAGAAAGCAATGTTTTATTTCCACTTACATTTCTAAGGGATGCAGTCCATCCTATCAGAAAAGACATAGTGAGAGGAATTAGGAGCAAGGCAGACCCCATTCTATGGGCAGGCAGGCAGGGTCACAGGTGCCGATGAACACAATACCTCCATGCCCTGGCAAAACCAGCAGTCAACTCCAAGAACACAAAAGTTTTAGAATGAGATCTGCACAATCAGGGATAAGCCCAAAGAAAGACTGAAGAGGTTAGGGAGCTGAAGTCCAAAAGGGAGATGTCAGGTGACCACCAGCCTTTGTTCTTTTTTTTTTTTTTTTTTTAACTCTGTGTTTCCTCACACTGCTTTGGATTCTGGGTGGGTTTTTTCTCTGGTGAGCTTTTAAATTTTTGTTTGTTTGTTTGTTTGTTTATTCATCCATTTATTTGAGAGTGACAGAGAGAGAAAGAGAAAGCCACTGCAACCAAACTCCAGATGCATGCGCCACTTTGTGCATCTGGCTTACGTGGGTCCTGGGGAATTGAGCCTCAAACCGGGGTCCTTAGGCTTCACAGCAAGTGCTTCACCACTAAGCAATCTCTGCAGCCCCTCTGCAGAGCTTTCAATGAGTCTGTGCTCTTCTACCCTATCTGCTGACCAGTCAGGACTCCCCATACATCTTCAAATTGGCCAGTCAGGCTCAGTCCAACTTGGTGACTAAGTTACATATTGGCAGGGACTAATCAGACTTGTTCTTCAGATATAAAAACCTCCAGTCCAGAGTGCTACTTGGGAACCATTTATGTATTTAAGGGAGCTGTTACTTTACTTTTCAATAAGCTTTTTGCTTGCTTTTCCTTTACTGTCCCTGTTTATCATTCTTCACTGTCAGGGGACAATGAACTCAATTCTGACTCAGAAAACCTGTAACAATAACAGCAGGAGCTTGAGGCAGCTGGTCACATTCCTCACAGAGAGTAAGGAATGCTGATGCTCAGGTCACTTTCTCCTTTTCATTCAGTCCAGAATTTTTGCCCACGGAATAATGTCCTATACAGTTAGAGCGTGTCTTCCTACATCAGCAAACCTTATTTAGAAACTCCCTCTTCATGTCCAGAGATCTGTCTCCAAGTGAAACAGGATTTTGTGGTTGATGAGGGGACCCCTAGAAGTTATGAACCCAAATTTTTGTGTTCCATACTATCTTTAATGAATAATTAATAGAAATTGACTCAAGAAAGATAAATTATGAATTATTAAGTTTACTCAGAGGGAAATCACAAATTATGGGGTTTAGGAAACATGTCATCATGTGGAAGTTATATATATAGTTTATAAGGTTTATTTAAGAGAAATTAAGATCTTTAGGAAATGACTGGAACAGAGTTGTGGGCACGTGGAAAGTAGCACTTATATGTATATGTAGAGAGGCTCAGAAAATGAACACATGGCATCTGCCATGTGCTTTCCTGAAAGAGGAAAGTATCAAACCAGAAGAGAAATTCAGAGGAGAAATGTGAGATGAAGAGGGTCCCAAGTTTAGAGCAAGAACACAGGCAGCAAGTCCAGAGCCAGTGAAAGCACCACATGGTAGATTCAGAGATCAGAGAAAAATCATACATGTAATTAAAGTGAGAAGTTACCCCGAACTATAAAGCAGAGGCTGCTCCAGAATTGCCACCATCTGGGAACTAAGCATTCAAACTCATGAGTTTATGGGAGACATCTGATTCACATCACCACATGCGTCTTCTGTTTGTCTTTAATATTCTCCATGATCGTAAGACAAAGAACTCAACCAGAGACAGAGAATCATTAATGCTAGCACTAGGGAGGTAGGAGCAGGAGAATCAGAAGTTCAAGGCTATCCTTAGCTACATAGTGAATATGAGGTCAGCTTGAGATACATGAGATAACTATCTCAAAAAAATAAGAGGAGCTGGATAGATGGCTTAGTGGTTAAGCACTTGCCTGTGAAGCCTAAGGACCCAGATTCGAGGCTCAGTTCTCCAGGACCCACATAAGCCAGATGCACAAAGTGGTGCATGCATCTGGAGTTTGTTTGCAGTGGCTGGAGGCCCTGGTGCACCCATTCTCTCTTTGCCTTTTTCTCTCTCTGCCTGTCTGTGGCTAATAAACAAATAAAAATAAACAAAAAAGAAAAAGAAAAAAGAAAACAAAAGGGAAATGCCTGAAAAAGAAAAGTTAAAGATTAACATTTTTTGAGCCCTAAACCATACAAGAATTTCCAGGTGTTCTGTGTTGTAAGCAAGCACAATTACTTTTGAACTTTATACCCCGCAAACCAATCTGTTATTATACACTAAAGTTCTTCTTTTATTTTCTTCTTTTTCTTTTTTTGTGAGTGGGGTTTTCCTCTAGTCCAGTCTGACCTGGAATTCACTGTGTAGTCTCAGGCTGGCCTCGAACTCACAGTGAGTTACTCCTACCTCTGCCTCCCAAGTACTAGGATTAAAGGTGTGTGTGATCAAGCCCGGCTCTTTCAAAGTACTTTACACATATTTACTAATTCCATCATCAACAATCCTGAAGTAGGCAGTATATACAAATCAGAAACTGAGCTATAAAAAGTTCAAGTGGTTTGCTACAGTTACATAGCTTCTCAGCAATGATTCTAACAGGGTTTGAATTGAGAAGCTCTGAGACTTAATTTCAGATTGAATTTCTCTTTTTATTAAAAAAATTAAATTATTTTATTATTTTAGAGAGAGAGAGAGAGAGGAGCCAAGGCCTCAACCACTGCAATAGAACTCCATACACTTGCACCATCTAGTGGTCATGTTTGGTCCTGCACTTGCCTCACCTTTGTCCGCCTGGCTAACAGGGGATCTGGAGAGTCAAACATGGGTCCTTAGGCTTTTCAGGCAACCACGTTAACTGCTAAGCCATCTCTCCAGCCCTCATATTGAATTTCTTTATTAGCCCAGGCTACTCTCTGGTGGCAGACTCTCATATTTTCAACACAAAAGTTCCCAGGACAAAAGGCATTTCTTTTATAACCTATGAAGAGTAGGACTGTCTAACTAGAGATAAGGCCTTGCTATAGACTAGATGTGTTATTAGTGTTAGTACAGGTTACAAAGTTCTAACTCTAAATCAGAGGAATATCTGGTCCTCCTGTCCTGCCCAGGCTGGTAGTATTATCTCTGTGTGTCTGGAGTCAGAAGGAACTGCAGGGTGTATGGCTACTTTGTCTCAGTCAGAATAATATTTACTTTTTTTTTTTTTTTTTTTTTTTTTTTTTGGTTTTGCAAGGTAGGGTCTCACTCTGGTCAAGACTGACCTGGAATTAACTATGTATTCTCAGGGTGGCCTCAAACTTTCGGTGATCCTCCTACCTCTGCCTCCCGAGTGTTGGGATTCAAGGCGTGCGCCACCACACCCGGCTTTTTATATTTGACTTCTTAAAGGAACAGTGTATATGACCTGTCAGTAGAGATGTTGAGATTTAAATCTATCCACAAAGGTTGAGCTCCTGCCACCCTGCCAAGGAGGTGTAGTTAATGTGGTGTACAAAACTGTCATTCCTATACCCTCCCCTTTTCCTCCCTCCTAGCAGCATCTTTACTGTCTAGGACTTTATATTTGACCTCATGCATCTGGTTTCCTCAGGGAAGACTGGCTTGTTCTCCATTGGACCCAAAGTGATGGAGCCCTCCCTAAAGTGTCTAGTAAACGAAAGTCCATCACTTCCCACAAAGAAGTAATGCCTTTAAAACAATATATTATATTTGAGAGGCAGAGAGAGACAGAGAGAGAGAAGGGGTGTGCCAGAGCCTCCGGCCACTGCAAATGAACTTCATGGGCCCACTAGTGCATCTGGCTTACGTGGGTCCTGAAAAATTGAACCAGGATCCTTTGGCTTTGCAGGCAAATGCCTTAACCGCTAAGCCATCTCTCCAGCCCAAAAAATGATGTCCTATTGGCAGTGATCATGTGACTCAACCAGCAAACTTAACTTTCAGTTCTGGAGGCTGGAAATCCAATGTTTAAGAGAGCATAGAGCTTTATCTACTGAAGCCTCTTTCCACTTTATAGAAGGCCCGAGGTCTTCAAAGGTTTTCCCTGTATGCTTATCGACTGTCTTCTAAGGACAAACTGCAGTGGTGTTATGTAATTTTAATTATCTGTGTCAAGATTCTACCTCCTGGTCCAGTCACTTCTAGGTACTGAGGATTAGGACTTTGATAAGAATTTCAAGGGGACAGGTAGAACAATTAAGATGATAATCATTGGCAGAAAAAAAAGCTTCAACGCACTTTAAGAAGCAACACACTAGCCAGATGTGGTGTCTCACCTCTGCAATCCTAACCCTTGGAGGGCTAAGACAGGAGGATCGCCATCAGTTCCAGGAAAACCTGGACTTCAGAGTGAATTCCTGGGCTGGAATCAACATATGTAAATCTAATGGGATGATGAGTTCTGAGTGAAGTTGCCTGTCAGAAGCTCCAGACTGCTTTATTAACCAAAGCAACGAGAAGATTACCTTTACAGACTATTCTTGAGAAGTTTCTCTCCTTTACACACGATCCTTAGGAAGTTGTTCTCTAATGTTTGTTTTGAAGTGGCAAATGCTACCTAACAGGTTTTGATTAAAGCCCCGTGGCTTATAGAGACCACATTAGGGGACAACGTGATACCATTTTAATTAGCAATTTTCACTTTTACTAATTACAGGGCTATCAGGGTCATTCTAATTTAAATCAGCCATCCCTCCTTCATAATGATTTCATGAGGCTCCTGATACCTTGTGGCTGTTGCTGTGTTTCCCATCTGTTTCCTGCTCCTCAGAGCCTCATGCGCTGTATACAGGACCAACCCAGAGAGTGTGCTGGCGTCCCGTGGAAGCTATGTGCAGCCCAGGAATTCAAAGGACAAAGACTTAGAGCAGAAATAAGTTGAACATGGCCCGGTTTTAAAAACTGCACGGGGGGGGGGGGGCGGGTAGAGGGATGGCTTAGCAGTTCAAGGCACTTGCCTGCAAAGCTAAAGGACTCAGGTTCACTTTCCCAGGACCCACGTAAGCCAGATGCACAAGGCAGCGCATGCTTCTGGAGTTCGTTTGCAGCGGCTGAAGGCCCTGGCACACTCATTCTCTATATGTAATGCATATCTTTTATCGCTCATATTAATACAGCATTTTGGAGTGCATGACCACATGCCAAGGATGCTTATTGTGTCCAGACTCATACATATGTGAAAAACAAAAACATTAAAAACAAATGCAACTAATACACTTTTTTTTCTGCCACTTTTTGTTCTCTCATGCATCTTTTCTGGAGAATAGATCACCCATGTTGTATTAGAGATCATTAACATAACATGCCTGGTGATACTGGTAAGGATTCCCTGAAGAGGGTGTTCCCCTCGAAGAGACATAAAAAGTACCTCAGTTGAGGGGCTGTTTCTGTAGATTTCTCCACAGGCCATCTAGCTTTTTCCACACACCAAGATCCCACAGGTTGAAGGCGTTGGCCTCCCCATTTTTCTTACCTTTGAACCTGAACTGTTAAAACAGTAGGATGGGGCTGGAGAGATTGCTCAGTGGTTAAGGCGCTTGCCTGCAAAGGCTAAGGACCTGGATTCAATTCCCCAATACCTACAAAAATCCAGATGTACAGTGGCATATGCATTTGGAATTCATTTGACAAAATACAATAGGACTCCAGCATAGGTATTTTCAAAGTTGACATCTTGTTTTGTAGGATAAAACATTATAACCATGAATTTTTGCTTTTGCTCATCAAAATTTAAATATATTGGTGAGATGTTTAGAGATGCACCTTGGACTTCACCAGGTAGCAAAGATCATCTGAAACTATATCAGGTTTTATACAGTGCTTAGCACAAATTACATGCAGCTGTCACAATGTCTATTTCAAAGAAAAAGATTTGGCTTGTGAGAATAGTGTAATTGTGAACTTGAGTTACTTCAATTTTTTTCCATTTTGAGAGGACATTCAAAACACTATTCTTAGCTTTAAACCATGGTATGTTTCATTATATAAATATTTCAGATATTAAAAGTGTATATATTTGATCTTAGAGAAGCTTTTGTTTGGATTTTTGTAAATAAATGGCATCATGTTGTGAAAAATAAAGGAAATGTATAGAATTTCTGAATTAGGTTGTTATCTTCTTTACAAGAAGTCTTCTTTTCTAACAAAATAAGAAAGAGGGTTGCTAGAGCATCACTGAATAGCCATTATTTGTCAACATTGCATTGTTAATTTTAGATAGTATTCACCATAATCTTGCCAAGAAAATGAGATCAGCACTCATCCTTCCACTTCCCATCTTCTCTTCCCTTCTAATATCTGTTACTTTATCATTTTGTTTTGATATGTCTCAAGAACTGGGAATAATTTGCTATTCTATCCTACCTGCAGACTGCTCTACCTGAATGCTCTTCATGTGAGAAGACAGGAGACTCCTGGGTCAGAAACAAAGACCTCATTATAACCATGGCCCAAGGAGAACCATGGGAATACAAGTTTCCCTCACTTCCATTAGCCCTGAAATCCAAAAAGTCAACTCAGAGGAATCCAAACAGACACCTGTATTTGCAGTGGTTTCCTTTTCAAGGCAGGAACAATGGCTTTAGGAATCCTTAGCCTTTCCTAATGAGTAGTAATGACTGTCTGAGTCTGCATAAGGAGATGCCATTTCTATCTTTCAGTACCATTTACTATGGAATCATCTTTGAAGAAGTATTTCCTACTAAAGACATTTAAAGACTGCTTACTGAGAAATATCTCCCAGTGCTAGGGCTTGGAACACTTACTTTCTGGAGCTATAATGGCAAACTCCAGTTGTTTGGTCTTACTTCTAAGTTCTCTCCACTTGTTTTACTTTAAAAAATGTGGTATGGGGCTGGAGAGATGGCTTAGCAGTTAAGGCACCTGCCTCCTAAGCCTAAGAACGCTGGTTCCAATCTCCAGCAGTTCCAATCTCCAGGTCCCACGTTTAGCCAGATGCAAATGGGTGCATTGCCACACTTGACCACAAGGGGGCGCATGCATCTGGATTTCGTTCGCAGCAACTGAGAGACTGCTGGCATGCCCATCTCTATCTGTCTTCCTCTCCCTCTCTCTCTCTGTCTCTCTCTCAAAAAAAATGTGGTGTGTGTGTGTGTGTGTGTGTGTGTGTGTGTGTGTGTGTCTGTGTGTGTGTGTGTCTGTGTGTCTATAGACATTCTATAGCACGTATGGAGGTTAAATGCATGCCAATCTATTTGGCCCTCAAGCTTTGGAGTCTCCTGTCTCCACCACCCATCATCATAGGCATTGCAATCAGAAACACGTGCATCAGGCTTTGCATAGGTGCTAGAGAACTGAGCTTGGGTTGGCAGGCTTTGTAAGCAAGCACCTTAACCACCGAGCAATCTCCCCAGCCCCTGTTCAACTTGTGGCTTCAACCACAGCAGTTAAGAGCATGATAGAACTGGTGTGATGTGGATACATCAGTGTGGTGGTTTGATACAGGTGTCCCCCATAAACTCAGGTGTTCTGAAGGCTAGGTTCCCAGCTGATGGAGATTTGGCAATTAATGCCTCCTGGAGGCATTATATTGTTGGGGGTGGGCTTATGGGTATTATAGCCAGTTTCCCCTTAACAGTGTTTGACACACTCTCCTGTCATTGTTGTCCATCTGATGTTGGCCAGGAGGTGATGTCCACCCTTCGCTCATGCCATCATTTTCCCCTGCCATCGTGAAGCTTCCCCTTGAGCCTGTAAACCAGAATAAACCTTTATTCCCCCGCAAGCTACTGTTGGTCAGATGACTTCTGCCAGCAATGTGAACCTGACTGCAACAAGCAGGTAACACAGAGAACACTGGCCCGAAACCAGGAATGGGTGTATTAGTAACCTATTTAAGCCAGATATGCCCCACTTCCGGAAGACTCCACAGCCCTCAAAATAGCAACACAATTTGGGAGCCAAGGATTCAAAACATGAGTCTGAGGAGGACATTTCATATTCAAAGCATAACAAGTACAGAGTTGGTTGTGCCAAAGAGAGATAGGCAACACATGTACCTCTGTTCCCCATCATTCTCTCCCACTGATTCAGGGCCTCTTCCCTGGCAGGAAGTCTTGCATGAAACCATCCAGGTGCGATAGTGGCACACAGGCTATGGGGGTCATCGACTCTTTACTGTGCTGCTTGTCTGTAGTGCTCCCTGCAGTTCTCCTTTTAAATATTATATACATTCTGGCATTGGGAAAACAGCTCAGTGATTAAAGGTGTTTCCTTGCAAAGCCTGCCAGGCTGGGTTCAATTCCCCAGCACCCACATAAAACCAGAAGAAAAGTGGTGCACGCATCCACAATAAGGCAAGCTTACCAGAATGGGAGGCAGACAGTCCAAAGCACGGGGGCCAGGTAATGTGGCGTTTGTTTGCTGCCTGGCAGTTTGCAGCAGCAGAAAGAGACTCTGACTCGAGGAAGCACAGACTCCTCAAAGCCATCCTCTGACCTTCTCACATGTGCCAGGGCACATGTGCACATGCACGCGCGCACACACACACACACCAAATAAAATGTTATATTCATTCTATCCAAGTTGTGAGGGATCTTCTCCAGCTAATTTTACATATTCAGTAAGAAAGAAGTGCTCATTGAGTAAATGGGCTGTTTCATTTCACTCAGAGTCCAGACACTTTGGGCAGTTTAAATCCCCTGGTATCAGGTAATGTCCATTATTCACATGACACAGGACCAGGGTCCAGCTGCCCCGGGAAACTGCGCCATAGGTAGTAGCATTCAGCCAACAACTAAGAGGGCAAGACGGAAATAGACTCTGCATCTAGAATATGCATACTTGTTCTGAATATCTGCTGACAACCTGGTTACGACTAACGTGATTTTAACAATGTGGTTCCGCTTTGAGTCACTTCCCTTTGCACCATCTTGTCACTGGACAGAAACCTCTTTGGACGGGATTGGTCTGTGCTGCTGGCAAGAGATGCTTAAAAGCCCAGTGCAGCAACCAATCTCAAGAGTTCCCAAAGTGTTCTTGAAGTATCCCTTGTCTCTTCAGATTCACCTACCAATTTAGGTGAATACTAGAATTGGAATTTTCCTGTGGAGAAATGTGAAATAACTTGGAAGACCTAATGCTATAAGGAGCCCTCTACAGTCACCTACTTTACATAATTATTGAGAGGTTTAAATGAAATAATAAAGAAAAGAAAATGCCAAGCTACCGGGTACCTGAGAAGTAGTGTTTTTTAGTATTGGCCTTTGTAAAAAATACACTATGGTGTCTAAAATGAAATGCACTGGTTCATGGACAATGCTGTTTGCTCTTGTGAAGCGCATGTTCTCCTGGTGGTCTGGCCTTTGCAAACCTGTCTGGCATAGTTCCTGCCCCAGTTCTTATGAAGAATGAATTCAGTGAAAAGGCTTACAGGGTCATACACACCACTTCCTGTCATCTGGTATTAGATTTGCTGCTGTAGTGAATGCCCCCAGCCTAGGTGAGTTTTAGTGAGGTTTTAGTGAGTGAGTTTTAGCTCAGCTTGTTTATTCAGTTTAAGACTCCAGCCCATGAAAATGGGGCCACCCACATTCAGGATGGGTCAGTCAATCCTCTCTGGAAATGCCCTCATGCACAGAAGTCCCAGAGTTTTGTTTCCTCGGTGATTGTAAATCAAATTCCAGTTATAAAGATTAGCCAGCACTCTGCTCGTGTGAAGGGGATCAGTGACCTTATAAAAGAGGCTTGAGAAGAGCACCTCACCCTCTCCATGTGAGGTTACAGGGAGGAGACACTATATCTGCCAGTGCCTTGACTTTGGACACTCCCAGAGTCCAGAACTGTGGGCAATACATTTCAATTGTTTTAAATCGCCCAATGTAGAGTATTTAGTTATAGTAGATGAAACTCAGACAATATATATGTGGTGTCCTAGTTGTGATGTGATTCACACTCTTTGTGTGGGTTACAGTTTGGGTAAGGGGACCTACGGTCATGTATGATTCCTGGGTAATCTAGAAATCTTGGGCTTCTTGTGAACTTATGACACCACTGCGTGAGAATGAGATGAGGGTCACACGATGTCACACACATGTGCATACAGCTCCAAGGCAGCCTTTTTTGTTAGGCTGTGAGAAAGGCCTAACCTCTTGTACAACTGAAGGAGGCTGCATCTAAGAACAGTCTACTGAGTTCTATGAACCAAAACCATTCAGATTGAGGATTCTCTGTAACCAAAGGGTTAGTTAGGCCACTCCAGGTGCTATCCAGGGAAGGGTAAGGTCCTAGGACATGGCCCACAACCACCATCCATGAAGCTAGAGGCATTTGGAAATATGTCTACAGTACCTAAGAGCCAACAAGGGGAAGGAAAGTTTAAATTGTTGACAGCAAACTTATATTGGCTATAGGAAAGAGAGACAAGGAAGTATAAGGCAAGGGGAGTTCGAGATAGGAGAGAATTCCACAAGAGAAGCACGATGGCTTTTGAATGGGTTATGGTTCAATGTCTTGTTTACTTGTTGCATGTGGTGCTATGAGTCTGTAATCCCAGCACTCAGAACTAGGTAAACTGAGGCTGGAGGATTCATAAGTTTCATGTAAGCCTTGGCTACATAGCAAGACACTATCTCAAAAAATTAAAAAGGACCGAAAGTCCATCTGTATACCAGACACATTATGTGTGTCACATGGTGTCAACCATCTGGCCATGGCCCAGGAACACAGATTTAGGGTACGCCAAATTCCATGTTCTAATGTGCTAACAGTTTCTTTAAGTTTTTTCTAGTAACAGAATAAGAAAGTTTTAAATCAAGACACTCTTTGAATACATTGGCAAAGACATCAAACAGTTTAGCAAGGCAGGGAAGTATCTGCTATAGGCCTCAGATGATATTCTAAGCTTTTGGGTTGGCGGAAGCTAGGGATCTTTTCATGTATTCCAAACATAAGGATGTTAAGTCACACACAGAGGTGGGCAATAAATACATGCCTGTTTAAGTGGCCAAGATTGTAAGGGCCCAAGATAATTTGGCTGTGGACCTACACCACGTTTTGCTAGTTTGTCCTTAAAGCTGTCTTCTGTTCCACTCCTCTATCTCTCCTCCCCTCCACCCTTTGGCTGTTGTCATTAAATTTAGGACATTGTATGATTTACTTTCTCATTGCTGGGGCAAAATATCCAACCAGAAGCAACTTAATGGTGTAAGTTGGTTTACAGTTCCAGAAGCTAGAGTTCATCCTGGCAGAGAAGGCATGGCAGGCCAGTGGGAAGCCTGAGTTCCACAGGTACATCATCAGGAAGGAAGTAGAGAAAGAGAACAGCAAACAGCAAGCAGGGCTGAACTACAAGGACTCCTGTCATCCCCCAGTGACGTACTTTCTCTGGCAAGACTGCATCTCCTCTAGGTTCTACAACCTTCTGGAATAGCACCACCAGCTGGAGATTAAACATTTAAGCACATAAATCTATGAGGGACATTTTACATTCAAAGTACCGTCAACATTTCAGAATTTATCTCTGCAATTGTGGGTAGTGCATGGTCCTTCACAAACAGCATGGGCCTGGCTACCAGGTACTCAGTGTTGATTCTGGGTCTCTGGCTGGGTACAAGATTGCATGCCCAAATTTAGGGAGGTTTCTTCCAGTTCTAGAACTATTCCCGCAGTACTCACAACCTCATAGGCACCCAGGGAATTTGGTTTCTGGAAATTTTAATATTCTTCACCTATAGTTGGAGTTACTTCAGTAACTAGACAGAAGGAAAATATGTGGATCCAAATTCCCTCCAAACCCTCTTGACTTCTTCCTGGGTAGTGTTAACCAGAAGGATGGGAAGAATCAATGCCAGGTGCCCACCTTTCTCTTCCCTCTCTATTTTGTGCCTATAAACATGCCATATAGAAGCACTGAGCTCTACCAAGATGACATAAAATTATAAGCACAATAAAACAGACATTAGAAGGTAATTAGTCAGGGGCCCAGAAAGGAACAAAAAGAAAGTCATTATGCAAATGTGTGGCCATACAAAGCATTAGCACTGCAGTGTGTTGTCAAGTCCAAGAAGATTCAGGGGTTTCTTTCTGGTATGTTCTTTTGGGATAGTCATTCTGAGTCTGCAAATGTAGCCTCCTGATGGCTCTTCTCGGTAAGCTTTTATAACATCAGACCTTGCACCTTTATTTTTAGTCTGATTAAAGATTAATTCGCTAGCTCTTTTCCTGGTGTGGTCCAGGAGGGCCTAGCCATCTCTCTATTGCAGACACAATACGTCCCTTGTGCGTCTGCTCCTCGGGGCTGCCTGGAACAGAGGCACGAGTCATGGGAGCCTTCCCTTTTTGACACTGTGTGTGTTTTCTAGTCTCACTGAGAATCCCACACTAGGAACTGTACTATAGAAAAGTAACTTACTAAACCAGCATTTCTTTTGTAAACTTTTTTAAATATTGAGAGAAAGGGAGAAAGGGAGAGAGAGAGAGAGAGAGAGAGAGAGAATGCACCAGGGCTTCCAGCTACTGCAAATGAACTCCAGACACGTGTGCCATCTTATGTATCTGGTTTACATAAGTACTATGGTATTGAAACCCAGTCCTTAGGGTTCACAGGCAAGTGCCTTAACCCCTAAGCCATCTCCTTTTGAAATGTTTTACGAACACCAGCCCATGCACAGAATGGCACGGGAGGTTTATGTCTAAATAGAGGAGATCTCACCATCATGTTCCTTGTTTTGTTTCTGGAACTGCATTGGTGAATGGTTGCAGCTTGAGAACTATGGAAACATATCTAACTTCAACAGACAATGATGATTTTTAGGGCTTTAAGCAAGAAAGTCTCAATGGTCAGGGTCATCTTGATTTAATATGCTAATTTGGTTCTGCCAAGAGATGTGTCACTGGGGTCTATGGTTCCTGGCCCCACATTTAGGGTTATTCTGCAGTACATCTTTCAGTAGTGTCCCCATGGTCATTGTGTTGAAATGGTGGCACAGGCTCAGGGATGCAAGCAGAAATGCCCTTCCATGCTTCATTTCTCATGAGATTATCACCTGACAACGGAGGGTGCAGTTTTGTGAAGTCATTGTAGCAAGTGCTTCATTGCAGATGACAAGATGTGGAGCCACCAGGATCACAGAATACATCTATTTATGGATCTGGGTTCTGTGCATTTTGCTTCAACAATAGCAGAAAAAAAGTTCACAGTTTCTAGCTGCAAAATACAGGAATGAATGACTTAACTTTCAACTTGCCCCGTAACTTGTAGCTTTAGGCTACAGTTTAGATTCACTCACTCTCTCGGGATAAATTAAAATTGGGTTTATAGGAGCTGGAAAGATGGCTTAGCAGTTAAGGCATTTGCCTGCAAAGCCAAAGGATCCTGGTTTGATTCTCTAGGACCCATGTAAGCCAGATGCACAAGGTGGCGCATGCATCTGGAGTTCGTTTGCAATGGCTGGAGGCCCTGGTGCGCCCATTATCTCTCTCTCCCTCTCTTTGCCTCTTTCTCTCTCTCAAATAAATAAATAAATAAATAAAATATATTTTAAAAAATTTTAATTGGGCTTATAGTGTCTATGGCTGACTTGCTTTCCAATCTTTTCAAAACAGTCAGTTTTTAGATGCTGCGCCTGAGTAAGCTGGGAAAAAGGAAAGGTTTTGGTGTGGTAGTTTGTTTTAGTTTTGTGCAGACTGAGCCAGGTCTGGCTTCCTACACTATTGAAATACATGCCAAGATGAAATATTAAAAAAAAAAAGCCGGGCATGGTGGCACACGCCTTTAATCCCAGCACTCGGGAGGCAGAGGTAGGAGGATCACCATGAGTTCAAGGCCACCCTGAGACTACATAGTGAATTCCAGGTCAGCCTGGACTAGAGTGAGACCCTACCTTGAAAAACAAAACAAAACAAAAAAAAACCAAGAGACCAAAGGAGATAGAAATACCTACTTTCCAGACTAAACGTCTTTCCCCCAAATATCTGCCCCTTGGTGAACTCCATTCTCCAGAATAGTTACTATAAGTTTAAGAGATTTTAGCCCCCTGAAGTATATGGCTGGACATTTCAATTTTAAGTTAGTTTGTCTTCCTTATCTTTTGATAAGTTTGTTTTCATTTGGGTATCATATTTTCCAGTCTTTTATTTTATTGGAAAGTTGCTATGCGAGGTACAATTCCCATGTCAAGTCTTTATACCCTTATTACTCTGCCTGTCAGGTTCCTCAAATGAGACCCTTTCAGCATCCCATAATAAACCTTCCAACTCCATCCCAAATTATATTGTTAACCTTCAAGAAGCCTCTGTAGGACTGGAGAGATGGCTTAGCAGTTAAAGCACTTGCCTACCAAGCCTAAGGACCCAGGTTCAACTCTCAAGATCCCACATAAGCCAGAAGCACAAAGGTGAGGCAAGTGCAAGGTAGCACCTGCCCACTAGGTGGCGAAAGTGTCTGGATTTCACTTGCAGTGGCTGAGGTCCTGTTGTGCCAGTTATCTCCCTCCCCCACACCCCCTCTCTCAAATAAAAAAAGAAGCCTCTGTAGAAAAGAGTCTCAGCCTCCAAAGCCCAAGTGAAAACTTTCAAAGGTGAAAACCACTGGAGCTTAAAGTCATCTAGAAGATGACTGGAAAAAGAGAAAGGAGGGACTGTGCATCAGCCTACATACAGCATGAGGACTGAGCTCTACTAACAGGATACCACGGGATGCCTTTGAGAGCCATGCACATGGGTGCTGAGCCCTGTAGACCATAGGATGCCTTTGAGAGCCATGCATGTGGGTGCTGAGCCCTGTAGACCATGGGATGCCTTTGAGACCATGCACGTGGGTGCTGAGCCCTGTAGACCATGGGATGCCTTTGAGAGCCATACACACGGGTGCTGAGCCCTGTGGTCAGAGTTAAGGGCTATAGGGCAGAGGAGAAGATAATGAGTAATGAATGGAATAGCAGAAATCCTGTGGTTCAGAATTCTTGAGATGAGGTGGCATTCTTAAAGCATTCCTTGCTTTGCCTTGAGCAAAATGCTGATGACAGCCTTCCAATTATGTTACTGTGAAAATGTACCACCATGATTTTCTTTAGATGTGTAAGAACATAAAATATATTGAAAATCTTTGGTGTATAGGTTTGGGGATTATATTAAACTGTTTTTATTTATTATTTATTTTTTTAACCAAAGCAAAATATGTTAGGCAAACTAGTTTATTTTTTTAAAAAAGAGTCTTATTGTGGCTCATGGTTCTAGAGGTGCAAGGTCTTGACATTATATTTACAAATATATGTTATAAATTATATATTTAAATGATATATTTAAAAGTTCTTATGTTACCCCTTTTGTGTAAAAAGCCACCAAGATTCATTGCTGGAAGTTCTTTTTAATGGCTTTATATAATGCCAATCACTTCTTAGATGACCTGCCTCTATACACAATAGTTGGACTAAGTTTCTATATTCTTGATATTATTAACATGTGACTTTGGAAAATAAATTCCAGCATGAGTTGGAGCATACTGTGGTGGTTTGAGTGAACAAATGTCCCTCACAGCCTCATGTGTTTGTGATGAAGTGTCATACTTAATCCTCAGCTAATGGAGCCTTTGGGAGGTGGAGCCTTGCTGGAGGAGGTGCGTCACTGCGGTAGGCCTTGAGGTTGATTAATCCAGCCACCCTGGGTGTTCAGTATCTTAGTCTTGCTTCTGCCCTCCTAATGAGGTGACAAGATGTGACACCTGCCTTTCTGCTCATGCCATGCCTTTCCTGCCAGGAACCTTCCTCTCGAAGATGTTAAGACTAACCTGTCTATATTTGCCTGGAAGACTTTGGACTGGTTTGGTGATGATCTACAGAATGGCCTGTAGAGAACAGTTAGAACAGAAAGCAGTTTGGAACAAACCAGGTGGGTGGGTGTCTGAAACAAGGCAAGAACTTTGGGAAAGAAGATGGAGTGAGTTTTAGGGATATTTAGGAAATAACCTATAAGATAGAATTCAAGGAACTCATTGCTGCAAATAAGAATCTCACGGCAATAAGAAACTGGTTTTGCCCCAAAGCCAAAAGATAGATGGAAGGTCTAGGCCTAAGTGACCTAGGGACTGAAAATAAACCCTTGCTTGGAAATGATTGAGATATTTGGTGTCGGGAACCATTGGGCACTAGGTAACCAAAAGTGCCTACATCTTGAGTAGTGACTCCGTCTTGTCTGTTCTGGGAAGTCGCAAGGTTTGCAGTTATCTATTAACCCATGCACAGAGAAAGAACAATGACCCACAGAGATTGAAGAAGTCATTATCATGTGGTTTTAGGGCCGGATCCTTATCCTGTGAAACATCTTCTGGCTTTGGGGTCCTTGACCTGTGGTATTTGGAATTGTAGCAATACTTAAACTGTTGACAAACTTCCCTGTTCTGCTGCATAAAAGGCATTCTAAGAGTAATAAAAATTCACAGCTTGATCAGAACTTTGTCTTGCTGTGGTTCCTTGTGTCTCTTGTCCCTTTCATTTCAGGTTCTCTAGGGTCCTTGCTCCCGTTGAAGCCCTGCTGGCCAGGGCAATTTGGCTCAGTAAATTGGTCCATAAATACTCTTTGAAACCTATGCTTCTATCGCATAAGAAGACACTGAAATCTTGGTGCCACTTAAGCCACTGACCAAATGGCTTTTTATTTCAATATGGAAGAAAAGGCAAAAAATATTCAACAAGGCAGGATGGGAAAAAATTATGACATATCTTTCTGGGGATATTGTGCTTTAGGGAGTTATTTGGGGAGGGAATGTTACTTAAAGAGTGTTCGGTTTTCTGAGAATATTCATTATATTATAATACTTCCACTTTGTGATGGTAAGTCCTGGTTATCAAGCTAATTGGATTGGGAGAAACCTAGGAGTTTTGTAAAGCACACGTCTGGGTGTGTTTGTGAGCACATGTTCAGAGATTATTAGATCATAGGGAGCTCTGCTCTAATCAATGAGGTAATCCACTTATGGCTTCAAAAATTGTGTATATTGTGCTGGAGCGATGGCTTAGCGGCTAAGGCACCTGCCTGCTAAGCCTAAGAACCCGGTTCCAATCTCCAGGTCCCACGTTTAGCCAGATGCAAAGTGAGGCAGGGCGCAATGCCGCACTTGCCCACAAGGGGGCACACGCATCTGGATTTCCTTCACAGCAGCTGAGAGACTGCTGGCGCGCCCATTTCTGTCTCCCTCTCCCTCTCTGTCTATCTCTCTCTGTCTCTCTCTCCAAAAATAAATAAAAAATAATAAAATAAATTTAAAAAAATTGTGTATATGATTGTGAAGTGGTAAGCTCTGGAGGTAAAACCTACCGTGACGAAGTGGGCTGCTGAGGGCTTGCTTTTGAAGGTTACATCTTTGCCCTGACCTAAGATGTTCTGTTCCTCCTCTTTGCTTTCTGCCTGCAATTAGGTGAACAGTTTTCCTTTCCCATGTCCTTCCTCTGTGGTACTTCTGCCACAGACATAACATCATTTGAGGCAGCCAGGCATAAACAGAAACCTCCAAAACCATGAGCAAAAATGAATCTGTTCTCTTCAATTGTTTCTCCTGCATATTTATCACAGTGACAAAAATCAGTAAAACATCCATGATCATTCCTTTTAAAAGTTGCTTTTAGTTTTAAATTTTTTCATTGACAACCTCTGTAGACATATACAATATGCCATAATTATAATCCCCTCCTACAGCCCTCTCTTTTTCTTTTTATATTGTAATACTTTTGTGAAATTTCATTGCATCCCAAACTTTGGAGATCTTGAGATATATAACAGGACTTTATACAAAGGGGAATTTACCCTTATCCCTCCAGTTACTTTATAGTTCTTTTTTTAAAATATTTTTTATAAATTTATTTGCAAGCAGAGAGAGATAGAAGAAAGACAGAGAGAATGGGGGTGCCAGGGCCTCCAGCTGCTGCAAACTAACTCCAAATGCATGTGCCATTTTGTGCATCTGGCTTTTCGTGGGTCCTAGGCAATTGAACTCAGGTCTTTAGTCTTTGCAGGCAAGCACCTTAACCACTGAGCCATCTCTCCAACACCTACTTATAGTTCTTTTCAAAACCAAATCATCTCCACACAGTGGTTTAAGAAAGACAAGGCCTGTTTTCATGTACATGAACATGCTGAAAACTTAGATGTTGGCTATGAACTGCCAGGGTTCAAATGTGACATACCAGGAAATGGTGGACTGCATAAAGAACTTGCCTCGTAAGTGTGAGTACTGCAGTTTGTATCCCAGCAACACCTGGACTCGTATGTGTGTGTGTGTGTGTGTGTGTGTGAGAGAGAGAGAGAGAGAGAGAGAGAGAGAAAGAGAGAGAGAAATCCCAGTATGCCAATGGCCAGATGGGAAGTGGAGACATGAGAATCAGAAGCTTACAGGCCAATCAGCCTGGCCAACACAGCAGAAACAAGATCCTGCCTCAAATAAGGGAAAGACTGACATTCAAAGTTGTCCTCAGACCTCCACATGCATGCCACAGCACGTGCACACATACCCACACACATGCACACAAACACAGAGAATTAAAAAATAAATATATATATAAATATCCTAAATGTGACATGTCTGCAAAAATTGAAAGGTGGCTAGTAACAAAATAAGCCAAATGACCTAAGTGACTAATTTCTCATAGTGAGAGGTAGTTAGTATTCACTGTAGAAGCAGTTAAGAAGCTCTCCAAGCTGCCCTTCAACTCCAGGGCCCCCCAAAACTGACAATGCATCAGGAAAGAGTCTTAAAAATCACAACAGGTCATAGGTGCAACTCAGATATGGAAATCTTTTTAAAGGTCTAAAAAGTGATTCTCCCTGTCCTTAAGGCTTAGAAAGTATTGCTTTAACAAATGAATTTATAAATTATTTTATCCTGCTAAATAGAAAAGGCCATGTTTAGTTTCTAGCATCGACCATGGATCAAACATGACATTTATCATAAATCATACATGATTTGACAAGCATGTCATGGACCAGAGAAAAAGCTTAAATAATTTCCCTGGGGTTATAAATATGCGAATGTCAAAGCCAGACTTCCCAGTCTGAATTCTGAGCCTGTTTTATGAGCGAGCCCTGCTGTCATTCTTCATACGTTCTTCATCTCTGATACAGTCAAGTGGAATGAGTGTGGAAGAGATATGAAGAACTGCAACAATGTTTGCGCTTTTAATTCTTCATTAGTAAGTTTCAGGCCTCAAGCTTCAAATTCTGTGACTGATAAGAGTGATCCTTAAATTTGGATCTAAATTGGAAATAATAAAACAATGAAATTTTTTTTGAAAAATGATAAAATAGCGCCTGATGATGCAGGATTCCAGTCCCAGCTACTCTGGAGGCTGAGGCAGCAGCATTGCTAGTTCAAAGCCTGACTGGTCTACAAAGAGTGTTTAGGACCAGCTTGGGCAACTTCATGATTCCTTGTTTGAAAAAAAATTTTTTAACAAAAATGAGACAGGGATATAGCTTAGTAGTAGAGTTCTTGCCTGCCATGAACAGGCCCTATGTTTAATTCCTGGTACTGTAAGTAAACAAATATAATAAAACTTAATTACAGAACAAATAGAAAAAACTAATTAAAAAAACAAAGTCTAAAGAAAGACCAAAGCTTGGTAATAACACAAACAGAAAAGCATATAATTTAAATGTAATATCTAAGTACAATTATCAGCCCCCAAACAAAATGACTACAGTTGTATCAGGAATGCTGGTGTAAAAGAAAGTTCACACATCAAATGAACTTGAATTTGAAAATGGTGGAGTATCAGCCTACTACCAATATGAATAATTAACACAGCAAACTCTTAGTTTTTGGATGTATATATTTTACATATGTACATACAACACATGTACTATATATAGGAAGAATCAACATTGAATTTCCTTGGTAAGATTAGGGAAAGACTAGTTTAAATGTCTTTAATAATGAAACAAAATTAAAATTGTGAAAGTGTGTTTAGAGTTGGTGGTGAGGGGGTGAAGAGCTGTCCCAGCTGATCCTTGTTTTGGAGGTGTGGAGATCTCCAATCAAAAAGAAATTACAGTGCTAATTTTGGAATGGAACAGGGGGGGTCTCAAGTACACGTGGGAAACAAATTTAAGACTCAGCTATGTGGAGCAACACAGCAGGTGCTCAATCCCCAGAGATTTCCCAAGGACATATGTGAATAAGAAAGTTCACACCTTCTCTGACTTGGTCAAGAAGTGACCTCACCCCAAAGTTCCTGAGCTCCAAAGTCATTCCAGGATTACAAACAATTGCCTTTGGTCCCTCCCTACCCCCACTCCCACCCTGCTCTCCAGATAGAAATCACAGGTAAGCAGGAAGCAGATCTCTGAAGAGTTAATAGCCCTGTGTTCTAGAGGCTCACAAGCTGTGTCTGCAAACAAGCGGATTACAGCTCTGAGCCTGGAGGTTTTGGCCTGAAGCTTCCAAAGCCAAGGGGTATAGCTGTAGGTGCTCAAGGCTGGCTGTTACGAGCTCGTGCTCAGTGGCTATAGCTAGAGCTCTGGAGAGTCGGCGCCTTAATTCTTGCTTGTGCTTTGAACTCTTCTACTGGTGAAGGGCTTCAGTCCACTGGAGCGAAAGGAGGACATACCTAGTGTCTTGGCTCCTGCCTTCATCTCCTCACACCCTCTTGGCTGGCGTCACCTCAGTTTCTCCATGGAGTCTTGCCATGTCAATACTCCTGACATCTTCCATAGTCTTTACATTTGTAGTTTCTGCCCTCAGTTACTGTGGTGGCTGGATGTAGGTGTCCCCCATAAACTGATGTGTTCTGAATTCTAGGTCCTCAGCTGATGGGAATTTGGGAATTGGAGCCTCCTGGAGGGGTGTATTGTTGGAGGGAGGGTGGGCTTATGGGTGTTAAAGCCAGCTTCCCTTTGTCAATGCTTGGTACACTCTCCTATTGCTGTTGTCCACTGGATATTGGCCTTCTGCTCATACCATCATGTTCCCCTGCCGCCATGGAGCTTCCCCTCGAGTCTGTAAGCCAAAATAAACCCACTCCTTCCACAAGCTGCCTGGTTTGGGTGTTTTCTGCCAGCAACAAGAAGCTGACTGCCACAATTACCTTCTGGAACTCTTTAACCACATCCCAGTGTTAGCGCTCAGAGCTCCGGGTATCAGGACCCTGAGCTCTCAGTGGTTCTCTGGAGCTAGTGCTTCCAGCAGAGCTGAAGGGCCTGGGTGTTTGGCCTACTTTTGTGCAATTAGCCCAGCCCATCCTGTCTGTGATAAAGATCACAAACTGACAAAAAAGAAAAAACTTTCAGAAAAAGCCTTAGTTGGAATGTAACATTGAAACACCTTTGTTTCACAGGAGAAAAGTCTTCTATATTTACCTGACACAACTGAGAAATGTTCTGCTTATATAGCTAGAAAAGGGGCTTGGAACACTTTTGCTCTGAGCATAATCCTAACAATGAAAGCCTTGCGGGTGCAGATTTTACTTTTTCTGTTGAGTCACTGGGGAGGTGATGGCACTGATAAGAATAAGTACAGGATGGTGCACGCCTTTAATCCCAGCATTCTGGAGGTAGGAGGATCCCCATGAGTTCGAGGCCACCCTGAGGCTGCAGAGTGAATTCCAGGTCAGCCTGAGCTGGAGTGAGACCCTACCTCAAAAAAAAAAAAAAAAAAAAAAAATCAACGATAAGTGCAGGGTACGCAAGATCATCTAGAGTTCTCTGAGGGTTGTCTTGCCCAGAGAGAAGAGAGAGAAGTCTTCAACAACAGGTCCAAGTTGCGTGGAGGGGCTATGACTGGATCAAGGCCTCCCGAAGCAGGAGTCCTGGTTTCTGAAGCAGCCACGGTCGCAGGGTTCCTTGCTGTCTAACTGGATAACCAAAGAAAGGCAATTACTCAGTTGACAACTCCTGGCTCAAGGCAAGTGGGCAGAAAGAAAGAGGTTCTGACAGCTGTCAATCAGAGGGCCAGATCATACACACACAGCTTAGCTGATTTGAAGGAGGAAGCAACATTAAAGGTGTTTTACAACAAAGCACAACACTAACATGAAATGAACGTGTGTGTGTGTGTGTGTGTGTGTGTGTGTGTGTGTGTGTGTGTGTGTGTGTTTAAGTATGCCAATGCCACAGTGCCTGTCTGGAGGTCAGAGAACAAACTTCACTTTGGTCCTTGCTGTTCCCTTCATTTGAGGCAGGGTTTCTTGCTCCGTATTCCAGCTCTGTCATTCTTTCTGCACTTGCCATGGACTTCTGGGAACTCTCCCGCCTCTGCCTCTCACTTTACTGTCAGTGTCAGAAACCCGCCAAGCTTAGTTAGTTTTGTACCTGGGATCTGGGGATCAAAATTAATATTCTTTCTTTTTAAAAATTATGTTATTTGCATGAGAGAAAGAGAGAGAGCGATACCAAGGCCTCTTGTTACAAACACCAGATGCTTACACCATTTTTGTATCCAGCTTATGTGAGAGGCTTGAGAATCAAACCCTGGTGGACAGGCTTTGCAAGCAAACACCTTTAACCACCAACCCATCTTCTCAGCCAGAAGTCAACATTCATTTTGGAATTGTATTTGTATTTATTTATTTATGAGGAGAGATACAAAAGGAAAGAGAGATAGAGAAAGAGAGAGATATGCTTCTTGCCACTGCAAAAGAACTCCAGATGTATGGATCATTTTGTGCCTTTGTACATCTGGCTTTATGTGGGTGCTGAGGAATAGAACCTGGCCTGGTAGGCTTTTCATGCAAGCAACTACCCCTGAGCAATCTCCCAAGCCCTCTTTTAGGAGTTCTCTTACCAAGAAGACCAAAGTGCCTTGTAGAAATTGGGTAAATGTAAATCAGTTAGGGTGAAGGACTGGGTACACAACATCTTTTCATGCATTCTCTACTGTACGTGAGATTACACCCAACTGTCACGCAGAGGGGCCTGGTTCAGAGCATGAGAATGAGCCAATGGGAATGACAAAAGTGCTGTCTTGGCCAAACGTATGAGGAGCACTGAATCCAAGGTGTTACCAGAACTTGCAGTTACCTTCCCCTTGTTGGGACAAACACCTGACCAGAAGCAGCTTATGGGAGGAAAGGGTTTGTTTCAGGATTACAGATTCCATAGGAAGCTCCATCATGGCAGAGGAAGCTGGCTCCCTTCCATAGCTCCATAGTCGAGAGACCAAGAGAACACACAGGGCTGGACTCCACCCCAAAGTCTACCTTGGTGACACACTCCCTCCAGCAGGGATCTGCCTCCCAGAGATTCTACTAGTGGGGACTAAGTAGGAAACGCAATCACAAACACCCAAGGCTATGGGGACATTACATTCAAAACCACCACACCACAGATGGTAGAGGCTGGTCCAGACAACATGGGGAACTCTCACTGTGCAGAATATCTTCATTGTACTTTCTCAAGCCTTGCCTAGGCAGTCTCATCGTGAGCTGGCTCCCCCTTAGAAGGGACGGGACCTGGTACAGCTGCGCATGCAGAAGATACCAGGGGAGGGGTTCAAGTGGGGATGGCATCATGTGCCCATTGGGACATCTCATCAAGCTCCTGAGGATACCAGTTGGGCTGTTAGAGAGAGGTAGAAGTCCTATAATCTCAGAGCAGGGTGAAATTAGGTTGAATGTTTGTTCTTATTTCAGAGGGATGCGAACCTAAGAGCCCAGGACCAGCTGGGTGACACGTAGGAAAGAGAATGGGAAGAAAGTGAAGAGCAGAAGCGGGCAGGCATTATGAAGGAGAATGAGAAATATGACAAAGAGAAAGGACCAAAGGGCCATACTGAAAGTGAGGACTGTAGCCTAACCCAGAGGTTCCAGCCCTGGATCAAAAGCAGAAAACTCACATCAGAAAATATTTTTTTTAAAGTAGATTGTTGCCCCACTCACAAATATAATGGATCAGAAACTTTGAGGGAACCCAGCAATCAGGCCTTCTAGGTGACTGTGGCTAGTTTAAGAACCATTGGCTTATTCTAACTGAAATCCTTTATTCCCAGATATTGACCTGTAGCTTGACTTCCAAGGCACAGCGGGCAGCGTGCAGAAGCATGTTTCTGAGACACACCATTGATTAACTGTAGCTTTGAATGTTAGAACCGTGCACCTTAGGTGAAGAGAAATTACCCCAAGTGGTTCTGTTATACATTAAAGTATATATATAGTCATTTTCCTAAGGCATTGTTATGATTCGGATGTAAAATGTTGCCCTGCAGGCTCATGTGTTTGGACACTTGGTCCCAAGCTGGTGTTACTATTTTGGCAGGCTTTGGAACCTTTTGGGACATGGGGCCTAGAAGGCAGAGATAAGTCAGTAGAGGGTGGATTTGGTGAAGTTATGTCAGCTTCTGATTCCAACCTGAGCTTTTGGCTTCCTGGTTCATGTCATGGTGAAGGAGCCTCTGCCACTTACAGGGACTGAATAGAGCCAGGACTACATTAGTAGGCTGGAGAACCAGGAAAGCTAGAGATAAATATGTTCAGTCCAGGTCCAGGGGTTTAAGAATCAGGAAGCCAAAGATATTTGACTAGATCCCATATTCTAGTCAAATATAAGATCCGGTCTGAGGGTGGGAGAAGATTGAATGGATCTGTCAGGTAAAGTCCCTCACTTGACTTTCTTCTTTTTGAGAGAGAGAGAGAGAGAGAGAGAGAGAGGAAGAGGCAGAGAGAGAGAATGGGCGCTCCAGGGCCATTTCAGCAGCTGTGAAAGACGCATGCGCCCCCTTGTGGTCAAGTGCACCATTGCGCCCTCGCATCAGTTTTTGCATCTGGCTAAACGTGGGATCTGGAGAATTGAAAGGGCATTCTTAGGCTTGGCAGGTGTCTTCACTGCTAAGCCATCTCTCCAGCCCTTGGCTTTTTTATTCTGCTCAGATCTTCAGTTGGTTGGATGAGACCCACTCACCTCAGGAAGGGCAATCTACTTTAGTCAGATTATCAGCCTGAATGTTTCTCTCATCCAAAGTCTCTGGAATAACATTTGACTAAATATCCAGACATCCCATGATCTAGTCAAATTGACATGTAAGTCAACCATCACAGAGGTATCTAGTCTGACCATCTATGGTGGCTTGACCCCAATGTCCCCCATAAACTCGGGTGATTTGGATGCTTGATCCGCAGCTGATGGCAGTTTTGGAGGGGGGCCTTGCTGGAGGAGATGTGTTATTGGAGATAAGATTAGGGGTTTTATAGCCAACCCCCCTTTGCTAGAGGGTGGCTCCCTCTCCTGCTGCTGGTTTCCACCTGCTATGGCAAAGAGGTGATGGCCAGCCTCTTCCCATCCTTTCCTCTGCTGTTGTAAATCTTCCTTTTGAGCCTGTAAGCCAAAATGAAAACATTCCACCCATCAGCTGCTTTTGGTTGGGTGTGCCAGCAATAAGAAGATAACTACAACACCACTGCATATTTTTGGAGCAGGTGAGTGACAAAAATCAATGTCCCAAAAAAGGTTGAATTTAGGCTAGAGAGATGATTTGTGGTTAAGGCGTTTTTGCCTGCAAAGCCAAAGGACCTTGGTTGGATTCCCCAGTACCCATGTAAGCCACGTGCACAAGATGGTGCATGCAGTTTGCAGTGCCTGGAAGCCCTGGCATGCCCATTTTCTCTCTTTCTCTCACTCTGCCTCTTTCCCTCTCTCAAATGAATAAATAAAAAATAAAATGTAATATTTGTTTTAAAAAATGTTGAATTTATTGGGATCAAAATAGAACATGCAAACACAGAAGTTAGTTTGAACTACATTTTATTTATATATATATATATTTTTAAACAACATGCTATTATAAAGTAAATCATGCATTTCAGTGGGCAGAGGCAGATGTGAATTATAGTCTTTGACAAGAATTCTATTGGACCATCGTCATAATAGGGGCAAAGTCCAATTTGTGCATTTTGCTCTTTTGGCAGCTCCATTAGAAAGAAAACCATCCATCAGTGGCAGGAATGCAGGAAGTCAGCAGAACCGAGTCTCAGCTGAGAGATTTGAGGGCTCGACAGTTTATAATAGATGTAAGAATCGTGGAGAGGCACAGATAGACACTAAAATGCATCTAATAAAGGAAATATTTTTAAAAGAATAGATGTCATCCAGAAGATAAATGAAGATTGTGTACTTTTATGGAAAGAAGATTATAGACACATTCATCTTCATTTGTTATCTGGACCTTGTGAGATATTTTTTATTATCATTTAGTACAAAATATACTTTCAGTGCCTTTGTGAGCATGAAATACATTCAACTAAAATAATATTTAGCTTTATGGGGATGGTTGAAGAATGTTGGCCTTCTTTTCCCAAAAAAAAAAGAAAGGCAAATTAATAAAGTTATAGGAGTTTTCTAAATGTAGAGATTTGAGAATTTGATTATTTTCATATTACAATAAAGTAGTTGAAAATGTCATCAGATCCACTCTCTTATTTTATAGCTGAGAAAATATAGTTCTTAAATATGACCTGGAACCACCTTGCTAAGACAGTGGCAGAGAGAAAAAGCAGATCCTCACTCCTTCCCTTAGGAAATCGTATTGAGAAGTGTCTGGACCCCAGCAGGTTTTCTCACATGCCAGACATCATCTAGATGTTCTTACGTTTGCTCATTTACATGTCATAATGATGCCTGAAATAGGCATGGCTGGCATTTTCATCCTCCTCTTACAAATGGGTCAACAGAGCCTCAGGGAGAGAAATGATTTGTTCATGACACACACCGCTGGCAGACCACACAATGGCCATTTGTATGACTCTAGCTTAGTAGTCTTTTAGTGACCTCACATGACTGATATAAAGAGTTTAGTAGCACATGGGAACAGATTTGGCTGTATTGGCATCTTTTCTAATTGGTGACATGGTCCTAAGTACTTCAGTGTTAAGATCTGAATAAAACCTTTAATGTTTTCATTATCAATTACAGTTTTTGTTTCAATGCTGAAACAAACTGAACTGAGTAATTCAAATGACAAGAATATTGGGGAAATGTATTGTAAAGAGAGCAAAATGTTATATTTCTCTACATTTCTTTATATCAAGCCTAGAGAAAATAGAATTCACCTCCTTGTAGGAACTCATAAGATAATGGAGTGAAACACTTGCTTAAGCAGATGGGGACTGCAGATAAACAGGATGCTCTGCTGGTCTGAATAGCATTACCCCAGGCCTGCATTGTTGAGAAAAATCTTTAAGGGCAGATAAGTGGGACATTTGGAGACTCTTGGTCACAGGCCTACCTCACACCCCCCAGGCGCTTCCTGTAACTGACCAACAGACCTGTTCACAAGTTCGTTCTGTTTTTTCTTCCCTATAACCTTCTAAGAATGTGAGTTGTGATTTATGGCTTAATTCCTATCCTGTTTTTGCAATAAACATTTTGTAGTTTTTTCCAATAAAAGCTGACTCTCCAAACAGCTTGGGGCTGCACCCTGAGATCCCAAACTCTGGGCTCTGGGTACAGACCTGGAGCACCAGCCTTTCTTCTTTTTCTTCTTTTTTTACCCAATAAAGCTTTGCCTCACATTCCATATCTTTTTTTTTTTTTTTCATTTTCACTATGTAGTCTCAGGGTGGCCTCAAACTCATGGTGATCCTCCTACCTTTGCTTCCTGAGTGCTGGGATTAAAGGTGTGCACTACCACACCCGGCCTCCATATCTTTAAAAATGCACACCAGTTACCTGAAAAGAATATTGGGAAATTGGGACAATTGCTCAGTGGTTAAAGTTGCTTGCTCTTGAGCTAGGGAGATGGCTCAGTAATTTAAGGTGCTTGCTTACAAAGCCTGCCAGCCTGGGTTTGATTCTATATTACCCGTGTAAAACCAGATGCACAAAGTAGCACATGCATCTAAGGTTTGTTTGCAGTGGCAATAGGCCCTGGTGTGTTCATTCTCTCTTTCTCTCTCTCTCTCTGTGGTGGTTTGATTCAGGTGTCCCCCATAAACTTAAGTGTTCTGAATGCTAGTCTCCCCAGCTGATGGCAATTGGAAATTAAAGCCTCCTGGAGGTGGTGTATTGTTGGGGGCAGGCTTATGGGTATTATAGCCAGCTTCCCCTTGCCAGTGTTTGGCACACTCTCCTGTTGCTGTTGTCCACCTTATGTTGACCAGAGAGTGATGTCCACCCTCTGCTCATGCTATTGTTTTTCCTGCCATCATGGAGCTTCCCCCTTGAGCCTGTAAGCCAAAATAAACCTCTTTTATTCCCACAAGCTGCTCTTAGTCGGGTGATTTCTGCCAGCAATGCGAACCTGACTGCAACACTCTCTTTCAAATAAATAAATGCCCATATCTATAATCCCAACTCTTTAGCAAAGGGTGTCAGAATTAGAAGAAATGAAGCTGGCAGACCAGCTGGTCTGGCCTTCCCAGAGGTGTAAACAAGAGAGACCCTATCTCAAACAAGATAAAAGAAGCTGACAAATATCCTCAGGTTGTCCAATGAAGTCCACATATGCCCATGTACACACATCATACATACACACACACACACACACACACCCATACCCCCACACACATACATACATGCAAACACACAAACACACACACACTTTTATAAAAATGAAAATAAGTACTGGGTAGATGGCTCAGCAGTTAAAGGTGCTTGCTTACTAAAAAAAAAAGAAAAGAACAAGAATACTGATAATAGCCGGGTGTGGTGGCACATACCTTTAATCCCAGTACTTGGGAGGCAGAGGTAGGAGGATCACCATGAGTTCAAGGCCACCCTGAGACTACATAGTGAAGTCCAGGTCAGCCTGAGCTGGAGTGAGACCCTACCTCGAAAAACCAAAAAAAATAATAATAAGAAGAAGAAGAATACTGATGATAGACTAAGATAAATGCATCAGGTGGACTGTCTAAATTTTATAATTGATAACTGTTACAGTCGGCTTCACATTGCTGGCAGAAAACACCCAATGAAGAGTAGCATGTGGGAGAAAAGGGTTTGTTTTGGCTTACGGACTCAGGGGAAACTCCTTGATGGCAGTGGGAAATGATAGCATGAGCAGAGGGTGGACATCACCTCTGGCCAACATCAGGTGGACAACAGTAGCAAGAGTGTGCACCAAACACTGGCAAGCAGAAATTGGCTATAATACCCATAAGCCCACCCCCAACCATACATTGTCTCCAGAGGATCCAATTCCCAAATTGCCATCAGCTGAGGACCTAGCATTCAGAACACATAAGTTTATAAGGGACACCTGAATCAAACCACCACATTCTTCCTGTAGACCCCATAAACTGATAACCATGCATAGCATAACATGTAATGCATTGAGTCCAATTTTATTTTTATTTTTTTAAAGATTTTATTTTTATTGATTTATTAAAAAGAGAGAGAGAGAGAGAGGGAGAGAATGGGTGCACCAGGGCCTCTAGCCACTGCAAATGAACTCCAGATGCATGTGCCACCATGTGCATCTGGCTAATGTGGGACCTGGAGAATCGAGCTGGGGTCCTTAGGCTTCACAGGCATGTGCCTTAACCGCTAAGGCATCTCTCCAGCCCCATTTAGTCCAATTTTAAAAGCCCTTATAGTTTTTATCCATCCTAATGATGTTCAAACATCCCCATAGTCCAAGGTCTTGTAACTGAGACATAATACCAAATAATAATAATAATAATAATAATAATAATAATAATGGCACAGAGTAAGCATTCACACTGCAAAACATGGTACTAGGCATATCAAAGATATGTGAGATTTAAAACAAACAGGGTAAACCTCACATTCTGTAGCTCCAAGTCTAACAACTCTAGTCTCCAAATTCAATAATTCTAACCAGTGACAGATCTCTGGAGTTCCAATTCTGCCCCTTCAGCTAGGCTACTCACAGTCCTGGAAAACTTCATCCAGTGCTGGCAGTTCTCCTTGGCTGCCATCCCATATCCCTGGCATCTCCATTGGGTCTCCACTGCAGCCCACAATTCATTCTCATGGCTTCACTGGGTCTCCACACATCCAACAAGCCTGCTTCACACTGCCCATGGCAATTTCTAAAAAACAAAACTGTGTTGCAAATCCAATGACCCCCTCTTTCCTGTAACTGTTATACTCCATAGTAGCAAGTGGGCTATCAACTTGTTAATCCAGGGGGTAATAAAGCTGACTCTGAAAAGCAAGACACTCCTTCAGCATTCAGGTTCCTTGAAAAGAGTCTGCATTCTTCCTGTTGTCCCAATGTATGTTGGCTGACCCAGCCTCAATGATTGTATTCTTTCATACAACTGCAGCTGAACAGGAAGTTTCAACCCAAAGATTTTATTTCCTTCTGTGTCATATCCCTCTGCTCATACCAGTCTATTTCTATGCAATGTAACCCCACATAAGTTCTCAGGACATGAGCATAACAGAAAGCCTCTTACACAAGCCGCTCTTTCTCATAAGCCAAATCTCACAGTCCATAGTTCTTACTGCATTCAAGTCTTTCAAGTCTGACCAGAATGGTCCATCAAGCTGTACTTACAGCACTGCAAGGCATGTCTAAGATCAAGGTTTGAAATCTTTCCACATTCCTCCCTCAAGTCATTTCCAAACAACCAAAGTGATTGTCAGGTTTCTAGCAACAAGACCCCATTCTCAGTACCAATTTTACTGTTGCAATCAGCTTCACACTGCTGGCAGAAAACACCTGACCAAGAGCAGCTTGTGGGAGGAAAGGGTTTATTGTGTCTTACAGACATGAGAGGAAACTCCATGATGGCAGGGGAAATGATGGCATGAGCAGAGGATGGACATCACCTTCTGGCCAGCATCAGGTGGACAACAGCAGGAGAAGTATGTGTCAAAAATGCTGGCAAGGGTAAGCTGGCTATAATACCGTATGCCCGCCCCCAACAATATATCACCTCCAGGAAGTTCCAATTCTCAAATTGCCATCAGCTGTGAACCTAGCGTGTAAGCTTATGGGGGACACCTGAATCAAACCACCACAATAACCAAAACAATCATCCGATTACTTATTTCTTTTTAAATTTATTTTAAATTTTCTTTTTATTTGTTTGAGAAAGCGAGAGAGAAAGAAGCACTGAGAGAAAGAGAGAAAGAGGAAAAGAATGGGTGCACCAGGGCCTCCAGCCACTGCAAACGAACTCCAGATGTATGCTGCACCTTGTGCATCTGCCTTACGTGGATCCTGAGGAATTGAACTGAGGTCCTTTGGCTTTGAGGGCAAACACCTTAACCACCAAACCATCTCTCCAGCCCAGATTACTTATTTCTTTATTGTGGACATGAGGTAGTATTGCATATCATTAATAAGGATGTTTGAAACATAAATGAAAATTCCATGTTTGTTTCAATTATATGGCAACATGATATATTTTTCCTCTCATTTTTTTTCCATTTTAATTTTATTTATATTTTTAAAGTAACAAAGTAATCATGCTAATCTCAATATAAAAACTTGGCCCAATCTGAAGTAGAACTTTCCACAGACTTTTCCCATTGCTCATAAGTATGTGAGTACATGTGATTGGTCTCTTGGATTTTTTTGACCCCATGGAATCATATTATAATATACCTTTTATTTGACTTTCTTTTACCACAGGCATGTCTACAAGTTAATTTTAGGCCTAGATTTCTTCCTTAGTCTAGTTTCATTTTTAAATGCACACATTTTATAGAAAAGGAATATTACTGGGTGTGTTGTTTTAAATTCATCTTCTTTTTCCTTTTATGCTTATTTCCCTCCCCCCTTTTCTTCCTTTTTTTTTTTTTTTTTTTTTTTTTTTTTTTTTTACTGCAAACACCAATCCTTCCAAGCTGTGATAGTAATGGTGTGTCTTTTCCTACTTCAGTCCCTGGGATATGCACATACACTATATTACATCAAATCATAGAAGTAATGATTTTCACATTTTAGCATCCCTGAAGTGCCATCTGTCTTACAATCTGACATTTAGTGACATATGGCATGCAGATGTATGTGGCTGCCTTTTCCTTCCTTCTTTGCTTTATTAAAAAAAGATCATGTTTTACACATCTTTCTGCATTTTACATTCTCCTTTCCTTGTGGAAACTCCTTCAAGACAACTGATGACACTTTAATCCTTTTGCAACCTGTGTGTCACACTCTGCTCATATCTAGTGATAGACCTCTATCGTTTTTCCTAACCTCTCTCTTAATTCTGTAATATAAGCACTACAATTAACATTCTTATCCATATATTCTATGTAATCGTGCTTTCGTTTCACTGGGACAGATTCTGAGGAGTGGTATATTGGGTTTAGAGGGTGTTATATTTTTAATAGGGTTACTTTACATACAGAGAGTAGCATGTTAGTTCATGGTTTCAGAATAAACCATGTCAAAATGTAGTGGTTATAGTCAAGAGACATTTTAGTAGTGAATCTGCAATTTGAACATAATTTAGTGAGGGATGATTGGATTTTTGCTTCACATGGTATCTGGGCCTACAGCTGGGATGATATGGAAGTCTGGCAGCTAACTAGCTATGAGCCGGCCAGACAGCTTCTGTTCTAACTGTTCACTCTCGGGGCCTCTTATTACCCAAATAGACATCTCTCCAACATGGTGGCTACAGTGCTCAGATGGCAGCCACGGGGCATTTTATTAGCAGTCTTTTGGTCCACAGTCGGTCAGTTCCTCGGTTTTCTGTTCAGCAAGTTACATAATTCCAGCCCAGATTCCAGGAGAGGAGAGATAGCTTAACTCCTCAACTCCACATCCACTTGGCAATGAGTAAATTCTGTTTGTTTCCTACAGCTTTCCCCACTTGGGTAGCTCTTTAAAATTCTTTGAAAGGGTTGTTAATGTTCTATGATTGTTGTTTTTGCTTGTTTGTTTACTGGGTCAAGTTCATACTATATAGTCTAGGCAGGCCTCAAACCCCTGATCCTCCTGTCTCAGCCTCCCGAGTGATGGGCTAAACAGGCACTATGCTGTAATGCCTCATTGATGGAAGCAACTTGAAAGCAGCCAGGAGCAGGGCAGGCCTCACTCTGACAACACAGCAGTCCTCTGTAACCACGTGCTTAGTGTAGTTTTAGTAATGAAGTGAAGAGTTAAGGAAAACTGTTTCGTCTGTGGGATCAGAAAACCCAAGTGTACTGCTGTGAAATGGTGTTACTAAAGAGGTGTGGCTTGGGGTCAAGAGCACCTGTTTCAAACACAAGAGATCCTAGCGTCTATTGTACAAGGATCCAGAAGCCAGAAGTGATACAGGAGGAAGAGGAAAACACTGGAGGCAAAGCGCTGACAGAGATGAAAGAGAGAGAATGAGAGACCAAAGGGAGTGAGGCCCGCACGCATCTATGGAGACACAAGGGCAGAAAAATGAGGAGCAAGCGGTCAGGTCCACTCGAATATTCAAAGATGAGAAGTTCTCATCTAATTGCTAGTTGGGTTGTTCAAGGAAGTAAGGAGAGTTAAACTAGATGTGTACTCCTTACTGGGCCCTCAGGGATTTGGAAAGAGTTGTAGCCAGAAGGGTCATTAGGGTGGGATTATAGCAGCAGAGTGATGGGAGTGAGCCATTTGAGGAGTAGGGCAATTTACTACCATTGGTGAGCTTTAAGGGACACAGAGAAAGTGCTTGGAAGATGTCTATGCATATGGTCTGGAAGGAACGAGGGCATGACTATGGGAATAGGTTCCTGGTGATGATGAAGATCTAGCTTTGGCATCATGTGGTGCAAAGGTGAAGAGCCATGGCTGTGGGAGGGACCGGTCCTAAGAGTCTCTTCAGAAGATGGGCCACTAATGCTCTGCACTTGGGAGGCTTTGCTCACGACGTGGGGTTGCTGAGTAAAATCCTGTCCTGATGGGAGTGTGAGCCCCCTTGGCACTCACAAAGCTGGAATACACTTCTCAGGATAGCCAGTCCACTGATGGTCACAGTGCAAGCTGTGCAAACCCTGGGTCTGTGGATTCCACACTTATAATGAAGCAGGTGATCTGTCTGTCGTGTTTTATATACACACACACACACACACACACACACACACACACATACATACATATATCAAGGCTATAACAAATGGTTGTAAGGGACCACATCTGAGTGCTGTGCCTAGTTTTCTAACCAAGATTTCTAGATACATTTTCTTAAATTTAATGTAATATTTCTATGGTCAAAATTTAATGTTGTTCATATAAATAATGCTGAGAGAAGAAGTATTTTGATGGAAAGACCATAGGAGTTTGGGAATCATGTAGGTCATTTATTTTAGAATCTAAATTCTATCCCTTATCAGCCATTTAACATTGAAAAGATCATTAAAGGTTGGCCCCTCTACCACACCATCTATTCACTAATTTCCTTCTTGTAAACTAGGAGAATATCAATAGGTAACACTGGGCAGAATTTGGTATATTTTAGGGGTGGCTTTGCTTGCCTTCTCTGTTGAAAATATGCCAGTAAAAAAATAAAAGATGGGATGAAAATAGCTAGCAACACAAAAGAATTCTTTTAAGCCATTGGACTCTTTGGAAATGAGGTTTGAAAGGGGAAGAGAGGTGCTCCCAGAGCTGCTGCCAAGACAGAGGTGGGAGGATGAGTAATAGGCCCAGGGAAGCATGAAGGGAGAGGCACTGAGGAGGTGATTGTGCAAAGGAAGCTAAACATACATATATATTTCAAAGCATGGCAATTCATTTGGGAGAGTGAAATTGAAGCAGGGACTATACAAGATATTGATGCTAGAGTATCCATGCAAGAAAGAACGGTCAGACCAGGATATAGACTAGGGTATAAAGTCAGAGTGACCCAGGCAAGAGGGGAGAATTGGGCGCAAGGTTGAGAATCAGGTAGGTTTGTAGATATAGGGTTCTGTAGTCAAGACAAGGGGAGGCCAAGCAGTTGTCAGCTGGGATCCAATGGAACTGATATCATGAACTGAATGAGGACAGGGAGTGAGCCTAAATCAACTTGCTGGTAATTGAGCTGAACATTAGGACTGGAACATGGCTTCTAAGTTATCTTTGCCAAACAAGAAATTATCCTCATCACTCTTGCCCTTGGATTTCACCCCATCAGAATCCCATGAGCGTCAGGACGTTGTCACAGCTTTGGAGTCCAAAGGAGTAGAAACATTGCTGTGCCTGTTCTCCCACCTCCCAGCAGAAGCATAAGCGGAGCAAGTCCACACATCCCCTGGTCCACAGGTTGCACATCCCAGAGAAGGTATAAGGAGGTGCACTGAGAGAGCCTTGCAGGGAAGACAGCAGCGAGACAATGCATAGAATGAGGACTATGACCTGGCACAGGACCCGGAGACCTCAGTGCTTTAAGGACACTAGGGGTTGCCATAGACAAGTCCACTGGGAATTCTTGGTGACCTGACACATGTTTAAGAAATGTGCCTTTAATAGAGGAACAATTTTTTCTCTCTCTCTCTTTGTGTGTGTGTTGCTAGGGATTGAACTAGGGCTTCATGAGTGTTAGCAAGTACTGCACCATTGAACTGCATCCTGTGCCCTTTTAAAAGCCTCTTTATTTTGATATAGAGTCTTGCTAAGTTATCCAGACTGGCTCTTAATTTGCTCTATACTCCATACAGGCCTTGAACTTATTATGATCCTCCTGCCTCAGCCTCACAATTAGGTGGGATGACAAGTCTTGATATTAGAAGAACCTCTTCAGAAGATAACTAATCTACCCCAAGAGCGTGCCACGTTCCCTTCTCTGCATACAGTGGGGCTTTAAAACGCCACGAAACACCACCAGTTGCACATGTAGTTGGAGATAGGTTCCAAATGTGAGGCACGAAGCCTTTTATCAAAGGATTGATCATGAAACTGAGGTGGGTGGATTCAGGAAGGTTTTAGTGGCTGAATGGAACCAGGTGCTGATGAGAGAAGAGGAGGCTAGTGAGAGGCAAGGCCCAGAGAGTGACTTTGTCCAAGCTCTAAGGATGACTCATAAGCCTGCATGTCAGTGTAGGAAATAAGAGGAAGCTGCCTCCGGAACCAGAGTGCCTGTAGCAGACAGCTTCAGTTTCGCTGAGATGAACTTACAGACCAGGCACAGTTATGGAGGAAGGGATATTATTTATTGAAGCTTACAGATCCATAAAGGCAGGAGAAGCAGCCTGCTCTTCACAGGACCAAACAGAGAGAGCAAAGCCAACCAGCCACCACAGCACACAGAGCAAAACTACAGCCAAAAGGTCACACAGCACACTTCAGGAACTCCTGCTAGGCACATTTGCATATCTTTACAATGGAATCTCAAACCATCACCACACCTTAAGACCAGCCCCCAGTGACCTTGCCTCTAGCAAGGTGATTACAGATGCAAACTATAACTAGTAAAACACTGAATATATTGGGGGACATATATTCAAACTACCACATTCCGCCCCTGGCCCCCAATATATTTAGCTCCTGGCCCCCAATAGATTTATAACTATCACACATTGTAAATTGTACTCAGTCCAATTTCAAAGGTTCTCACAGTCTTGATCAACTTAAGATTGTCCTGTAAAATCAAACAAGTTAAATACTTTCAACATGTAAAGGCACAGAGTAAACATTGTAACTGGTATAAGGCATAGCAAGGAGAGATTAGAACAATGCAAACTCAACCACCATTAGCAGTCATCAAACTTCTGCAATTCAAGTTCAATATAACCATAGACTGACAGTCTCCAGTTTCCAGTTCCGCCCCTCCAGCTGGGCAGAGTGGCCAGGGAAAACTTTCATCCCATGCCAACATTGCACTCCATGGGAGTCCTTGCACAGTCCTGGTATATCCAAAACATCTTCAGGTCTCCATGCAAACCACGGTCCATCTTCCAAAAGGCTCTTGTAGCCTATTACTGAGGGTCTTCATGCCCTGCCTCATGCTGCATCTCAGCAGCGGCTCCTGGAACCATGTGCAATTCATGACCATTCCATGAATTTTTCATGCTTCCAAAACTAATACCAGGTGTGCAGGACACAGCCATATTCTTAATCCAGGGACAAAATAAACCATAGCCTTGAAAAGCAGGTTCCCTCTCCAGTCAGCTCTTTCCAAGAATTTGCATTTTTAACAGTCTTTCCTCAGGCATCCTCTCCATTGTTTTAATGTAAATCAAGTCAGACCACCTTCCTTCCACCTTCCTTAAGATTGCTAATGTGTTTGACAATAGCAGCTCTAGTAATCTAAAACCAGTCTCAGTGCCTCTATAATTTTAACTTGCTTGAGGTTTTCCAACTTAAAATCTTAAAATCTCAGTCCATTATCTTTAGCCAAGCACATCAGTCCATTACAAATTTAACCTTGATCAAACTTTCTGGGCCTGGATAGTGGAAAGTAGCCATCCCTTATGCCAGTAGCCCAGTTCCAACAAAGTCCTCTGCAGTCTTTCTTCCCCTTAGAAAGCTCATAAGCCAAGCCTCGAAGTTCAGTACTATCTGCACTTAGCATTCTCAAACTCTCATCAGAATAGTCCATAAAACTTGGCTTACCACTCCAGAAGGCATCTTCAGTTGCAAGCACCGAGTCCATGCCCATTCCTCCAAAACAAAGGTTCCAAAAGACGAATATCCACACGGTCAGGTTCATCTCACCCCACACTCCTCGGTACCACTTTACTGTAGCAGATAGCTTCAGGTTCGCTGAGATGAACTTCCAGACCAGGCACAGTTATGGAGGAAGGGATATTATTTATTGAAGCTTACAGATCCAGGGGAAGTTCCATAAAGGCAGGAGAAGCAGCCTGCTCTTCACAGGACCAAACAGAGAGAGCAAAGCCAACCAGCCACCACAGCACACAGAGCAAAACTACAGCCAAAAGGTCACACAGCACACTTCAGGAACTCCTGCTAGGCACATTTGCATATCTTTACAATGGAATCTCAAACCATCACCACACCTTAAGACCGGCCCCCAGTGACCTTGCCTCTAGCAAGGTGATTGCAGATGCAAACTATAACTAGTAAAACACTGAATATATTGGGGGACATATATTCAAACTACCACAGTGCCCAAGGGCTGCCAGACTTTGGGCCCAGACAACCTATGGCTCCATGCTAGCATTAGAAGTCTGTGCCATTTTATATATATATATATTTGTGAGAAGAGAGAGGGAATATGAATATGGGCATGCCAGAGCCTCTTGCCGCTGCAAAGGGACTCTACACGCATGTGCCACCTTGTGTATCTGGAATTGTGTGGGCAATGGTAAATCAAACCAGGCCCTTAGCCTTCCTACGCAAGTGCAATCTCCCCATTTCAAGAAACATCTTTTTTTAAAAAAATTGAAATAATTTCTTCTACTTACAAAAGTTTAAAAAAAGTATCTGAATCATTTCAGAGTAGGGAAGGAAGATTTCCCACTAACAGATTTCAATTTGTAGCATCTTTGAAAATAAACTATTAAGTGGCAATGCATGCTCAGACTCCTACAGAGTTACTCGTCTGACTAATGGAATGCAGCTCAGACTACAGTGCATTCGTTTGGTTTATTTCTCCACACTTTGAAAGTGCCCCAGAGCACACACTCACAGGACAAAAGGGTTGATGGCACTCACAGCCTGTGGTTAAGAAAATGAAATAGAGATGCTGAGACTAAAGGAGGCCACGAGCTGACGCAGAGGTCAGATGGACAATCAAAGGCACTGACAGTGAGGTCCGGGGTCTTGGTCTCCCACTGCACAGAGCAGAGCCCATCCGTAGCATCTGTCCCAGAAGCAGGAATTTGCTATGTGTAATCCAGCTTCATTGTTTGGAATAATTATATGGGTCAAAATGTATTTAAATGGTTGCCGCAGCTTGGTGAGCTGGCTTAATGTTTGTTCTCCATTTGTGGGCCATCGATGGACTTTGCTAAGCTGGTCAGCATTTCCGCCTGCAGCACTCTCTACAGCCTCCTTCACAAGGCTGCTCACTGCTCTTCACCAACCAGGAAAGCCGGCTCCTCCGCAACCTAGTGGTCTTCCATCTTCCTCCAGCCCGCTGCCTCTGGTGCCTGTTGGATGGTATTCCTTGGTTTTCCTTTTGAGATTTCCCCATGTCTCTCCACAGCCATGGAATTTGGGGTTGAATTTTACGTGTCTTGACTGAGACATGGGTCTTTTTGTAAATCCTGTGGGCATTTGGATATGTTTGTTGTTGTAATAGTAGATAATTAGGCTGGTTTGTGGTGAGGCTACAAGTTCTACCTCACCCTTTGTGATCTGTGCTTCCGGCATCAGCTAGACTTTGCATATGTTCTGAGTGCATACCATACCTTCTTTCTGGGACCCAGACAGTGCTTTACCTGTTAACTGCATTCTTGAAGTTTTTTTTTTTTTTTTAATGCTGATTCTGATCAGATTCATGCATTATGTTCAATTTAGGGATAAGCCCAGGAGTTTGCAAACAAATTCCTAGGATTATTTTTCTCAGCTTTTCCTTTCCTGGTACATTCTGATTTTCTAAGGCTCTTCTGTTTGACTCCAATAGCCAGAAAGCTGGCTTCTCTATCCTTCTCTAACCTTATCTATCTCAAACTTTTGTGAATACAACTGTTTCTGGGGTCAAGTTGTGGGAGGACAGAAAGAGAAAGAGTGGGGGGGGAAGCATTGCAATTCTCTGCTTGGAGAAGGTTTTCTTTCTTAGAGAGGAAGTTCAAACCATCTTTTGTTGTGGATTTTGCCATTACCACCATAGGATTTCTTGCAGGCTAGAATAAGAAAGAGATGGGGAAGAAAAGCTAGTTGTAGCTTTACATTCTTAGAACATTACAAGTTTTCTCCTCTGTGCCTCTCCTCCTTTCCCCTCTCATGTGACTGAATTGCCCTTGTGCAGGCTGCACGCTGGGCGGGGAGGGGGACAGAATGCTGTCACTTTACATTCCACGGTCCTTCCATGATCTGACTGCTCTTCTTATATGTTCTCACAGTTGTTCCACACATCCCTTACTCCTTTAACATTTGTACTTGGATTGTGAGACCAAGAGTACAAACCTCATGTTCCCAGCCCCAGAATGCAAACATCTCTCACAGTAGGTAAAAATAAGTTTAAGGACAGTACCTGATACAAGAGGTATTTTTTAGCTTCATTTTTATAATTCCAGTGCTCTTCAATTGTTTTAATCAATTGTAACCTTTACTATATGAACATATTGCATATCAGTCATATTCCCCTCAGGTAAAATATTTTATTTATCTATTTGTGTGTATGTATATGCCCACACATATGCCAGGATCTCTTGCAAATGCAAGTGAATGCTTGTATGGCTTCATGGGACTGGGGAGCTGAACCTGGGCCAGCAGGCTTTGCAAGCAAGTGGTTTCAACTGCTGAGCTGTTTCTCAAACCCATTTTCCATTTGGATTTTTGCTGTTTGCTATTCAGTGTATGAGTTCCTTGTATGCTTGAGCTATTTATTCTTTACTAGAAATGTGACTTGCAGTTTTGCTTCCCTTAAGAATATTGCCTTTTGGGGCTCTCTACCCAGTTCTTCCATCCACATAGCCAGAGCTCTCTGTGTTTCCTTCTCTCTTTTTTTTTTTAATTAGTTTTATTTATTTATTTGAGAGCGACAGACAAAGAGAGAAAGAGACAGAGAGAGAGAGAGAGAGAGAGAGAGAGAGAAGGGCCCACCAGGGCCTCCAGCCACTGTAAACAAGCTCCAGATGCATGCACCACCTTGTGCATCTGGCTTATGTGGTTACTGGGGGATCTAGCCTCGAACTGGAGTCCTTAGGCTTCACAAGCAAGCGCTTAACCACTAAGCCATCTCTCCAGCCTGTTTCCTTCTCTTAATCTAATAAAATCTCTCTAAATCTTAAAAAAAAAAAAAAAAAGAATATTGCCTTTTCACACTGATGTTAATTTATGTCCTTTGTATAGCAGCTCTTTAATGGAGCAAAATCCCATTGGTCTATTTTTGCTTTTGTCTGCTCTTTTTGACTAATCTCGGAAAACAATTATTATGCAAATATCAAAAACTTCCCAAATGTTTTCTTTTGGAAATTGTACAGTTTCAGGTCTTATGTGTCAGCCTCTAATTATTTTTTTTTCAAGATAGTGTTTTGATGTAGCCCAGGCTGACCTGGAATTTACTATGTAGTCTCAGCGTGGCCTTGAACTGATAGTGATCCTTCTACCTCTGACTCTCAAGTGCTAGGATTAAAGGCATGTGCCACCATGCCTGGCTGTAATTTAATTCAAGTTGATTTTTATATATGGGGCTAGTTAAGGACCAATTTAATTCTTTTGATGTAGATAGTCCCTGTGTGCAAAACCATTCATTGAAAACACAAAAAGCATTTTCCTGTCGTGTGTCATTGGCACCTTTGTTGATAATCATTTGGCAATGAATGGATGAATTTACTTGTGGTATCTCTATTTTCCTCCATTGGTCTATGGACTCGGTATGTTCCATGCTAGTACCATACTATGCTACTATAGATTTTTCTATCTATATTATTGTTTGGCTTTGTTTTGGGAGACAAGATCTCACATTGCCCCAGTTGGTCTCATTGTGTAGCTGAGGATGGCCTTGAACTCTTGATCTTCCTGCTTGTGCCTTCCAAGTGCTGGGATGAGTGATGTGTGCCAAGCTGGACTTTTGGTATATTTTGAAGTCAGGAAGTAGTGCCATGCCTCTTGCTTGCTCTTGTTTGTTCAAAATCACTTTGGCAATTTTAAATCTTTTATGGTTCTACAATTTTCTTTGATTATTTTTGTTTTGTTTGGTTTTTTTGAGGCAGGGTTTTCCTCTACTCCAGGCTGACCTGTTACTCACTCTGCAGTCCAGGCTGGCCTTGAACTCATGGTGATCCTCCTACCTCAGTCTCCCAAGTGTGGGATTAAAGGTGTGCACTGGGCATAGATTATTTTTTAAAATAATGAGCATTTCCACATATCATAACCTTTAAGTGATTTTTAATGTATCTGTACATTTTACAACCATTAGCAGTGTTTACTTTTAAAACATTTTAATTATCCCCCAAAGGACCTCTGTATCTATGAGCAATCACTCTGTATCATTCCTTCTATCCAACTAACAAACACTAATGCATTTTCTCCATGAACTTAATTCTTTGGCATGTTTGCTACAAATGGGATGATTTGTGACTTTTTTGTCTCTGGCTCCTATTTAGCATACTGTTGTCAAGGATCATCCATATTGTAGAATTTATCATCCTATTTTTATTGGCAAATATTTCATTGTATGGGGTATATCACACTATGTTTATCTATTCTTCAGTTTAGATAGGCATTTAGATTTTTGTAAGTGTAGTAGTTACATTGTCATTGCTGGAACAAAACCCATGTCTAGAAGCAACTTGTGGAAGGAAAGGGTTTATGTCAGGCTTATCATTTCAAGGGGATGTTTCATCATGGAGGAGAAAGCACAGCAAAGGCAGGAAGCTGGCTCAGATGTTCCCATATCAGCAGCAGGAAGGATGTAATCTGAGCGAGCAAGCTAGTGAACACCTAGTAGGGCTGAACAAATAAACCTCAAGGCCCACCTCCAGTGACACATCTCCTCCAGCAAGGCTGTACCTCCCAATGGCTCCACCAGTTGGGGATCACGTCTGGGGCTTCATCACAAACACATGAGGCATAAGAGGGACATTTGACGTTCAATGTACCACCACAGTACTTCTTGGGTATCATGCTATGAGTAAGTTTTCTTTTTGTATAAGTTTTTGTGTGAACATATTCTACTGTTTTCTTTATATGTAGAACTGCTGGGTGACATGTTATCTGTACTGTATTGGTCAATTTCAATTGCTGGAATGAACTTCCCAACCAGACATAGTTATGGTAGGAACAGGATTTATTTGGAGCTTACAAATCAAGGGGAAGTTCCATAATGGCAGGAGAAGGTGTCCCCCTTCACAAATCCATACAGAGAGAAAAGCAACCACCACCAAAAGCAAGCACACTCCAGGTATCCCAGGCAGACCTGAAGCACTCCGCGTATCTTAGACTGGAGCTCCCAAAGTGCCCCTACCCCTTAGGGCTAGGATCCACCCACACAGTGACACCTAGTGACACTACATATGCTTAGTATTTTAAAGAGCTCCTTGTTTTCTAAAGCAGTTACGCCAGCAGAATAGGAAGTTCTCAATGCCCTCACATCCCTGGTAACTTGTTACTGTTAACACTTTCTAAAACTATCATCTAATCTAATTGGATTTAGCTTTCTCATCATTGTCCAGTTTCATAAAGTGGCATGTCATGGTGTTAGTTGAATCCCATAAATTCTGATATATTTTTATCTGCCTTGAAGGATTTTATACATTGTGTTTTGACTTTTCATCCTCTGCTTGTTTTTTTTTTTTTTTTTTTTTAGTGTTGTTTCCACACACCTATGAATTTTCCTGTCTCTCATTATTGATTCCTAATTTCATTCTAAGGTAGCTGGAGAATATGCTTCATGATTTCAGTCTTTTAAAATTTATGGAAGCTTGGTTTATTATCTAATACACAGCCCGTAGTTGGGACTGCTCCATATGAATTTGAGAAGCGTGGGCATGCAGCTACTAGTGGACAGCATGCTCTGCAGGCATCTGCTCGGATCTAGTGCACAGCATATTATTGGACTCTTATCTAACTGTTCTGCCCATTATGTAAAGTAGAGATTGAAATTTTTATCTATGACTATTGAATTGCCTCATTTCTCCTTCACATCTTTCATTTGTTTTGCAAAACAAATGAAACAGAACTCAAATCCACATGGTAATTTAAGTGATAAAAGAAACCCAAAACAATAGCAGGGGGGGGGGGGAGAAAGGGAGAAACAAGAACAGTGGAAGAGCCAAGCATGGTGTCACAAACTGGCAGTCTTGGCACTGGGGAGGTTGAGACAAGAGGATCAGGATTTCAAAGATAGCCTAAGCTACCCAGAGGGACCCTATTTCTCAAAGAATGGTAGGAAAGAGTCCAGAATATTACTTACTCTGAACAAGGCACTGTCTCCCACTTCCTTGCTTAGAGCTTTTCATTTGGCCATACAAGTCAGCCTTTTATCTCTTTGTCTCCCTTCTTGTAGTTTTTATCTGTATGTCACTTCATCCTGTTTACTGTGCTTATTTTCTTTGCAGGCTCTTCACAAGTTTTCATCAGTTTTCTAAATCATATTTAGCACTAACCCATTTTTGAATTTCCACACTTAAAAAAACAGTTGTTTATTACCATGGAAACACATTTTCAATGTGACTTAGCATGCTATAAAGACAAACAAACATCCCCTTTTAATGACCATTTGTGATCAACATTTTTTTCTTGTCTATAAAAATTCACTCTTATTTATATGCCACTTTAGCTCAGAGCTCAGGGATTTACAATATGGGGAGCCAGGCTGGAGAGATGGCTTAGTGGTTAAGGTGTTTGGCTGTGAAGCCTAAGGATCCAGGTTCAATTCCCCAGTACCCACATAAGCCAGATACACTAGGTAGTGCATGTGTCTGGAGTTCATTTGCAGTGGCTGGAAGCCACTTTGTGTCCAGCTTTACATGGGTACTAGGGGGATCAAACATGGGTTGGCAGGCTTCCATACAAGCATCTTTATTTTTTTTTTTTATTTATTATAGATGGAGAGAGGGAAAGAGAGAGAGACAGAGAGACAAAAGAGGGTGAGACAGAGAGATAGAGAGAATGGGCACTCCAGGGCCTTTAGCCACTGCTAATGAACCCCAGATGCATGCACTACCCTATGCATCTGGCTTTGTGGGACCTGGAGAATCGAACTTGGGTGCGTAGGCTTCACAGGCAAGTGCCTCAACTACTAAGCCATTTCTCCAGCCCCATACAAGGATTTTTAACCACTAAACATCTACTCAATCTCTAAATATTTTTCAAACAGTAAAAGATACATTTGGGGCTGGAGAGATAGCTTAGTGGTTAAAGTGCTTGCCTGCGAAGCCTAAGGACCCATGTTGAATCTCTCCAGATCCCTCGGAAACCAGATGCACAAAGGCGAGGCAAGTACAAGGTCGCACATGCCCACTAGGTGGCACAAATGTCTGGAGTTCAATTGCAGTAGCTGAAGCCCTAGCACAGCTCCATTTCCCTGCAAATTTGATTACTTCATTTTTTCTTACCACTGAGTAGTATTCCATTGTGTGTATGTATCACATCTTCATTAACCATTCATTTGTTGATGGGTATCTGGGCTGCTTCCAGTTCCTGCCTATTGTGAATAGAGCAGTAACAAAAATGGCTGAGCACATGTCTCTGTGATATGTAGTAGAGTCTTTAGGGTATATGCCCAAAAGAGGTATAGCTGGGTCTAAAGGTAGTTCTATATTCAGCATTTTGAGAAGTGTCCACACTGATTTCCATAGTTGTACAAGTTTGCAGCAGCAGGGTATGAGGGTTCCTCTTACCCCTGGCAGCATGTGCTTTCATTTTTTATTTTTTTTTTTTTGATGGTTGCCATTCTGTTTGTGGTGAGATGGAATCTCAGTCATTTCAATTCGCATTTCCCTGATGAGTAGAAATGTTGAACATCTTTTTAGGTGTTTAATGTATATTTGTATTTCTTCCTTTGAAACTTTCTGTTCAATTCCCTGCCCATTTTTTTTTTTAAGCAGGGTGCTTGATTTTTTTTATTGTTTAGGTTTTTGAGGTCTTTGTGGATTCTAAATATTGAACCTTTGCTGGAGGTATAGCTGGTGAAGATTTCTTCCCATTCAGTAAGTTGTCTATTCACTCTGTTGATGGTTTGCTTATCTATACAATAGCCGTTCAGTTTTATGTGGTCCCAGTTGTTGAGTGTTTGCCTAATTCCCTCAGCTACTGAAGTCTTATTCAGAAAGTCTTTCCCTATTCCTGTATCTTGGAGTGTTCTCCCTACTGTATGTTATAGTCAATTTAGAGTTTGAGGCCTTATATTGAGGTCTTTGTTCCATTTGGAGCTGATTTTTGTGCAAGGTGAGAGGAGAGGGTCCACATTCAGTCTTCTGCATGTGACTATCCAGTTTCTCCAATACCATTGGCTAAAGATGCTGTCTTCACTCCCGTGAGCATTTTTGGCCCCTTTCTCAATGATCAGGTAGTTGTAGTTACTAGATGTCATACCTGGATCTTTAATTCTATAGAAATGGGGGGATACCCGAAACTAATGGCAACATGAATCAGTTCAATAGAAATCTTACTCCTGGATCCCTCAGTAACAGGGAGGGGAACCCAAACAAAAGAGTCTCCTAAAAAATGGAGAAAGCATAAACCCTGAAACCATGGGCTCTGGTTGCTAAGTCCCAGGGCCAGAATTGGGTTACCTTCACAGTAAGCTGTTTTTCAGGGAGATATAAAGTCCCCGACATAATACAAGGTATTGCCAAAACACTTGCTTACCTGCAAGAGCTAAAAGGTAAGTCTCTATTGCTGAAAACACCACAGCCTGTGGCCACAGGACATCAAGTGACCATTCTGAAACTGAGAGGTGATCATTTCCCTCCTGCCTAGCCCTCATTGTGCTGGGAAGTGCTATGAGATGTATGTGCCACCTTGTGCATCTGGCTTATGTGGGTCCTGGGGAATTGAGTTTGGGTCCTTTGGCTTTGCAGACAAGCACTTTAACTGCTAAGCCATCTCTCCAGCACCCTCAACCCCCGCAGGCTTCTTTTTAACACACGCATACACACTTAAGTCCAGTTTTCAGAATTGTCACAATTATGAAAACTTTCAAATAGAATGTCAGCCCACTTATTATAAATAAAATAATTTTATATTTTATGGAGAAATTCAAGGAGAAATGTAAACAGCATTTGTGGCTGAAATACAGAGAATAAAACATGAAATATATAAACATCTATGTGTGCACAGGTATATTATAAAAGCTTATTCATGTGAGTAAACATAAAGAAAAAAATGCTCTTGAATTTTGACAACTTACCAACCAATATCAATGAATATGTTCCGTTTGACAGGTATTACAATGCTGGTCTTACAAAGATGGATAAGAATCTCTTTGTCAGGCCCAAAATCTAGAGAGTAGACAGAGGCATGAGCAACAAGCTACCCACATTGTGATGAGGACTCAATTAATGACATGAAAACACGGTTGTAGCACAGAGGAGAGATCAATTAATCATTCCTGGGGCATGGAAGGCTTTCAAGGGAAAAAAATGACATTGCAGCCTGACCATAAAGAATTTGTGGGATTTTTTTTTTCCACTGAGAGAAATTCAGGGCATTCTGGCTATGAACAAAAGTGGAGAGAAAAGGACACCATGTCTGTCAGGGCAGGCGCGAACTACAGCGAGTCACCATAGAGCAGCATGTGACACTGAAACAACAGAGCAGGTGACTGCTATGGAGCCATATTGCCAAATGAAATACTAATCTTCACTACAAGGCATCAGAGGGGTCTGAGGAGCTTAAAAAAGAGAAATAACTTAATTGCAGCTGGAATAGAGAATATAAAGTTGGTATTGATTTTACTATGAAACATCTGAGAGAAATACATACTTAAAAGGTTTAAGTTACTGAAGGATACACTGTTAGTAAGAAATAGAAGGCTGGGGTCTTGAACTGACTCCAAGGTCTCTTTTGTTACCTGCTAAGTAGAAAGAAAATCTTCAGAGACTCCATGAAAGCAGAGGAAAGGAAGAGTCTTAGTTCAGGGAAGTTCTATGTTTATAGAGATAGTTTATTGTTAACTATGCCATGACTAAACACAAAAAAGGATTCTCAATAGCAGAGAGAAAAAAACATTTATGAAACTGAATGGTGTTTATTAAAAAAATTGCCAGGCAATGGGAGTATGCAATGATATTAGTAAGATCTTACAACGGGTGATAGTTGGTAGTCAGTGTTAGTGGAATCAACCCCCAGGAGTAACAAACAGCAGAAATGAACTGTGTCATAAGCAAAGGTACTTACTAAATTTAGGCCTTTAAAATGTTCTATTTATTTATTCATTTATTATTTATTTATGGGAGAGAGAGAGAGAACATGGGTGTGTCAGGGCCTCCAGCCACAGCAAACAAACTCCACATGCATGTGCCACCAAGTGCATTTGGCTTATGTGGGTCCTAGGGAATTGAACCTGGGTCCTTAGGCTTTATAGGCAAGTGCCTTAAGTGCTAAGTCATCTCTCCAACCCCATCTAGGCCTTTTAATTCATTGATCTGCACTATTAAGGACAACATGCCTTAACTGCTAAGCCATTTCCCCAGCCCTGGGACTGATATTTTTGATATGATAAAAGCTTGTGTTTGAATTACATTTTCTTTCATTTATTATTTTCTTTCATCCTCATTTATCTGTGTGTGTGCATGTGTTCACATGTGCATGCAGGTGTGCATGTGACATGGTATACATGTGGAAGTCAGAGGACAACCTTCCAGGTGGTTCTCACCTGTCCACTACATTTGAAGCTGGGTTTATTTTTATTTATTTTTAATTTTAATTACCATTAACAACATATTTCATATGGATGCATCCTGTGTTGGTACCCTTTTCCTTCATCCCTCCCCCCATTCCACTGGGGACCCTCCTTAGTGAGGTTACAGGTATTCCCCATAGGGTTGTGGTTTATGTGTTGTGTGAGAAGCAGTCAGTTATTTTGGGGGGGAGGGAATGCTTCTGGGAATGATGTCTCAACCTGTGGCTCTTACAATCTTCCACCACTTCTTCAGCAAAATTCTCTAAGCCGTGGTGGGTGAATTTTAAGTCTGCTTCATTGATAGCTCTTAGGAGCCTCGGCATCTCTGCTTTGGTAAGTGTTGAGAATCCTCAGTGTGAAGCAGGGTTTCTTGCTCTGGATTCTTGCTCTGTTCTCCACTGTGCAGGCCACAGGTTTCCAGGAAATTCTCCTGTTTCTGCCTCCCATCAGTGTCATCACTGAATTAGATTTTTGTGTGGGGTCTGGGGATCGAACCTAGGTACTCCAGCTTCAGTGGTGTTGCAGTTACCTTTTTGTTGCTAGCACAAACCACCTGACCAAAAGTAGCCAGTGGGAGAAGAGTTGTTTATTTTGGCTTACAGACTCAAGGGGAAGCTCTAGGATGCCAGGACAAAAGGTGGCATGACAGCTGGGTGAGGTGGCACATGCCTTTAATCCCAGCATTCAGGAGGCAGAGGTAGGAGCTCAAGGCCATTCTGAGACATAGTGAATTTCAGGTCAGCCTGAGCTAGAGTGAAACCCTACCTAAAAAAAAAAAAAAAAAAATGGAATGAGCAGAAAAAGGACATCTTCTCTGCCATAGTAGGTGGAACAGCACAGTATCAGAGTGAGTCAAAAACTGGCAAGGGAGCTGGGCATGGTGGAGCACGCCTTTAATCCCAGCACTCGGGAGGCAGAGATAGGAGGATCGCCATGAGTTCAAGGCCACTTTGAGACTACATAGTGAATTCCAGGTCAGCCTGGGCTGGAGCAAGACCCTACCTCAAGAAAAAAAAAAAAAAAAAAAAAAAAAAACTGGCAAGGGAAGCAGGCTATAACACCTATAAATCTGTCCCAAACAACACACCTCCTCTAGCAAGGCTCCAATTCCCAAATTGCCACCAGCTATGGACCTAGCATTCAGAACACACGAGTTTATGGGGGACACCTAACTCAAATCACCATGTTATGCTCCTTGCCCCCATGAACACAGTCATCCATGATGTAATACATTCAGTCTAATTCTACAGTCCCCAAATTTTTTATCAATCCAAGTACTATTCAAACATCACCATAGTCCAAGGTTTCTTAAGTGTGAGCTATAACATCAAAAGACATAATGACACAGAATAAACGTTCACACTCCAAAAGATGGCATTGGGCATAGCAAGGAAACATTGGACCAATACAAAATCTAAAACAAACAGGGCACACCATAGCTCCAAGTCACACATCTCTAACTAGTGATGAAGTATCTGAAAATTCCAAACCAACACTCCAGGAAGGCTACTTACAGCCCTGGGAAAACTCCATTCCATGCCAGGAGCTCTCGCTGGCAACCATTGCATAGTCCTGGCTTCTCCATTGGGTCTCCACACAGGGACTTCAAACAACCCTGCCTCATATTGCTCATGCCTATTTCCAAAAACTAAAAAAATAAAAACCATAAAACCTCATTGTAAACCCAAGGACCATCTCATCTGATATACTCCCATAGTACCAGGTGGGCCACCCATCTGGTAATACAGGGGGTAATAAAGCCAAATATGAAGAGCAGGACAATCCTTCTGCATTCAGCCCCCTTACTTTTAAGAGTCTGCATTCTTTCTGTCATCTCAATGCAAAACAGCCAGCCCAATCTCAGTGGTAGTTATCTTTCAAATGAATGCAGCCTGAAAATTTCATTCTTTCCATGCCATGTCCATCTGCTCATACCAGTCCATCTCGATACAATGTAACAAAGGACAAGTTCTCAGGATACAGAAAGGCAGAATGCAGCAAGGCTCTCCCACAAACTGCTACTAGACCAGTTTAACAAAGTTCTTTCTCTTCTTCATAAGCCAAATCTCACAAGCTACAGTTCTTACTGCATTCAGGTTTTTCAACTCTGACCAGAATGGTCCATGAAATTCTGTCTTTAGCACAGCAATGCAACTCTTAGGCCAAGGTTTCCAATCCTTCCGCATTCCAAAAGCCAGTCAAGTTCTAGCAGCAATGACTCCACTCTTGGTACCAATTTTCTGTTGCAGTTATCTTCTTGTTATTGACCATAAATCACCCATACAAAAGGAGCTGATGGGAGGATTTTTTTTTTTTTTTTGGCTTACAGGCTCACCAGGAAGCACAACATCAGGAGAAAATGTGTCATGAGCAGAGGCTGGACATCACCTCTGCCACAGTAGGTGGAACAGTACATGAGAGTAAGCCAGAAACTGGCAATAGCACCCATAAGTTCACTCTAACACCATCTCCTCCTGTAAAGCTCCAATTCCCAAATTGCCACCAGCTGGAGACCTAACATTCAGAACACATGAGTTTTATACCTGATTCAAACCACTATAGGTATTGGGGGCTTTGTCCACTGGGCCATCTTTCCAGTCCTGAATTCAGATCTGTAAAAATGATTTTAAGATATTATGTATCCCAAGAAAGGTAGGAAAGGCCAATACTCAGACTTTAGCTGGCTGATTCACTTGGCATTTGAAATGAGCTCTGTGTATGGCCTACCTTTAAGGGACTGATCTGTAAACCTAGGCAAATAGACTCCTCTAAGAGCCAAAATTGACATGTTATGAGGAAAATATGAATGCTTTCAACTATGAATGCTGCCAACAGACTATTAGTAAGGTTATGAAATGGATTTTAAGTATAATCTGAGAATTGATAGTAATGGAATATCATGGAATTCATGGAATGGGATCACTGTTCTATCAGGAGTTCTTGATTGAAGACCATGCACCACCACATATTGATTGATCTTTGGATTTCAGCACAAATCTACAGAGAACGGCTGGCTCTCTCTGACTGCACAAATTCAAAACCATGGATTAAATGAGGAGGATGTGCATTTGAAAGAGGAACTGAAACAAAATGCACCAAAAATCTACCCAAGCATCTAGGCAGCCTAGATTCCTACTTTTAAGTACACTTGGTGGCACTCTAGTTTTCATGGCACATCTGACAATCCCACTGAATAAGAACACATGATATGAGGATCTTTCTCTCTGGCCAGACTCGGTTGGGAGCAGGGTGTGCTTGAGGACAGTGTTAAGGGGTTTGCTCTTGGGGGATCATTTTGGCAGTCTGTACATATTTTTGTTCTTAGAAGTTACATGTTTATTTAAAAATATCTTAATTGCTTCCATTCCTATCTGTTGTGTTCATATATCAATTTCTAAAACTTAAGTATATCAGCAAGTACACTGCTGATATATGAAGTCATTGGGAAGTCAAGAAGACATCCCAAATATCTGAGTGTGAGAAAGTGCTTCTAGGACATTGGCTCCAGACCAGGGCGCTCCTGTGGCCTGTGAAGTAGCAGTTCCAGCCCACTGGGACTTCTGAAAAACCCTAATCCTCACACCTGCCTTGTCCAGGTGGTGTGGCAGTGGTCTGCATTTGAAACTGTTTCCAGGAGATTCTAATGCTCTGAGGACATGGTTGACAGTGCCCATAGCTGCGTGAAGGTTAAAGGACCCCAGAGGGTTACACTTTGTGAACGTGGGCTTGTAATCTCCATACTCATTGCATGGAATCTTAGATCTTGGAACTTCAGGCTCCGTCTGGCAGAACCCCAGTGAAGCAGCTAGGACGCCTGGGCGTGTGCGTCTCCTCTAAATCTCACCTCTCCAGCGTTTGCCTTTCGACATCTCCAGCCCAGCACATGCCCTTCAGTGTTTTGTCTGCAGTGATTTTAGTGCCTGAAGGTTACAAGAGGTAGAGAACCTATTATATTTCTAAAATTTATTTACACTTCTACCCAACACTTAAGGCTAGGGCAGCAAGGATGGGAAGATTTACAGTATTTTCCCTAAATGAGAAACTATTGTTTGGTCAAAAGCCATTTAACAGTGAAGTTAGGGTGAGAGGCATGGGGTCAGGGATAGGACTGAAATGGAGGAAGCAGAGGGAGGGCCTCCTGAACAAGCTCCTCCCGAGGAGGGCAGATACACAGGTGTCTCATTGGCGACATGTGCACAATCACTAAGGGAGTGAGGACTCCAGTCTGACCTTTAAATGAGGTCTTCAGACTTACTTTGTGGCAACAAATATTGTTGGAAACTTGTTTTGTCCTTTTTAAAAAAGTATTATTGGTTTTTCGAGGTAGGTTTCACTCTAGCCCAGGCTGATCTGGAATTCACTATGTAGTCTCAGAGTGGCCTTGAACTCATGGTGATCCTCCTACCTTTGCATCTTGAGTGCTGGGATTAAAAAGTGTGCACCGCCATGCCTGACTCTGTGTATCCTTTTTTTTTAATGTTTCTGAAAACAGTTACAAAAAAGTTGGTGGTTTCATTTTTTAAAAAATAGTAGAAAATTAATGCCGGGCATGATGGCGCACACCTTTAATCTCAGCACTAGGAGGCAGAGGTAGGAGGATTGCCATGAGTTCAAGGCCACCCTGAAACTATAAAGTGAATTCCAGGTCACCCTGAGCTAGAGCAAGACCCTATCGAAAAACCAAAAAAAAAATAAAAAAAAATAATAAAAAAAAAAGTATAAAATTACATAGGGTGACCAAAACTAAAGGTTAAAACAGTTCCATAAGGTTTGAGCAAACAGAACATAAAATACAGGCAAAAAAAAAAAAAAAAAAAAAAAAAAAAATTCCAGAATTCTTTCTTTTTCTTTAAAAGTGGCCTTAATCTAAACAATACATACTTTAAATGCTTTTGTTGAGGTACCTATGACAAAATATTTTTGTGAAGACATAATAAAAGCATGAAAAACATCTTTAATTTAGTGGAAAAAGATCAGAATATTTCTATAAACTCTTATGAGTTAAAATGACAAATGTATTTCTATTTAAAGCAGTGAATGACACTGTAGCATGTACAGAGGACACGTGAAAAGTAATTATCCTTACACAAGCATGACCAGACATGAAGAACATCTTGTTTTCAAAATTTTACTTCAGGATTGCAAAAGTACTATCATTTCTTTTGGTACCGACTAATCTACTTTACTGTATTACACCTTGGGGACATACTGTTTCTCATATGACACTGTTGAAAAAAAAGTATCATGAACATGAACCTTTGCTAAAGCCTGTGGGTTTTTCCCTATTAAAATAAGACTATATTTATTCAGAGTTTATACACTAAGGTGAGACACGACTGCCACCATGTGGAACCTCCATGTACTACAGCAAGTAACACGGGTTTAATAAAGAGGCTGCAATGTTCTTTCCCAAATTCAATGGAAGTAACAACCAGTTAAGTAGCTAGGTCCTCCTTGAAGGACGTTTCTAGACCTATTTATTGGATGCCAATTTCGGTGCAGTAGTTACACACTGATACTGACAAATTAGGTATCAAAATACCAACTATACAAATCCTCACATCCATTTTCCTCACTACTAAATGGATGTTCCCCAGACCAGTACATCTTGGAGCTTGTTAGAAATACCAACTCAGCCCCCGGGCCACATGCACGGGATCAAAAGCGGCTCTTTAAAGCATCTACATCCAGTTCCTATTTCCTCTTCACCCACTTACCGCACAGGTAGGTGACTTTCACTGACAATTCCAGATAAGTACAAGTGGTTTCATTTGAACTATCCAATTAATTTGTCTACCTCTTTGTAATTGTGGCAATCTATTCAATCAGTTATTTTCTTAAAACTAGGGGCCAATTCTACAATTCAGAATAATACTAACAGAAATTTTCCAGAAAAGGGGCCTTTTTTAGTTTCAGAAGAGATTAGAGAATTTTATTTTGCCCAATGAGAGCCCTTCAACATAGATATTCATATACATATATATGAACATTTCCAGAAACATGAATTTACAAGACATTTTTAAAAATATCAGCTTAATGGTATTTATTTACAAAAATATTTCATTACCTAATTTTAAACTGTTTGCTGTCTTGACATTTATTTTTGCTAACAAAGTACAGGAATGCAAAATAACTACAAAGTTTGAACACACTTTCAGTGATTGCATTAGTGTTTTTTAATGAAACAGTATACAGAAACTTTTTAAAACCATATTTCAAAAGCATTTTCCAGCAATTACCTTAGAGATAGTTACTGGGACTGAGCAAGATTCAAAAAAGAGAAGAAAGTGAAGCAACTGAACACCACTCACATGTGCAGTGAAGGTCACACAAGCGCAAGCTCTACACCAAGCTCTACACCAAGCATGCGTGTCCTTGGTGTGGACGGTGCTAGGAAAACAAAATCTTTGTCATTTTCTAAAATAACATCTTCTGGTAACAAAATTACAATAGTGAAACTAGAAAGCAAAATGTTTTTCTGATTTTAACTACCATGTTGAGCAGAGGTCACATCTAAGCAATTACAATACTCTTTATTTACAAAAACACTAACAAAACAAAAGAAGAAGAAATCAAACCACAATTTGTCCTCTATACATTAATCTTCATTGATACGCTCAGTCAACTGGAAACTCATTGCCTAGTCTTCAAATGAAGCAAAGTTAGACAACTGGAAACAAGTAACAAAAGTATTAAAACTCAAATAAGATTTCACTGTCATTAACCTATACCCATTTGAAATGCCTGAGTCAAATGACCTACAAGTAAATTAATGCTGATTTATTTACATCTTGTACACTATAAAAGTTTAAACTATGAGCCTTTTTGCAAAATACTGGCAAAACTCACATTCATGACTTTTACAATACATACTTTAAATGCTTTTGTTGAGGTACCTATGACAAAATATTTTTGTGAAGACATAATAAAAGCATGAAAAACATCTTTAATTTAGTGGAAAAAGATCAGAATATTTCTATAAACTCTTATGAGTTAAAATGACAAATGTATTTCTATTTAAAGCAGCGAATGACACTGTAGCATGTACAGAGGACACGTGAAAAGTAATTATCCTTACACAAGCATGACCAGACATGAAGAACATCTTGTTTTCAAAATTTTACTTCAGGATTGCAAAAGTACTCATTTCTTTTGGTACCGACTAATCTACTTTACTGTATTACACCTTGGGGACATACTGTTTCTCATATGACACTGTTGAAAAAAAAGTATCATGAACATGAACCTTTGCTAAAGCCTGTGGGTTTTTCCTATTAAAATAAGACTATATTTATTCAGAGTTTATACACTAAGGTGAGACACGACTGCCACCATGTGGAACCTCCATGTACTACAGCAAGTAACACGGGTTTAATAAAGAGGCTGCAATGTTCTTTCCCAAATTCAATGGAAGTAACAACCAGTTAAGTAGCTAGGTCCTCCTTGAAGGACGTTTCTAGACCTATTTATTGGATGCCAATTTCGGTGCAGTAGTTACACACTGATACTGACAAATTAGGTATCAAAATACCAACTATACAAATCCTCACATCCATTTTCCTCACTACTAAATGGATGTTCCCCAGACCAGTACATCTTGGAGCTTGTTAGAAATACCAACTCAGCCCCGGGCCACATGCACGGGATCAAAAGCGGCTCTTTAAAGCATCTACATCCAGTTCCTATTTCCTCTTCACCCACTTACCGCACAGGTAGGTGACTTTCACTGACAATTCCAGATAAGTACAAGTGGTTTCATTTGAACTATCCAATTAATTTGTCTACCTCTTTGTAATTGTGGCAATCTATTCAATCAGTTATTTTCTTAAAACTAGGGGCCAATTCTACAATTCAGAATAATACTAACAGAAATTTTCCAGAAAAGGGGCCTTTTTTAGTTTCAGAAGAGATTAGAGAATTTTATTTTGCCCAATGAGAGCCCTTCAACATAGATATTCATATACATATATATGAACATTTCCAGAAACATGAATTTACAAGACATTTTTAAAAATATCAGCTTAATGGTATTTATTTACAAAAATATTTCATTACCTAATTTTAAACTGTTTGCTGTCTTGACATTTATTTTTGCTAACAAAGTACAGGAATGCAAAATAACTACAAAGTTTGAACACACTTTCAGTGATTGCATTAGTGTTTTTTAATGAAACAGTATACAGAAACTTTTTAAAACCATATTTCAAAAGCATTTTCCAGCAATTACCTTAGAGATAGTTACTGGGACTGAGCAAGATTCAAAAAAAAGAGAAGAAAGTGAAGCAACTGAACACCACTCACATGTGCAGTGAAGGTCACACAAGCGCAAGCTCTACACCAAGCTCTACACCAAGCATGCGTGTCCTTGGTGTGGACGGTGCTAGGAAAACAAAATCTTTGTCATTTTCTAAAATAACATCTTCTGGTAACAAAATTACAATAGTGAAACTAGAAAGCAAAATGTTTTTCTGATTTTAACTACCATGTTGAGCAGAGGTCACATCTAAGCGATTACAATACTCTTTATTTACAAAAACACTAACAAAACAAAAGAAGAAGAAATCAAACCACAATTTGTCCTCTATACATTAATCTTCATTGATACGCTCAGTCAACTGGAAACTCATTGCCTAGTCTTCAAATGAAGCAAAGTTAGACAACTGGAAACAAGTAACAAAAGTATTAAAACTCAAATAAGATTTCACTGTCATTAACTTATACCCATTTGAAATGCCTGAGTCAAATGACCTACAAGTAAATTAATGCTGATTTATTTACATCTTGTACACTATAAAAGTTTAAACTATGAGCCTTTTTTGCAAAATACTGGCAAAACTCACATTCATGACTTTTCTAACATAAAGAGAAAAACAGAGAGAGCACTTCTAAGTGGCTCTGGACTTCTGTACTAAATCTACCAATGGACTCTGCCTAGTGACTTAAGCCTGTTAGTGTCCGAGTGCAATGTTACAAAACTTGGTAACTGGGAAGATATTAAAACCATTTGATTCAGTTCAGAAAGGTAAGCCAAAGTTTTCCTTTTTAAATTTCTTTTGGTTGCAACAACTGTTTTCTGTCCATAGAACCTTCACAACATCTGAGGCAGTAAGTAGTAAGATCATTGATATTTACAGGAAAAATAATTTCCATAGCACTTTACAAGTTGATCAGAGTGATGAAAGGAACAATTAACAACAGCTGTAAACAGTATCTTCACATTCATTTTAAAACTAAAAAAAAATATGTAGCCATAAATTTCCATCCAAGCGAACAAAACAAAGAAAAAAGGACATTTAAGATATAGGAGTGTTCTTTTTCAAAGTAAATACACATTTAAAAGCCTAGTAATATTGATAAGTATCAAACTGATAAGGAACAAACTATAAGCTACAAAATAAAAACCTTCATTAACAAAAATACATAAACTCTGTTTTCATTTTTGGAAATTTATTTTTAAAAAAGGTAGAAGAAAATACCTGGAAAACTATTTTAAATATATAAATTATATATGTATTTTAAAACAATAATTAAGGTAGGCATCCAACAGCAAGCTATAGCTATTGAGAAAGAACTTCAAATTATTGTTGTGGACATTTTCCCCCAAAATAAAATTAATATTTGAAAATGCTCCATAGAGGAATTTTTAAGCCATAATAATTGCTTTTTTCTGTTATGTGTGAAGATTTTTAAATGATGAATGAGATTTTAAAATTAATTGTATCTCGATATGAGATACCCATTTCTTATTATAAGCATAAAACATAACTTTTGTATGGATAATATACATACTTTTTAAGTACTTTGACTTAACAAGTTCACCATTTTTAAAATTAAAGAGTACATTTATAAAAATTCTATTTTAAAACTAAAAGTATATTCTCTAGCAATATATAAATATAACATGTTACTGTGATTGTAAAACAATTCTGAAAGTGTTGCAATAATTTAAGAACAAGAACACTGAAACATACACAGCGGATCATTTTACTTTTTTCCTAATCTTTGAAAGCTATATAAACCTTATTAAATGTTTTTAAACTGATTAATTTAAGGTGCAGCTAGCAGCATAGTCATGATTTTGGTATGTTTTATTCACATTTATCACTTGGTTTAAACTGAAAAATGTGGATTAAATGATACTAAAAAGATTTTTTACCTACAAAAGTGCAGAAAAAAATTCAAGTTTAAAGTTCAGTGCTCTTTCTCTCTCGGAAACAAATAAACAAATTCCCCAAAGTTAAACTGTAAAATAAACCTTTGCCACAAAATGTTTACCTTTGGACCCAGCTTTTCTAACATCACGTGCAGAATATCTTAAGCAGAACATGAATGGAATACAGAACTCAGAGTCAAACTTTGAACACTGGTGTGTCTTCCACGTACCCTCCCGTTCCTCAGCTGCCTCCCAGCACCTCAGAACTGAAAAGTATGTAACGCTTTCAGACTTGTTTAAAGCACTCACATAGCTACACAAATAACTTCAGCAGAGCTTGTAATGAAGGAGTTTAAAGTAAAAGAAATTCTTCTTCAAAGCACTATCTATGCTTGATGAAATTGCAATGTAAATAACACTAACATAGGCAAATAGCAGCATTAAAAAATGTCCACGGGGAAGTTCAACCTAAGAAGGTAGTAATAAAAGGTCAGTTGACACTGAACACTTTGGAGGACTGAGATGCAGAGGGGTTAGGATGGCACTAACCTTCAAGTGGATGTGATGAATAGGTTTTACCAATTGTAAGATTAAAAAAAAGTCTAAGCAAATACAGAGTTTAGTTTGCTAAGTGAAATGAACAGATCCATATTGGAAAAGGACTTCCTAAGGACAGGCTGATAATTGAGGAATACTTCAATTTTAGAATGAAAGACAGATGCCACAAAACATGCTGTGGACATGCACAAAGTACACCAAAACAAAAAAACAAAAAAACTCTCTTGTTTTCTGGTATTTTCCATTTTTACTTCATTTTCTTGATAGTTTTCCTGAAATCTTGGCTTGCTGGTGACTGTGGATTTTTGCATAAAAAACAGATGTACATAAAAGATGGCCTGGCTAGCTCAGCCTGAGGGGAAGGGGAAAGGGAAGGGAAAGGGAGAGGAGAAAGAGAAGGGAGAGGGAGAAGTAGAGAGGTTATCTCTCAAATTCCAGTAAGTTCCCTGGGTAGTTATTACTGCAGACTGTCCATTATTTACAGATGAATCAAGTGCAGCTCTGAGAAGTTTACTGTCTGTATTCAAAATACTTCTAAGTTTTCTAATCCTAACTCTTATCTGTTGTACGCCATTAGAAACAAAATAAAAGAATGAAGACATTCTTATAAAATCCATCTCAGGTAAAGAATTTACCGCTCTATTAGTACACTGTTACCAGTTTGGTTCATTTTATATATAACAGGAAAAGAGGCTGTAAAAATGAACTTGATATATAAACAACACAAATACCACACAGTGCGTTACATAACTGCAGCTAATAGTCTTCCAAATAGATTGGGATGCAACTAGTGTATTAGTTCACTTAATATTCTCAACCTTTAAAAATCTACAGCTGTTGATTTACTGATGTTCATAAAACTGTACCTTTAAAAAAGGCCTTAATTCTTCATGTGACATATCACAGAGCAATGATTTAATGTGTAATATGTATATAATGCAAACTCAGCAATTTCGTAAACTACTGAATGTCCACCAGAGAGCTGGCATTAAACAGAAATATGACTTTCTACAGAGTTAGACATTTTTTAAAAAGACGGTACTCTTAAAATATTTCTTTCGGCTTGATAACATGACCTCTTATCACCTGTATTTAGCCCCAGTGCTATTACGGTTTGATGTAAACATTGTTATCCAGTAGTGCACATTATAAACCGTAAACACAACTTTATTAATGAAACGAGTAAAGAGGAGAAGATGCCTAACAGAGTGCATGGAAGAGGCAAAGTGTTCTACGATACCTCTAAGGATCATACGGGATAGAACAATTGTGTTTGCTATCAATCTGTGCTCTGCTTATCTCTTAATAAAAAACAAAACAACTTTAGACATTTTCTCACAGGGGACAGTATTTAAACTTCACTACCATTACTTTTAGTGCTTCCAGTGCACTTCTTCCTTGTTGCTGTGACAGCAATCAAGCAGAGCCTCCACCTGGCCTGCACCGACTCTCAGGAGGGTCTATGGAGAGGTTTCTGTCCTGTCTGTAATGTTAACTGAGGAACCTGCCATTCACTGCCCACTGCCATGGCAACCTGCACTATACTCTATGACAGATAAAATTCAGTTACCAAAATGTATATATTTCCCTTGAAAGGTATGTACAGATTTAGATTTCTACAGAAAATATTTTGTAGGTCATCAGACTAGACTCTTATATAATTACTGACAAGAGATGCATGTGGGGTTCCATGCAATAGCATGTGCATTAAGATTTAACTTCCTCACCACCAAAGTGTCTTGGAAATGTTAGCAAATCAGGGACATTTTAAAAAGAGAGCTGAGCATTGGACTGAAAGAATAATGAAACATTGTTGTTTTAGCAATTTTAATTAAATAATGCAAAGGTACATTTGGTTAAACATGTTATAAAAATTCAAGCAAAATTAAAAACTTTGCCAATTTCAACTTTTCTACAAATGTAACCAGTGACTGTTTTGCTCAAATTCCCCTGTAGCTGAATTGATGACAACACGGACAACAGACAGTGAAGTATTCTCCTCACCACAATGGAGGGTTTTCTCACTTTCCACACTGCATGGCCTCTACATGGAAACTCCCAGAATGATGAGCAATTCAGTCATGCTCTACACTTTTCTTTTCAATGAAAAGTGATGTATCGCCTTGTTTTGCTTTTGACAAAATATGAGCTGAACACAAGATATAACAGGAATCAAAGGGTAGCCCACACACAAGTCAACTGTGTGTGCGCTTTGATTACTTAAAGCCCACCACTCAGCTTAGTCTAAAGATATGGTAACAAACAGTTTGTTTCCTTTTCACTAATGATACTGATTACCAGTCAGTTTAAGGGAGGGCAAGTCCAAGATAGTGGCTTATAATCCACTCCAGCTACACAAATAGAACTACTTCTGCTTCAGAATATCTGATTTATTGCCTCTCCCCCATGGGATCAAACACTGATGCACATACAATGTCATGGATCTTTTGGCATATGAGAGTTTAACACAGGAACGATCCAAGAAGAGTCCCTGCCATGTCTTCATGGGTCACATGGGACCTGCTTAGCTCCACACGTGTCAAGTCAGAGCCAGCACACACCAAGTGCTCCAGTTGGAGTGTGTGTGAACTAGTCTCAGTTACAGCCACGTGACTGAGGTAAACAGTGCATGATTGTGCAGGAAGGAACAGTTTCCAGCGACGAGCATCCCTTTTACATTAGCTTTTCTAAGAAGTCAGTGGAGTCGAAAAGGAAATTCTTTTTCATTCTGGCTGAAGTTGGGCTTATTAGGATTCTGGTTGTCAGAACTGGTACCACTTCTTATCTTTGTATTTCAACATCATCTAAAGAGGGGAAAAGAATAAAATCATGCTTTTAAAATGTCAAACTACTATTTATAAGTGTCTATAAAACATACCATTCTAAAATACTCTAGAATACTCACTTCCAATCAATTTATTTAAAGCAGTAAGAATGGTTCCATTTAGATGAAAAGTGATTATAACCATCAAGAACTAGCCTAGATCCTCAAATTTCTCTGAGATGTAAAATAAGTTCCTGATATGTGATGTTACTTGGTAACATAGCAAAAGATTTAAAAAATAAAGTAATTTCCAGGTCTCCAATCTGAGCTAAAAAATGATGCTTCAAGAATTAGGGAATGAACACTGAAAAAAAAAAAAAAAAAAAAACTACTTCTACCACAGATATTCTGAGCTGCTGAGCCTGGCACTGAATGCCACTTTCCCTACCTGATTCCATTTGCTCTGTACAAGTCTTATGCTGAGCATTGCTTTTGTCTGCATTTTATAAATGGAAATCCTAATGCTTCTGGGCTTCACTGGAGGTTAACAGGATAGTGAACTTGGGACTTGAGCTAGGCAGCATTAATCAAGAAACCCTGACTAACCTTGTTCTCATCAGACCCTCAGTGTGTTCAAAGAACAGTATTTGCAGAAGGGAAGATCAACTGGTTAGCACTTGAGTTCTTCGATGTTATTATGTGCAAGTACAGGGTCACTGACTTAATATGGGAAGTATCCTAGTCCAAAGCATGGAGGAGTGGTTTATATGTACAAAAGTGACCAATGTGTGTTTACATAAAGACATTTTCATCTCAATTATTAAAACAACCCTATTATTAGTCAAGAAAATATAGCTGTCTGGAGAGTCATTCAGAGGTCCCTACTTCATGGCATCTGTTTCTGAGCTCCATCATGCCTACCATGGGGTTCATGAATTCATTGCTAAAGCCATCCTACTACCTCTCCATACACATTAGTTTACAAGATAGGCTAAAGAGTATTTATTGGAATCAAAATGCTTACCAGTTTTAGTTATTTAGCTCTACCTAGGAGAATTAAGAAGATCAGTTATTTCCTTCTCTTGGGTCCAAGCAATAGCAGACTGAGGACTTAAGGAAAGTTAGCACTTTTATTTTAGTCCAAGAAGATATTGCTGGTTGTGTGTAAGGACCCTGAAGGTGAGCAGGTTCTTCACAATTTATATTCTACAGCAAGGGGTCAAAGGCTACTGAGATATGCTGGTAATGGTTCCCTCTGGTGGTGAAAATCAGGAATTTACAAATACACAAAAGATGTGTTTATAGAAATACAAAAGATAAAAAAATGCAGTAGTTTAAATATTTGCTTAACCTAGGTTTGTGCTTGACATTGCACGCCAGACCTACCTCGTGGGCATGCTTGGAGAACGAGTCTGCACTTGACAGCATAGCTGCAGTTCTTTCCTCCAAGTCACCAAGCTTCTGCCCTCTTTCATCCAGGGCCAACCTGGCTCGTGCTAGTTCACCCACGACTCCTGACGCCGCACCTTTCACACCTTCGATTCCACCAGGACCTGGGATGTGCTGTGCAAGGCTCCTGGAAGCCTTTCCTGAGGCCGACTCTCCAACTGAAAGATTGTGAAAAGTAAAGGAGTAGCAAAGAATAAAAGTCAAACACCCTGATAAGACAGTACCATTAGAATATTTATATGATAAAACATACTTTTATTATGAGGGTTTAAATTACTTCTAGGATTTTAAGAGGACATTTATAAATATCTTACTCCATGCTAGCCCATACAGTGGAACTTGTTTAAAACAGATAAATGGACATACTGACACAAACTCCATAACTAAAATTCGTTTTAAGGGTACATAAAATAAAGATTAAGATTTTTAGCTTCAAATATAACAGTTTAAATTTAAATACATAGATAATTTATGGTTTCCAAACAGATAAAAATCCCATGTTTACTTCAAAAGATCTTAAGAGTTGATTCTCTTCGCTTCACAATCTACATCCTGATTTAAAGTTCTTTACAGGCTGACTTCTTCAGATTCATCCCATTTCCTTCAGCTTACATTTACTTTGTTGAAATAGAACTCATAACACACTATGAAATTTCCATGCATTGAAGAAGCCCTGAGCCTGCTAGCAGTCACTTTCCACTTCTCTTCCAGTCCCTGATCACTCAGCAATTCTGTGTCTTAAAATTTGCCTATTCTGAACATTTCACATACATGAGTTTATACGTGTGTCATTTTTTATGGTTGGCTCCTTTCAAGGAGAATAATGACTAGATCCATCCATATTGTAGCATGTACTAATGAGTACACCATCTCTACTATGGCTGAATGAAAACATCATTTCGCGGGTACACATTTTGTTTATGTACTTATAAGCTGACAGACATGTGGTACTTAGCAATTTTGTTTTATTATGAAGAATGCTTTGGTGAACATTTGGAGGATTATTTGTGTAAAGATAATTTTCATTTCTCTTGGGTGTATATGTCAGGAGAGGAATTGCTATTACTCTACTTCTATCTTTTCAGTTTTATTTGCCATAGTTTTGTCTCCTACTACCCCTGACTATCTATGACTATATGTTTATCAGACAATCTTAGAAATAATTTAAGGTTAGAATACACTATCTTCCTTCAGAGAACATTTCCCAAATTGGCTTTTTATAGGTACTATGGCTTTGGATAGTCTAGAAAAAAGAAAACTAAATTAAGACAAAAATTTAATAGGACACCCAGATAACTTGAAATTGAGCTCAAAGTACGCGTGCTCACTTTGTGTGTGTGTGTGTGTGTGTGTGTGTGTGTGTGTGTGTGTGTGTTAAAGTTGTTTTATTCCCAGTCTCTCTTACTCTTAACCTGTAACCATTTTTATTTTTGTACAAAGTATTTAGTGCAGGGTTCCTACCCTTGAGGGGCTCGAGTGACCATCTTGCAATCTATCACAGCTTTCTCTCTCTCTCTCTCTCAGCCTTCTACTTCAAATAAGAAAAGCACTCTGGGGGAAAGTGGCCTCAAATTGCCAGGCTCACCATTCTGCATCTCTGTCCTTCTCCATGGACACTGCCATTCCTATACATTGCTTTCTGTGTGATTAGTTCTTTTCAGCAGCTTTCTAAAATGTACCAAAGCTTTATGTGACTTTACCGACTATCCTCAGTGAGAATGTTATTCTATATCTTTAGTCCCCATATACAGGAAGAACAATTTTCTTGCCTTTAAACTGAGTTACCATATAAAGCCATCATTGGTAAGTATTTGAAATAAAACTGTACTTACTGTCATTCAGTGTTATTGTCTTTCTATTCAAATGTACAAAAGGAAAATTCTGAAATTTTAGCAGAAGAGAAAAAGATTCTAGAACAGATAGCTCAAGCCAGGAACAGTGGGGTAAATCTTTAGTCTCAGCACTGAGGAGGCTGAGGTGAGTGGAATACCTAGAGTTTGAAACCAACCTGTGCTACAGAGTGAGTGGCAGGTCAGCTTGGGCTCAGAGGTAAATTAGGATTCAAAGCAAAACCAAAAAACAAGCCTGTGCTAGAGTGAAACCCTACCTTGAAAAACCAAAAACCAAACCAAACCAAAACAAAACAAAAGAACATTAATATTTATTGATTGATTAGTCTGTTCAGAAACCAACTGTTACTTTATGTCAATTATGTGGAGGGCAGTGTATGAACCAAATTTTATGCTAGATGATCACGCAATGCAATGATGAGTTTGAGAGGTTTTGTAAGATGGATTAAATTTAAGATCTTTTTAATGTGAAGGACATTACTTTGGACCTGAGGTACCCTCCATGGTCTCAGACCTCAGGAAGGTGATGGAACTTTCAGAGGTAGGAACTGGTGGGGAAGACTGGGCAGTGGAGGTTTACCTTTGAGGGGGATAGTGAGACCTTGGCCTCTCCTCTACCTCCTTTCCCAGCCACCAGCAGACAAGATGCTTTGCTAGTCATGGTAACCATGATGATCTTTCTCCCTTACCACAGGCCCAAGGACAGCAGACAACTAACTGTGGACTGAAACCTCTGCTACCATGATCAAAAACAAATCTCACTGGGGATAGATCTTAACTGTAGAGTGTTTGCCTAGCATGCACAAAGCCCTGTGTTCACTTCCAAGTAGTGATAAAGTTCTTCCCTTTAAAATGATTTTTCAGCTATTTTGTCAAAGTGACAGAAATCTAAGTCATTAATTAAAGGCAACCACTGGTATAAAATGATGCAGACCACATTTAACATAAAGAAAACAATTCCTTATGAAAATAAAAATTCATAATAATTCATCAGATGTAAAGAGAAGGCTTTTCATTTAAAAGTGTGAATACTCCTTTTTAGCCACTTGAAGTTCTTCTGATTTTGTTTACCTGGGAAAAGTATTTCTTGCTTTGGGACAGAATGACAAAGTACTTTTATACATCTTGTTAAAACATACATACATACATACATATATATATATATCAATTGTGAGAAAGATGAAAAAATAATTTAAAAATTGGAATGCAATGAACATTTTTGACTTAAAGATATTATCATCCAAGTTAAATGAAGAGACTTACATAGCTCTTCTCTGTCAAGAGACTGTGCACCACCTCCGAACAACCCTTTAAAGAATCCCCTATTTGGTGCTTCTGGTGTTTCTACAGGAGTGAAAAGTTCCCCCAACATCTCCTTTGAAATCAAAACAAATTGTAATTATTAAAGCTTCTGGGAAAAAGGAAACTGTAATTATCAAAGTTACTACTGTAAGCCCTTTACTGTGGCAACATGAACTGTCGAGCATCACAACAACCAACCAGCACATTTCAGATGATGAGCTCCGGCATGTCCTGACTGATTCAGTAAGTTTCTAGGATGAACTTGCTATTCATTCCTTTCACTCCATTACTTTTTGTACTTTAGGCTAAGATGCTACTTCTGCTGAGACTGTAAGGAGATTTAATTTTTTATTTTGGAGGTAAGGCCTATGTATCCTAGGTTGGCCTTAAAATCAAGATCCTCCTGCCTTAAGGCCTCATAAGAGCTGGTATTACAGAAATGTACTACCATGCTCAGTGAGATTTTAATTTTCAAGACAAAGTTTTCATTTAATTCAATAAGAATTGATAACAGGACAAGTAATTAGGCCTTCTTACAATGACTTTTACAATGACTCTTCTGTTTTTTTCTAGAAGTTTTCTAGTTTTGGAGTTTATATGAAGGACTCAGCAGAAAGCATGAGAGAAGCTCAACTTTTTTTTCTTTTCCTCCTCAATATCCAATAGTTCTGGAATCAATTTTCAAGTTCTTTCTTCACTGGATTGTCTTGTTCAAACCCAGCTGTTGGTATGCATGTAGGGTCACCTCTAATGACTTCACTGTTCACTTGGTATTTATACCATGTCTTCTTGATATCACAACTTTATAATAATTTTAAAAACAAGGTAGTATAGTTCATTTTTCTCTTTTCAGAGTTATTTTGTCATTTTAGTACCCTTTAATTTAAATACACATTTTAGAAGAAACCTATCAAGTCTCACAAAAATACTACTATAATTCTGAATGGATTGCCTTAAATCTAGAGAATACTGAGTTTTCTAACCCATGAACAATGTACATCTGTCTTTGAGTTTAAAACTTTTTTCACCAATATATGTTAGCTTTGCAGTATGGAGGTCTTCACTTTAAAAAAATTAGTTATATTCAAAATATTCTAAACTTTGTTACTATTGCAAAGAGTACTGCTTTTAAAAATATAAATTTTCAAATGTTTATTACTAGCACATAGAAATAGAAATACTTTTTGTATGTTGATTACATATCTTGTATCGATGTGAAGCTCTAGTAGACTTTGGGATAGATTTTATTAAGATTTGCTATCCATATGATCATGTAATTTATGAATAAAGGCAATTTTACTTTGCTCTTTCTAATAGGGTCTTTTAAAATGCATTAGTAAGAAACTTAAGTAAAACATTGAATATGACATTGAACTCTATTTTAAGAGTGCAGTATTTCACTGCTAATCTTAACTGTGTGCTGTATATAATTCTTTAAACTTTCTTCTATTCTTTCTTTGCTTGGGTTTTTTAAGTAAGAATGGGTACTGAATTTTGTCATTTGCTTTTCATTTTTCTTAGTTTCTCAGTTCCATGAAGTACACTGAATTTCAGATGATGGGTTAACTCTGCTTTCCTGAGACAACCTTACTATGAGATCATGAGTTATCCCTTTGACATGTTGCTGAACTCAGTTTGCTAACTATTTTTGTATTTATATTTGTAACACTGGTATCTATGTGGCTCTCTGTGAGTGTGTACATGAGTGTGCATGTGTGTGAGAGCAAGTGAATGTGCATGTGTGGAGTCCGAAGACAACTCTGAGTGTTGGTCCCTGCCTGCCTCCTTGTGTTGAGCAGGGTCTCTGGTTATTTACTACGATGGCCCCAGGCTGGCCAGCCTGGGATTTTCAGGGGTTCTCTGGTCTCTCTGCCTCCCATATCCTGTAGGCTGCTGGGAGCACAGAGGCTTGCACTTCCACACACACCTTGACATGGGTTCCAGGGATCTGAACTAAGTGTTCATGCTTTGTTCAGTGAGCCATCTCCCCAGCCCTGGTTTTCTTTTTTTCTAGTTTTGGTATCTGGGTGATGCTTAAACTTTGCTATTATGGCTTGGTTTCTTTTGCTTGGTTAATGTCCTCATTATGGGTCAAGTTCTTCTGTGTTTATCTGCCTGGCCATCTGGCTGAATGACAGACACTGTGATTTTTTTTTTTTTTTTTTTTTTTGGTCATGTTAGGTGTTGGATATTTTTAATTTACTCTCTAAAATATCATTTTTGTTTTAAGTTTTCACTTGATTTTTCTTTGTTTAGAGACAGGGACTCACTATGTTATCCAGGCTGGCCTTTAACCTCCCAGCCTTTTGCTACACCTCTCATGTATCAGCATGTGTCATCACACCCGGCTGCTGCATTTCCCTTGAGCTTCAGTCTGGTTTCTGGGGAAACTGCTTCTGGGTTTTGCTTTGATTTATTAGGCAGGTCTGCAGGTGAGGAAGAAACATAGCCAAAGGCAACAGGTCCTGATTCCTGGAGCCCAGTTTTTACATGATAAGGAAAAATGGTCTCTACGTATGTTATTCAATATCTTGTCCTGGGGAAATGGCCCTAGATTATTTGGATGGGTTGTAAACAGAAGCATCATTTTAAAAGAAAGAAGGGCAGAAGCAGAGCCAGCTGTGGCACAGAGGAAGGAGGATATAGTTATGAAAGAAGAGACGGAAGGGATGTGGCTGCAAGTGGAGGAATGACAACAGCCATGAGCAGCTGAAGAGGAGAGGGACAGATTTTCTCCAGAGCCTGCACAGGTAGTGAGGCCTGCCAGCACCTCAACTTCAACTGGGTCACACAGAGTTTTGGATGATGTTTAGAATTTTGAATAGATAAATTAAGATCTCTTACTAGTGTAATAAAACACTAAAAGGAAACTCTGAGTTTTACCCTTTGCATCAAAAGTAAAATTTTACTTAGGGAGCTTTAAAAATAATTTTTACTCAACAATAAATGGGAATTAAAATCTAAGATGTCAGGTATAATTCTATTCAAGGTTTATAACAATATCATTTGGAACTAAGTTTCCAGAAGAGTACCGCAAACTGAAATAACACATCCTGCTAAGCACTCTAGATGTACCATCTCCTCCAACCTTGGCCATGCTCTAAGATACATATTATTTTTCTCCTAATTTAAGATGATGAAGCTCAGAAGCATGACCAAGTAGCAAGGGTGACTCTAAAGTTCAGGTTATGAAAGTGACAAGCCACAGGCTGAAACTTACAAATGAGCACACTAGGACTGGTTAGTTGTAAACACTTTACTACAGCATCCCTGTGGAAAGCAATTATCAATCACTACTGTAACTCAATCTTTCAGGAACACATTTTATAGATGGGGAGGCTAAAGTGATTATTTCTACTAGATATATAAGCATGCAAGACACTCAAGTATTAAAAAGATAGTCTCAAAGTTTGTGTTCTGAAGGCTTAACAAAAATGTCTTGAACTGTCCCACATCAGCGCATGTATACAATTCTGTGAAATAAATGGACAGACAGCATGAGAGCTCTTACTTAATCTCTATAGAAATTCTAGGATTTTTGGTATTTACCTGAAGATTTTCACAGGTCTCTTGACTGTAAGTCAGTCTCTGGATTTCTGTAGGTGAAACAAGATACAATGCTTGTCCGTTGTTAGTAAAGCAGAATGTCCTGGCTATCCGCATGTTGGTAAGGGGCAAGTAATAAACATCCAGCAGAGGTCTTAAACTTGGCAAACTGAAAGGAAGAGTTAAGAACTCGTTAATAATGAACATGGTAGGTTTTAGTTCTAAACAAGATATTTAAAGAAATTAAAAACTGCTGGTATACTGACACACCTGTATGAAGATATCATGATAAAACCCATTACTTTGTATGCTGCCCTAGAAAAATTAATACAAAAAGTGCCTGGGGTGCTTCACCCTCATCATTTAGTTTATATACATGAGTGTATGAGAAAATGAATCCTATTCCTCATATTTGTTCACAATAAGAATTGAAAATAAATTCTCCAAGTATCAGACTAAAAACAAGCACTAGTTTCAAAATAAATTTTACATGTGATCTGAGAGAAGAAAAAAAAGTCACACCTCATTCTTACCTGAAAGTCATGATATGGCCATTGGCACAGAAACACACGAGGCAGATGCTGTTACTCAATGTTACAATATCTCCACGAAGCACAAACGAGGTCTCAGTAATGTTCTGCTTATAAGCACAGTTCTGGGTTGGCAGTGAGATTACTTTTGCTTGCTTTTCAGAACATATCACTGCATACTGGTTCTCACTAATTTCCTGAGAAGAGGAGGGGGACACAGAGACAGGCCGCCGTTTTTTCAATTTATCCTTCTCATCTTTTTCTTCAGGAACATTGTGCTCTTTCCAGGGTTCATATGCAGGTGGCATCAGGCAGCCTGTGGCATCTAGAAATGCCATCCTCAATATTGCACCTTTTAACCTCAATATAGTACCTAGAATACAGAAGCTCAGTTCATACCTGTAGTTTTTAAGTCACAGAGTAAATATGAGTATTCTGACACTGATGCTAAGCCACACATAATATGCTAGATGCATTATAGTCAAACTGGGCATGGGTTCATTTGTAAGATCCAAAAGTTGAGAGTCAAACAAGACTTATGAGTCTGGAAAAAGATGTCAACATCACACGTACAAACAGAAAAATAGCAGTACTGATAATTCACATCTTATTTAAACAAGGAAGTCTACAGACATTATGTGACAGGTTGGACATCTGGAGTTTCCTCTCACACGCAGAGTAGAGCTTTGCGGTCCCATGAGGCAGCACTGGCACACGTGGCTGCCGATTACTAGAATGTGCCCTGGCTCTGTCTAAGCTGTGATGGACAGGCATCATGTGCTAAGAATGGGACATGCTCTGGACTTGATGTTGGTGCAAAAATGAAAGACTTAAATGTAGAATGTTTCACTTAATAATTAAAGGCTGAAATGATCCTATTATAATTAAGTTTTAAGACTGGAATGTAGCTTAGTGGTACCATGCTTGCCTAAAATTAATTTCACCAATTTATTTTTTTAACATCGAACTATAAACTTTAAAATTATGTGGCTTGTCTTGCATTTTTTTTAAAACTTTTTTTTTTATTTTATCTTATTTTTTTTGGAGAGAGACACAGAGAGGGACGGAGAGAGACAGAGAGAGAGAGAGAGAGATTGAGAGAGAGGGAGGGAGGAAGACAGAGATGGGCGCGCAAGCAGTTTCTCAGCTGCTGAGAACGAAATCCAGATGTGCATGCCCCCTTGTGGGCAAGTGCAGCATTGCGCCCTTGCGTCACTTTGCATCTGGCTAAACGTGGGACCTGGAGATTGGAACAGCTGGAGATTGGAACCAGTGTTCTGAGGGTTAGAAGGCAGGCGCCTTAACCCCTAAGCCATCTCTCCAGCCCTTGTCTTGCATTTTTAACAGGTAGCACTGATGTAGAAAAGCAATCTCCAAAAATTTATCACTATCTGCAAAAATTACTTCTAAAACTGTTATTTCTTTTCAAACTCTGCCAGTAAATGTTCAAAGCACTCAAGGAATTGTTTTGTTCAATTTATAGTTTTAACTTCTTGAATTTATTTACTAGAGAGAATGGACACTTCTAATTAGTATTTATACTAAAAAGTGCCTTAAATTCCATTGGCCAGTGTTATTTTTTTGTTTCCATAAATGTTTTTGTTGTTTACTAATAGGAAATGAGATCAGTAGAATATCATGAGATAACCTGTTTCCTTTAACAATCAGGTGTGTAGCATATACTTGATGAATAAATCAAAGTGCTTTTTAACAAAGTGCTTTTTAATGTAACGATAGTTCAGAAATAAACATTAAAATTTATATATATATATATATATATTTTAATTATTTTAAATTATTTTATTTTTTTTTATTTATTTGAGAGAGAGAATGGGCACTCCAGGTCTTCCAGCCATTGCAAACAAACTCAAGATGCTTGCACCTCCTTGTGCATCTGGCTTATGTAGGTCCTGGGGAGTTGAACTTTGCAGGCAAACGCCTTAACCGCTAAGCCATCTCTCCAGCCCTATATCTTTTATTTTAAAGCAGGGTTTCACTCTAGGCCAGGCTGACCTGGAATTCACTATGTAGTCTCAGGGTAGCCTCAAACTCGTGGTAATCCTCCAATCTCTGCCTCCCAAGTGCTGGGATTAAAGACATGCACCACTACACCTGGCTAAAACTATATTTTAATTTAAATTCCATAACTGTAAACATTTACTACAGGAATGTGCTCCAGAAATGCAAAGTTATGTCATCTTCTTATATTTTTTTGCATATGTGTGTGTATATGCAGTATGTCTATGTGTAGGTGGGTGTGCATACACGTGTGTGTGTATCCTGTGTAGGTCCATGTGTAGGTGGGTGCACATGCACGTGTGTGTACGTGCAGTGTGTGTCTATGTGTAGGTAGCTGAATCAGGTGTAGCAGCAGAGCATACATACCACTTGGGGACACAATCACTGGCTGAAGCATTCTTTGCTCCCCCGCAGGGGGAAGGTTCAGAGCAATGACAAGCACCGTCCCCAGCGTCGTTCCCACCCACAGACATGGAGAAGGGGATGAATCTGACTTCCGAGTAAAAGTTTCACAGAAATGAAGAGCAGAGATCGCTTCTCGGGATTCTTTGTCAATGCTGGTTACACTTGAACTCCGTGATCTGCTGAAGGAATTATCTTTTACATCTGAAATGATTTAAAATGTTGTGAGATTGCCCTGATTATAAAATATTTTGGCATAAATTTAGTTAAGTAATTAAATCTATAAAATAACACAATCCATGACAACAATTTCCTTTTAAGTAAAAAAGCAAAACAATTTTCTCTTATGCAAATGGAAGTTCCCTTTTATTTAAATGTGAAATGCAAATGAATAAATAGTTCTTAGCACTGAGCACTTGACCTCTTGATCTGGATGTTTTGCTAATTCCACTTTTATGGCCTTCTTCTCTTCATGCTTTCTCTGCCTTTTGTAACACAATTCATGATTGGGTAAAACTAGAAGAGTGATAATCTTCTTAATTTTCTACATAGGCCCAGAGGTTAAATGACTTGCCTAGGATAACCAAACTAGCAAATGGGGTGTTGGAATTTGTGCTGCTGTACAAGTGTAAAATTTTCTGGATGCAATTCCACACAGTCACGTCACCAATACCAGAAAGCTAGAAGGCTATGGTTACATTGAGCATAGAAGTTCAGTCTTTCAGATGCCAGAAAGCTATGGAATCAACTTGCTGGACAAGATGTACACATCAGTGCAATAGTGACACAGTGACAATAGTATACACCTGTGCAACAGTGACAGCCCATGAGGATAATCAACTCTCTGATTGTTTAAGAGACTAACTCAGTGGGACAGAACTAATACCTGGTACTGAGAACCAGGTCAGAATCCTGCTGACATGATGGTTAGAGAGAAGCTCCCCACTAGTCTTTGGCCAAGATGAGTGGCCACACCCACCAAAAAGTCTCTTTTAAAAATTTTTATTTATTTATTTATTTGACAGAGAAAGATGGACAGAGACAGAATGGGCATGCCAGGGCTTCTAGCCACTGCAAACGAACTCCAGACGCATATGCTACCTTGTGCATCTGGCTAATGTGGGTCCTGGGGAATAGAACCTGGGTCCTTTGGCTTTGCAGGCAAATGCCTTAACTGCTAAGCCATCCCTCCATCCCCCTCCAAAAAGTCTCTTAATTAACTATGCTTGTCCCCATTAGTTCAAACTGCTCTTACTCTTGGCTGAAGAATCTGTTTTTTTTTTTGTTGTTGTTGTTTTTTAATTTCTTTTGTTGGCACTGAAAACTGAGGAGAACCCAGATTTATCAATACATCAAGAAAAGACATCAGACAAGCAACATCCATCACACCTGCCAGTGTCCAGGAGACATCACAGAGAAAGTAGTGATTTAAACATGCGTGCTGCTCTCACTGCTATTCTGACAACCTGCTCCAGGGAAATGGTGGTGGACACTCATAACTCATCAAAACAGAAATCCAGAGGATGCTAAGAGCTCAACATTGAAGTAGACTTATAATATATACACCAAGATTCAGGGAACATTATGGAAGAGGGAGCGGAAAGAAAGATTGTAAGAGCCACAGGGTGGGAAGGAGTATCCTCAGACATGTATCCCCCTCCCAAAGATTGACTGATGCATTCATAACCCAATGGTGAAAATCAACAATTCCACCGAGGAATGAGGATGGGAAAGAGGGGTTATAGAGGGTAATATGAAGGGAATGAGACCAATACACAATTTGTTCATATACTAAAATACATAATTAATTATAAATACTTACATAATTTATATATAAAGAATATATTTTTAAAAAATAGTGATTTATTTTCCAGCTTTGAAAGTACTTCTTTGGATATTATTAGACTTTTTAAGATATCTGTCTGTGCAAAAGCTTTTTAGCTTCATGAGATCCCATTGGTTGAGTGCTTGTTTAATTTCCTTGGCTTTTGTTCAGGAAGTCTTTTCCCGTTCCTATATTGTGGAGAGTGCCTCCTGTTTTATCTTCCCGTAGTTTAAGAGTTTCAGGTCTTATATTGAGGTCTTTAATCCATTTGGACTCGATTTTTGTGTATGGCAAAATGAGTGGGTCTAATTTCCCTTTTCTACATTTGGTCATCCAATTTGTCCAGCACCATTTGTTGAAAAATGATGCTAGTATTTATTGGTATTGCATTAAATCTGTATATTGCTCTTCATAGAATTGCCATTTTGCTAAAGAAATTTATCACCTTTAGAAGTTTTGAGATGGAGACTTTCAGGTCACTTATGTATAGGATCATGTCATCTGCAAATAGAGCTAACTTGACTTCGTCCTTTCCAATTTGAATCCCTTTTATTTCTTTCTCCTGTCTTATTTGCTTGGGCTAGGACTTCTAGTACTATGGTGAAGAGCAGTGGTGAGGATGGGCATCCCTATCTTGTTCATGATCTCAGAGAAAATGGGCATGCCAGGGCCCCTAGGCACTGTAAACAAACTCCAGATGCATATACACCTTTTGTGCACCTGGCTTTACGTGAGTACTGGGAAAGTGAACTCCAGTTGTTAGGTTTTGCAGGAAAGTACCTTATTTGCTGAACCATCTCTATAGCCCCATGACTTTTATTTTTATAATAAATCAAATTTACCTTCTGAAAGTACAAGCTTGTCTTTACTCTATGGTTAATTTTTGTTTCTTTTTAAGAGTGACAGAGTCCCATTACATTCAGTTTTCTATAAAAAGAACTTTATACTGTTGACAGCTACATTCATTGTAGTATACTAAGTAATCATGACAGGCTTCTTCTCAGTATAGGAAAACTATACAAGTAGCATAAAGGTAGAGGAAAACCCTGCACGTAGAACATTGAAATGGGCCAACACCTAAGTCTGTACCACACATGAAAAAGACAGTCATGGAATTTAGATAATAAGTTAATGAAACAAATTTCTGAAATTAAAAAAGGGACCTAAAAAGAAACCCTGTTTTACACGTATTACATGAAATCTCATTTTCTTTACTGAAATGGCATTTGTCCGTGTAAGATACTAAGAGTCTGTGTTGAGCTACACTTAAAGCAAAATGGATGTGTGGATACTTCACCTTATACCAAAGAAAGCACCACAAAAGAGTATTTCCTCTCCTATTATCACAAAAAGGAAAATAATTATCTTCAATGAGAGTTTCATTATAATATGGATAATTGTTAGTTCATCTAAAAATACTGAAATAGTATAATGTCTGTAGGGCTCAATATAGGCTTTTGAATGATTTAATAGGATTCACCATTTTTAATATGAAGAAACCAATATGGAGTTGAACAAATTTTACTCTTTCCAAATTTTATTTAGTCATCAAGTATGAGAGGATCAAGGAATTCTATTATTTTGGTTTGCCTGTAACATAACTGTCCTTTCATAATAGAAAGCATTCTTGCCAGGCATGGTAGCACATGCCTTTAATCCCAACACTCAGGAAGCAGAGGTAGGAGGATCACTGTGAGTTCCTGGCCAGCCTGAGGCAACACAGTGAATTCCAGGTCAGCTTGGACTAAAGCAAGACCCTACCTTAAAAAACAAAAAGATAGCATTCTTAAAGACTAGTCTCAATGATGTTTAACTATCATCCTATTTGAGATTATGGTAGCTTTAAGTCTTCTGATTTCCATTTCCTATTATAGAGGATTAATTACTTTGGGTATTTATGTCCGGCTATTTTACTTACCTATGTCGGGCTTTAGGTCAGTTGGCAAGCTTAACTTCCTTGACATCTTTGCTGAAAAATAAAATACATTTTTAAAATGCTGAAAAATATTTGACCGATACTTATCAATAGTAACTGATTTTCAAGACAGAAGTGAATAGTTTTACTACTAAGTCTAAACACTAGGATAATTAAGATATGATTAATAATACTAGGAGTGGAAAGCAAATCTTACTTCCAACCTTTTACAAGTTTGTACTTACTTGATGTACTCATGTCCTTGAAGCTCTCACTTCAAGACAGCTTTCTAATCTCTCTCTCTATATATATAATTATTGCTTAGGCTTTCAGGAAAACATTAGACTTTTCTATGAGAAGAAAAGTCATGTTTTTCAGATAGTAAGTATTACAAGAGGTGACAAAATCAACAAAGCTAGGGCATGTGATTAAATCTTCCTAGCTCACCTTCATAGGTATTAGGCTCATTTTAAAAAAACTTAATTTCTAGAATATAAAACTTTTACCTATAATCAATTTAAGGTATGTCATAAGAAACATCTCATTGAATCATTACTTGATATAAATTAATACTTCAATGAAAAATGAAAAACAAGTCATGCTTACTCTAAAATTATGGTATTTATATAAAATATAAACTATAGGTATTTTGTGTAATATTGGCAAAATTAAAAGGTAATGCACAAACTTACTGGAATTCACTTTCCATCCTCAAAATCAGTTATTGCCTTGATCTAGAAAGTGATTTAGAGTTAGGAGCTGCTCGGCTACTTCTACTGTTAGTGGTAATGCATGCGTAAGAATAGTGTTCCATGTGTGAGATTTTGAAAAGTACTTGTTAATACACAAATGCGCATATCTGGTTAAATTTTGGACTGTTAGGAGATATTTAAAGCACAGACCCTGCTAGTCCATAAGGGCGCCATGTAAACAAAGAGAAATCCATTCATAGAACATAACTTCCACATCTAAAAAAATGACAAATTCAGTGTTAGGATAGAGGCATAAGACAGACTGGAAATGGATTTGGGGGAGGGCTGGTATCACCTTGTTACCTCTCAGCTTCATTGTGTTGATTAGTATCTTAACAAAACAATGGGTCCAATTTATATATCAGTCATCCCTTTTTAAACAAGCATAATAAATTTTAGATAAGATGTAATTTAAAATTTAAAGTTAAATATAATCTATACATAATCTGTTTAGCTGATCTTACATGCATGGGTGTGATTATTTGATATACAACATTCTTAAAATTATGAGATCACTAAACAAGCCTCTGAAGGGAAACATTAAGTAAGCACTATGAAAGAATTCGGATGTCTTGTCTTTTTTTTTCTTCCTTTTTACTGATGTAGGGTCTGGTTCTAGCCCAGGCTGACATGGACTTCACTATGTAGATCTCAGGGTAGCCTTGACCTCACAGCAATCCTCCTACCTCCTCAGAGGGTTTTTTTTTTGTTTGTTTGTTTGTTTTTTTAAAACCAAATATTATATATTGATAGAGAAGAGTGGATTCTGAAGTAGAAATCAATCTGACACAGCTCAAGATCAGTCTTGGTGTCAGACATTAGGAATGACGCCTCTCAAAAGCCCATGACTCTAATTTGGTCAAGTTATTCTGACCACTGGAACATGTGCCTATCAGACATAATGTGCACATAATCATCTGACGATCTGGACCCTGACACATTCTGATATTATTTCCTGGGCTTGGGCCTGAGGAGCACTTCTAACAAGGCCTTAGTAGCAGCTGATGTTGCTGTCTATGGACCACACTTTACAAAATCCCTAGGCTAGAAGCAACTTTAGGCTAGGAACAAACACAAATTCACAAAACTCAGAATGGCTATATAGTTCAGGAACCAGCATTACTATCTACTTTTTGTAAAAAAGTGTTAGGACTAGGTTTGAATTCCACTGCAACCAATTACTAGGTGTGGTGGTTTGAATTAGGTGTTCCCTATAAACTTATTTATAAATCTAGGTCCCCATCTGGTGGAAATTTGGGAACTGGAGCCTCCTGGAGGCAATGTATTGTTGGGGTGGACTTATGGGTATTATAGACAGCTTCCCCTTGCCAGTGTTTGGCACACTCTCCAGCTGCTATTGTCCACCTGATGTTGTCCAGGAGGTGATGTCCAGCCTCTGCTAATGCCATGTTTACCCCTGCCATCATGGAGCTTCCACTTGAGTCTGTAAACTAAAATAAACATCTTTCCTCCCATCAGTTGCTTTTTGGTCACATGCCAGCAACAAGAAGGTAAGTGCAATAGTAGGTGTGCAACCTTCAGTCAATAACTTTTGTCTTTCTAACCTCCAATGTCCTTGTTTGTAAAATTAGGGTAGATAATTGTGAAGATTATGTAAGATAATATAAAAAAATAATTGAGGACAATATCTTGCATAAAATTACTTAATCAATTTTAGTTAATATTTATTCTTGATAAGAGCATGAATCTTCCCTTAAATTCAAGTTCATTTCAAAAAGTACATTCTATGTATAGCTAAGTGTAGCAAAAAGTAAACCAAGTAACTTCTAACAACTTCATCCCTCTTTATGTTAAATAAATGTTTTATTAATTACAAATGTTTTTGTTGATACTTTTATTCAGTAACCAGAATGATACCACCTAAAATTTTATTCACACAAAATTCTGAATTTAATGAAATGTAAACTAATATAAACTCAAACAGTCTTGGACCTTTAAGTTAATCCCTCTCATAGAATAAAATTTTCTATCTGGTGTTATACTACTTTGTTATGTAAAAAACCCTTGTGGTGGTTTGATTCAGATGTCCCCCATAAACTTAAGTGTTCTGAATGCTAGTCTCCCCAGCTGATGGCAATTGGAAATTAAAGCCTCCTGGAGGCAGAGTACTATTGGGGGTGGGCTTATGAGTATTATAGCCAGCTTCCCCTTGCCAGTGTTTGGCACACTCTCTTGCTGCTGTTGTCCACCTTATGTTGGCCAGGGGGTGATGTCCACCCTTTACTCATGCCATCATTTTTCCTGCCATCATGGACCTTCCCCCTCGAGCCTGTATAAGCCAAAATAAACCTCTTTTTTCCCACAAGCTGCTCTTGGTTGGGTGATTTCTACCAGCAGTGTGAACCTGACTGCAACAATCCTGAATATAGTTATCATCTTTTAAGCATTCCTTAGTTGACCTAATTTTAATATTTATTAACGAGAAGTTAGACTACACATATTAGGAAGATTTGTTTCACTGTAAATGTCAAGTTTTTTAACTTAATGTAGGCTTTATTGTGTTCTCCTGAAATCAAGTGTGAATCCATCACCCAGCCGCCAACTCAACCAGTCCTGAGTTAACCAGTGCTGAGCACTACTATGGATACGTCACTTAACTAAGGGTTCTGCTGTGGCTACATCACATGTCACTTGACTAGCACTATGGGCTCTGGTGTGGATATGTTACTTGACTTCTCTCAGAGTCACTTCTTTTCTTGAAAAATGAAGGGTTAGAACTTCAAAGCTATGTAATTTAACGGGTTAGTGATATAGAATAAAATGCCAAAGAACAGATTTTTAGCTATGTTAGGGTAATTTTAAAAGGGAATCATTGAGTCTTATAGAAAGAACTAATCAGAACAGCAGAGACTAATGAACAATATTAGCTTAATTTAAAGTGATTCCAACAATTACTTTGCTACGTAATTTATCATCATCATCTAAGCATCAATGTTCACAGAACTGGGGGATAACAGGAGCCTTGCAGGGATAATCTGTCACCTATGAATAAATACTACACACAACTAATATAGCATAGTGTCTACATACATAGTTACTACAATGTATGAGATGGCCATTAAAATTATATTTCCATTTATTTTGACGCAACTCCCACTTAATTTGCTATAATTTTGAATTTTTCTTAACTTTAAGTAATCATGAAAGTTGGTAATCTTTTCTGGGGCCAGGCCATAGTAAAGTTAAGTTAAATATCTACTATTGGCATGAAACAGAATAATAATGAAGTACACCTAAGGATCTTTAGAAAAGTTAATTCTGATTTTCAAATTTACCAGATAAGGCTAGTGTCTAGACTATCTTTTATTCATAAGGCTGTCAGAAAACTCATTCTTTGTTAACAAAGAATCCTTTAAATATTTAATATAAAGTTATATAAATAACATATACAATATAATTATATTTATGTAAACTTAAAACAGCAATAACTTTCAAGGACCACCTTTAACTTATAAAATGTGAAGAATATAAAAAACTGATGACACTTTCCAAGTGACCTGTGGAAACTGCTAACAATACAAGAAAGGCTATTGAGTGGAGAATGTTGATCGTTAAGAGTTCATTAAGAAAAATTAATCATAAAACATAAAATGGCCCAGCAAGCTGCTTGTGAATTATATACAGGTGACTTTCTTTGTAGACTACATAATTGCATTATACTCTGCTATAGGTTCACTATAAAACCAATTAGTCTAAGGTTATATTTTTCTGTGTTGCTTTTCTCACATGGAGTGGGAAGTCACTGTTAGAACCATGCGCCTGATTAGGCCATCATTGAGAAAATAAGCTATGAGCTGGTCTTGGGTAAGTGGGTTACTGCAGTTAGCTCTAGTTACCTTTTCTTGAGTCTGGTCTTTGAGGAAGCTGGACTTTCAGGAATTGTGTTAACATGCATGCTTGGGCAACAGGAACCAAAAAAGTATACAAGATCTAATGCTTTGATATAACTTGATGAGTCATTTTCCCCCAGGTTACCATGGATACCATACCAGCTTATTTCAGTTTCAAGGTGCACATATTTGACTCTTGTAAGTGGTAATACACACAGACCATGGAGCTGGGCCACCTGGTGTATACTCTGCTTTGTTACCTAGCTGAATAATGAATAGAGCTAGAACTGATATTCACTTTCCTCACCTACTACACAGAAATAACAGTAAATAGTTTAATGAACTTACTAAGCAGATAAAAAAATTAAATTATAAAGTTCTAGTACAATGCTAGGAAAGTTATAATGCCTAAAGACATTTAAAAATATTGTATGGGTCTCACGTGGCTCAGCTGTATTGCTGAGGCAAAGAAAATAAAAAGAGGCTGATTCCCATACTTGGGTTAGACTGTAAGTGTGTGGGTGTGCCACCATGAGTAGTACACACACTTGCTCTGACTCCAGCATCAGCTACTCTTTAACAGGTGACTCTAAGGGACAGAGCCATCCAAAGTGCTTTTACCACTGAGACTAAATGGTCACTGAAAGCAAAGATGTGAGTTCTGTACACTGACATAGAGAGAGGTGGTAGTTTTATGAGGGTCAGGATACTTTGGAGCAAACACAGACAAGATGGGAATGGTGTGTTCAGAATTCTAAATGTGTTGTGGTGCTTTTATCAACACAGTAACATGCAGTAGACATAAGTCTCTCTGGAGAAGTCCTCAGAAGATCTAAGAATTCTTTTCAGTGTTTCTCTGACATTTATGATATTCACTAGCATACTTTGTGCTAATTATTATTTTTGTTAAATATTACTAGAAAATTAGATACTAGAGAAACCAATTTGTAATTTTCAACCACAAAACCTTGACATTGCAAACTGGGACAGTCTCCATTTTAAAAAGAGAAACAAATTGAGATATTAGTTTTCCATCAATTATCAAAATAGTTAAATATACATATAAGCGTGCGTGTACGCGCATGTGCGTGCACACACACACACATACGAGAAAGATTATTATAAAACTGAGGAAATTTTTCTTGAAAGTTAAAATTTTACATAAGTGCATACTAGTATAATTTTGAAAAGATGAGTATGGTAAACATTTTTCCTAAAATAATTAATTATAAAAATTGGCATGACAAAAAGAAAAGTTCCCCAATGATGTGAAAAGAAAGAACTCTATCAAAGAACTTTCCTTCCAAAAATGTTCTCAACCTTAACAAATTTGTTAATGAAATCTTTCACATAGTTGAACTGAAATATTTCAAATTATAAACTCTTCTTGAAACACAGAAAAAAAACTGCAAGGAAGTCAGTACATTAATAAGGCAGATAGGCTGGAGAGATGGCTTAATGGTTAAGGTGCTTGTCAGCAAAGCCAAGGGACCTGGGTTCAATTCCCCAATACCCACATAAGCCAGATGCACAAGTTGGTACATGCATCTAGAGTTCGTTTACAGTGAATTGAGGCCCTGGTGCACCCATTCATATCCTCTCTCCCCTCTGCCTCTTTCTCTCATAAATAAATAAACTATTTAAGTACTAAAAAAAAAAATAAAGCAAATATAACCTCAGGATTAAAAGTCAAATACCAATTATTTTAACAATTTAATTATGAACAAAAAGTCCCTTTCATATCTAGGTAAATTAGCTGTAAATATTGTTTTTACAGTGTGTGACAATAAATGAACTTTTAATATACTCAGGACACAAAATGCTAAAAAGGCAACTAGTGTCAAATATTATACTGTAATACTAGAACATAACTGAAGTGATTTAATTACTGTTTCACTAAAAAAAACCATAATTACAAACAGAAAAGTAATTGATGAAAAGCCCTTTGCCCATAAATAAACCAGCTTATTTAAAACATGACCAGAGGGGCTAACATCATTAATATGAGTAAACAGGGTTCAATTTAAAACAGACTACATGAATGCTACTCTTGGAAATACTGAAAATTCATGCATTCAACATTGTGATTTAAGAACGAATAAGATGGTTCTAGTAGTCTAGAAATTCATCTCTGATTATCTAATGAGACTATTAAATAGTATATTAACTGTAAAATAATTTTAGATGTTAGTCAAAGATGAACTATATCCTTTTTCTTTGTGTTTTTTAAGACTTTAAAATCTTTGGAGAATATTCAAACTTTTATTACCAAAAATTTCTAATTATGTGCTCAAAATTCGATTATGTATTTTGATTCTCAGTTTTAAACTGAGCCCTTCATTTCAAGACTATGCACAAAAAACGATGAGAATTAATATCAACATTTAGATGTGTGTGGGGTAGGATAAAATTTGTCATTTAACCCCAGACTGATTAGGTTACAGACTAAAATGTCTTCCTATAGAAGACCATTTCCTTAACACTTGGGATCATGAACATATGAGAGAGCAAGTGAAGGTAGAAAAATATACAAACAAAACCATAAAGTAAAAATTGCACAAAGCTTAACATAAGTATAAAGTTGTGCTGCTTCTATCATAAATTGAACCCTGCTTTATTTCACAATAAAGGAAAACAAAAGTTAACAGAATAATAAACATTGTAAGTTGAGAGAAAGAGCTGCAACCCCAATTTAACTGATTTTATTCATTATTGCCCCAAATGAGTTTAGAAGAGAGACAGCTCAAGAGATTGTTGTTTAGCATGAGAATAAAAATTAATATATACAAGATGCAATGTTCTGGATAATTTTCTGGTGTCGGGTTAGCATTGCATGGAGCAAGAATTAGAAACAAAAGAAAAATTTCTATTTCCTACCTATATCACTGGCTACCATCTTGGAAAACTTTCTGCTTTTGGTCTTCACTGAAAATAATATTTTGATATAAAATGTCAAAATCTATTCAAAGTAAACTAAATGAATTAAATATAAACAAAATGCTTTAAAATAAAGATACTATACCCTTTTCTATAAAATTATTCATTTTTTGTTCATCATCTGAATTGTGTGGTGATGAAGAACCTATACGAATGAAGACAATGGAAGGAACAGGCACATGGTCAGTCACAGACACTAAGACGGCACAAGAAAAAAAGCACAAATAAAACCTGGCAAGCTCTAAAGAAGGGCCCCGTGTATCTAACCACAAAGCAAGGCCATTAGATAGCTAATAACAGTTCAAATACTGTAATCTGCAATGCTATAATCTTTAATAGAAGACCATAATAAAATATACATGACCCTAATAAACACAATCTTGACTTTGTAATGACCAATATTATAACTGGACAAAAGTCAGGCTGGGTGGATATTATGTTCATTTTATGCAAAAAGAACATAGAGGAGAAATATAACATTTAGAGAGCTATTATTGATAGGCAAAACTCCAAATATACTTCACCCATTAAATTCTACACAACCTTCAGACTGTACACCATTTCCCCTCCCTTGAATTTCCATATTTTATATGTGTCTCATGATAGTGATCATTCAATATCCCCTATTATTAAATGTGCACATATATGATCTTCCTCACTGAAACAGACTTCTAAACAGAGCATCACTACATCATTCTGTGATCAGCAGCCTGCAATGCACCTATCTCTATTTAGTATGTGTTAGCTGAATGAATGACTCTCTGGCTAGAAGGGAAGTACCTATCACTCATATAAAAGGCACATGGATACTTTAGCTCCAGAATCCTGACCCTCTCCTTAGTACTTCTGAGGGGCTCATTTTAATTTCCAATTCGTGTGTGTGTCTGTCTGTTTGCAGGTGCATGTGTATATATATGTATCTTATGACGGCCAGAAGAAAATCTTGGGTGTCATTCATTCCTTAGGTATCATCCCCTTTTTTGTAAGACATGGTCTCTTACTGGCCTGAAACTGGCCAAGTCAGCTAGACTGGCTAGGTAGCAAGCCTCAGGGATTTGCATGTCTTTACCTCTCCAGCACTGGGATTACAAATGGGAGCTTTTTAAAGTAAATTCTGGGGATTGAACTCAGATCCTCATGCTTGTAATGCAAGCACTTTACCAATTACTCTCTTAGCCCTCGATTAACTTTTATACATTTCTTCCTTTTTGGAGAACACTGAATTTTAATATTAATTACATGTTTTAATAATTTATACTGTGCCAGTTAAATTTTTGTTTCATTATATCTACCTCATTATAGAACGTTTTTGAGGCAAGTATTTTAGTTACTAATTTTATGTTATTGAAAACATGAAAACTGGCTTTTTTGATCTACCTCAAACTTACTCTACCCATTGGTAAACATTTTTCCTAAAATAATTAATTATAAAAATTGGCATGACAAAAGAAAAGTTCCCCAATGATGTGAAAAGAAAGAACTCTATCAAAGAACTTTCCTTCCAAAAATGTTCTCAACCTTAACAAATTTGTTAATGAAATCTTTCACATAGTTGAACTGAAATATTTCAAATTATAAACTCTTCTTGAAACACAGAAAAAAACTGCAAGGAAGTCAGTACATTAATAAGGCAGATAGGCTGGAGAGATGGCTTAATGGTTAAGGTGCTTGTCAGCAAAGCCAAGGGACCTGGGTTCAATTCCCCAATACCCACATAAGCCAGATGCACAAGTTGGTACATGCATCTAGAGTTCGTTTACAGTGAATTGAGGCCCTGGTGCACCCATTCATATCCTCTCTCCCCTCTGCCTCTTTCTCTCATAAATAAATAAACTATTTAAGTACTAAAAAAAAATAAAGCAAATATAACCTCAGGATTAAAAGTCAAATACCAATTATTTTAACAATTTAATTATGAACAAAAGTCCCTTTCATATCTAGGTAAATTAGCTGTAAATATTGTTTTTACAGTGTGTGACAATAAATGAACTTTTAATATACTCAGGACACAAAATGCTAAAAAGGCAACTAGTGTCAAATATTATACTGTAATACTAGAACATAACTGAAGTGATTTAATTACTGTTTCACTAAAAAAAACCACAATTACAAACAGAAAAGTAATTGATGAAAAGCCCTTTGCCCATAAATAAACCAGCTTATTTAAAACATGACCAGAGGGGCTAACATCATTAATATGAGTAAACAGGGTTCAATTTAAAACAGACTACATGAATGCTACTCTTGGAAATACTGAAAATTCATGCATTCAACATTGTGATTTAAGAACGAATAAGATGGTTCTAGTAGTCTAGAAATTCATCTCTGATTATCTAATGAGACTATTAAATAGTATATTAACTGTAAAATAATTTTAGATGTTAGTCAAAGATGAACTATATCCTTTTTCTTTGTGTTTTTTAAGACTTTAAAATCTTTGGAGAATATTCAAACTTTTATTACCAAAAATTTCTAATTATGTGCTCAAAATTCGATTATGTATTTTGATTCTCAGTTTTAAACTGAGCCCTTCATTTCCAAGACTATGCACAAAACGATGAGAATTAATATCAACATTTAGATGTGTGTGGGGTAGGATAAAATTTGTCATTTAACCCCAGACTGATTAGGTTACAGACTAAAATGTCTTCCTATAGAAGACCATTTCCTTAACACTTGGGATCATGAACATATGAGAGAGCAAGTGAAGGTAGAAAAATATACAAACAAAACCATAAAGTAAAAATTGCACAAAGCTTAACATAAGTATAAAGTTGTGCTACTTCTATCATAAATTGAACCCTGCTTTATTTCACAATAAAGCAAAACAAAAGTTAACAGAATAATAAACATTGTAAGTTGAGAGAAAGAGCTGCAACCCCAATTTAACTGATTTTATTCATTATTGCCCCAAATGAGTTTAGAAGAGAGACAGCTCAAGAGATTGTTGTTTAGCATGAGAATAAAAATTAATATAAACAAGATGCAATGTTCTGGATAATTTTCTGGTGTCGGGTTAGCATTGCATGGAGCAAGAATTAGAAACAAAAGAAAAATTTCTATTTCCTACCTATATCACTGGCTACCATCTTGGAAAACTTTCTGCTTTTGGTCTTCACTGAAAATAATATTTTGATATAAAATGTCAAAATCTATTCAAAGTAAACTAAATGAATTAAATATAAACAAAATGCTTTAAAATAAAGATACTATACCCTTTTCTATAAAATTATTCATTTTTTGTTCATCATCTGAATTGTGTGGTGATGAAGAACCTATACGAATGAAGACAATGGAAGGAACAGGCACATGGTCAGTCACAGACACTAAGACGGCACAAGAAAAAAAGCACAAATAAAACCTGGCAAGCTCTAAAGAAGGGCCCCGTGTATCTAACCACAAAGCAAGGCCATTAGATAGCTAATAACAGTTCAAATACTGTAATCTGCAATGCTATAATCTTTAATAGAAGACCATAATAAAATATACATGACCCTAATAAACACAATCTTGACTTTGTAATGACCAATATTATAACTGGACAAAAGTCAGGCTGGGTGGATATTATGTTCATTTTATGCAAAAGAACATAGAGGAGAAATATAACATTTAGAGAGCTATTATTGATAGGCAAAACTCCAAATATACTTCACCCATTAAATTCTACACAACCTTCAGACTGTACACCATTTCCCCTCCCTTGAATTTCCATATTTTATATGTGTCTCATGATAGTGATCATTCAATATCCCCTATTATTAAATGTGCACATATATGATCTTCCTCACTGAAACAGACTTCTAAACAGAGCATCACTACATCATTCTGTGATCAGCAGCCTGCAATGCACCTATCTCTATTTAGTATGTGTTAGCTGAATGAATGACTCTCTGGCTAGAAGGGAAGTACCTATCACTCATATAAAAGGCACATGGATACTTTAGCTCCAGAATCCTGACCCTCTCCTTAGTACTTCTGAGGGGCTCATTTTAATTTCCAATTCGTGTGTGTGTCTGTCTGTTTGCAGGTGCATGTGTATATATATGTATCTTATGACGGCCAGAAGAAAATCTTGGGTGTCATTCATTCCTTAGGTATCATCCCCTTTTTTGTAAGACATGGTCTCTTACTGGCCTGAAACTGGCCAAGTCAGCTAGACTGGCTAGGTAGCAAGCCTCAGGGATTTGCATGTCTTTACCTCTCCAGCACTGGGATTACAAATGGGAGCTTTTTAAAGTAAATTCTGGGGATTGAACTCAGATCCTCATGCTTGTAATGCAAGCACTTTACCAATTTACTCTCTTAGCCCTCGATTAACTTTTATACATTTCTTCCTTTTTGGAGAACACTGAATTTTAATATTAATTACATGTTTTAATAATTTATACTGTGCCAGTTAAATTTTTTGTTTCATTATATCTACCTCATTATAGAACGTTTTTGAGGCAAGTATTTTAGTTACTAATTTTTATGTTATTGAAAACATGAAAACTGGCTTTTTTGATCTACCTCAAACTTACTCTACCCATTATACTCTTTGACCATTAGCAGACCTCACTTATTAGCAAGAAGACTAAGTGACAAAAAATTATTCCTTAAGAACTAACAGGAATGAAGGAAAATAAAACCATTGAGTCTGTGCAGAGTCCATGACAGCAAGCACAACTATGAACTATCTCAGACAGTAGAGAATGACATACAAGCTGTAAGAATACAGTGATCAAAGGGCAGTCAGCTAGAATATCACTCTAGTTTCTACTGTAGCATACATTCAAATGCACACTGACATCTGAAATACATTTCAGACAAAATTATCATCTCGGAATGAAAGGCAGTTTTTTTTTCTTGATACAGACATAATTCCTCAGAATTTGGTCTTTCAGGGCATAAAGGCTAAACTAAATACATTACAAGTTCTATATTTAAAGATATAGGGCTGAAGAGATGGCTTAGCAGTTAAGATGCTTGCCTGTGAATCCTAAGGACCAAGGTTTAATTCCCCAGAACCCATGTAAGCCAGATGCATCGTGGCACATGCATCTGGAGTTTGTTTGCAGTGGCTAGAGGACCTGGTGTACCTATTCTCTCTCTCTCTCTCTTTTTCTCTGTCATAAATGACTAAATAAAATATTTTAAAGATAAAAATTCATGCCATATCTGTGATTTCTGATATTCCAATTTTAAAATTGCATTTAAGCTGGTGTTGACAGAAACAACAAAAGTATTTACTGTCATATGAATCTGGGCACATTAAAAGTGTATTTTCTTTTAACATGGACCAAAAAACAAAATATATTTTAAAATGTTGAATCATGTTTGAGTTTTAGTTTGAGGTAAGAATATAAGGAGCCTTGTAGTGGAGTCTGGAATGTCCCTTTATATACTTTTCATGTTTATATACTGACATTTAAATATCCTAATACATTTGCCTACAATTATTTCTTATTATTTTAAAATGTTACATGTAGCCACCATTTCAAGAAGAAAAGGAATATTTATTTGGGCTGAACCTAACTAAACCAATTTTATTGCCATTTAATATATATATAAGCATAGTATGTGACATATCTGTGATGGTTAATCTTCAAAGTTAACTAGATTTAGAATCAGTGTGAAAAACAGCTCTGTGTGTATCTGTGAGGGTGTTTCCAGAAATGTGTAAGTGAGCTGGTGTCCCAGGCTGAATAAAAAGTAGAAAGACACTGAGCACTGGTATTCACCTCTCTCTTCCTGACTGGACATAATGTGACCAGTCTTGGCCGCTAGGCCTTCCCTGTCATGACAAACTGCATTTCCTCCAAAGGTGAGACAAAATAAACTCTTCCTCTTTTAAGTTGCTTTTGTTAGGCATTTTGCCACAGCAACAAGGAAAGTAATTACTACCAGGACAAAGTTATCTACTCTGGCTCTTACCTATAAATACTGGTCAATGAGCAGAACTGGACTGTGTGTGGTAGGAAGAGGAGTAATGAGGAAGAAATGTTATTACAATTCTATTTTCCACATCAAGAAAGAACTGTGGTTGGTTTTATCCACTACACTTTACCAAGCTCAAGATAACATAGGTACAATGTGACTCCTCTGGCTCCCTAGGTTTCATGGGTTTAAAAGAATAAATTTAAATATGAAGTTTCAGGAACAAGAAACTGTGTAAATATGTTTTATCTTTAAAAAGAAGAAATGATCATAGCATTAGGGAAAACAAAATTGTAAGAAATGCTACAGAAGCTTTTGTAGTCTCAGAGCTAATAAAATGCAACTAAAACATGAGGAGGTGATATAAAATCTCTCAATACTTCTTATCTACAAGTCTTCCCAATGTTAAGGAATGACCATGGAAAGATGAAAACCCAAGCATGGTGGTGCTTATGTTAAGAACAGTCCTTTCAGGAGAAAGTGAATGAAAATTCCTAACAGAGAAATTTAATGAAATATAACTAAAATTATGAAGTTAATTTTATTCAAGGTTAGCAAACTTTCACTGATATAATAAATTCAAGATTTTATCTTCAAGAGGTCTCAAATATACAGAAATAACGCACCAAAATATTAACATACACATAGATCCCATAAAGACTATAGTCTTACAGACCATAGTCCATAAGAATCCTTTAGACTGTACATATCAAAACATTTCATAACCTTTAGTTGTGAGGTGTAGCTTTGTGGCAGAGTACATGCTTTACACGTGCTACATTCTGGGTTTGATCCCTAGCACTGAGCAAATGTAAAAACCTGCCATAACAACTACATGGATGTTATTCAATGACTACTGAAAAGATTATATCACCAATTTTTCTTTGATTCTAATTCCATTTTACTACACAATGCTGGCAGTATCTAGAACAAAGGAAAGATTGCAGGTAACTAAAATGTTTTATCCAATGGTAATGAGTAAAACACATTTTCTCTAACAGTATAAACATTAGAAGGTTAAGTAAAAATAAATCACCTAACTCTGAACAGATGAAAGCTCAGGTTTAAGCAGAATTTCTTCTCACTGAATGAGAATATGGTTATGATTTTAAGAAAAATAGGTGACCCAAAAGATTTTTGCAGGTATCTTAAGTGGTCATCAATAAAAGGTTGCAATGATATGCAATTTTGGTTTTTGTAAAATTATAGTTATTAATGAAATAATTTTAAAAGTTTACCAGAAGTAGGAGATTTGCAGCGATCTTCTGGAACAACCGTCCCTTCAGTAATGTCACAAAGACCTGCTAAAAAACAAAACCAAAGAACAAATCAAACCTCACAAATTTATAAAGTTTGTCTGGCTTTAACAACACACATTTCACTACCATCCATTTTAAAGCACTCTACAGATTAGCAGACTTCTGGTACTGATGAAATTTCAGGAAGTCTGATATGGGAACATGTGATATTAAAACACAGCAAACTAATATAGCAGTCATCAGTTACAAAGTTAAGGCACAGAATTCTAAATGATGTTATCTGCTGTTCTTCTGCTGTTCTTCAAGGATATAAAAATAATACAAGATTTAAAAATCAGAAATATATGCACATTATATACTTCCTTTTGAATTTCTCAAGGGAAAATAAATATATGTTAGTAAGATTGGGCCTCCACCTGCTGCAAGCAAACTCTAAACTCATTTGCCACTTTGTGCATCTGGCTCTAAGTGGGTACTGGGGAATCGAACCCAGGTTGTAAGGTTTTGCAGGCAAGCGCCTTAACTACTGAGAAATCCCTCCTGCCTAAATTTGGTAATTTTTATAGCACAGGGTCCTCACCTCAAACCTCTAAGTTGTTTCCTTTTGTATATCTTGCTTAATCCTATGAACATTTTTGAATATTAAGAATATGACCAATTATTCATCTTGTATTATATATGTCTTAAAAACCACAATATCATATTTTCAAAATCCTCAAACAAAAATACTTTTTATTCACATGTATATGAATTATACAAAATTGATCTCTTTGATAAGCTGGCTTAAATTTTTAGCAGAATTGTAACAACGAATTTCATTCTATAGACAGAATTAAAAGCCTTGGATAAAACACAAATTAAGCCTTCATATCAATATTAATGTTTGGTGACTAAATGAAAATTTGTTGCAAACTGTTGAGCTTTACTAATCCACAAACCACACCAGAGGTTTGGACTAGCTGGGCAGCAGACAAGGGTTGCATGTAGAAGCCTCAGAGCCAGCTGTCAGGTCCATATATATGCAGGTGTGAGCATTACCAGCCTTGTCATTACTTTCATAAAAAACAAGACACTTCTCTGGTCACTAAGGAAGCTCTTATAATAACATGTTTAGAGAACATTGAGCACCAAATTGGATTAGAAAGTGAGTCTTCTTGTTTGAATTTTATAGTATTTATCTCCATCAAATAGGAAGTTCCTCAACTAAGAATTAGGTTGTTTTTATTTTTAAACTTTATCAAACTAAGAATTCTTGGGGGGGGATACTGTTGGTTCTTATAGTGTTAAGATCATAGATGCAAATATAGGCATGTATTAAGTTTGATAAAATATTTCCTTACATACACAAATTTTGAGACAACTGAGATGGAAAACTTAAAATGTGGTGATAATATACTGCACAATTACAATGTATTTGGCACTTACTATTCAAACTAATGCATTTTAGAATTTTAATACATCAGTATTTTTGTCAACACTATTCAATCAATGCAACATAAACAAGACAAAATACTCTATAAAAGTATCATGCTTAAAATAGCTTAGGAACAATTTAGAAGCTCAATTAAAGAAAATAGATGACATAATTTAAATATTAAATGTATTACAATGATCATTAAATGAGTTTAAAATCTATTCAGTGCCTTCTGTCTCATTCAAGTGAAAGTCAAATCCAACCATGCATGGCTGAAGCATATAATCCCATGTACAGAACACTATCTTCCCCTTCGGATCTAGAGTTTCTTCTCTTCTCCACTTACCCTCACCATCGCTCTATCTACTCAAGTCTGCACTGTTTGTTCATCCCCAGGTACACAGCTTCAGAGATACATATTAGGTGGTCTCTTGAGTTCCCCCAGCACTCTTGGTTGGATACCAGCTCTTTCACTTCCTCTATCTTTACTCCCATCTCGTGTGGATGCTTTAAAGTTAACATCTATATCACTGGTATTTCAAATCCCCTTTGCTTTAATTATTTTCTCCTTTGGCACTACTATGTAACTTATTAAACACTACTAATTTTCTAAAACTCTACTTCCCAGTAGGATGTCAGCTCCATGAGGACAGTTTCTTGTCCGATGACTTACAATAGTGCACAGCACATGGTCAGAGCTCAATAAATGCTTATGGAATGGCTGACTACGTGTGGAAGGACTCAGGCACAGAATTCAATAAATCGTCTCTGCTACTGTCAGAACCCTTCCAGCAAATGCCCACAGGCAGCATACTTAGCCATGTCTTTTTTCAAAAATTATTTTATAAAATTTTTATTTATTTATTTATTTATTTGAGAGAGAGAGAGAAAATGGGAGCACCAGTGCCTCCAGCCACTGCAAACGAACTCCAGATGGATGTGCCCTCTTGTGCATCTGCTTATGTAGGTCCTAGAGAATCAAACTGGATTCCTTTGGCTTGGCAGGCAAACACCTTAACTGTTAAGTCATCTCTCCAGTCCAGCCATGTCTTTTAAATCCATCTCAAACCCATCAGGTAACTTAAGTTCTTCACTCATTTAATCCTCACAGCACTTAGTAAGGAAAACTATTATACTAATTTAACAGAAGAAACTGAAGCAGGAGGTTTTAGGTATCTTACATAGAGAAAAAAACTCAAGTTACTTCTCAGGACAGTCCACATTTATTGCTTCTGTGAGAACTATTTCAGTGGTGAAAAGCTCTCCATGTGTAAGACAAAAATTTACTTTTTAAAAAATAATCTGGGCTGGAGAGATGGCTTAGTGGTTAAGATGCCTGCCTGCTAAGACTAAGAACCCGGTTCCAATCTCCAGGTCCCACGTTTAGCCAGATGCAAAGTGATGCAGGGGCGCAATGCCGCACTTGCTCACAAGGGGGCGCACGCATCTGGATTTCGTTCACAGCAGCTGAGAGGCTGCTGGCGCGCCCATCTCTATCTGTCTCCCTCTCCCTCTCTGTCTGTCTCTCCCTCTGTGTCTCTCTCCAAAAATAAATAAAATAATTTAAAAAAATAATCTGTCTTCAAAATGAGGAGGAAATACCACAGAACACTCAAATGTACCACATTTCTCAACCCACATTTTTAGTTTGTCACATGATTAACACACACTAAGGTGTAGTCACTAGTCATAAAATGCTCCAGATACAAGGGGCAGCATACTGCCTGTGCTGTCTCACTTACTGGTAGCATTCAGAGTAGTCATCTGTACTGAGTCACAGAAATATAACTTCACAGAACAACAACAACAAAACCTGTATAGAAACTAAATTTCAAGTTATATAATTTTAAGTCTATTCTATCATCAAGTGCAGTGAATACACTTTTAAAGAGTGTCATTTAAAAAAATATTATTTATTTATTTATTTGTGTGTGAGAGAAATAGGCAGGGAGAGAGAGAGAGAAAAGAAAGAAAGAGAGAGAGAGATGGGCACGCCAGGGCCTCTGGCCACTACAAATGAACTCCAGATATGTGCGCCCCTTTGACCATCTGGCTTACGTGGGTCCTGGGGAATCAAACCTAGGTGTTTGGCTTTACAAGCAAGTGCCTTAACTGCTAAGCCATCTCTCCAGCCCAAGAGTATCAATTTTGATAAGCCTACCTTCTTTTTCAAATATTTCATAAGAAGGTAAGTTTGTATTTCAAATACATAACAAACAAAATGATGCGTAATTCAACAAGATATACCTACTAGGTGATACACTTACATCAAGGGTCATGCTAGGCCATAGTCAAAGGAACACGTGTCACTCCAGTACTTTACGAAGCTTTATGAACACAGCAGGGGGCCAGATTTGGTCCACAGACAGTATTTTGTTAAACCAGGTTAACATTAATCAGTCTTGCAAGGGTCAGGCTGAACTAGGTATTTAAATCACTACAGCCTGTCTGGTTCACAAAAGTAACACAGAATTTTCCATCAAATACTTCACTAAACTCTAGAAATGTCCCAGGAGCTGCCAGGAAGCATGAATGTAGTTACCAAGTTAAAAAATTAAATTTATTTTGCAATAACTTACTTCTAGTGAGCCTCTGTTGACATCTACTCTTCGTACCTGCACTTCTATAACCACAAACTCACCCTAGAATTGTGACTAATTCCTATATCAAATGAATTTATTTTTAACCTTTGTCAATTCAGGGGATGTTAAAAACCCAATTCCCTTAATACCTTTTTTAAATCCCTAATATCCTGCATGGTCATGCTTTTCAACTTACATGAAGTAACTTGGGCTTTGTAATTTTCTTGATTTTTTTTACACATTTTAGACAGAAACACCATTCTTTTTTTAAAATTCTACTTATTTATTTATTTGAGAGAGAGAGAATGGGTGTGCCAGGGCCTCTAGCCCCTGAAAAAGAATTCCAGATGCATGTGCCACCTTGTGTGTCTGGCTTAAGTGGAACCTGGAGAATCAAACCTGGATCCTTAGGCTTTGCAGACAAGCACCTTAACTGCTAAGCCATCTCTCCAGCCCAGAAACACCATTCTTTTTAATAGACAGAGATGAAGTTATACAGCTCAGTCTTCTGGGTTATAACTATCACCTACAATTATCCTAAGCCATCGAGATGTATTTTTCTTCATCATATTTTCCTTGGAAGTAAACACTGTTCTATTTCCCATTGGTTATAAGCAAGACTTAAAAATATATACAGCACTTACTCAAGGATGTAATATTTTAAACATTGTTCATTGTGGACCTTAGTACACTTTACATGTAAACACATAATGGTCCCTTTACCCATGTTTGCACTTATGGTTTCAGTTACTCATGGCCAAATATAGTCTGAAAATATACATGGCGAAGTCCAGAAATAATTCATGAAATTTAAGTTGGGCACCATTCTGGTAACATGATGAAGTTTCACTGTTCTGCACAGGATGTGGATGATTATGCCATCAAAATACATGTGATGTCACCTGCTAGGCACTTAGGGGATGTGTTGTTTATTGGATACACTGCCAAAGTATTAGAGTGGTGCTTACGTCAAGTAGCGCACAAGAGTGTGGATGCTGGTTTGTCAAAAAGAACCGTAAATGCCTTAAGCATCAGACTATGCCATCACAGAAAAAAAATCCAGATAAGACAGTGAAACATTTTAAAAGAGAGACCACATAAGCTTTATTTGCATTACTAGTTATTACTGATAATCTTACTGTACCTCATTTCTAAATTAAACTTTAACACAGGTGTGTATGTATATGCAAAAACATAGTGCACAGATGGTTGGAAACATTAATGGTTTCAGGTATCCCCGGGAGTCTAGGAATGTATCCCCTGTAGACAAGGGAGAATACAGTAGTATTTTTTATTTCCCAAAATATAGACACTGGCACTGAAAACTTGATGATTATTACTTGGCTTCACAGCTATTTCTCCTGTTTTATCTCACTGAAAATACTGAAGACTTCAAAATAATTAGAAATATGGTTAAAATCTTCATTAAAAAAATTTTTTTTAATTTATTTATTGGAAGTGAGAGAGAAAATGGGTGTACCAGGGCATCTAGCCACTGCAAACAAATTCCAGATGCATGCACTACCTTGTACACCTGGCTTTATGTAAATACTGGGGAATCAAACCCAGAGTCCTTGGGCTTTGTAGGCAAGCACCTTATCTGCTGAGCTATCTCTCCAGCCCCAAATCTTCATTTTAAAGTCCTCTACCCTCAATCGGCTTAAAAAAAAAGACCTTTTCTAAAGTCTTGATACAGATTTCTGCTTCTAATTTTCTTTTATAAAGTTAATAGCTTCTATGAATAAACAAGTATCTTTTCCTATGTGTCTAGCACTTTCACCTTGACAATGTGATCCTATTTAGAATTAGAATAATATTCTGAATAGAAATTTCCCCTTATGCCTCTCACATTGTGAGTGACAAAGTGACCAGCAAACAAGACACATATGATCTTAAGTTTCATTTTCAGTAGAACTCAAATCACAGCAGACACATGGGGAGTTGAGATCTTAATCAGGATTTGTCCTTGTAACAGTTTAAAAACACAGCTACAACATACTGAACTTCAAACTAATTATCCTGTAAATTCACAAGTAGCTCTGCTATCCTGATGAAACTGCACTAGTATTTATTAGTAGTGAATAAATGTTTCCTTTAAAACCAATCTATTAAAAATTATTGAAGCATAATTAGAGGACATTCTGTGACACTTCAAGAGACACTAAATGAATGTGTACTTCAGTAAGAATTTTTTTATTTCTTTAAGACAGGGTTTCAGCAGGCCAACCCTAAGCTGGAGATTTTCTTGCCTCAGTCTTCCAAGTAGGTCTATGCATGTACCAACACAACTGCCAAGAATCTTTTCTTTATATCAATGCAATTAATTTTAATAAAAATTATTTTATACTTAATTTTATTTAAAAATTTCGAATCAGAGGAATAAATATTTCAAGATATTATTTGAAAGCATTTTTAAAACATAAAAATAAAAAAAGAAAATCTCTCTCCCCCTAAAGGTTCTACCACCACAGAGCTATATCCACAGGCTTAATTGTTAAAATTTTACTGAAAGAACCTTAAGTAGTGATGAAGTAAGGAATAAAAATGTGTAAACATCTCATGTTACTAAGAAAATCCAGATAGTTTTCCCATGCCTAATATCTAATTCTTCAATATAAAATGAAGCAAAACATAATGCAAATGATTTTATGAACTTTAATAGGGAATAAAGTAGAATGCAGTTTCATATTTAAGTAAAAATCAATTGCATAATAAAATTGGCCTGTTGTCTGCATAAGTTAGGTATTAAATTACTAGCAATTTAATGTAAACTACTACTATAATGTATAAAGAAAAATTTTTAAGTTAAAAACAAGCACAACTTTAAGACTAGCAAAATTTTGTAAAAACTGAAGTTTTGTTCTCCAGAAAAAAAAGGCATCTATTTTGGTAATGTTCTAGAATTCTAATGTTATCAATTCCCTTGTTTCATAAGAAGTTGGATAAGAAAACAGTATTTAAATAGTTGTTTTCATATACATGTCATGGCATGAATCTAAATAATGAGTATTCTGTCTTACATATAAAATATTGTAGTTAATAAGCTCTTTTAAAAATAAATTTTAAATACAATGTATTTACAGAAAACAAAACAAAAAAAATGCCAGGACATAAATGACTTACTTAAAAAAGAGGAATGTTATGCTGGAGAGACCGCTCAGTGGATAAGGTGCTTGCCTGCAAAACCCAAGAACCCTGAGTTCTAGTCCCTACTACCCACATAAAGCCAGATGCACAAAGTGGTGCATGCACCTGGAGTTTATCTGCATTGGCTAGAGACCATGGTGTACCCATTCTCTGTCTATCTCTGCTTGCAAATAAATACAGAAAAAAAATAAGAAGGAAATAATAATTTTAAAAAGTTTTTCACAGATTCAGAATATAATCTAGAAAAGCTATACATGCAAGAAGTAACATCAGCACACCTTAGTGAAGCAACAAAGAGGGAAAAGAACAAGAGAGACAGAGATACTAGAATGGTATGGTTGGGACACTAATTGACAAAATGATTAGACTCACACAGAAAAATGTAAAACAAGATGAAAAGAAAAAATTAACCATCAAGCCAAAATGACAGGAAAGTCTATGTTATCTTATTTTATTTTTTACTTTTCTCATTGACTACAAAGTTAGTAGTATTAATTAATACAAAGAACACCTGAAAAATGAGTATTAGGGTATCAGAAAGACCATTTTTTTGGTGTTTTTAAATTTTTTTTTCTTTTTTTTTTTTTTTAACTTTTTGTGGTACTGAGGAACAAGCCCAGAGTCTTGTAGATTCTGGGCAAATGTTCTATTATGTCGACCCTGAGCTCAAAGAGAACTTTAGTTCAAGTGACTGAGTTAGGACCAGTTTCTCAAACCATGCTCCAGTGCACACTGGCATTCTGCAAATGAGTTATCCGTGCCACAAATAAGGGTCTCCTTATCTGTGAAAATGAAGTCCACAGGCCAGTCAGTGCTGGAAGTGTCACTGGTAAACCCTGTATGGTACACAGTGAGTGTTAATTACTCTGTATCATGAAGTCAAAAACAGGCAAGAGGTTCAGGACAGCAAGATGGCTATACAAATGTGTTCTAAGAGGCTTTGCATGAAAACATTTGTTATCAATTCTAACTGCTTAGCAAATTCAAATGGATGCAATCAGGAGAACTGACATGCACCTTGGCTTGCACTGAATCAAAGTTATCTGAGCATGTGATATAACACATATATAATCGCTGTTGTGCACACATGTATTTTCACATGGGTATGATTCCTTTGAGTGAAATGGCTGAAGCAAATAATAGGGCAACAGCTTTTAAGTTACTTTTGATCTATTAGATTAAGCCAAATAATCCTGTTGATACACATTAGTTGGAGAATGTAGGACTGGTTCTTTCTTGATATTTAAATAAAATCCTAGAATAGTAAATAAAAATAAAAGGGAAACCAACAATTCTACAAAACAAACATGATACTCATATCTTTGGCTAGTTTTTGACTCTTCACACACAGCCTGAATGGGACAAGCTATTTGCCTGATGGAAGCACTTACAAACAGAAGTGACCCTATGTCAGCATTGACAGAGGTACTTAAGGCTCAAGAGATATTTTTTCCTTTTACCTCCTGATGGCTGCCGAGACTTCCGAGGAGATCGGGGCTCTCTCCGGTAAGGGTCGTTGGAGCCGTACAGTTCAATGGTGCCCAGGTTGAGCAGTACTGCTTTTTGGAGGTAGTCAACCATAGCAATGCCACTGCAGTTGCCGAAAACCACCCTGAGAACAAGCAGGAAAGCAGAAACCACAAGAAAATGTCAGGAAGAGGCATGGTGGGCATTCCAGAAAATTCTTGAACTAAAGACAACCTTGGGCATGGACATAAAAATACATATCTTTTCTCTGGGAAATGTGCATATCATCTGTAGACTTTAATTAATTGAATCATTAAGTCATTTATAAGTATCATTTATAAAAACTTGATATATAAGTTAAAACTTGATCAAAGATATAAATGTCCACACTAGGCAATGTAACATCTCTTATTCTGCCTTGAGAGCAATTTGAACCCCTCAGGTGGAGACATTCCTTTCCTTTGGAAATTCCTACTATCACAAATAACAAGGAAGTATAAGTCTTAGATGACTGTCGTTGGAAGTCCAAAATACTATCTACATGACAGGTCAGGCAGGAAGTAGGAACTAATCTGTAAATAAAGAATTAGAACTTGAGCACTGGGATGACCAGAGGAGATGTAGATATTGCAAAGGAGGCCAGGTCAGAACTAGAGTGACCTGAACAGCATGTATGTGTCTAAAGAGAAAATCCTGCACTTCAGGTCCAGCTGACTGCTGCCATGGAGGTACACATGGGCTAGGTAATTTGATTTTCAATTGGTGCTGTAAGTATGCATTGATACATAATATAGTTTCGACAACACATTTAAATTTTAAAAATATAGAACAAAAACCACCCCACAACAAAATAATCAATTAAAAACCAATGCCTATAATCAATTGTTTTGTAGCTACAATTGAAACCTCCTGCTGGCTCTGTTCTTTGCTATTTGTCTTCTTTAAAATTACAGGCAATAGGGCTGGAGAGATGGTTTAGCTGTTAAGGCATTTGCCTGCAAAGCCAAAGGATCCCGGTTCGATTCTCCAGAACCCACATAAGCCAGATGCACAAGGGGGCGCATGCATCTAGAGTTTGTTTGCAGTGGCTGGAGGCCCTGGCACACCCATTCTCTCTGTCTCTTTCTCTCTCTCAAATAAATAAAATATATATTTTTAAACTTATAGGCAATAAAATATTTTAAAAGAGCAGTTTGTGCTTTTCCATTGTAAGGCTACTAATACAAGTATCAGAGAAGATTCTAAGACAACACTACATTTCACTAGATTCACAACTATAACAGACAGAAGGAAGTGACAACCTAAAGGAACAAAAAAGACACATGAGTCCTAGGGCCACTTCCCAGAGAAAACAGTGGCTGTTTGCTGTACATGATAAACAGTGCCAGGGAAGGACTATCATCAAACAATTTGTTGTCCTGCAGTGTGAAATGTTTTTAAATAATACAACTCTATCATATGGCAATAAAATGTATAATTAACAACTATGTAACAGAAGGCATGAGTTAATAAAATCAAACATGGTCATATAACAAAGCATACTTTGTTACAATACTGTTCTGACTTTATAAATTTGTCCAGGTTAATGTTGGAAGTGAAAAAAAAAATGAGTTACAGTCCAGAATTACAGAATCAGTTTATAAATATATTTCCAAATTCATGTGAGATTTTCATAATGCTATTATAAGAAAGCTACTTCTGGGAATATATCCAGATGAAGTTACACTGGACTTAAACATTATCTTAAATAATCCATTGGTACATGAGATTTTTCCTTCCTATTAGAAATCAGTATATGCATACCCAAAGTAAACTATTCAAAACAAAATTATGCTTCAAATAAACATTAAATTTATCTTGAAATTAAAGTTATGCAACAGCATTTGAAGTAATGATATATTAAAGATCATTCTATCTAATTTTGAAAGTAAAATGATGTGTGGAATACTACAGGGGCTGAAAAAAAACCACCAAAAGCAAATGTGGAACTTACAGTCCATAGGAAGAGTTCACTGCCAGGCTGGTGATCTGCTGTGGTGGCTCTCCACCCACCCACACTAACTGAATAACGAGTTCTGTCTGATAACCTGGAGACTGCTTCAGTGGTGAGCTTTTTACTCTGAAAAGAAAAAGAAAATATGTTATCTTTTAAGCAAATTTTCAAGTGGATGTCCTTGGCATAAGCATGTAAGAATAATTATATATAAAAAAATAACTTTGATTTTTATTTTAAGTTAAGAATCAGAGTCTTCTGCTCTTAGAAGCATTTAATCTAGTTGGAGAGGTTAAAATACATAAATAACAAAACAGGAAGTTAAATGCAAATTCCACATATAAAATTAGGGAGACTGGCAGGAGTTAAGGAGGAAAAGAAAAACAAGGAAAGAAGAAAGGAGAATAGGGAAGGGTTGCAAGAAAAGTAGCAACAAGAATCCAAAAGAAAAAAACAGAAAAAAATACTAGGAAATGTAAAGCTTGAGAGCATAATCCAACTGAATGAAACCTGGCAAAAGCATACTAAAGAAGTTGTTACAGACACATGTGAACAATTTATTATTGGGTGTCACTGTCTTTATCACATAAAACAAAACAAAATCCTTCACTATCTTAGAGGTCATGCATGTTTGAATGGAGTCTCCCCACTAATTGCTGAAGCACTGGAAGCACTGTTCTTGTAAAAACACAGGAAGACAAGATAAAGAAGCTAAAACTGATCACCATGGAAAGTGTCTATAGGAAAGTGACCTTCTGGAAGCACAGGACACCAGGACAGAGTGTTGTCCAGAGGTGTGTCCATTGGCAAAGGTTTGATTATGGCAGAGAGAACTCAAGGCTGTTAGAAAGCTAGAGCTTTAAGTCCTGGCTCTGCTGTTCATCAGCTGCCTCCCATCAAATAGTGGGAGAAGAAGACTATCTAATCATGGACTGATCAAACTGTAAGCCCCTGGCTGGAGAGATGGCTAAGTGGTTAAGACCTTGCCTGCAAAGCCTAAGGACCCGGATTTAATTCCTCAGTACCCACATAAAGCCAGATACACAAAGGGGCACATGTATCTAGAGTATCTGGAGTTTGTTTGCAGTGGCTAGAAGTCCTGGCGTGTCCATTCTCTCTTTCTCATAAATAAATTAACAAACTGTATATTTACATTTGTAAATATTTTTATTTATGTATGAGTAGGGGGAGGGAATGAGAACATGAGGTGTCAGGATCTCCTGTCACGGCATACAAAATCTACAAACATGTGTCACTTTGTGTGTCTGGATTTACATGGGTACTGGAGAATTGGACCCTGGATGGCAAGATTTACTAGATAGCACTTCTAACTGCTGAGCCATCTCCCAGTCCCATATTTCCATATTTTCATTATTAAAGAATCAAAATACAATGCAAGTTTATAGAAATATAGGGGGCAGTGAGGTACAGAGTTGGCTCAGTTGAGTTTTGATCCTCAGCATCCATGTTAAAGCCAGGCAAGCAGTGCATACCAGAGCTGGGAAGGCAAAGACAGGAGGGTCCCTGGGGCTTGCTGGCTAGCTAGTCTAGCCCAATTGGTGAGTAACAGGTTTAGTGAGAGACCCTGACTCAAAATGGTGAAAAGTGATTGAGGGTGACACCCAACGTCAGCCTATATACACCATGCTCACATGCACACACACCCCTTCACGTGAGCGCATACACATGCACACTACACAAAAAAGAAAACGAAACAAAACATTTAGAAAGGATTAATTTAGAAGAATATGCGAGACGAATGGAATAGGGAGACCAATCATGAAGTTCTCGTGATTTTTCTGTTGTGAAACAATTTTAAGTTACATTTGAAACACATTATTGAAGTGAGAATTTATAAGACTTAGAAGTTTCAAGAAGGTCTGATCTTAATATTGTAACATAAAGATAATATTAAATAAATAAATGTATGGGAGGCTGACAAGGGGTGGAGTAGGAGATAAAATAAACCACAGTGATTGTATAGTCAAAAATAAATCAAGGGCTGGAGAGATGGCTTAGTGGTTAAGGTGCCTGCCTGCTAAGCCTAAGAACCTGGTTCCAATCTCCAGGTCCCACGTTTAGCCAGATGCAAAGTGACGCAAGGGTGCAATGCCGCACTTGCCCACAAATGGGTGCACGCATCTGGATTTCGTTCACAGCAGCTGAGAGACTGCTGACGCGCCCATTCTCTATCTGTCTCCCTCTCCCTCTCTCTCTGTCTCTCCAAAAATAAAAAATAAATAAAAATAAAAAAAATCAAGAAAATAAACAAATTCAGTAAATAAAAGGCGTTGGCCTACAGAGGTAGTTTAGGGGAACATGTGGTCACTTTGAGGTGACAGCAGACAACTATGTGCATGGAACCACTCAGCAGGGAGTTGAAAGTTAAGCCAAACCTCACAAATAAAAATGACCATGCTAAATTCAGATTGTCTGAACCTGTGCAGAGCATATTAGAAAGGGCAAGTGGGGGAAGGTGTAAAGCCACAATGTGAGGATTTCTGAGGAACACTCACCTTCAATACCTGCTATATATACATGTACTAGCAAACTTCACATGAACTGAACAATGCATCTTTGTGTGACTATTTATTATTCTACTGTGAATTTAATTGCAAGCATCTTTGATTGCACAGACTTGTTCAAAGCCGGACATCATAAACAATTCTTGAGCATCTGCCATGGTGTCCCCGGTGAATGAGGAAGGAAAGTAGAAAGATGAAAATATTGAATCTCCTGACACTAAACTCCGAAGAAGGAACACTTCTGAATCATTTGGTACTTCTATAGCAAGGACCACAGAAACCCTTTTTACTAGGTAAGAGTTAGGTACTGATACTTCAGGAAAATGTGAACCCCTAGATGGATGTGGGCTGGAGTCACTTCTGGTTAAATAAGGTATAATATCGGTCATGTGCTCAGGGAATGTACTCTGACTGGAACTACTTCTAATTCTTCTTCAGGAATTAGCCACTATTCACTTGCAGATATTGAGCTCAAAAAATTAAAAATAATGATCTAGGGGCTAGAGAGATGGCTCCAAGGTTAAAAGGTACTTGCTTACAAAGCCTGATAACCTGTGTTCAATTCCTCAGTACCCATGTAAAGCCAGATACACAAAGTGGCACATGTATCTGGAATTTATTTGCAGTGGCTAGAAACCCTGGCATGCATTCGTTCATATTTTATCTCTCTTTCTCCTTGCAAATAAATAAACAAAAATATTTTTAAAATAATGACTCAGACATTTCAACTCTATGCAGGTAAGACTGGACATAGATAAGCCAAGGCTGTATCTAACAAGATGTGTCTAAGCTAGATATAGAAAGTAAGCATCAAGGAAACACATTCATTCAGAAAAAGATTGTGCATTGTGGATTAGGTTTTTACAAGAGCAAGAATAGGATATAAGAATATCTGTTCAGGAGCCGGGCGTGATACGCACGCTTTTAATCCCAGCATTCGGGAGGCAGAGGTAGGATTGCCATGAGTTCGAGACTATCCTGAGACTACATAGTGAGTTCTAGGTCAGCCTTGACTAGAGTGAGACCCTATCTCGAAAAACTGCAAAGAAAAAAAAACAAAAAACAAGAATATCCTTTCAGGGATAAATTTTAAATCATATCTAAGTATACATGTAAGACCTGTGACCAGGACACACAATTAACTAAATTTTTATTCTGCCTTGCATGAAGAAATGAAGGCAAATGTGCTTAAAGAAAATAACAAAAATAAATTTCCTAAAATAAGATGCAATAATCTCCAACTGAAACATAGAAAGCTGGAATGGCTGAGGTACAGTGCAGCGGCAGAGTTCTTGACTAGCAAGTGAAGAGCTTTGGGTCCACCTTGAGGACAGGAAAACAATCAGAAACCTGACTGAGAAAGGACAGCTATTAAGATTTTAAAAATAAAACATAGGAAAGATTTTTGTAACTTGTGTCTACAATTCTTCATGGGAATGTTATAATTTTAATGTTTTAATATATTTAACTTGTTTACTTGTTAACGACAAGCTGTTGAATAGTTATAAAAGGCTCCATAATTTGTACAAATATATTTTAAATGTTAAATAACTGGAGGCTTTACAGTTTCAAAATAATTGTTGGTTTGGACAAGTAATTTGTAAAGGGGCAATGAAAGTATCTAAATAAAAGAATAAAATTAGATCAAAAAAATGGAACAAATAAAACAGCAGCTTTAAAAACGTTTCTGACAAAAACCAATTACATTGTGCTGTGGAGGTAGCTCAGCTGGTGAAGTAGTTGCCACAAAGCAGGACACCCTGAATTAGAACCCTTAGAGTGAAGAGAAGGGTTGTAATTCAGCTTTCAAGAGGCACAGAGAAGTAGATTCCTAAGGCAAGCTCATTAGCTACATTAGCCCAGTCACTGAGCTCTGGAGTCAGTGAGAGCCTGCCTCAATAAATAGCAGGGAGAATCATAGAAGGTAGCCAATGTTAACCTCTGGTCTCCACATGCATGCTCAAACACATGGTGTACAATCACACACACAAGCACACTCAGACATATGAACATATGTATTGACACATGAATGACACCTTGATACCTTGTCTTGAAAGAAATAAAAACGGTCAAAGAAAGAAAGCTAATCAAGTTACCATGCATCTTTGTTTTAGAATCTTCTCCTATATTCTTGGTCTTATTTTCTACTGTGAAATTCCATGACAGGAAACTTTACTTCTGAATCTAAATCTGAATCTAAATGATGCTTCCCAGAAAAGTGTCAGGTAAACACTAACAGTCTCAAAATAAGGTGAATTATATTTCCCGTGACACCATTGCCATGATGATAACCAAAGAAAAGTTATGAACAGTAAGTATCTCGGGCTGATCAATCTGACCACACACTGCTCTTCTCAATTGCTGGGACAAGATACTGGACACAAAAGCAAATGAAGGAAGGAAAGGGTGACTTTGCCTCACAGTAGGAGTGGGCATGGTCATCATGGCAGGAAGGGTGAAACAGCTGGTCACACTGCATCCACACTCACAGTCAGGAAGCAGTGACGATGGATGCTGGTTCTCAGCGGACTTCTCCCTTTTTCTCTTTGTACCACGTTTATAACATTACACCCTTGGTCATGCTTTAGTTTATCTGTAGACTCCTCTTCCTAAGCTTAACAGTTCAAAAGTTCAAAAGTCAAAAGCCAATGTGTCTTCTAAGACCCAAGGCAATTTCTTTTTTAAAAGGTTTATTATTATTATTTATTTATTTACTTATTTGAGAGAGGGAGAAAGAGAGAATAAGTGCTCCAAGCTTCCAGCCACTACAAATGAATTCCATATGCATGTACCACCTTGTGCACTGGCTTATGTGGGTCCTGGGAAATCAAACCCAGGTCCTTGGGCTTTATAAGCAAGTGCCTTAACTACTAAGCCATCTCTCCAGCCCCACAAGGCAACTTAATTGTAAAGTACTTACAAAATAAAAAATGAAGTTACATCATAAAAGTATATAATGTCACCAAGTACATATTCCCTTTTTAAAAGTAAGGAAGACAATAAGAGGCACCAAACCAAAGATTACAACACAGCAGGGGAAACAAACCACAAGTTCCACACCTGGCACCAAGGACTCATTGCTCATCACCTGGGCTTCAGCACCCTTGAGTGGTCAGCCCTTCATATCCACCTCCTTTACCTTCAGAACACATCCCATTTCATGGGCCAGCTCCACTCGGTGCCTGTATCTTTCCTAGTGGATGACCCAAATCAGATACGCTGACCTTAGCTTTGCCTTCATAGCTTCACACAACAACTTCTGAGGGTCTTCTCCCAGGAATCCAACCTTGTGACACACACACTGCCTCACCTCAATGGCCTTACAGAACCATGACCCTGTCATTCTTGCATTTGGCATGCATGCAAAACCAGTACTACCTAGACAATGCTGCTGCTGGCTGGAGATGTGGTCTGGAGCACTTCTATCATGGCAGCAGAGGCTGCACTGATAGTTAGCCCTGAGAAACACTTTTGCGTAGTTATTTTCAATGATGAAACCCCTTCAGTGCCATTCAGAATTAAGGATCTCTCATTTGAAATGTGTTTGCATTCTCACAAGTTAGAGATGGGTGGGGTCGGACACGTACCCTATTGTGTTTCTATTTTTAATGTCACAAATCTCTAACAATTATAGTTGCTTTTTCTGCACCTACCTCATCTGTATTTTTAAATGCACACATAATTTATTTTTCATCCTTCTATTACTGTTGATCAGACTAAGGGTGGTGAGCAATAACCATGCCACAATCCAGATGTTATTTATTTTTAAATTATCTTGGCTGTGGGCTAGAGAGCTGGCTTGGGGTTAAAGCTAATTGCTTGAAAGTCTGCTGACTTGAGTTTGTTCCTCCTCAGAAGCCATATAAAGCCATCTGGATTGAATGGAATTTAAAGATTGAGTGACATCCAGGTTTGGTCCATGGACAGCAAACCTATGTATTTTAAACCTTGGGAATTTAATTATAAAACAATTTAAGAATAAAATCATGGAATAGTCATTCCTTGTGTGCCATAAAAAAATGTGTTGGGTTAACCACATCAAAACACAGGAAGATTTATTCTTCGGCAATTTTACACCAACACAGGAAGATGATGATGTATGTTTACCAATGCTTGTAATTTATCTAAATTAGAGACAATATGCAAAGCAGCTCTACTGTTTACTCACTTACTTTAAACAAGGTACATTATCCCGAAGCCCATCGGATGAACTGCTACTTGTGGATGGATGAGACTGAGGAGGGATGGGCTGAGAGTTGGAACTGCCCACAGGGGTGGACAGAGGAGGGGGCTGCTCACTCTCTGGAGTTTCTACATCATTTATCTCATATAATAGTCGAACTTCAAGCATCTGTCATGAAGAGAAAAAAAAACATTTACTTAATCCTAATAATCAGTACTCATTTTTACTAAAATTATACCTATAAGCCTCAAATGCAGTGGAGAGAATTTTAAAAGTGAAAAATTAGCCATTTCTAGGGATAACAGAATAAAGGATTTCTTACTCAACTTCTAAACAACTATGTATGCATGTGAAAGAACACACAAAGGCACACACATACCTATCAGGATTTTAAGATTTATGGAATGCTGAATTATAGCATAGTCTATTCCTATTAGTTTTCCTTAAATAAAACAATTTAAGTATTGTTAAATATATAAAAACTATTATTCACAAAACAGATGGTAATGTAAGCACTGAAGTGTTTTCAAAATTTTTATGCAAAAGTAGCTGTAAGTTATCTAAATAACTCAAAAAAATCAGACATTTGACACTGAAAATAGTAAAGAAAATATTACCGGAATGACTTCTGTAATCACTTCCTGTTTGCTGAACCTATAAATAATGACATGGGCTGAAACGCCAGCTATGCACAGCATTCGACTTTCTGGGCACCAGGAGATGATCTGAATGGCATACGGATCTTCATCAACAATGTCTGTGTTTGGTCTGTCATCTTTACTTCTTGACTTTTCAAATACTTTAGATGTTTTTAATTTATATAATACTTGTAATGTTACTAGGAAAAAGGTAATGTTACATGTTTTATTACAAAAAGATTTAATACAATTTTAATCCGTCATATTATGTAACAAAATAGTTGGTATTTACCTAAGCTGTATTTTCATTTCATAGTCTAACTTACAGTATATTGTGCATTTAAATAATATTTATTCACTGACCAAAAACAAGGTATAGTCAGTAAAAAAATAAATCCAGAGCTAGCAAGATGGCCCAGTGGATAAAGCACTTGCCATGCCAACATGAGTACCTAAGTTCCTATCTCCAGACCCCATTAAAAGCTGACAGCTGTGGCGGACTTTTTACTACTGTGCAACCACAGGTAGACTTCACAAAGACAATACATACTTTTGAAATGGGATTTTAGAACCAGACAGTAATATTTTTGTTGATTTGAAATATATTTTTACTTTTCTATTTCTGACTTATGAAGAAAAGTTTTGAAGATATTTTGAAAAGACTAGAATACTGAAGAAAACTATTTTAATTTACTAGTAACATTAAAAATTCTAAACTTGCATATTTGATAAATCAATAAGTTAAACTTAGTCTATCAATTTCAAATTAAATGCTATTTATATAATTACTATAAAACAGGACATACAAGAGCAATGATGGCAGAACATATAACAAATGATACTTACTTGCAGAAGCATCCCAGAACTTAACTGACCCATCAGCATGCCTAGGAGAAGCAGAAAGGTGATAGAGAAAAGAAAGTATCCGAAAAAAAAAAAAAAAGAAAGAAAGAAAAGAAAGTATGGTACAAGTACATTGTTAGTTTTAAAAGAGAGTCAGTCCTCCACCAAACTGATTAAAATGAAAAAAACTGGGATAAATTGGTAGATCCTTGACAATGACTTATTTCTTATTATGTCATAATAGAAAGGAAAGCACTACCTGTCTAATAAGTTACATTAAATGTGGTCTTAATTATATTAATGATTACTGATTTAATGGATATACATTTTTACTTACCCTGTAATAATTATTTCTGGGTAACTCTGAGCACCCAAACCCCAATTACCTCCATTTATAGGCCATTCCTATAAAAAAAGATCATTGTAAAATGTGACTTGCAAATATATATCCTCATATGTTTTTATATGCATACATAAATATACACATCTGATATGCAGTATATAGTATAAAACACATTACATTATATGAAAGTAGTAAACATTTTACCTTCAGACATAACTGTCTATATATTTTCTACAGAAAATTATCAATATATCAAACACTTTAAGGTAATAATTTAAAATAAGAGGTGTTAACATTAAATAATAAAACTCATGGTCCATACCTTTTTGCTGTAACCTTGACGTTTCTGTCTAGCGCCAACAGAATAAAGTGCAGGAATAAGGTCCACAGGACAATCAGCGAAATATTCACAACACGTGACAGGGGACTCATGTATGCTCAAAGGGTATGGATTTTCAAATATAGGGTATCTTTAATAGGAAAAAGAAAAATACTTACTAATTTACTGAATTAAAATCTAAATCAAACACAATAATTGAACTTTACTTTCTACCACAATATTGATTTATGGAACCATAAACAGAATAAATAAATAAGAAGTTTGAAGGCATTTTATTACAGAAAATCTCAATTATAGCAAAAACCAGAAATGCCAACAATGCAGCTTCATAGCACATGGCATACACTAGAGTGAGTGTTATGTATACACACATCTCCTTTACTTCTTGCTCCAAACTCCACGACTGAACACAAGCTTAGCACCCACTGCCAAAGGCATGCAGCTAGAAGAAGCAGGCAAAGCAGCATTAACTATGCTCCTCCTCAATGAGCTACATGGCCTCAGTAACAGATGACCTCATCCAGTGATAAATCTAGAATGTTGTCTTGTAAGATGGCCAGTGCTGAACCTCACTTTGACTGGGTTGAGAGATGCCTAGGAGATTAATTCATCCAGCATATTCTGGTGTTTATGAGGGCACTACCACGGAAGGAACTGATTAAGGGTGAAAGAAGCATTCTGAAAGTTAGCACCATCCCACAGGCTGGGCCAGGCTGAAATAAGAGGAGGAGAAAAGCCTGCTGACACAAGATGCTTCTCCCTGCTTCCCTGTGCTCCAGACCACTTCTGGCCATGAGGGTGTCTGCCCCATCACAGAACCAAAAGCCAGAATAACCTTTCCTTTCTCACATGGTTTTCTTCACTTAAGTGTTACAGATGAAAAGGTAATTGGTTCAGTAATAATCTAAAATATAATTTTACTATAAATGTTTTAGATACTAAGTAACTTTATTAAATAAAGCAAAAGCGCTTTTAAAACATTGAAATAAAAGTAAAATTCTATCTAAACACCTAGTAATAATGCTTAGGGTAAAAATAATCTAAAATATCTTAAAAAGTACAATCTAGCAATGGACAGAGTACAAGATGGCTAAACTGTAAATATTAGAAGATAAAGCCTCCCCCCAAAAATGTACAGCAATAAAAAGCAACACAAGGGCTGGAGAGATGGCTTAGTGGTTAAGACCTCTGCCTGCAGAGCCAAAGGATCCTGGTTTGACTCCCCAGGACCCACGTAAGCCAGATGCACAAGGAGGCGTATGCATCTGGAGTTCATTTGCTATGGCTGGAAGAGCCTGGCGTGCCCATTCTCTCCCTCTCTCTCCCATTTTCTCTCAAATACATACATACATAAATAAATAAAAAATAAAAATAAATAAACAAACAAACAAATAAATAAATAATTTTTTTTAAAGACAACACAAGTCTTCACTTTATAACACAAATGTTTCCTTACAAATAGTGGACACTTTTGCAAAAATGAAATACCTTACCCACAATACTGGAATAGCCTTCTCTCTCTCTCTTCCTCCATGTATGTGTGCGTGAGAGAGAGATTTGTGAGAGTTCATGTGTTTGCATGCAGGTGTGCACAGACCATGGCATGTATGTGGAGGTAAGAGGACTGAGTGTTGGTTCTTACATTCCACTTTGTTAACCATTGCACTGTCAGTCTAGCTGGCCTGCAGGCTTCTAGGTGAAGCTCCTGTCTCCATCTCCCTTCTTGCCATGGGCACACTGAGAATACAGAAGCTCATGTTAAGAGTGCCCGACTTCATGTGGGCTCTAGGCATCTGAACTCAGAGACTCTTCACTGTGCAGCAAGCACTTTATCCACTGAGCCATCTCTCCAGTTCCTAGAATGGTATTTTGATCTAAATATACCTCAGTATAGACCACAGGTAAAAAGTCTCAAAAAAAGAAAAAAGTCTCAATTACCCAAACAATTTACCAAATGGGGAAAAAAAGAGAACTATAGTAATACTATGTTTTTATAGGACTCATGGAGAAATATTTTCAAATGATCTATTATAAATGATTACAAAAATAGCAAGAAGTAAGCTGAAGTGCAATTATGATTATCTAAAAACACAGTTAATGCTGTTCACCTATTTTAGCATTTCCAGCCTTAGTGTCACCTACTGGATGTTCTGCAGTATTCTTGTCTTCTATCCACTAGATGCCAGTAGCACCCCATCTTCTAATAAAAATGTGTCTGCAGATTATTAAATTTCCCCAGGTGCAAAATCATGCTAGATTGAGAATGACTTTGAAATATTGGGTGAGAAAACTAAAACAAAACTATGCTTAATGATTATTTCTTGGAAGACAATAAAAATAGTGTGTTCTATTCAAAGTAAACCTAATTATTGCAAATACAAAAGGCAGAGCATGGCAAACCCCAGGACAAGTTGAACAGAAACTGTGATGGGGATTTACAGATCAGATATATGAGGAATGAGCTGGGAAATGCTTAACATGCAACTTTGACAGATGCGTGGGTTCTGAGGTAGTGAAACAGGTACAGCATGCCAGCTACTGGGAACTGCATACAAGAGAACATGGAAGTGCTATCTGTTCAGCCTACAGCTATTTTCCCATGAATGAAAGTCAGATGTGAGACAATGATAGACCATGGTCTCCACATTCCCACTTTATAAAGTATCAGGTTTAATAGGTTTAAAACAACAATAAAAAAAAAAACTGAGGGGTTGGGATCTAGGTTAATCAGCAAAGTACTTGAATTGCAAGCATAAAGACCTAAGTTAAATCCCCAGAACTCATGTAAAAATTCAGGTGCAGTGTTAGATGCTTGTAATCCTAGTGCTAGGGACTAGTGCTCGGGTACTCCTGGGGTGTGCTGCTCAGCCAGCACAGTCTAACTGGTGAACTCCAAGCCAGAGAGACCCTGTCTCAAAAGAGGAGGATGTCATCACTGAGAAATGATACCACAGGTTGTCCTCTGGCCTCTATATCACATAGATACATAAAATAGTAAATGATGGCTTAAACAGCAGAGTAATAATATTAGTGATGCAGGTTACAATTAATGTGACAATCCTGGACATAACACATTACAAAAATGAACAGTGAGGGAGACTTTGAGGAGACTAATTAGAAGTAACTGTGATGATTCACTTTTGGACAGACTGGGTTTATATGGCTTCGGGATGTACAAGTGTAAAACTGAAACATGAAATGTCAGGAATTCAACAAATTTTGAGTTAAGAAATAGAAATTTTATGCTATTCATTATAATAGATAAGTTTAGTTAATTATTAGTAATATGGGTCTAAAGCTATAAAGAGATCAAGGTTATGAACACAAAAGCAAATTGTTCAAAGAAATGAAGTAGTTATTCCCAGACTAAAAGAGAAAAAAAAAAAATCTCTTCTTTTCCTCCCCCTCTCTTCCTTTCCTTCTCTACCACATAGTCATGAAGTTGCTCACCGCATATTCTTACCCATTCTGTGCAAGGTCAATAAGTACTAAATCCTTTTCCAGCAGAACCACCACAGCATATGGCTCTTGGAAATCTGGAATAGGAAAGCAATGTGTGAGGGGCAGCTTTAAAAATGCAAGAGGGTGGCACATCTGACATTGTTTACATTATTTTGTTTCATGTTCTTGATGGTTCAACACTCTGATCCTAGGCTAGTTCTTATAATTTAATGCTTATATTTTAGATGAGAGCAATGGACTTCATAATCCATTTAACTTCTTTCACTTTTGAAAAGATCAGAGACAAGAACCTAAAAGAAACTTCTGTGACATTATAAAGTCTAGGGATGGACAAGGATAGCAAAACCAAAATTTAAGCCTGAATACAAATAAAAACCAATTATCATTCTGGGATCTCTCAGTAACCCAACAGAGTTCATTTATAGTCTTTGAATGTTTTATCTGTGAATATTAATAGTGGCAACTTCAAAGACCTTAAAATGAAATGAAAATATACACATTTAAACTTTTTTTTTGGTTAGGATCGGTCATTTCATGTTAATTTCTCTATGCTCTGATGCCACAATTGCTTTATCAAACTGCAGTCCACTGGTGCCATGAAGGAAGGTTTTGATACAACTAACATTCAAATTGAATAAAGAAAGAAATTATTCCCTGGATGGGGGAGGGGTCAACCTAGCATATAAAGGCCTTTAGGGGACAGACTGAGTATTACTGAGAAAGAAAGAAATCTGTATAAAATTTATACAGAAAAACTGCCAAAGATTTCCACCAGCTGATTTCATATCAAGACTTAAACTCTTGAATTCCTAGACTGCTATCTGCTCTAAAAATTGAAGACATATAAGTCTCATAATTCCTTCAATCAAATACGTACACATGCACACACACACAAGCTTGATCTGCTTGTCTGCAAAACAATAACTGAAAATATTAGTATTTTAAATAATTTAAAAATATTTAATGGATCCAGGTATGGTGGTTCACACCTTTAATCCCTGCACAGGAGATGCAGAGGTAGGAAGATCACCATGAGTTCAAGGTCATCCTGAATCTACATAGTGAATTCCAGGTCAGCCTGGAACCTACCTTGAAAAACAAAAACAAATAAACAAAAAAAAAGTTTAATGGACAGTGTTTATTTTTTAAAGGTACCTATTATTTATGTCAAATACAAAGAGATTAAGTATATTAGGCAAAAGAAACAGCTGAAATAAAGCTCTATGTTATGAAGGACTCTGCCTTCACTCAAGCATGGTTTGGAAGCTACAGAGGACAGTATAGGTCTTTGCTTGGACCACTAACCCAGGGAACACAAGCTTACCATTTGGGTATGGAGTTTCACAGAGTGTTAGGAAGTCAACAATGGAATAGTCCATTTCCAGCACAGCAGTACTCTTCCCGTGCATCACGGTTAAGCATGGTCTTCTACCTACAGTATCATATGACAAACCTCCTGATAAAATAATAAAAGGCTCCCTGGAAATAAAATGCATAGTTAGGATTACAAATATTATAAAACCATAATTACTTATTTTAAAAAATAACACCCTAGGTTGTAAAACGTTCATATATAATACACATGAACAGTTACATGTGGAATAGTTACACATGGATAGTAACAGAGTTGTAAAACTTTTATATATAATTCTCATGAATAATTACTCCTTCAATTAAGTTCAAGCCAAAATAAATTCCTGAAAATTAAATTACAATAAAAATGAATAATGACATTTAACTCTCATATCTTCCTTTATTCCCTACATTTTATTTTATTTCCCATGGAAAACTGTCTTGAAAATTCCTGTGGGTTTCTGCATGTGCTTGTATATATAATAATTTTGTGTGTCCACACCCTCATATAGCCTATCTTATTTGGATAATTTTTCCACAGTACTTATAACTAGGAACTAATTTATTCATTCGCTTTCTGTCTTTCTCATCAAAACATGTTTCCATGAACTTTTTGTGTGTTTTGTTCAAAATAATGTCTAGAACAGTGCCAGCCATACTAGGAATAGAGTATTAAAGGAATTAATAGGCAAAGTGTGTGTTTCATTTATAATTCTCTAGCTACCACATTTTTCACCATTATTTTGGTTCTGGCCTTCTCAGCTAAACTGCAGCAAAGTTTAAAATTTTATCCAGAATAAAATCACTCCTGTAGCTCTTACTTCAAACCCTCAACATGCTTTGATTACTATAATTGTGTTTAGTAAATATTTAGTTTAGAAAATACACACATACACACACACACAAACCCTTCTCTGCTGCCTTAAACTATAACATACAACTAAATGAACCTTAAATACTATGAGGAGGGTTAAAGAGTCTAAGAGAGAACAAAATATCTCCACAACATTTCAGAGGGGGATACCTGGACCAGATTCTATAAGCAGTACTTAAGAATGGTTGGTAAGTATGCTTTTATTTACAATTAATAAAAAATATTGTTACACCTAGAAATATAAGCAGACAGAGATTATAGCTGAGTTATATTCATTGAAGAAAATATCCAAAAATACTCAGGAAGATCAAATCAGATAAATGATCTGTTTATATAGTCTTAACTAACACTATTATAATTAGGATTATCCTCATGAGAGAAATAATTTTTTGTCATGTGGTATTGCAACTTGCCTCTATTACTTTTCTAAATTTATAAGGATTAGAAGTTCATTTATAAAAGAAACAAGGTATAAAGGAATGCTAATTTGCTTGTCACTAAAGTAATTTTTTCATAAGTTTGCTAAATACAACAATAAATATGTGTGTGTGTTGACATGCTGCTGCTTTAATATTGTCTCATTACTAGGAAATAACCTATGAACCTCTCCTAAGCTCAAAGTAATAACCGCAAATTTGAAAATGTTAATGAGTACTTTACCAGATGAAAATGATCATAAACAAAATAACAAAGTTCAATATTTTAACTCTACATAGCAAAATCTATAAAATTTCAAAGGTTTAGTCAGTATTTGGAATTCTATTAAAAATTCTAAGAATCTAGCTTATTTCTAGGTAGTACCTAATTATAGAGATAAAGAAAAATTGAATTTTTAAGTAAAAAGGCAAGCCTGAGTTATAAGAAGGTCTAGAGGTGGTATAATTTCAAGAAGATTTTAGTAGAATCCCTTTCAGTGATACTGAATGTTAACCAAGACCTTGCTTCAGAAGATATCCCGATTAGAGGGACGTCTGTCTGGAAGTTTCATGTTGTCACAGACTTCATGGGTGCATATTCTTTCTTCTTCCAATTCTTTCTCACCTGGCTTTGGGAGCAGGCTCCATTGTATGAAGTCTTCCTTCCTTAAACGAACCACATCTAACTACTAAAAAATTACCTGAATATTTTCCTTCATGTGCTTACTCCTATGACCTCAGATGCTAAACAAAGTCAAGTAACAAGCAGTCAGCAGAAAATCTTCTTCCCTTATTATCTTCAGTTTTATTATTTTTATCAAGAAGAGGTGGCTTAGGAGTTAAAGTGCTTACCTATAAAGCCGAAAGACCCAGGTTCAATTCCCCAGACCCCACATAAAACCAGACGCACAGGTGCTGCATGTGTCTGGAGTTCATTTGTAGTGGCTAGAGGTTCTGATGCAACCATTCTCTATCTGCCCACCCCCCTCAAATAAATAAATAAAACATTTTTTAAAAAATTTAAAAAATAAGACATATGTACATAAACATACAGCTTAGCTAAGTGCTATTCATTGTATACATAAATACTAAAAATTGAGGATGAAATTATACATTTCAATTCCCGCCATTATCTATATTTCTAGTTGTTTGCATTACTAATCTACAAACCTGTCAGTAATTGTATTCAAGCAGAAAAATATAATTCTATTTCAGAGAGAATGTGCAACTAATTTCTAGTGCCAATTATTAATATCTAATTTGAAGGGCCTAATGGGAATCTATGTCATTATATTTGGCATCAAAAAGTTAAAAGTTTAGATTATTTTGTTAATTATATTAAAATATTACAATAGGTTCATATGTATATGTGATCTATGGTATGGATAAGTGTTTTGAAGGCTTCATCCCCAGCCTATGGCAGTATATAAGAAGTGATGGAACCTTTAACAGGCTGAGCTTAGTGATGGAGAGGTCACTGGCTGCATGCTCTTGTACAGGAGGTATGTTGGGGCGACCCTATTTTCTCTCTCTCCACTTTTGAGCTATTCTGAGGTGAGCAGCTTCTGCTGCCACACACACTCACAGTGATGTATTCTTGCCACAGGCCCCAAAACAAAGAGGAACTGACAATGAACTCAACATACAGAATCAGAATACATGACCAAGTAAAAGTTACAGAGCCGTGAACCATCACCATCACTAAGAGAGGCAGTCCATACAGAGGTCAAAAGTGAAAGACTTTAAGAGATGGGGGCATATACAGTGGATAATAATGGGGAGTTTACTCTCAGACTTGCACAATTCATAAAGCACATAAAAATATGTCAGAGAACCAATTTAGAGGACATGGCTCTTCCAGAAGAGATTAGAGGAAAGTAAGAATGAAATAAGGAAGTAAGAAAAGTAGGACAAACACACCAGAGACAATAGCAGGAAAGTTTTGAATATCTTGACAAAAAATTAATCAATTTTAAAAACAAACTTCTAAATTGAAATGTTGTTCCCATCATTGAAAACTGTACCACAGTTTTAATTCTCCTTTAGAATTTCAGAGATAGTACCAAATGAGGATTGACCATTAGCATGCTCATTTAGTTAAATTTAGACAGCTCCCAGATATGTGAATATTCATTGGCTACTTATTTTTCTTCCTTGAGAACTATCTATTCTTTTTTCTATTTTTGATTGAGTGACTTAGTTTTTGATGCTTAATTTTGGAGTTTATGCATCCTAGATTATTAGTTCTATCAGATGTATAAATAATATAATGATGCACTTGAAGGATTTTTTTCATTCAGTGTCTTGATTTTGGCTCACACTTGAAATGGTGCTAATAAAGTCCTCTCACAAGTGATTCTTCCTACAATCCTTCTAGACTTCTATTATTAATTTAATCAAAAATTTTGTAGCTTGTAATCCTACTCTCTCCTGTAAACACTGATTTCTTACCTTCACTCATAGTATTATACCCTCCATTTATTTATCAATTTAATTATTCAACATAGTAAGATTATTTTATTTTGTGGTACTTCAATTTGGTGCCTTTCCAGATAAAAACAACAGTGCATGGGAATCTACTCTCATGGCTATAAGCTGACAAGGAACCATTCTTTCTGTACGGATGATTTTTTTTCTCAAGAAAGATGCCCTCCATTGAAGTAATCGCTACTGGTTCAATGTACTTCCAGGGCTTAATATATGTCCATGTTGGAAAAAAAAAAAAAACTAACAAACTAGCCAATAGTTTGATTTATATACTGGTAGACTTGATTAATATGAAAAGTCACTTTTAATTTTACATTAATGGATTTTTAACAAAATGATGTAGACAAAGCTGAGGGAAAGCATGAGGAACATAGCAATTTAGACTGATGGAAGCCAGGGATAAACTCCAATCTTGGCCATATATAGCTATTAAATGAGATGAGTCTACCATGAAAACACAAAAGAACCAGGATTCAGGCAGACACAGTTTTCTAGCTACACAGGATTAGAGAACTATCCAGCAGCAGGTCTGAAGTCACACTAGCTGATCTAGTAATATCATCAGGAGCATGTGAAAAATCACATGACAGTAAGTGGCAGAACTGGATTCAAAACCAAGTCTGTTAACTTTAAAGCCTCAATTATTTCTACTAATTCACAGGCTTTTCAATTATTTTGAGCATGACCCCATACTAAGTACTGCGATTTTCTTCATGGTCTAACATACAGCTACATAAACTAAGCTGAAGTTCATGAACTAATATTCAGCTTAAATGTGCAATGCACTCTCTTATATCCTATTCTAAAACTGATGGTTACAACTAACAAAACCGTTATCATATCCTGTAAGTGGGTCACGATTATGTGACGCCTAAACAGGTATCATTAAGTGATGGCAGTTTCACAGCTAAGGTGCTTTTCAGCCTAAGGAAAACCACATTTGGGTCACATTAATTTCTCAAAGAAATAATTCAGTAGATCTGATTTTTAGCATCTAATGTCTGGCTTCATATTAAGAACTGGTCATGTAAAGATCTGGTTCTTCATCTTACATAAAACTACTAATAAAATTCTTAACTTATACTGTCATCATTTCCTATGCATAATAAGCTCTGGCCTTTCTAGATCTAATACATACTTTATTTGCATTACTCTATTAGAAAACAAAAGCAATTCATAGATTCAATTCAAACTCCACTGATTCAATTATGATCCTTCACACACACACACACACACACAAATCCTAAAGTGTCAATGAAAACACAAAAAGTCCCAGAGAGCGAATGCAATCTTGAGTATGAGCATAGGTGATTTCAAGTTGAACTACAGAGCCACAGCAATAAAAACAGCATGGTGGGGCAAAGAAGCATACACAGAGAACAATGGAATAGAACAGATAAACCCATGTAGAAATAGCCATCTAATTTTTGACAAGTTGCCAAAAATATAAAATATACAACATAGAAAAGATTGTCTCTTCAACGAGTACTGCTAGTGAAACTAGATACCCACATGCAGAATGAAGCTAGATTCCCATCTCTCACTCTGCTCAAAACCCAACTACAATCAGATCAAAGTCCTTAATGCAAGACCTGAAATTCAAATGGACAGAGAGAAAAACAGGGAAAACACTTCAAGATATTGGCAATGGCTAGTATTTCTCTGAATAGGACTCTAGTCACATAGAAAATAGTGCCAAAATTGAAAACTGGGCAAAGGAAGCAGCCAAGTGAAGAGAGAGACTTAATTATAATATCGAGACTCCATAAAGAATTCAAACAACGAAATACCAGGGTAGTCAAATTGACCAATCAGTATATGAGCCAATAAAACGAGCAGACAGCTTTCAGAGAATGAAGTACAATCAACAGATAGAAAAAACATCAACAAACAAACAAAAAAATAGGTTCAACATAAGCCATCAGAGAAATGCAAATAAAATCTACAGTGAAATTCTATCTTACCCCAGAGTGGCAATTCTTAAGAAACAAGTAATAAGTGTTGACAAGTATATGAGCAAGAGACACCAGTATGGAGGTTTGTCAAAAGGCTAAAAGCAGTCCTATCTGAACCAGCTACACGGCTCCAGCGTGAGCACAGCACAGAGATACTGGCACATCGATGCTTACTGCGCAGCACTGTTCACAGTAGCTAAGCTATAGAACCAAGCTAGGTATTTTTCAGAGGAAGAATGGATAAAGAAAATGTCGTTTATATACACAGATGAGTTTTTCAGCCTCAAAGATGTTATTTGCAGGAAAATGGATACAAAAGATGATCATATTAAATGAACTGTGTAAATCTCAGAAAGACAAACTTCTTATGATTTCTCCCACTTGTTATCCTAGGCTTTAAAGATACATAAAATCATGTACATACTGATGGCATGAAAGTAAAATGAAAATGTCTAAGGAAATAAAAGGGACAACTCAGGAGGAGAGAAACACGAGAGATGCACATTATGGACAGGGAATACATTAAAAGTCCACTATGCACTTACACGAAAATGGCATGAAGTGACCCTGCATAGTAATTTTAAAAATATTTTTAAAAAGCTCTGCAACACCCTGGTTCTATTTTTATAAGCCTACCTCAAGAATCCAATTATATATTTATCATTAATGACTAATTCTTATTTATTTGCTAGAAGAGAAAGAAACAAGCAGAGACAAACTATGAACTCACCAGGGCCTCCTGCCACTGCAAATGTACTCCAGACTAATGTGCCACTTTGTCCATCGGGCTTTAAGTAGGTATGGGGGAACCAAACTTAGGCTCGCAGTCTTTGCAAGCAAGTGCTTTAACCTCTGAGCCATCTCCACATCCCTAACAACTAATTATTTATAGCTATACTTTTCTCTATCTATCTATCTATCTATCTATCTATCTATCTATCTATCTATCTAGTCTATCCCTAATTCCTCAAATAGCAATACTATGCTAGCAGTTGGACAATTAGAAGACAGGGGCTAGAGAAGTAGCTCAGTTATAAGATCTTGCTACATGTATACAATCCCCTGATGTTCTCTCATGCATTCATTGTGCTCAATATTTAATGAAGGGGATACATACATACATTATCTTCATACATATGTCAATCACTTCATTATTAAGGACCCATATACATGCTAGAGAGGAAAACTACCTGTTTTGAGAGCATATTAGTGGAGCCAACCAAGGCTGGTGACTTAGAAAGGATGAGGGGGAGTCTCACTCCTAGAAGGATTTTTAGGCAAAGATTCAAAAATGTAGAAGACCCTGATTGGGATAGGATGGCTCATTCATACAACTTGGTAATTTACCAGTTGGAATTTACCTAAACAGGCAAGCACTGCCTAACTTACTTAACAGTGACTGTGGTCTACATGGAAAGGACTGGTTGCAGTACTCAACTTTAATATCACACTGTGGAGCTCATCAACAAAGGAGGTCATGGACTGAAAGAAAGTAAAAACTCCTTTCATTTACTGAATTTCCTATCTGCGGTGAAAAAGAAACAGAGGAACTGGAGGAGACTGTTTTGAGGAGTTGAATCCAACTCCAACTGATCATATTCAACAACCTACAAATGCCTACAAAGAATGCCTACAAATGAACAAAACATTTTTTTAAACTTCACTTCTAATTCTCTGACAGGAAAAGTATTATGGCCATTGTGGAGAAAATGGAACTTATTAGTATTACATAAGAGTGGAAATTGGACCGTGTAGAACACAAGGAAAACTGCTGGGTCTTTTCCTTTCTTGCTAGTCAGCATTTGTTCAAATGAGTACAAAGAATTCAGAAGGCAATTACAAGTGTTGGTTTAAACATTTAAACAACCCATGTTATGTTGTATTATAAACATAAATTTTGTTTTCAGACATATTTTTTTCTTTTGTTATTTTCCCTTATTTTAATTCATTTAACAGAAGGTGAATACAATAAATAAAAATCAACTGGTAGTACTGGGGAGATTACTGTGTAAGCATGAGGTCATGAGTTCAATACCCAGCAACCACATAAAATGCAGGTGTGCTGATGTGCTTCTGTAATCCCAGTACTGAGGAGGCAGAGATAGGAGAATCCTGTGACTTGACAGTTAGTCAAGCCAATTGGGTGAGTTCCAGGTTAAGGAAAAACCTTGCCTCAAAAGAGGTATATAATATTCTTGAGGATGACACCTGATGTTGTCTTTTGGCATCCACAAACATGTGCATACAACTGCATGAGCACCTGCACACATGAACACTTATACACACATGCATGTGCATTAAAAAGAAATTTGTTCTTGAGGGACTCCTAATATGAAAAAGGGTTCACAATCACTTATATGGAAAGTTTTTAATGTCAGTTTGTGAAATATATATTATCATCTCACTTAAATAAAATTGCTTCGGAGCTCTTATTCATTACTATAAAAAAAGAGGACACTGAGGAACAGAGAGTCAAAAAATTCTGTGCCAAAGCTCGCACAGTAAGCGATGCCACAGTCAATGAAACATGCTGCACCTCCTGGGATCACTCAACATACTGTCTGTTGTTGCATCACCTCCAACAGTGCAGGTCTGCTGGATCTCAGATTGAGGCTACAAAGGGTGAAGAAAAAAAATAAGAGCACTCTTACCTTCTTTTTTGTTTTTTTAGCCCAGTGCCTTTTGGCAAGAGACTACTAGGGCAGAGTTGAGTGATATTAGAATAGATTAAATGGGGGAAAAGGACAGTTCAAATACCTGCGTTTATAAACTGGTGTATAGGAAACATGCACCAGTGTTTGCATCAGAATGTCCTACTGATTTAGCTAACTAAACTGCTGACCCTCACTACAGAGTTTCTGATTCAGAAATCTGACTAGGGTGAAAATTGACATTTCTCCCGAACTCTCAGCTAATATAGTTGGACCAGGCAACATAATTTGAAAACCATTTCACCATGCTACATAAACTCACACTCTTAATACATCTCTAGAAAATACAGCCACATTCTTGCTGTAGATAGCTATAACAGAAATAAGAAGGTTCTTCTGCAGGGTAAACAGACGTGCAATTTTCAAAGAAGCACTTTAAAACATTTTTCTACTTAACATTTATATTTTTATATATAAGCATGTAAAATACACATTTGATGCATGTAAAAATAAGACAATTAGGTAAAAATCACCCATTTCTCAAATTTATTTTATTTTTGTAATCAATGTGTTGAAATACAACTGACAAACTTGGGGTTTTTGTTTTTGTTTTTGAGGTAGAATCTTGCTCTAGCCCCAGGCTGACTTGCAATTCACTATGTAGGCTCAGCTGGCCACAAACTCACAATGATCCTTCTACTTCTGTCTCCAGAGTGTTGGGATCAAAAGCATGTGCCACAATGCCCAGCTATTTTTAGTATTAAGCTGAATTTAATTTTGTAATTGCCTCTATCTGTGAGATTTAATTTCTGAAGAACACATAAAATTTTCATAATAAACGTGTAGGATGGATTCAATTTTAAATATTTTTCCTTCATTGTTTTTTGTACACTTCACTCTAGCAAAAGAAGCATCACTGTTTCCAAAGACCCACAGAATGTATGAAGTTTGACAGGAAAAATAATTCACTTTCCAAGATGTATAATAAAAGAATTAAAAACAGAAAGAGCATCAGGTAATTTATGTTAACTTTGTATTTTTTTAACTAATTAAAACATTAATATAAAACTAGGCTAGACTACTCTAAAGGAGACTTTCAAATATAGTAGTAATATCCTCTTTCATACTATATGAGTAAACAATGAACACAGGCAGTGAAGTAAAATCTCACCCAGATCTAGTCGTCTTGAATTCCACCTTGAGGATAGGTTTGCATGGTTCTGGTTTCTTCCCATCCTTTAACTGCTTTCCTAAAATATATTTCCTGCATTAAATTCTATAATTCTAAGTTACTCTATATTCTTAGATTGGTAGTTTACAGGCATCCAAGTGAAACACAGTGAAATCTAGCAGTAGGCAAAGCAAGTTACTCTCAATTCAAAAATTCATGCATCCAATGCTTATAAAGTGAAAATGGACTGTGATGAAATCTACAATTAAATATTTAAAGGTAATATTAAAACAAGTATTTAGTACAAAATATTTTTATGATTATAAGGTAAAATTACTGTTTGAAATCCGTTGCCAAAAAGAAAATAAAATGTATAATCTACCACCAACATTTATGTGGTTAGTTCTAGTCAGAAAAAAAATCATAGCCTTCATAATGTAAATTGGAGGCGAGCAGAATTTCAATATTCTAAATGAATAGGGTTAGTTAGAAATTCTTAAATATGAATATTTGAAAAAATATCTATAGCATATTTTCACCAGATGATAGGCTACAAAATTGGATTTTATGTTAATACATTTATATTTATATTTATATTTATTATTCTAAAGTGAATTCCATGTATGTATTTTGTTCAAATAGTTGTAAAATAATCAATTTCTCTTTAAAATGTCGTAATTCATTTTGTCAAAGACTTTTCGTATTTAAAAACTGTGCGATTGCAGTTATCTACTTCTCTAGGCATATTATAGAGAATACATGAAACCAAAACCACATTTTTATACAAGAAATTAATCAATCTCAGTGTTATTGTATTTCTTCTGGCCAATCAATAAACTTAGGAGATGCACTCAAAACCCTGACATAACCCTACCTGAATATACCCTTATCCTTTTGCACAACTTTACATTTTGTCCGTAAGCACTTACCATACTCTAGGACACTTTGTACTTTTCTCCTTCACACCTGATGGTTATTTGGTAGATCAACAAGATACAAATCCCAGGAAAGCAGTGTTTTTTTTAAAAATATTTATTTATTTTATTTATTTGAGAGAGAGAGAGAGGCAGATAGAGAGAGAGAGGGAGAAAGAGAATAGGCATGCCAGGGCCTTCAGCCACTGTAAATGAACTCCAGACATGTGTGCCACCTTGTGCATCTGGCTTACATGGGTCCTGGGGAATCGAACCTGGGTCCTTTGGCTTCACAGGCAATCACCTTAAGCGGTAAGCCATCTCTCCTGCCCCGAAATCAGTGTTTTTAATATGCCTATGTTTTTTGTTTTATTTGAGACACTGACATATAGTGGTCACTAAATTAATCTTTATTTCCTTGGGATAAGTTTCTATGTAAAGGATTATTTGAATAAAAATATTTTCTAGAAAGACTGTGACACTATGTACATTTGTGAGTAGTTTAAGAGACTATTATTAGGCTAAGGGCCAATACATTAGGAATATATAACTAATACTTATTAATAATATATCAAATATGAGAGCACGAAATACATTAAAAGCTGGAATAGAAAATAAGGTAAAAAGAGAAAATTCAACAATAATAGTTAAAACTTCAGTGCCTCAAATAATAATCATATACAAGATAACTCAATAGGGGATGACTAAGATAATAGCAGTGTCAAACCTCCATTATATTTATTTGTACAGCAGCCACATAACAAAATATATATTCTCAAATGTACACAAAACATTTTCAGAGCAGAGGTTTTTTTAGGCCATAAAAAACTTACTAAAATTTAAGGAATAAATGTATACAAAATAACTTTTTCCAAGCAAAAGAGAATGAAGTTAGAAATTCATAGCAAGAAAAAAATGGACATCCTAAAAATAGTAAAAAATAAAAAACAATACATTACTAAATGACCAGTGGGTGAAAGCAAAAGAAAAATGAAAAGATACTTTAAGGATGAAATAACAAAACTGACCAGCCTTTAGCTACACTGATCAACAGAAAAGGAGAAAATATTCAAATGAAAGAATCAAGGTAAGAATAATAAATGACTTATGAAGTATATGACAATAAATGGGATATCTCAGGAGAAATGAAAACACTCCTAGACAGATAAATACTGAAACAGACTCCAAAAGGAGATGATTAAAAGACCCATAACAAAAGGATTAAAAAATGAAAAGCAGAGCGCACACCTTTGCCTTTAAAACCAACACTCAGGAGGCAGAGCTAGGAGGATCACCTTGAGTTCAAGGCCACCCTGAGACTGAGTGAATTTCAGGTAAACTTGGGCTAGACCAAGACCCTACCTCAAGAAAAAACGAAAGGAAAGAAAAGGCAGAGCTGGGAGTTTAGCTCAGTGGTAGTGCACTTGCCTTGCAGGCAACAAAGCTCTGAGTTCAATCCCCAGAACTGTAACAAACAATCCCTTGATTAAAAAACCAAGACTCAGATTATTTCACTGTTTAATTATGTTTGAGGACATTTAGAAAAACTAGAAAATAGTTTAAGGCCATACCACCCTGAGCACACCCTATCTCTAATCTTGGAAGATGAGCAAGGCCCAGATCTGGTCAGGACTTAGATGGGAGAAACATGTATTGTAAAGAAGCAGGGCTGTTTTCGGGGACTGGGTGCAAGGACGGTACCTGCAGCAGGGCTGTTCTCGGGGACTGGGTGCAAGGATGGAATCTGCTGCAGGGCTGTTCTCAGGGACTGGGTGCAAGGACGGTACCTGCTGCAGGGCTGTTCTCGGACACTGGGTGCAAGGACGGTACCTGCTGCGTGACTCCGTGATTGCAATACAGAGATAGTGGATGCTGCAGGACAGCTGCAAACATGCTGATACAAACAACTGAAGCAAAGCTGCCCAGAGAACATGTAGAGATTTCTGCAAGTGTGGTGAGCATTAAGAAAAACAGGATGCAAAAGAGAATAATCCAAATTTTTGTAAAACGATGGTCAGGTAAAGGTCTTTCATGCTTACACATGCGCACATTATACACTAGTTATAATGACTCTGTAAGTGTTGACAGCTTGCTTGGTGGAGAAGGAAAGAGGGGGGAAGGCTGAAGAAGGACTAGTATTGAGTAAGAGAAAGTCTATTAGTTTTCTTTGTTAACATGGATTTTTGTCTTATGTGTGGAAAGTCCCCCCACACCCAAATCACACATGCCACCCTTTTGTTTCTTATACATGTTAGTAGTTTCATGTATTGATTTCGATTTACTATATTTATTTTGTTGAATGACTTTTTTTTGAGAAAGGGTTTCTTTATGTAGAAGACTAGCTTCACATTCACAATCTTTCTGCCTCTCCCTCCCAAGTACATACACTACCATGCTTGGCCATTTCATTATTCTGATGCACATTTAGGTATAAGGAGTGCATTTTTAATCCTAACAAATACCTTACCTATCACTTGAGTACTAATTTTCTAGTTCTACTGAGTTGCAGGTGCTCAGCAAAGGAGCACACACAGAGTGCACACACTGACAGTATGCAAGCTGGTGGGGATTATATCCCATGTATTTGCAGTACTATTGACTGAAGCCTCATTGTTTCCCCAGTGACAGGAAGTGGCACCTTTGTTAAATTAAGTACCTGAAAATCCATGTTCCTAATCTTACAGCAAAGAAGCATTAAACTTGTCCTTATTTAAGAGCCTCCTCATGAAGAAATGATGGTGCAACAGAACCTTCACCCTTGTCACAGACCTAGAAGTGAGGTGGTGCAAGAAAATAAAACCCCATCAAAGGATTAGAAATGACTGCAGGGGGAAAACCTACACTGTTGAGGTAGGAGAGGGAACAGAAGAAGAAATGCACAGAGGACTGAAATAAAACCTCACCCCTATTCTAATCGATTCAGAGCTAAACGACCTTTTGATAAAGAAGTCAGGTGTTTGCTCTGAATAAGGTTAGGAGACTTTCATCCTCAACCATGCAAAGCTGTAATGGAAATGTCAAACTGGTGAGATGTAGGATTACAGACAAAAATTTTAATTTATTTTCAAAAATTGTTTTGTTATATGCATTCTTTAATAAAGTTAAAAACATGCTCAAGACATAGCTCCTTTGATTCACTTGAATTTCATTTAATTCCAATCTTTCAGTAGTTGGACGATTTTTACAAAGGCCACTGGATGGGTATTTACCAAGCTCTAAGGATTTTGCATGCAACTGGTTATGTGGGTGAGGAAGATGGCTTAGTGGGCAAGTTTGCTTACTGTGCAAGTATGAGAACCTGAGTTTGATCCCCAGCACCTATGCAAAAAGACAGGTGTTGCTGTGCATATCTGTAACCCTAGTTTGTGTGGGAAGCAGAGTACGGAATTGAGACAGGAGAATCGTTGACTCACACTCTAACTGAAAAATGTTGCAAACTCCAGGTTGAGTGAGAGAGACTGTCTCAAGGAAATAAGGCAAAAGAGTTATAAATGAGGAAACCCAAAATCTTTCTCCCTACCCACACAGGGTATGCACAACTGTACAAACCCTTGTATTTTACACACAAACACATAAACAGAGCTAGACACAAAACTGATAATTCTTTTTTTATATTGTTTCCATTGTGTTGTGGTATTCAGACTTACTATAAAGTTTAAAACTAGTCACATTGTTATTATTTTATATATTAACCTGTTTCTTCTTGTATATTCTATTACAGAAATTTCTTTAGCTATACAAATAAAAATCTTGTCTGTAATACTGATTATTTATTAACTTTGCTTGGAAACCAGTGAGAACTTTTGAGCTGTGTATTCTGCTATTTCCCACCATGAGTATTTTAAATGATGTCCCTGGTTCCAGGTCCATCTGACATCCTAGTTTATCCATTTTCTAAGTCAAATCATGTAATAAGGAACTAGCTATGATGTTATCAAGCTCATTCAAAGGACATTAGAGGCTTGCCAGATTTCACCACTAGGTGTCATTTTACTTAAGCACTTGTCAACAGAAGAACAAATACATAGGCTTGTTCTTTTAATGGCCTGGACAAATCACTGTAACACCTGGTTAATTCTGAAATCCAGCATTACAAAAGAACTGTTGTTCCTACTGTGCCCTGTTTCCCATTCCCCTTAGTCACCCAGGCATAAGAAATTGGAATTTCCTTCATGCTTATCTCTGTTCCTATTTCCTCTGCCATAACTGATAATTTCCTTATTCGTTGCTTATTAATGCAGCTGATTCCTGATTGGCCATCCTCTTCTGCCCTTAGGTCACTAGATGTACTACCACTGACTGAAGTGACATTTTCAAATTGGAAATTTGTTTCTTACTGCATCATTTACTATGTCTTGTCATGAAGTTCACACTTCCTAGCACACTCTCATGTGTAATGTTGCTTTTGTACATGACTCTCTTATTTCTTGCTATGTGTCTACATTCTAATCATAACAGACAACTAGTAATTCCTAAAACACCCTGCTCTTTGCATCACTCAACGGTTCTAAAGGTGATTAATTTCTTCAGCCAACTTGGCAGGATACAAAATCAAAACACAAAAATCAGTGGCCTTTCTATATGAAAAGAACAAAAGAGAAGGAAATCAGTAAGGCTGCCCAATCTTCAATAACCACAAAAAAATTAAATACCTTGGAACAACATTAATCAAGGATGTGAAAGATGTATATAATGAAAACATAACAACACTCAAGAAAGAAATTGAGGAGGACTTGAGCAGATGGAAGGACAACCTCCCATGCTCTGGAATAGGTAGAAATAATATTGTGCAAATGGCAATTTTACCAAAAGTGATCTCAAGATTCATATGGAATGGCAGCAGGCCTTGGATATCCAAACATATCCTCAGCAAAAGCACCTTTGAAGGTATCACCATACCTGATACAAAGCTATTTTTACAAAGCTATAATAATAAAATCAGAATGGTACTGACATAAAAACAGACATATATACCAATGGAACAGAAGTGAAGACCTGGATCTTAGGTCAAATAGCTACAGTTACTTGATCTTTGACAAAAGTGCCAACAATGTACACTGGAAAAAAGATAGCATAGCATCTTCAGCAAATGGTGCTAGAAAAATTGGATATCCACATGTAGAAAAATGAAACTAGACCCACACATCTCATCATACACAAAAATCAACTCCCAAATGATTGAAGATCTCAATATAAGACCTGAAACTCTTCAACTACTGGAAGAAAAAATAGGAGGAACTCTCCATGATATAGGAGTGGAGAAGGACTTCCTGAACAATACATAGTAGCCCAGAAATAGGCTCTTCACCAGCTATACCACTGACAGAGGCCTAATATCTAGAATCTATAAAGAATTCAAAAAACTAAACAATAAAAACATCAAACAACCCACTCCAAAAATGGGGCAGAGAACTGAATAGGGAGTTCTCAGAGGAAGAAAAACAAATGGCTACTACATACTTATGAAAATGTTCAACATCCCTAACCATCAGGGAAATGCAAATTAAAACAAGTATGAGATTCTGTGAAGATGTCAATTATTAAAAAATCAAATGAAAACAAATGTTGATAGAATGTGGGGAAAGAGGTTTAAGCTACTCAGAAGCAACCAGCCTGACAAGAAGTACAAATCACTGAAATAGTGACACACAGCCTTGGTGGATAACCAATGGCTTTCTCATTGGCTATGGGATCCACTCCGTGGAAAGGGACCCATAGCTGGAGCTGGGAACCAGGCCAGGAGCCTATGGAGACAAAGATTATGCTCTCCAAGGTCAAGCTCCCGCTAGTTTTTGCCTAAATAAGGGCTACATCCATCAAAATCTCCCTAAATTAATAACATTTATCCAATTTAACCTATACTGACTTCACTTTCCACTGGAGAACCTGTTTTTCTTTGTCAGAAGGTAACAAGATCTGAGGACATAAACTACCCCAGCACCTTAATCAAGGCCCAGGCAAAACCACAGATGAAGTGGGCAGACAAGCAAGAGTGCTGCTTCCACAGTGAGTCTGACAAGCAGTGCCAGGGTGAAGGAGAAAGATGCTGAGGATACTCAACACCTACCAAAGCAGAGATCCAGAGGTTCTTAAGAGATCATCACTGAAGTAGACTTAAAACACACCTACCACGGCTCAGGGAATTTTGTGGAAGTGGGAGCAGAAAGATTAAGTGTCACAGGTTAGGATGTCACACCAAGATGCACAGCCTCCCCCAATAACTGACTGCTATTCCCACAACCCCAGAGGAGTGCCCACTATGAAATTGGGGCAGGGAGGAGGGAAAAGATGGTGCCAAGACATGATGTATCCATACAAAGTATGTTCTTGTTTAAAAAAAAAAAACTGAAAAAGAAAAAAAAATTAACAAAAGTAGCACAGTTGGAGGATTCAAGATGAGAGGGAATGGACAAAAAGGAAAATATTTCAACCTTTAAGCCTTTTTATGTTTGCCTTATCATTTTGCCAGTATTTGAACATGAGAGAAAACCATCCATCATATTTTGCCATATTTTCCCTTATATTTTACTGGGAACCTTCTGTGGCCTCATGCTGAAAACATTCACAATTAAAAAAAAAAAAAAAGCACCTAATGTTAATTGGAAATGGTATTGTAAATAAAGGGGTTCTAGTATGTTTTTTGGCTAAGCATTAATTTACTTCTTTTGCATTTTTCATCCTATGTTCTTTTGGTTGACTTCATATTTTTTATTGTTTTTAAAAAATTTTACAAAGCCCATTTATCAAGTTCATCTGTCCAGATTATATTCTACCAAACTGATAATGGTCAGTTAAGATCCGTTATTATAAAAACGACTTTTGTAGGCTTTAGTTTTGTAAAAAGAAAATAAAAATAAAGCCTAACAAAACATAACAAAAAAAGTTTAGGACACTTGAAGTAATTTAACACAATATCTGGCTAAAAAGTAAGAGCAAGATACATAGTAGAAGATATTGTGAAAAAAGGAACATTTTTATCAAAACTAATTGGTATTCTGAAATTTATGTACCACAGATATAGTGTAAATAGATGATAACTTGCTGTTGTATGCCAAACATAGTTTTGTACTTTATGTAGCAAAATGGACTTAGCTCTGTGGAAGTCAGCTGTAGCTGTCAACACATATTTAGCTTTGGTAGGTTACCTACCATCATCAGTAAGCTAAGAAGTAAGCCAAAAACATTAAAGCACTCTTGAAAGGAATTCATATCTTACAAATATTAGTATGTAAAATAAGCATATTTTATAGAAATAAAATAATGTAATAAAATTCGGTCCATCTACATTAAGAAGTGTGGGACATCTATAGTAATTTTGTATAATTTTTCTTTCTGTATTGTGCAACAAAATTCATTCTGCGCCGGGTGTGGTGGCACACGCCTTTAATCCCAGCACTCGGGAGGCAGAGGTAGGAGGGTCACCATGAGTTCAAGGCCACCCTGAGACTACATAGTGAATTCCAGGCCAGCCTGAGCTAGAGTGAGACCCTACCTCGAAAAAACAACAACAACAACAAAAAAAAATCCATTCTATTTCTTAATATCTACCACAGAAAAAAGTAACTTTATATTCTGATCTTGAGAAAAACATATTAAATCAAATATTCTTTTCCTTCCAGGTTTAAAACTAGTGACTCTTTTCTGCTAAGACACTGATTCTACTTCCTCAGATCTATGCTAAAAGGCTTTAGATTTAAGAACGAAGATTAAAGTGGGAAAAAAATATATTTTTTATATTAAAAAAGGGGGGCTGGAAAGATGGCTTAGCAGTTAAGGCACTTGCCTGCACAGCTTAAGAATCCAGGTTCGATTCTCCAGGCCCCACATAAGCCAGATACACAAGGTGGTGCATGCATCTGGAGTTCTTTGCAGTGGCTAGAGACCCTGGAGCACCCATTCACTCTCCCTCCCTCACTCTCCCTTTCTCTAATAAATAAATAAATAAAAATAAATATTTTTAAAAAGAGGGAAAAATATGCATGTGTATTTATATGTGCGCACATGTGTGTAGGACAAACTTGGGAGTCATCTTCAGGTGCCACCCACCTTTTATGAGACAGGGTCTCTTATGTAGCTAGAATTTGCAGAATAGGCTAGTCTGACCAGTGAACTCCAGGGATCCACCTTTCTCTGCCTCTCAAGCACTGGTATTGCAGGTGCAGTTCGCACCACTAGCAGAGAGTCAGGTAGCTTTGTTAGGTAATTTAAGGTGAATGAGCTCCAAAGTGAACATCAGACATGTCCATAAGTCTGCCCTTGCAATCTCTACTTTACTAGAGATCTGAAAAGGATCTCTTGTCCATCAGAAATGTACACTAAGAACACAGCACTCTTAGTCTCATAAACAAATTTAGATTTAAACATTCTGTAAAATGACTGCTGTCTTGCAGCAGTGGTAGAGTTATACCCCCAAAAGGATTCTTGTGCTGAGGAAATGGCACAGCAGTTGAAGGCCCTTGCTCGCAAGGTCTGCTGGCCCTGATGTGGCATAGGTTCAAATTCCCAGTACCCATGCAATGCCAGATGCACAGGGTAGCACATCACCTGGATTTCTTTTGCAGACAGGAGGTCCTGATGTACACATTCTCTCTCTTTTTCTCTCTTCACAGGAGACAATTCTGTTTCCTCTGAGAATCGGGAATTTTGGTACATGCCAAGGCAAAGGTGCCAACATGACTAACTGCCTCTCACAGAAGTCAAGGACTCCTAGCCTCCGTGAGCTCCTTTGGTGGAGAGTCTGTCACACATGTGCTAATGACTCACTGCCAGAGCAAAGAAGCCCACTCGGCATGGCTGCATGGCAAAGGATTCTTGATGCAAGAGCCTAATGTCCTGCAAACCTCACCCCGTGTGTCTTTTCCTGCATTTTCTTAAAATCCTTCTGATGCAATAAACTACCCACTGAAGGTCCTAGTGAATCATCAAGTCAGCGATGACCTTGGGGATCCAATATAATGGTTAAATGTATAAAATTACTTCCAGTTGATGTCTTAGTAGTTCAACAGCCTGTGATGGCTTTACAATGACAAAAGCTTAAAATTCCTTATGACTCAGAAATCTACCTGCATTTTGGATAATTACAGAAATGATATTCAGAAGACATTATAATATTCACTAAACTAACATAATACTCATCCAATAAAAATCAAACACAAGCTCAAACAACAATCTACCATCCATTTCAGTTTGGACAGTGTATTTAAAAGTGAAGCATCCTTACCATGCGGGGTGATTGTCTGCACAGGCTTGGCAGGGGACCTCACATTCCATATGGTCAGAGTACCATCTGAATGACTGCAAATAAACTGTTTTCCTTCATGATGCCAAGCAACAGAGTGTATAGCCTATAGAAGAGTGATGAATTATATTACCAAAGTATTCATAAATGGTTCGTAATTAATTTTAATACAGGTTTTTACATTTTCCAAGCTGGTTAATATGTTAACTATATTTTTAGAATTACAACTCTTGAAATATAAATAAAATTACGTTTCATAATGAAACTTTTCAATCCCTTTTGATTATTTCCTTACACCAGTATAACTATTACAATGACATATGTACTATTTATTCACAAGTTCGGGACGAACACTCCAAGACCTTGCCTGAATAAGCCATATCTAAACATAAATGACCAAGCTAGTTCCAACAAAGAAATCAGTTGTGCTGACAAATTAGAAAGTTCAGTTTTAATGAAATGAATCCATCCTAAGTTTCAAAATGTATTTTTGGAATTACATTCAATAAGAATAACTGTTAACCTTAAGACATATTTCATATAACTCATAGAAATTATTGAGGCAATTTTTAATATGAAGAGATCCATTTGTTTTCCTTATTGTGTATGTGGTGGGGAGGGATGCATATGTATACTTGTGGATGTATGTACATGCACAGGTGCATATGCACATGTGTTCATGTGCCTGTCGAGGCCAGAGAACAACCTCTAGTGCTGTCCACATGCCTCCACCTCTCCAGTTCTGGGATTACAGACACACAACACCACAACCAGCATTTATATGGGTTTGGGGATGGAACTCAGGTACTCATGCTTGTGAGATAAGCACTATACTGAGTGAGCTAATACCCCAACCCCCAAGGAGACGTCTTTTGATCAGAAAACTACTCTTCTGAGACATGTAACAGAAAAACAAAGCAGAAAGTATTTTATGTAACTGGTATCCGTTACTCTTCCATTTTTTGCTCTATTACTACTTATTGTCCACAAAATTTTTGTTTTTAAAAATCGATTCCCAAGGTCCCCTTTGAATTACTTGTTTTCAAGCATATTGATGCACCTGTCAGTCCTAATGATGAACGGCTTTAGGAGCCACCCTGCAGATCTATGCAAACTGACAAGCATACTAGAGACAGTCAATGGAAACTCCACAATTCTCACACATATACATGGACACATTTCCAGGAACTAGCTCAATGTCTACTCATATGGATTCCTGGGGTACTTATAAATTTAAGCTAAGTACTATGAAGTACTTTAATGTGGTTTAGATGAAAACATTTAAATGACAGTGGACAGAGAATCAAGTGTATTTCTAAATGCAAATTTTAATACATGTTATCTCTAACAAAACACTAATTAAAATATTAATATAATAAAAAATAATGAAGTAATTCCAAAATATACTCATGACATTCTAAAACCTCATCTTAAACAGTCCTTTAGTACATACTGGAGGTGAGATTATTTCACAAAATCTGAGCTGTGATGAGAAGCTACAAAAGAAACTATCTTAAATTAAAAAAAAAAAAAAAACTGGTAAGTCATGGGATAGAGCGACGACTCAGTGGTTAAAGGCACTTGCTTGCAAGGTCCGTTGGCCTTGGTTTGATTCCCCCAGTACCTACATCAAGCCAGATGCACAAAGCAGCAAATGCATCTGGAGTTCATTTGCAGTAGCAAGAGACCCTAGCATGCCCATACACACTACTCCTTTCTCTCCTCTCTCTCTCTCTGCTTGCAAATAAATAAATAGCTTAAAATATTTTTCAAAAATTGATTAAGTCAAATATAAAGGAGGTTGATAGTATTGTGGAGAACCAATAAATGAACATATTCTAGCATTACTATTCATAGACATATACAGTGTATTTTCATCTAAGATAGGGCACACAAATTGGAATTAAATTCTTCTTTTCAGTTGTAGGTTTACATATTTATCTTTCCTAAGAGAAGATACAAAGTTTCTAGGAGCCTGAGGTTAGGTTAAAAACACTGAAACTACAGATGTAGATGGGTAAGAAGACACACAGGAAAAGGGACACAGGACAGAATGCAGGGGAAACAGAAGAACCACCTAATAAATGAAATTTGTACTAAAGTCACAGAGATATGACATAAAATCAGGATAGAGAAAAAATGTGAAAAGAGAAACAGATGGTAAAGTGATTGGAATAATCCACATAAGACAGTATACATAATTCTAAAAGTTCTTTAAAGTTCTTTCTCTGAAAAAAATCACGACTCAAGATACAATCATGAGGCAATGGATTAAAAGTTGTCATTTGTGTTTACTTTTTTGACAAACATAAGAAAAAAGTACCTCCTATTATGAGATTTGACTTTTAAGTAGAAATAATGAATAACAATGAAAATAAGAAAGTTTATAAGTATTCATTGTTATGAAATATGACTAACAGCACATTTCTTTTAGCCTCCAACGAATGCTCCAAGAATACTGATAGTTTAATACTGTTTATAATCTAAAAGGAAATGGATTGTCCATTAATGAGATAAAAGAATATAAAAGAAATACCAGGCATAGGTAAAATACTTTAAAAAAAAAAAAACATTTAAACATAACCAGGAGGGAATTTATCTATTAAAGAAATACCAACTATGGTTAAAAAGTAACAAAGCCCAAGAAATAAAGATAAATTTCTATCTTCCATAATTCTATCTCCCAAAGTTATCCCCCAAACATCAAACAATTAAAACTGTACTAAGCAGAATGTTAATTGTATTATAACTAATTTGAGTTGATATAATCATGTAACTTAATACATTTGGACCAGCAAAACAATATATTTTTTCTAGAGTATTACATCATTAATTACAACATTCAGGTAGGACTAAGTTAGGATTTTATTAAAGAAAAAATTTAACTCTTCCTAGTACAGGAGACTTTGATATATAATAATTTCTAGAACATCTAAAATTATACATCTAGTAAAACTATATTAATAATCAAACATAATACAGTTTAACATGAATCAAGAATAATATAGACAAATAAGATAAAATAACTCATAAAACAAAGTCATACAAGATTATTCAGTTTACCTGAGAATAACCAATTCAGAAGGTGTAGCTCAAATTTACAGAATAGTTATTTAAAACACAAGAGCTGTCATTAGACATATTAATATTAGTTAAGAACAAGTTGTATGACTTTTGCATCTCTAGAAAATAATGGTGTATAGGTATACTTTTAGCTTTATTATTTTTGGATCAGAAAGATGTTGGCCTCTGAAAATGAACTGGGAATTGTATCTTCTGTGGGATGATTCAGAATAGCAAAGGTATTACTTAGTAATATTCATCAATAAGCTTAATAAGCCATGGGATTTTCTTTGTGGGAAACAGTTCATTTACAGATACAATTTCTTTAAGAATCATAGACACCCATTTCATATGTTGTAAGAACTGGTACATCCAAGGAATTTGTAAACTTTCCAAAGACCAGTCCATCTCATTCTCATTGCTAGAAGTACTGGCTTTACACAGTACAGTCTTATGTGCTTCCTATAAAGGAACAATGTCCCAAGAAGTATATCACTGGGCATTTTCCTCATTAAGTGATCTAATGTGCTTAACAAAGATTGCTACAATGACATTATATGGTGCATGACCATTTTCTGATCAGTTCCTCTGCATTTCTGTAAAATTCTCATGCCTATAGGGAATTAGGTCTTTCAATTTCTTCATTACTTTCAGTACATTTCTCAATTCTATTGATCTACATAAAAAAAACACTTTTTCTCAATTTTTCTACTGTTTCTGTTATTCATTTCACAAATTTTTGTTGATTATTTCAGTTCAACAGCATACTCTGAGTTTAATTTTTTATTTATCTTCTAGTTTCCTATAGTAGATATTGCAGCCACTGACCTGGGACCTGGTTTTCTAATCTAAGCATTCAATGCCACTGTGGGGACACGAGCAGCATGGCACAAACTTCAAAACTTTATTATTTTTTTCTTCTCTCTCTTTCTCCCTCTCTCTTTCTTTCTCCCTCTCTCTCTCTCCTTCTCCCTCCTCTCTCTATACTCACTTTCTCTTTTATATTATCTATCTTTTTCTTCCCTCACCTTCCTAGGCGCTGACTTGTAACTCCCAGTACCAGCACAGGGTTAATTTCCACAATGAGCTGTTGATCCGAGACACCTACAAGATTTCTCAAAAAAGACAGATTTCTGTCAGAGTTCTTGATGAGCCACCAAAGGTTAATGGTAAGACCCTACTGTCGAAGACAGCACACGTGTGTGAGACCAAACATTCTGAAACCAAACATGGAGAGACCTGGCCAGAATCTGGAGGAGGGTCAGTCCCCAGACAGTTAGCTAGTCTAGTGCCAGAGGGTGCTACACGAGCAACTGGGGGATAATGGCTGACATCTGTCCAAACAACTTGCAATCTAAGATACCCAGCAGGAAACAACCTGACATAATGCTCAAACAAGTGCAGTAATGGCACACAGCCATGGTGGGTAACCAACTGCTCTTGATTTGGGTAATAGATCCACTCAGTGGAATGGAACTCATTGCTGGAACTGGGAAATAAGTCAAAACCATGTACAAAAAATGAGCTCAGAGCCGGGCGTGGTGGCGCACACCTTTAATCCCAGCACTCGGGAGGCAGAGGTAGGAGGATCGCTGAGAGTTCGAGGCCACCGTGAGACTACATAGTTAATTCCAGGTCAGCCTGGACCAGAGTGAAACCCTACCTCGAAAAACAAAAAAAAAAAAAAAAAAAAAAAAAAAGAGCTCAGTCTCCAAGATCAAGATACCACCAAATGTGGGCTAGAAGTGGGCCTACGCATATAAAATTCCCTCCAAAATATCTATGACCATCACATCTATCTAGTACTAACTTCTCTCTCTGTTGGAGAATTTGCTTATCTTTTTCAGATGGACAATGAACCTGAAGGGAGGATCGGCCAACCACACCTCACCAGGGACCCAGCTGAAACCATAGAGTAATGCGGGGGAAGGGCAAGAGTACAGCGTTCTTGGGGATCACACCCCCACAAAAAGGCTGAAGGAGACAAACACAGAGAACATCCAACTCCTACTAAGCCAGATATCCAGAGACACAGAGGCTCCCAAACCTCATCACTAAAGTAGAACTAAAATGACCCCAATGTGGCTCAGGGAAATTCACAGAAGAGGGGGCGGAAAGAATATTAGAGCCACAAGTTGGGATATTATGCACAGAGACTTGGCCTATCCCCCATAACTCTTGACTACCCCGACAACACATGACCCACATTCCCCATTGATGAGAGTCCCTTTGGAAGAGGGAGGACAGGGAGGAGAATAATGGAGTCGCCATTATGAATGTAAAATCAGAATAATATAAATAAAAAATAAATTATAGACGGGTGTGGTGGCACACGCCTTTAGTCCCAGCACTCAAGAGACAGAGGTAGGAGGATCGCCGTGAGTTCAAGGCCACCCTGACACTACATAGTTAATTCTAGGTCAGCCTGGGCCAGAGTGAGTCCTTACCTCGAAAAACCAAAATAAATAAATAAACAAATAAATAAATAATTTTTTAAAACCTTATTTTTATATTTTTCAGCTTACAATGCTTTCTAAGTTCCCTTGTGTTTGCTTCTTTTGCCTGCAGGTTATTTATGAGCATGAATTCCACTTTCAAATACTGACATGTTCTCCATCTGTCTCACAATAATTGATGTCTAATTTAATTATCATACTGTGATGGTGAATCTCTATTATCAACTTGAGAGGACTTAGAATCACCATGGGAATAAAATCTCTGGGAATGTCTGTAAGAAATTTTCTTGATTAGTTTCATTGAGGTGGAAAGACCCCCTACATGCTGGTAGCACCATTCCATGGGCTATGGGTTTTAGAATTAATAAAAAAGGAGAAAACTGGCCGACTGTATTACTTATGTCTCTCTGCTTCCTGCCTCCCAGTGCAGTGTGACCAGCTGCTTCATCCTCCTGCCACCATGCCTTTCCTGCCATGATAAACTGGATCCTCTTGAACTGGAAGTGAAAATAAATCTTGCTTTCATTAAGGCGCTATGGTCAGGGGTATACATCTTGGTCATAAGAAATCTATGCAGTATTTGTTTCAATATCTTTATCAATATCTTTTTGAATAAGTTGGTTTTTTTTGCATTTTCTTATGGGACATAATTTCCAGGATTTTTTTTTTTACATACTACATAAATGTCTATTGGATGTTAGACATTGTGAAGTTTATACTGACTGTTGTTATATTTTTTAAAATATTTTGAGTACTATTTTGTTGCAGGCTGTGGTAGTTTGAATAGATGTCCTCCAATATATTGTTTTATTAGTTTGTAGTTTGCATCTGCAGCCACCTTGCTGGAGGCAGTGTCTCTGGACGGATCTTAAGGTGTGGTGGTGGGTTTAGGATTTCAATCTAAAGATATGCAAAGTGTGCCTAGTTGAAATTCCTGAAGTGTGCTGTGCTATGTGGTTTTTGGCTTGTGGCTTTTCTCTCTGAGTTTGGTCCTGTGAAGGCAGGCCAGATTCTTCTGCCATTATGGAACTTCCCCTGGATCTGTAAGCTTCAATAAATCCCTTCCTCCATAACTGTGCCTGGTCTGGAAGTTCATCTCAGTGAAACTGAAACTACCTGCTACAACAGGCTTAGATACACACTTGCTTGGATAGTTTCTCTGTACATTCTTCCTAATGTACTGTGCACTGCAGTTTGTTCATTCTGTTGAAATGTTAACTAGTCTCAGTTTTGTGTGTATTATGGCAATTGCCAATTCCTTTTCAGGAGATGTTTTCTGAGGTTATAGCCATGCACTAATCTGTATTCACCTGAAAACCAGGGGCAGTGGCCTCCTTGGGACTTCTATTTTTTCCCCCCGCCCCCAAGGAGGTAGAGTCTTGCTCTAGCCCAGGCTGACTAGAATTCACTATAGTCTCAGGGAGGCCTTGAATTCTCAGCAATCCTCCTACCTCTGCCTCTCAAGTGCTGGGATTAAAGGTGTGCACCACCACACCCAGCTTCCTTGGGACTTCTAAACCAATTTTTCTTGGCAGCTTTTTGCTTGATATTTCCTAACTTTGAGCTGAAAATGCCCTGGTTTTCCCAACTTCCTGATGCTCTCTTGAACGTAAAGGCTCCTGGGCTTCCATTAGGTTCCCCTAGCATGTCCTACTTCCTAGAAAAATCTCTCTAGACCACTGGCTAAGGCAACTAAGAGTAAGCTGTTTTGCTAAGAAAGTCTATTCATACTATTTGTGTAATTGCTGAAAATTTCTGTTTCATATAGTCTTATGTTTCTTTTTTTAAGGTAAAAAGTCAATTTAGTATTAGGATTTGTTGCTGGTTCATGCTTATATCAATAAAAAGCAAAACCCCAAAAGACACATTTAAACATGGCTTTCACTTCTACAGGCCAAAAAATAGAGAAAATAGGAATTAAAAAAAATATTAACTCAGTGTGGTGAAACAGGCCTGTAATTCCAGCACTCAAGAAGCTGAGGCAGTGAGATTTAGAGTTCAATGGTAGCCCATACCATACTGTACAGTGAGACATATCCACACAACAACAAAAAACATGATTACAAAATGAAGGTCTTACTGGGGTGACTCAAAAATGGCTATAGTGCTGAGAAGTGACAGGAGTGTTCAACACTGAGACATCTCTATTACATCCTCCAAGGCTCAGGGTCCATTATAAAAGAGGTGATAGAAAGAACAGAAGAGGCTAAGGAAGGGGAGGACTGCTTACAATGCTATCTTACAGACACAAAATGCCCTTGATATTCATGACCTCACAGTGCCTGACACCACCTTACCCAAGACCTTCATAAGAGGAGGAAAAGATGATGACAATGATTTGGAAAGAAGAGATTCAATGGAAGGTGGATTTAGACGGGGGATAGGAGGAGGAAATTATCATGGTCTACTGTCTATACTTATGGAAGTTGTCAATAAAAAGCTTTTAAAAAGTGAAGGTTTTAATTAGTGAGAACCAAGCCTGTAAGCTGCTATGAAAGCAGGGAAATTCCCCTCTGTCATGCTTACTGTGCTTCATGTGAAAACATTGGTAGCAATTTCCAATTACTGCTATCAATAGTCTATTGACTGAGTAACCACATGCATCAATATGAAAACCAAACACAAGTTTATCTTAACATAAAGAGTTTAGGTCCACTGTCACATTTCCCACCAACATCATTCTTCATTGAATTAGGAGCCAGGAGCACTACTGGTACCCAAAATTATGGTTGCTATACACCATTTCACACTGAAAGATGTCACAGGGCCACAGCAAATACCTTAGTACCTTGTGCTGTTTGGTACGGAATGTACAAGTCAGCAGAAGTATTTTGTTCTTTCAGAGAGCCAGGAAGCTATCTGAAAATAAATGATTGCCACCAAAGGACTCGAGCAAACTAGAAGAGGTTCACTGATGGAAAATGGGACCACGTGGAAAGAGAGTAAAACAATTAGCTTATAGACTGAAGTACATCAAATGTGTTTAAATCATGGAACATAGTAAAACTAAAAATAAATCGTGGTTTACCACTGGCACTACCAGAGAGCAATCTCTCCAGTGATACACCCTGAGGACCCATGTCTTGAAACACTTGAAACCAGAGGTGATTTTCAGATCTTGATTATGTGAAGAGAATTTACCTACCAAAATTTTCAAATGTACAATACCTCAAAATCTTCCAGTGGTAATTTTCTAATTTTATATTTTTGTTCATATTATATATGCTTATCCTATACTGAAATAAAGAGGAAGTATTCAGTACTGATCTCTCCTGCCTACAAACTGTCTTCATGGATAACTACATCACAGATAAGAGGAAGTTCCTCTCAACAAAAAACAGTCCTGGCTTTCAAGAAGGAATGACAGATTAGGACATCCCCATTTTGCTACCACTGTGCACTGAGAGTGCACCTTAAGTGCCATGACTGTCAGTCTCACCACCACTTGACAGAAAACAAGTTTCCACCTGACAGAACAGTATCATCATCATCTATAAAGTAATCTTTCAGAAACGAACCTGCGTCTAATCTGATCCTGTATCAAAATATCAAATGTATAGGCAAACTGAGGGCAAGAAAGATGCTTAAGACCGATCATGTGGCTATAGATGGGAACCACAGACTTCAGTAATCAAATGACCAAGAGGAGAAGAAAGATGAGGAAGAGAAATGTAAAGAAACAGGAGCAGCCTATAGATTAAAAACAATAGTGAATCATCATCTCTTTTGGTACTAAAGCACATCATGTATGTCTACAGCATTCTACTATGTGTATACAAGAAAAAAATGAACTTTTGAATTTGCTTGTAAATGAAAATGTGAGAGGTGAAAAAAGATTGCTGTATCTTCTAAACTATGGAAACATTTAATGGGAAAAAGTCACAGTTTAATAAATTACAAAAGTCTGCAATTAAATTAAAATCAAACCTAAATTAAATTTAAAAAATTAAGCTCTCAGAGAAGCTGCTGTGCACTACAGAAATGATGAGATCTTTTGCGAAAAATAAACACTGCAGTTACCTCATCATATGTGTATCTGTAGTCAGCTTTCTTTGACTTGAGGTCCCATAAGGCTACGGTTCCGGATTCGAAGCCAATCAAAAGCTGTTATAAAGAAAAAAACTATATTAACATAGGAATGATCTATCTATTAAACAAAATGTTTATTTGTTGAAAATAAAGAAAGCCATATTCTTCCACCATCATATTGTAACACAATGAAATACTTGTGTTGCTAAGTGCAAGCCACCCCAATGACAACTGAGAACACTTCACAGCATTTGGGACTCAAAATACAGCTGACAGTTAACAAAAAAAAAGCAGTTCATGGGGCTGGAGAAATGGCTCAGTAGTTAAAGGTGCTTGCTTGCAAAGTCTGATGTCCTGGGTTCAATTCCCCATCACCCACATAAAGCCATATGCATAAAGTGGAGCATGCATTTGGAATTCATTTATAATTGTGAGGAAGCCCAGGTGTGCCCATTCTCATTTTCTCTGTTTGCAAATAAATAATATACAAAGCATTATGTTTCTGAACTCTATGTATACATTTTTTCCAATTCATCTTAATAAAATTCTAACAAAAATGAGCATTTACATTTGCTTTAAATAATACAAACGTTTTAAGATCCACACATTACATGAAATCTCACACCACTTAGGTATTAATTTCAAATCATAACCAGCTTAGATTTCATTGAGATTCAGGCACATAACTCAAATAAGCATATCATGGATTATCTACAAAGCAGTCATGTCCAAAACCAATGCCACTCTCTCCACCCTTCTTCTCTTGCATTCACTACTACCCTCTCCTCAATTACTTCCCTGTGCATCTACTCAACTGCTTAAGTTAGAAACTGGGCAGGGTCATTGTTATGCTGGTCTCTCCCTCAACAGTAAGTTTAGCATTATGTTCTGTTATTTAATTTATGTATTTTCAGTGCTTAGTATCATCCCCTGAGTTAAAGACACAAATATCTCTTTTCTGGTCTGAGGCTAGTCTTGTTTGGATTTCAAGTCATCCTGTATTAAAATTGGAGTGCCAGTCCTAAGATGCAAAACTGGTGTGGGGGGGGTGTATGTTTGTATTTTAATAACTTTTAATGTTTCACTGTTCTTTTTAGTATAAAGCCCAAATTCAGTACCATGCTGCAAGGTCTGTGCTTGTCAGATGCTGCATACTTCCTCAGCTTCACTTCTTGTGAGTTTTCTCCACATACTCTATTTGCTATTTTGAGGGTTTTGTTTCTCTGTGAACTCTTATCTGTGAACCTTTGCACATGGTGCCCTCCTGCTTGGGACACACACTTCACATGAATGGCACCCTGTCTGACTAGTCTTAGTCATCCTTCAGAGGTTGTTTAGCAACCACTCCCTAGAAGGCTTCCTTGACCTACCAAATGTAACTCAGTGTCCTTCCAATGAATTCTAACAGCATTCTGTACTATTTTAAATCTGAAGGGCACCTCATAATATATCTTCTCTTCATCTCAATTGTGTAGCAGACTGTACAAATGATTCACTCAACAATAGTTGATATTATCCTCTTAAAACATTTTATTTACTTGCAACAGAGATAGAGTATGGGAGTGCCAGAGCTTCTTGCTAGCACAAATCAACTGAAGTCACACTTTGTGACTGTGGCTTTATGTGTGTACTGGAGAACTGAACCTAGGTTGGGAGGTTTGGCAAGCAAGGACCTTTGACCACTGAGTTATCTCTCCAGCCCCCAAATTGATATTTTGTTCTCTATGTACTTTTTCAATTTTTAAAATATTTTATTTATTTATTTATTTATTTATTTATTTATTTATTTATTTATGAGAGGGAAAGAGACAAAGAGAGATAGAGAATGGGCACACCAGGGCTTCCAGGCACTACAAATGAACTCCAGATGCATGCACCACCTTGTGCATCTGGCTTACAAGGGTACTGGGGAATCGAACGGAGGTTCTTGGGCTTTGCAGGCAAGCACCTTAATTGCTAAGCCATCTCTCAAGTCCCACTTTTTTCATTTTTAAGATAGGGTCTCATGTATTCCAGACTGACCTAGAACTTACTATGGGACCAAGGATGAGCTTGAATTTTAGGCAACTGCCTTAAACACTGAGCAATCTCTCCAGCCCTGACTGAACTTCAGAAATGCCTTCTTCTACCTCCCAAGGACTAGGATTACAGGTGAGGACCATCACAATTATACATGATGCTGGATACTGAACCAAAGGCTCTAGACACACTTGGCAAGCTGCCTTCCAACCCAGCTACAATGCTAGTACTACCTTGCTAACTATGATACCTATAACCAAAGACATTGCCGAGGGGGCTTAATATTCTGAATGAACATATTCCAGGATGGAATGTATGTTCTTGCCTCACAAGCTGTGCACTGCCCAACTGCTGCTTCATACCTCTGCCCCAACATCTTCCTATCTTACTATGGCCTGTGCTTAAAATCTCCTCCCCTTTCATCTACTAAAGTCTTTTAGTCACTTTTCAAGTCTGAATCCAAAGCTGCTTCCCTCATTAACTCTTCCTCTAGCCAGACCATACTCCTCCATCTCCCATACTAGTCAGCAGCGAGGATCCAGATGACCACACACTCAGCTTTATGTAAAGTTTACTTCAAATCATGTAATTCTATGACTGTGAGCTAATTCCACATAGTCTGGGGATCCTTTCATTTTCCCAGAGGCACCCAAAGAAAACTGTGTTAAATCACTTATAGGCCTGACCTCTCCTATTAATTCAGAGAAAGAAACTTCTGAGTATATCTTTCACAAAATGAAGTTTTACTTCACTGATCTTTGATAAGAGGAAAGTTCCTGGTACTTCCTTAGGCTCTCATCCTAAAACTGCATAGGTAGAAACATCATTATTAAATAGAACTACCTAAAAGATTAGTTTGTCAGGAAATAAAATTCACAAAAAGGAAATTTTATTGTTTTTAAACAATAGCTAGAAATTGACAGCATGAAACAATTGCTTTTAAAATATTAAATAACACTTCAATAAAATCTCTACACTAATACAGCTATTTATGAAGAAAAACATGATGAAAGATGAACTATAAAGAAGCTTGACACATAAGATATAAGCCATACAATAAAGTGACACATTATGTTGTCACCATTATCAGAAAAATGATGGAAAGCCGGGCACAGTGGAGCACACCTTTAATCCCAGTACTCGGGAGGCAGAGGTAGGAGGATCACCATGAGTTCAAGGATCACCATGATTTCAAGGCCACCCTGAGAGTACATAGTGAATTCCAATTCAGCCTGAGCTCAAGAGAAGACTCTATCTTGAAAAACAAAAACAAAAAAAAAGATGGAAAATAATTCTATACAAGGCAAATATAAATTAACTTCTAATTATGCTAATTCCACTTTTCTTATGTTTCAGTATACAATTATCCTTTTAATATAAACAATTCTAATACATCCACTTTTAGTTGTAATAAGCAATGAACCACTAAGGATATGTGGGATACAAACCTTATTGCAATCTGAACTTTCTAGCAACAGTGTGGTCCTATTACAGTTTGCATAATGAAAAATCAAAACAAAATGGATTTGAATAACAAATGGTTGGTCAGAAAAAAATTCTACCTTTCCCTCATCCATTGGATTATCACTTATATGGACAACGGGTCCTGGGTGAGATTTTGATGACCTGAAAAAGAGAAAAGTTATGCTTGACTTTTCAATTAAACATTTCAATATGGCTATATATTTATTGCAATAAAATGAAACAAATTAATGACTCCTTTATAAAGGAAGAAAACATTTCAGTAAATAGTTCATAATAAGCCTTTAGTTCTTACTATAGATCAAAACAGGGTTCAGGGGAAAAAATGGTATTATGTTAACATATGTCAAAAGTTTTTTTTTTGTTTTTCGAGGTAGGGTCTCCCTCTAGCTCAGGCTGACCTGGAATTTCACTATGTATTCTCAGGGTGGCCTCGAACTCACAATGATCCTCCTACCTCTGCCTCCCAAATGCTGGGATTAAATGCGTGTGCTACCACGCCCAGCTAAAAAAAAAAAAATTGTTATTACACTTTTGGTATAGGAAAAAAAGTCTTTAAATTCAGCACACAAAATTATTTTTCTTTTTTCTTTTCTTTTCTTTTTCTTTTTTTTTTGGTGTTTCGAGGTAGGGTCTTACTCTAGCTCAGGCTGACCTGGAATTCACTACGTAGTCTCAGGGTGGCCTCGAACTCACGGTGATCCTCCTACCTCTGCCTCCCTAGTGCTGGGATTAAAGGCATGCGCCACCATGCCTGGCTTACAAAATTATTTTTTCAATGGAGAATACTTAAAGTTAATATTTTAAAATAATGTAACAAAGTATATTTTTTAAGGGTGTCAATCCTATCAAATTCCACAATTTATAGTAGAATGCAGGAAAAATCCTGTATTTTCTTTTCAAAATCAGGGAAACCATGCCCTCTTGTCAGACACAAAGATGTCATATGGTCGAGAAAGCGGCTGAAATGACACCTATTCATTAGGGAGAACCATATCCCTGTTCTAAGCTGGATGCAGGAAAATCACTCCTTCATGAACACACTTCATAAAACCATAGACACCTGGACCAGCTCTACCCACTAGACGTCATGGTCAATCACAATCAAAGAACAAGCTGAACACCTATACTTACAAGGAATGTTAACGATATCCGTGACAGAGGAAAGAATGCTTGGCTTAGCAAACTATTAGAGCTACACCAATGTATTACATAAGAGATACATCACTAATTTTTTCTTATGTAAGAACATATAAACACTATACAATGCAACCGAACCCTACTTGTTCAAAGAGAAAAGGAACACATAAAGATTTGTAGCAACAACCTTGAACTTTTTAGTTTTATACTAAACATTCTAAAAAAAAGCATGCATGAACAAATATCATAACCACCACTTTAAAATAATAGAATATAAAATATTGTTTTAATGTGTTTTGACTTAACAGAAATAATTATTCCATTAAACTTCACAATAGTTAATATTTGGATATATTATGTTATATATTAATCTACAGGTCCATATACAAAACTTTTAAATTTACCACCAAATAGGAAAATAATTATAAATGTCCAATAAATCTATATGCAATAAAGAATGCTATTACATAATGATATACTATTAAGGTAATGATACTTTCAGATATGGAGTATTTGCTCCAACTTACAGTTCGATGGCTTTATTCCACATAATGACATAGCCTGAGAGGGTGAAGGACTCCACATTGACAATATGAATATTACCTCGCTCAGTGCCCACATAGAGCCACTTACTCTGGAAAGGCAGATGGCAAAATGTAATCCTGCAAGGGAAAAAATATATCCAAAAGGGAAATTAGAATGATGTTTGGTAAATTTCACTCACTGCATTACATAATTAATCATGATGTATATAATTCAGTAAAGATGAAAATGATATACCACCATCAGATCTATCTACTCATTGTGATAACTTAGTTATGCTAATTTAACTTATATGTCCAACAAGGCCTTATAGCAAGAAGATGGCATGACTGAAAGAGGATGGATTTTGATCTGGCATGTTATCCACTGTTTAACCTACAGTACATCACAAATCTAACTGCTAAGCCACACGTTATGAGTTCCAATACTCACAGCAGTCAAAACACACAATAATAATACACAGAATAAACACTGCCAGACCACACATATCAATGCCTAGGCTGTAGGCAAGATAGAATATAAGGAATATTTGCTATTTGTAGTAGCACACACTTTCATTAAAGAGAATGTGCTAGATCAAAATACTTATTCAAATATACAAAATACAGACATACCTTCTAAGTTAGCAAATAATTTTATAGTTTGGTAATCCTTTCTCTGAAGTGTTTTGGGTTGCAGGTTTTGAAATAGTAGTATGTACATGATCATGTATACTGGAGATGGGACTCAATTCTAAACACAAATCTGTTTCAGACTTTATTAATGACATATACATAACCTGAAGATAATTTTGTTCAATCTTCTGTGTACCTGCATTTTGACCATTATGTGAGGTAACATGAGGTCAGGTGTGAGCTTTCCATCTGCTATGTCAGAGCTCTCAAAGTACAGACTGTGGGGAGGTTCCGATTTCAGAACTTTGGATTAGGAATGCTCAGCCTGGACTGCATTATTTCACAAGGTAGCAGAAGCCAGCACCACAACCTTGGGAACATATAAGTTTCAGAACACAGAAATTTCAGAAAGGTATATATTACATATTTTATGTACCATATGAATACAAGGATAGCACCCTGGAAACATACTGAATATTTTTCAAGTATAATTTCTGAAAACATTAAGCATAAACCAATACTACAAGTATTCCATTTCTAGTTCTGTATCTAAGAGAAGGAAAGGCACTTGTTTGCTAGGCGTAGATGGCCTGAGTTTGATTCCCTGGTACCTACAAAAAGCCAGATTTAACAAGTGTTGCATGCATCTGTAGTTCATTTGCAGTGACAAGAGATCCTGGTGTACCATATTCACTCTCACCCATTCATTCATTCATTCTCTCTCTCTGCTTTGCAAATAAATAAATTTTAAAAAAATCCCTATGTTGGCCAGGTGTGGTAGTGCACACCTTTAATCCCAGCACTTGGGAGGCAGAGGTAGGAGGATCGCTGTGAGTTCAAGGCCACCCTGAGACTACACAGTGAATTCTAAGTCAGCCTGAGCTAGAGTGAAACCCTACCTCGAAAAACAAAAACAAAAAGTCCTTATGTTAAGTGAGACAAAAAAGGAAGACAAACTGTATTATCCATATATTTTATATGGAGCAAAGTCATCTGTAATTAAAGAAAGTAGACCTAGTTTCCTGGAGAGATTATGGGGATGAGAAAGGGACTGAGCATGAGGACTATACAAAAGAAAAAGGTTACACCCAGAAGCACTTTAGGTCGGGGGTAAATCCATTATCATGATTATGATCATAGTTTGTCAAAACTTAGTATACAGGGAAAATGTACAGTTTATTATTTATGACTGCATCACCTCAATAAAATGGATTAATATTTTCTTCTGCTTTCACAGTGTAGACTTAAAAATTATGAAAATGAGTTTCAGGTCCTATATTGAGGCCTTTAATCCACCAGAGTTGATATTTGAATACGGTGAGTTGAATGGGTCTACTTTCATTTTTCTACATGGGGTTATGCAATTTGTTCAGTACCATTTATTGAGGATACTGTCTTTTTTCCAGTGTGTATTGTTGCCTCCTTTGTCAAAGACCAAGTAGCTGTAATTACTTGACCTAAGGGTTGGTTGGGGTCTTTAATTCTATTTGATCTATATGTCTGTTTTTATCCCAGTGCCATGCTTTTTTTTTAGTATTGATTTGTAACATAGCTTTATATTGAGTATGGTGATACTTCCTCCAGAGGTGTTCCTTTTGCTAAGGATATGTTTGGATATCTGAGGCCTGCTGCCATTCCATATAAATTTTCAGATCACTTTTTCTATCTCTGTGAAGAACGATGCTAGGATTTTTATTGGTATTGCATTAAATCTGTATATTGCTAATGGTAGAATTGCCATTTTCACAATATTAATTCTACCTGTACAGGAGCATGAGAGGTCTTTCCATCTTCTCATTTCCTCCTCAACTTCTTTCTTGGGTGGTTTTATGGTTTCATTATGTCTTTCACATCCTTGGTTAGTGTTATTCAAAGGGATTTTTGTTTTGTTTTTTGCAGCCTCACTGATTTCCTTCTCTGTGTATTTGTACTTTGCATATAGAAAGGCTACTGATTTTTGTGTGTTGATTTTGTATCCTACCACTTTGCTGAAAGAATTAACCACCTTTAGCAGTTTTGAGGTGGAGTCTTTCAGGTCACCTATGTATAGGATTATGTCTTCTAATGGCTAATTTGACTTCTTCCTTTCCAATTTGTATCCCTTTTATTTCTTTCTCCTGTCTTATTGCTTGAGCTAGTACTTCTAGTACTATGCTGAAGAACAGTGGTGAGAGAGGGATGTTGTGTTGAGATATAAACCCTCCAAGCCTATTCTTTCCAGCGTTTAAATCATGAAGTGATGTATTTTGCTGAAGGCCTTCTCTGCACATATTGAAATGATCATGTGGTTCTTATGATTAAGTTTATTCATGTGGTGTATTAAGTTGACCAATTTCCATATGTTGAATCATCCTTGCATCCCTGGCATGAATCCTGCATGATCATGGTAGATCATCCTTTTGATATGTTGTTGAAAGCAGTTTGCAAGGATTTTGTTCAGGATCTTTGCATATAAGTTCATCAGGAATATAGACCTATAGTTTTCTTTTCTTGTAGCAGCTCTGTCTGGTTTTGGTATTAGGTGATGCTAGCTTCATAAAAAGAGTTTAGGAGCATTCCTATTCTCTCAACTCCACAATATAGGAGTGAAAGACTTCCTGAACAATATCCCAGTAGCCCAGGAAATTAAACAATCACTTAACCAGTGGGATCTCATGAAGCTAAAAATCCTCTGCACACAGAAACTCATCATAATCAAAGCCAACAGATTATCCACCAAATGCAAGAAAATCTTTGCCAACTATACAACTGACAGGGGTCTAATATCTAGCATCTACAAAGAACTCAAAATACTAAACAACAAAAACACAAACAGACCATTCAAAAAATGGGGCACAGAACTGAATAGAGAGTTCTCAGAGAAAGAAAAACAAATGGCTAATATGCACTTAAGAAAATGTTCTGTATCCTTAACCATCAGAGAAATGCAAATTAAAACAACTATGATATTTCACCTTACTCCAGTCAGGATGGTTATCATTTAAAAAAATCAAATATTGGCAAGGATGAGGAGAAAGAGGAACCCTCATTCACTGTTGGTGGGAATGTAAACTTGTACAACTACTATGGAATCAATATGAAGACTCCTGGAAAGGATGAGAACAGAACTACCAACTGAACCTACTGGGCATCATCTATCCTAAAGGCTCCAAGCTTCACTGCAGAGATATTTGCTCAACCATGTGTATAGCTGCTCAATTCATAATAAATAAGAACTGGAATCAACCGAGGAAACCATCATTGGATGAATGGATAATGAAGATGTGGTACATTTACACAATGGAATTCTACTCAGCAGTAAGAAGAAATGATACAATGAAATTTGTAGGAAAATGGATGGACTTAGAACAGATCATACTCAGTGAACACACACAATCACAAAAAGACAAATGCTGCATGTTCTCACTCATCCTAACCTGGATCAGCTTGAGTTTCTAGCATACTGATTAGGCAACTTGAGGTCCAGACAATAGAGATGGAAGGGTTTAGAGAAATGGGAAGGGGAGGTTGGGGGAAATAAACACAAAACTAAACCCAAAATGAACTGGTACCATAGAAACCTTTCTCCCCTAGACGAAAAGATTTTACCCTCAACAGGAGTATGGGGGATTATCTGGAAAGAAGGGCCCTGGAGAGGGTGGAATAAAGCCTAATCTTAAAACATTTGGCTGTGGCCTATAACTCCCAGTACCAGAAACTGGTTGCTACCCACACTGAGCTGTTGATTGGAGAAACCTTTGACATCACCAAAACGCAACAGACTTCTGTCAAAGTACTTGATTACATGCCTGAGGTAAAAGGTAAGAAGACCCTATTGCTGAAGACAGCATATACTGCTGACACAGAACACCAAAAGACCTGGCTAGAATCAGAAAGGGAACCAGTCCCCAAATAGTTAGACCATTTAGTGCTGGAAAGTGCTACAGGAACTACTAAGGAAAAGTATCCAACTGTGTGAGCAAGCAGGAGTCAAAGATACTCAGAAGCAATCAACCTGACAAGAAGTACATACCAGTGCAATGGTGGCACACAGCCTTGGTGGGTAACCAGTGGTTTCTGATTAGCTAAGAGATCTGCTCAGTGGAAAGGAACCCATGGCTGGAACTGGGAACCAGGCCAGAATCCTATGAAGACCAAGATTATGCTCTCCAAAGATAAGCTCCCACTAGGCCTTTGGCCAAAGAGGGGGTACATCCATGGAAATTTCCCTAAATTAACAATGCTTATCCCATTGAACCTATGCTGACTTCATTCTCCGTTGGAGAATCTGTTTTTCTTTTCTTGAACATAGCAAAACCTGAAAAGCTAAAACCACTCCTAGCATTTCAGCCCAGGCCCAGGTGAAACCAGAGGAATTAGAGAGACAAACAAGAGTGCTGCTTCCATGGTAAGCCTGACAAGCAGGGCAGGGTGAAGGAGACAGATGCAGAGGGTACTCAACACATAACAAAAGCAGAAATCCAGAGCGTTTCACTTAAGTAGTCTTAAAACACACCCACCAAGGCTCAGGGAATTTTCTGGAAGAGGGGGTAGAAAGATTATAAGAGCCACAGGTTGGGATGGCATACCCAGAGGCATTGCCCCCATCCCCATCACCAATGACTGACTGCTGCTCTCACAACCCATAACTCACAAACCCATGGGGAATACCAGCAATCCCGTCAAGGAGGGCCCTCAGAGGAATAGATCAGGGAGGAGGAAAATGATGGTACCAACACATGACATGTCCATAGAAGGTATATTCATAATAATAAAAATAAATTAATTAAATAAGTTATGAAAATGCCATGTACTTCTAGTTAATAGGGAGCCACAAGCTTTGGAATGAGATCTTCATTCAGTGGCACAGGACTTTGGTAAAGAATTTAAATCCCTCAGAGCGTCTGTTTCTAAGTAGTAAAGCACACAGACCTTACAGTGTTTATGTGAGAATCCATAAGACAAAGCCTGTTGTATGCTCCACATACAGCCTAACATTGCGTGTTCAATAAATGTTATCTATATATTATTTACAAACAATTTATAGCAACCAGAAGCTACCTTCATATTTTAACTACATTACAAAATAAGATTAACAATAGTACATCTGATATAAAAAGATAAGGCTGCCAGGCATGGTAGTGTATACCTTTAATCCCAGCACCCGGGAAGCCGAGGTAGGAGGATCACAGTGAGTTCAAGGCCAGCCAAAGAATACAGAATGAGTTCTAGGTCATCTTGAGCTAGAGTGAGACCCTACCTCTAAAGACCAAAAAAAAAAAAAAAAGAATAAGACAGTAAGGTATTGTTAAGAACAACTATTTCATTTAGAAAATGAAATTAGCTATAATGTCTGAAAAAGTCACATTCAAAGTAAAATAATGAAATAACAGGCTGGCAAAAAATGAGAAAACTCTACCTCCTACTCTTTTCTTTGTAGCTCTCCATCACTCTTGAGTCTACAAAAGTAGTAGCAACTGACTTTTTAACATAAAATTATAACTCATATTTAATTGTAATACCAATAAAATATTTACATGTTATATGCTCACAAAGTTTAAACTTTCCCTGGAAAGACAAGTATTTGAGAAGTTTGTAAAGTAGGAGCCAGGTGTGCTGGCATATGCCTTTAATCCCAGCACTTGGAAAGCAAAGGTAGGAGGATCACCATGAGTTCAAAGCCACCCTGAGACTACATAGTGAATTCCAGGTCAGCATGGGCTAGAGTGAGACCCTACCACGAAAAAAAAAAAAAAAAAAAAAAAAAAAAAAAAAAGAAGAAGAAGTAGTTCGTAAAGTATTCCAGCAGAATACGCCAGCTATCCTAACATATTTAAAGACATTTGAGAATCAAAGTCACAAGAACATCTTCAATGTTCAGGAATAAAATCAAGAACTTTTCACATTCTCCACATCAGCTACAATTCCACAAGTTTTCTGTCAGCTCTTGAGCTTTCTTCTACTGCTGAGATGTGAAGCATCTCTACTACTGAGAAATGAGAATAAACTATATTAGTACTTTAACCTTGTTAAATGCTTCATTTAAATACTCACTTATCATGGCTCTAAGACTGTGTTTACCTTTGTACATTTCTTTAAAATGGAACCATGGGACTGAAGAGATGGCTCAATAGTTAAAGCACTTGCTTGTAAAGCCTAACAACCTGGATTTGATTCCTCAGGACCCATGTAAAGCCAGACACACAGTAGCACATGCATCTAGAGTTCACTTGCACAAGCTTCAGGCCTTGGCATACCCATTCTCAGACTCTCTCTCTCTCCCTCTCTCTCTCCTTGCAAATAAATAAATGAAAATATTTTTAAAAACACATTAAAATATAAATTATAGGCATACATTTGTACACATTTAATGTTCTACAACCGCCCTTATTTACATAAGCTAAGGAAGAGAAAGAAACCCAGTGACTTTATCACCATTAACCATTCCTCAACTAGCAAAATCCCTGGTGTTGGTTATGGGAAGACAGAACACACTCGCTCTCAAAAAAAACACACTCCTAGGAGGCAGCTCAATCGGCACATTCTAACAAGTTCTTGTGAGATTCCAAATGATGAACCCTCTGTGGGCAGTCCAAATGTGAGACAAACAGGGCTGGACTTACTGAGTGTTCTTTCAATGTGTGATGTACAAATGACAGTAATTACTAATTTACAAATTTTGACCATTCAAGAACTTAAGGGATAAAGTCAACAAAAAATAAGAAAGCTTCTATACAACGTCAAATAACTACCCACATGGGAAAAAGATTGAGATCTATTGTTACTTACTGACTTGAAGCCATTTAATATCACACTGCAGCACCAAACAGCCTTGAAGCAAATCAATTTCAAATGTACAAGCTGGTAGATCAATAGGTGAGAACACACGGACTCTAAGGCTCATCAACACTGCATTGCTATCGTCCCCAGCTGTGCCACAGGCAGAGGGCTGAAAGGCCCTTATGAGCTTTAGGGCTGTTTTTGGAACTCAGGTATTATGAAGAAGCCCAAGTTAGACAGGCCAAGTCCATAGCCAGAACCAACCAAAAGATATAATAGAAAGGCTGGAGAGATCATCTAACCCAGTTGACCAGACATTTAATGGCAGTTGCATAGCTGATTATAGGGGGAACCACACTTGGTATGCCAAAACCATGCCACTGACATAGGGGATTAGAACCAAATAAAATATTTGTTATTTTTGCCTCTAAAGTTTTGAGGTGTTTCATTATGCAGAGTAGAAAGCTAAGCCTCTACTATTGTAAACAAAACTCCTTTTAGTTAGAAATTAGAAAACTCATTTAGAGAGTAGAATTAAATTTAAAAAGCCCTTGCAAAACTTGTCAGAAATGGCAAAAGGACCATGCATCATGAGCAAACACTAACTTGGAGCAAAGTCAAACTGATATTGTTATTTCTCCAATTCTTTTAATATGAAGACTATTTTTCTTATTTTAACATGTTATAGATCACAAATAATAACAACAACAATAATGACTTAATAACACAGGTTAACTTACATTTTTTAAGTTCTGGCATCTACTGTTGATATGTGAGTTACAGAGAAAGTCATGTTATGACACATAGTTAAGGTACAATATGGGAAACATTAACATGCAGCAAGCACTGAGAAGATTACCCATATAGAGAGCTTAACAACAGTAAGTTGGGTCTGAAAAGGTACCTTAAATGGCTCTGTTGAGATTGGGGAGAAAGGGTCTACCTGAAATAAATATAAAAGAAATACCTGGACAATAAGTTAATTCCCTCAGCATGCCACTAAACGAAGCTGTATTCTAAGCTCCCACTGTTAAACATATAACACACATTGTTGTCAGGATGATAATTCTCATTTTTTTTTTTTTTTTTTTTTTTTTTTTTTGGTTTTTCGAGGTAGGGTCTCACTCCGGCCCAGGCTGACCTGGAATTAACTATGTAGTCTCACAATGGCCTCGAACTCATTGCGATCCTCTTACCTCTGCCTCCCGAGTGCTGGGATTAAAGGCGTGCGCCACCACCCCAGGCTACAATTCTCATTTTCAATTAAAGGTCTTAGAACATGTGAAAATGTATAAAGTATTACATAGTCAAGCAGCAAATTTAGAACATTTTACTATAATCCAATTTTCTTCAACAAAAGATCATATATGGCACCCTATGTGAATAGTAGAATTAATCATCCATAGATAGGGGCATAAATATGATGTACAGATTATGACAATTTCACAACTGAATCTAAAGAACAGAATAAGAACCAACAAATCCATCTGCCATCACTATTAGATTAGCCACTATAATGGGAAGGACATCATTTGTCTGTATTCTCAGCAAATGCCACAAAACGATTCACCTAATAAGTATTCAATAAGTATTTCATTAAATAATCCAATGAACTATATAAAATGTAAGCACTTAATAAGACTATGAGATATTTCTGACTTCTTCCCTCTCTACCCCCAAGGCCTGCATCTAAGTTAAGTCTCCAGCATTGTCAACTCCCTGCCAAACTGCCACACAGTTATCTTTCCAAAGACAAGAAAGCATGTTACATGCACTTGAAAGACTTATTGGCCTCCTACTTTCTAACATAATGCTTAAGAAATATGCAGTGATATTTGATGGTACATTAATATGGGAAAAGATGTTTAGAGACACCAAGTCTGCTAGACTATTTGGTCAACTGGTAGTCAGCCTTCCTGGACTGCAGGCGCTAGATATTTAAAACTTTTGTTTGGGGCTGGAGAGATGGCTTAGTTGTTAAGGCACTTGCCTGCAAAGCCAAAGGATCCCGGTTTGACTCTCTAAGACCCATGTAAGCCAGATGCACAAGGTGCCACATGCGTCTGGAGTTCATTGGCCAAACAAGGCCTATCTTTTCCCCCTTTTTTTTTCATTTTCTCTCTTTTCTTCTGTTTTGTCTTTTTCGAGGTAGGGTCTCACTCCAGCTCAGGCTGACCTGGAACTCCCTCTGTAGTTCCAGGCTGGTCTTGAACTCACAGCAATCCTCCTACCTCTGCCTCACAGGTGTTGGGATTAAAAGTGTGCACCACCATTCCTGGCAAGGGATTTCTTAAAGCTTTACTCTTAATCATCTTAGGGACTGAAGATGCTAGGATATGTGTTCATTTGATAAATGCTCTGATAAAATTAAGTCATCGGGTATTCAGTAGCAGTCGTTTACTGCCCTTTCTCATAATGTCTCATTATCTTTTTGCTATTGTTTTATTGCGTGGTCCATTCTTATACTTTGTGGGATAGCTATACTCTAAATATTTTGCAGCCTGTAACATGTTTATTGCTGATAATCTTTCTCTTTTCACACATATACAATCATATTTGTACATTTATATAGACTTAAATGTTTTCCTTTTGGTTGTCTATCCTCCCAATTTGCTCTTTCCATAAGTTTGATTAAAAAGTAGAATTTTATCAGTACCTTTACTATGTGATTATAAAACAAAATACAAGAAAGAAACTTAGGGTGAAAGAAACAGGGGCACACACATGTGTCTGTGTGTGTGACACTTGTAGCAGAGGCTATAACCCTGGAACTGAGTATATACCCCAGGCTAGCCTTAAACATACAGTAATCCTGCTTCAGCCTCCTGAGTGCTAGTACTACAAATGTGAGTCACTCCCAGCTGGTACAGTAATAGTTTAAAAAAACAAAATTATACTCTACAAATGGTTCTGAATCATGTGTCATCATTCATCAATACCCGGTGAGAGATGGCCTTCTGCTTTATAAGTTAGTGTGCTGTATAGAACTTTACTAAAGAATTACTCCTTTATTGCATAATTTGCACTCTGCATATGGTGTGTTAAGCACTTGCCTGAGTCTTCTTATAGTTGTCCCCCATAAATTTTTTAAAAGCTTCAATTTTAATTTTTCTGTGGCTATTTCATAGTTAATTATATAAGTGACTAGCAGTGTCATTTATCATGACAGGCCCACTGTTCTCCATTAGAGGAGAGCTGTAACAATGGTATTTATTTGCTGCATCGTTTTCAGGGTTCCAATGTCACCTCTATCACTTCCCTGTGAGTCTGTATGTCTTCATAAAATATGAGTATCCAGGTAGGTGCAAAATGTGGGTTAAGGCCAGCAAACTACAACAGGGCCCAAGTGACTAGAAAACAACAAAAAGCCTTGGGCTGGAGAGTGGCTTAGCAGTTAAGGTACTTTGCTGGAATGCCTAACAACTCAGTTTCAATTCCCCAGTACCCACATAAAGCTAAGTGCACAAAAAGGTACATACACCTGAAGTTCATTTGCAATAGCTACCTGCCCTGGTGCCCCAATTCTCATATGCATTCGTGTTCTCTACCTCCCCACCCCTCCCCCTGCCCTTACAAATAAAAAAGGAAGCCTTAAGGTAGTGAGTGCTGAGGATAACAGTGAACAGTAGAGGTGGAATACTGGGGTGAAAGGGTACAGCAGAGAGAGGGGGCAGGAAATGAGGGAAGCAGAGGAAAGCATCAACAAATATGAAATATGTATGAGAACTTCATATGGAAACATTACCTTGTATGCTAATTTTTAAAAATAAATGTATAAAAAATACAAAGGGCAAAGAGAAGGGAAGGGAGAGGAGTGTGGTACGGGGATCAAGAACCCAGTATTATTCCACTGAAGGGAGGGGAGAAGAGGAAAGAGAAGAGGAGATAGGAAGGCAGGAGAATGGAGGGAGGGGAGAAGAAACCATGGCTATGGGACCAAGACCCTCTTGAAACCCACCTCCCGGGTAACAAGTCCGAGCAGTGCCTGGCTTTCTAGAGACGCAGGACTCCCCTCTGTTCTGCAGACTTAGAGGCATTGCTCATCCAGTGAACATTCTTTGAGCACTTAGTTTGTAGGTATTACTGATGGGATGAAATAGTAAGATAGATGAAATTTATAGTCTAATTAATAATATAATCAAGTAACCCCAAGCACCTCAGATATTTCAGGCTGGCCTTGAACTGCCCATGTAGTGAACAATGACTTAGAACTTCTGATCCTCCTGCTTCCGTTTTTCAAGTACTGAGAGGCATGTACCAGCATATCTGGCTTAGGGGCACTGAACCCACAGATCTGTGCAAGCTGGCCAAGTTCAGTGTGACCCCCAGCCCTTCTGCTTTTCAGACAGCAGGTCATGTTTGCAGCTAATGTGCTAAAGCCTTGGTCTGTGCTCCCTGTCTCCTTCTGTCCAAGTAGACAGTGCTTCTATGGTCAGCCTTGGCCAGAAAGTGTTTGAAATAAATTCACTCAATTTCACTCCATTAAACCATACCCTGTTCCCCACCTGGTCTCTGCTAAGGTATCTATGGCATGACATTTTACAGTTGCCTAAAAAGGTCAGTGGGGCATACCCTTCCTCTCTTGAAAGAACTTCCTGGGCAAAAGAAATTTAGTTTTTTAAAAGATTTTTTTAGTTAAAAAAAAAAAACTTGATAGCCATATCATTCTATTTTGCTGTGTGCCACATGTAATCTTCTCATTTGCCCCTTATTAGGACATACCTGCAACATTTTCCTGGGAAATCTCAAGTAAACATACAAGTTAATCATTCATATATTTGGAAGGAGACAATTCTGTTAAGCATTCTGCCACTATGAAACAATGAACCACTGTCTCCAGATTGCATTAGCATGATCCACGTTCCTTCTGAACTCTACTAACAACCAAAGACTTCACTTTCCAAATACAATGGTAATACAAATGGTGGTTTGAATGTACCCAATGGACTCAGGTATTTTTATTGAAAAGCTTGTCTCCAGCTGCTGGCTGGAGGAGGTGTCACTGGGGACTCATCTGATTGCTAGCCCAAAGGTATGCAGAGTGATTGAGTTCTGTCTGGGTTCCCTGCTGCTTGCTGCCTGGTAGCTTGCTTGTTTGTGGTGCTGGCGAGGTGTCAGTGGCTTTTTATCTTTGTGGATCTGTGAAAGAGGGCCAGCCTCTTTTGCCATTATGGAACTTCACCTAGATCTGAAAGCTTCAAATAAATCCCTTCATGCCGGGCATGGTGGCACATGCCTTTAAACCCAGGAGGCAGAGGTAGGAGGATTGCCATGAGTTCGAGGCCACCCTGAGAGTACATAGTTAATCCCCAGGTCAGCCTGGGCCAGAGTGAGACCCTACCTTGAAGAAAAAAAAATCCCTTCCTCCCCAAAACTGCCTGTTTGGAAGTTCATCCCAGTAACGTGAGCTATGACAACCAACACGCATCATATTTAGGACAAGTGTACACTTTTTATTGTGTTTCTCAAAATTCTAGCTCTATCCACTGCCTTGTTTTAAGCAAGGTCAAACTTTTTGCACCTAATGTTATAGTTCACAAGCACATTTACCATTGTGGTCTCACAAGATCATGTTGCCTAGTGCTGTCAGCTGTCTTAATTTAGGGACACTCTGTGCTCATGTGGATAGTTCTCCAGGCAGGATGTAGCTGTTGCTGCCTTCAAGTTACAGCAGGTTAGCTTACCCTAACCAGACCCTCAAATGATCAAGCCTATTAACATGCCCTTCTAGGAAGTGGGGGTAGGGTCATTAGACCCTCATCTGAGAGGACAACCACTTCCTACCTCCTGACCATCCCTTCCCTTCTTACATATATTCCAGCACCTCCTGCCCTAGGAGATAACAAGTGGAAGGTTGACTGGTTCAAGGAAGGACTCCAACATTCAGGAGGTCATCCCATATGCTAAGGTGAGACTTTTAGGTGATGCTACTGTTTGGGGGATCACCTAACCTCCTATCAGTAAACCCACTAGAAACTCACTGGTTTACCAAACTTGGCTCAGGTGGAAGCCTCCTTTGCAATGTTGCTAGTGTCCTCTCTGCTCTGGGGTCAACAGATGTTGCGGACAACATCTATGCTGGAACCCTGTGTGGCTTCCCAAAAAGCACATTCACAAATTAAAATCATTTAATCACTTCATTTTCCAGAACACAGTCCCCTTGTTAAGTGGCATACTTAATACCAAAATCGGTATGTATTGCTACACAACATATTACCACAAACTTTGTGTCATAAAACATAACCCACATCTATTACTTCCATTTCTTTTGGTCAGGAACTATGTCAAGATTCTCAGCTTAGCAACATTCAAGGCTGAAAATCAGAGGTTAGCCAAGCTGTATTCGTGCATACTGTTCAGAAATTCTGGGGAACTGTCTTTTCTAAGCTCATTCCAGTTGCTTATCAAATGCAGCTTTTGCAGTTTGGCTGAGTCTCCATATCCTTGCTGTCTGTCAGAGGACAGGCACATGCTTAGCCATTACAGGCTACCTGAATTCCTTCCTATGTGATTCCCTCAAGACTATCAAAGGAAAATCTCCCTTCTACTGAATCTCTCTCATACTATGAACCTCGAGCCTGGAAGCATCCAGACCTTTTTCAAAAACTCACCTGATATAGGCCCACTGGGGATAATCTCTCCATTTTAAGGTCAACTAAGCTAGAAGCTTAATTACACCTTCAACTAAATGAATACATATTTAAATAATGAAGAGTAGGTATGTGTTTGCCAATGCAGATGACTCAGGATCCATCTTAGAATTCTGCCTATCTTAGGTATATGTTTAGGGGTGAGATTGTCATGAAGTATAAAAATTGTCACAAATGTTTCAAGAGTGGTTTAATACTTGTGTTTCTTCTAGCAGGTCATGAGAAATTCAGTTGCAACATACAATCAAACCAACATTTTAGTCATTCTAACAAGGGATTGAAGTTTTAGTTTGTATTTTTCTGGTGACAGACTTTTGTTTATTGAAAATAATTGAAAAAAAAAGGTGGCCCATGTGTTTGGAGTTCGTTTGCAGTGGCTAGAGACCCAGGCATGCCCATTCTCTCCCCCACCCTTTCTCTCTCCTTCTCAAATAAATAAATAAAGATAAATTTTAAAAGATCAGAAAATTATTTTGTCATGTCTTTATAAATACCTAAAATTATATTCAGCATACTGTAACTTATGTCTGACTCCCTGATTTAAAGTATGCCATTTTGGATTTTATTCACCTTTCTTCTAACAAGTCTTAGCACAGTCGCTGGCACACAACAAACACATACTGAACTGAACTGGACTTTTAAAAAAAAAAAAAAATTTTTTATTCATTTCCAAATTTGAAGCACTACTGTTCATTACATCCCTCCTGGGCCAGGTATAATGAAGCCCCCAGGCTGGTCCTCTGTCATTCTGAGCTGTGGTCTGTCTACTGCTGACAGGGAGAGAGATTACCACATAGCTCCCTTTCTTTTGTTTTGCTATTGACACAGGACTTAGCACACTCTATTATTTAGTAAATCTAGATCACTCATACACTTACCTTTGGTTATGCAATTCCTCCCTTCAAATCTATGTGTGTGTGTGTGTGTGTGTGTGTGTGTGTGTGTGTGTGTGTGTGTGTGTACCTGTGCATACCTGTAGAAGCCAGAGGACTTCAGATATATCCTTAGGAACACTGTCCATGTCTTTTGAGACAGACTCTCTCACTGGCCTGGAGCTCACCAATTAGGGCAGACTGGTTCACCAGCAAGCCCTGCTTTCTGCCTTCCTCTTAATGGGATTACAAGCTAAGGCCACCGTGTTGAGCATCTTTCCATGAGTACTCAGGATCAAACTCAGGTCTTCCTGTCCTTGAGACAAACACTGTTCCAAAAGAGCTCTTTCCAGCTCTCACCTAATCTTTGTATGCCTTTAGCACATCACAATGCCCCAGGCAATCAGACAAGCTTCTATGAATATTTCTCCTCTTTATTCAAATTTTTCAGCTATTATACATAATTATTTTAGAAAGTTATCTAACACTACTTTAACATCTTTCCTTTCACAGTTTCAAGGTCATCAAATGGTAACTGTCTTTTCTTTGAACATTGAGAAATTCTTTTCTTTCTTCTTTTGAAAGTTTGTCTGAATATACATAGTTCCTAAGATGACTCACTGTTTCCATCTCAATAACCAATTCTTCTTCAGTTATTCCTAAAGTAGAAGATCACATTTATCTTTGTAATAGCTCTGGATATCATTGTGAACCTCTTGGGTTATACACCTTAATTTCATCTCATCAAATCTCTCATTCTCAATGTCTGTATTATTTCATAATGCTGTTTTCAAAGAAAATACTTTACACTGGGCATGGTGGCACAGGTATGCAAACCCTACTCTTAAGAGAACCGGGGCTACATAAGACCTTGTTTCAAAAAACAAAAAACAATGATAAAGAAAATTATTTTAACAATATGATGCAAATACAACAAAAATATTTATCTAGATCTTTAATTATGTTCAATATTATAATTTTCATGTTTAATATATGCAGTGAATTAATTTAAAACCCTCACCAGACCTGCATAGATATTTTTTAGGTTGGTATTTAGCCAAATATTCTTTTACAGCTCTTAATGTTCATGTTCATGTACCTGCTGAGAAAATTATAAGCTTTACAAGTAGGTAAAGCACAATATTTAGGTAAAATTATAGTAAGACAATAGTATTATGTGATAAATAAAAATGTATCCAGACGTTGTCAAATGCCTTCTGAGTTGGAAAAGTCACTCTAGGTTGACAATCACATTGCCATATCTCTAGTTCCATTGAAAGACCCAGGACAGAGTAGCACCATGACAGGCCTCAGTCACTCTGAAGGCCACAGGGGCGAGTTCCCAGAATCAAGGGAAGAACAAGCAGTACCAGGAAAAACCATAAACTTGCTGTGTGAGCATGACTCAACATTCTTGCGGTCCTGGGCCGGATGGCCCAATAAGATCCACAGTCTCAGAGTTTTGTAAATGTCAACCAATCAAATGAATGTAACCGCGTGTGCCAACCTGTTCAAATGTAACCACTGCTTGCTGAGCCAATTAAGTTAGAAATTCCCCTAGACCTAGCCACCAAAACCCTAAGACCAATCGAGAACCCCCAAGTACAGTTACTGTTCAAATTAGCCAATCATGTGGTTGCGTGGGTGATAGCCCTCTCCCCCTTGTTCAAACCTTAATAAAAAGCCCACTTTTCTGCTTCTCGGGGCTCTTGCACAGATCCACTGTGTTGGTGAAGGCAAGAGACCGAACTTAAGCCTGAGTAAAGCTCTTTGCATACGTGTCTGGTCATCCTTGGTGGTCACTGGGGGCGCCGTGAAATGGGCATTACACCATTTCAGCAGGAGGGAGGTATGCCACCTACGGAAGTGTACTAGGACCAAGAACTAGTTTGCCCAGCAGAACTAAACAGTAAGACCCTACTGCTGAAGATATCTCTTCTTTCAGTTGCAGACCATGAAGTCATCAAGCTGAAACTGAGCTGGAAGACCTCACCCTGGTTGCTAGTTATCATAGTGCTACAAGGGGCCATGCAGGTTTCTGGGGAGAAAAGTCATCAATAATCTTACCCAGCAGCAGGCCCTATGAGCTACACAACCAATCAGTAAGGCAGGATGTTTTCATTGGTGCAATAGTGGCATGACTCTTATGGGGTTACCAACTGTTCTCCAATTGGATTTGAATTTGGCTCCACAGGAGGGAACTCATTACAGGTACCTGAAACCTGATCAAAAGCCTATGGCTGGGAAGGTCATGGGCCCCAAAAGAGAAGCTTCTAATGTTGGCTAAATGGATTATGTTGTACCCATCAATCAAATTGGACTCTAAATATGTATGCCTGTGCACATAGATTAGTGTTGTTCTTACCTTTGGTCAGAGAAGTTTCTTAGGCAGATGGTGGTGACTACTAAGGAGACTCAAAACTTGAAAAAGGCTGAAAATAAGTGACTCTAGAGTACTCATCACTATATGAGATATCTATTTCACTCCCCTCCAAAGCTCAAGGAACAATGTGAAAGAGGAGGAAAAAAATGTAACAGCCAGAGGAGAGGGAGAAATGCTGTGGATTGCTGCTATCCACGCATGATTTGTGCATTTAATTCATGACCTCAGAGTGACTCTTAATAATGGACCCACCAATATTCTACCACAGATGACAGAGGAGGACAGGAGGCTTCCAGCTCTCCTTGAGGAGTTGCAGGCAGTTACTGGTATCAGGTGGAATGGGAAACATTCTCTGCAATGGGAACCACTGGTAGAACCCATGTGCTCAGGACCCATGCAGGCACCCTACCTAAGTAGATCACTCCCATACCCAAGAGAAACATGTGCATGTGTGTGCGCCCACACACACACAGAGACTGGGCAAATGGCTCATCAGGTAAGAGCAGTTGCCACCCAAGCACAAGGGCCTGAGAAGTCCTGAGTCCATTCCAGTGCCCCATGTAAAAAGCCAGCCAATTCCAGGCGAGGCGAGGACAGGACAACTGTTGGGGCTAGCTGGTCAGCCAGCCAGATGACATGAACACATCATGAAACTTCCATACAATGGAACTGTACATAGTTTTGAAAAGGCCCAAAGAAGATTTAAGTGTATTGATACAGTGACCTATGAGATATGTTCCTAGTGCCAAAAAATGCAGAAGACTATATAATAACTTCACATTGCCAACAAAAACATAGGGGCCAAATAGAAATCCTTCCATTCTTTTTTAAAAATATTTTTATTTTTATTTATTTATTTACTTGAGAGAGAGAGAGACATAGAAACAATGGGAGCGTCAGGGTCTCCAGCTGCTGCAAACGAATTCCAGATGCATGCACCACCTGGTGCATCTTGGCTTACGGGGTACTGGGGAATCAAACCTTGGTCCTTTGGCTTTGCAGGCAAGCATCTTCCCTGCTAAGCCATCTCTGCAACCTCCATTATTTTTTTTTAATTCACAGACTATAACTTTTTCAGAAAACAACGAATATGTGGACTGCTTTCTTTGTATAATCTTTGACATTTTAAAATTATTGCATTGCAATTCCATTGCAAAAAAAATCTACAATACATTTCAAAGAAAATGCAATAAAATATAATAGCAGGGTTGAAGAGGAAGCTCAGCAGTGGAGTGCACTTTGTACACAGACATGAGGGCCTGAGACATGAACAGCTGGCCATGATCAAACATGCCTATAAACACAGTCCCAAGAACCAGGAATTTCCAGAGCTTGTGGAAACAAAACAAAACAAAACCAAAAAAAAAAAACAAAACAAAAAACAAAAACAACAACAAAAAAAAGCTCCAGGGTCAGTAAGAGAAAGTCCAGCTCTAACAAGACTGGGTGGAAGAGCAATGGAACAAGATGGCAACATTCCCTCTGGCCCCTGTAGGCAAGTATACCCCTCTGCAGACGAGTGCATGGGATCAGAAAAGGGCACAAACATGTGTACACACCAAACACACACATACACAACATACACATGCTCACATATATGCATGCACACATGTTCACATCACACATGCAAAAAAATAGAACAGCAAATATCCTATCTGTAGGAAAACAGTCATTTCTTACCTTTCTCTGCAAAATTTAAGTGAATGTAGTATGGCAGGCCTTTTCTGACGTAAATTCCATAAGTGCAAGGTGTCATCGGCCAAGGCACTAACAAGTGCTCCCTTGAAAAGAAAGTATACTTATTTTATAAACACTTACCACCAAATGGCTACCTCATGATCCCCTCAAATTCCAAAACTTTCCACCAATATACTTAGTTCTTAAATGCATCTGTCTCACTCAAATGCCAAAGAGCAAATGCAGAGGTATGTTATATATCTATACAAATTAATGTCTTTAACTTCTTCAAAAATTTAAAGAATAATTCAGCATCTTACAACACAAATGCATACTTGTGGGATGAGCGAGTACAAGACAGTGAAGATGTAGGCTATCACTGACACACTAAGAAACCTCTGTAATCACATGTTATTTGGATAACTAGGCTGAGTTATTTTCTATCAGTCATAGCATTTTATACTAGTGATGCCTCTCTTAACAACAACAGCCAAAAAAATGTATTTATTTTCTCCCATATATATTCAGAAGATTATCCCATAGAACCTAAGCATGTAGATGCAAAAAAAGTCTCCAAATTGCTCTCATATTGAAGGAATCAAGCCTTTTCTTTAGTAGTTTCTAAATTCCTTGCCCCCATGACCACCTTTCCTCACTTGCAAATACCTGTTCTAAACCCATGCTCTCAGAACTGCTTATATTTTGTAAAACTATGCAAGCTATGTTCCCTGTGCTTATAAAACTGTGCTTTCCCTAGTTCCTTCCATATTTCATACCCTTAACAAAAAGAAAGCAGTCATTAGTGACTTCACTTTATAAGCCAGGGCACTTGAGGCAGTATTCACTTTCTGATAGGAGACTCTTGACTGTTTTTTGAAGTAATTCATTAAAGTAATTCTGTTATCTATACTGAGCTTTTAAAAATATTTTAATAAAGTTTTTTATGTTATGTGACTTTCAATATCCCTGAAATAAAACTTAGATACAGCATCAGGTACCAAAAGTATTTACCTGTGCCATTCTGTTTGCAACAGCATTCTGAAAAATCATGTTAGGCAACATCTCTGATGGCATCTTAAAATGAATTACGACCATTCATGATATTTAAGCATGGGTGCAGGTAAGCAATGTGAAAATCCACATGCAGTCCAATTGGTGGTATAAGTAGAGGACTCCCCATTCACTCACCTCATTAATCAGGAACTGGAGCTGAATCACAGCAGCCCCACTGTCATGCTGGCAGTAACACTCCACCCCCGGACGGCCAAAGCTGAGAGCAGTTCCGTTAAGGAGGAATGAGTATGTGTAATTTTTAAACAAACTTTTAGGTTATATAACTAATAAATATTTGATGGCCTAATTCTCAATCCAGGCTGCTTACTGAAGTTTTAGATTAGGTTTGTTATACATCAATGTTAGTAATCAGCTAACAGATTACAACTGTAAAAGAAATAACTTGTTTTTTCTTTTTAAAAAAAACCCTGACGTACTAAAATCAGCAATATACAAATATAAGATTAATACATGGTTAATTTACTCTTTTTTTCAAGGTAGGGTTTCACTCTAGCCCAGGTTGACCTGGAATTCCTACATAATCTCAGGGTGGCCTCAAACTCATGGTGATTCTCCTACCTCTTGCCTCCCAAGTGCTGGGATTAAAGGTATGCGCCACCATGCACGGACCTTACTCTATTTTGATCCAACTTGTTTTCTTCCTCTTAAAAGGACACAAAAGGGGTGAATGGAAGAAAAACAAAAACCACTTGATCTTCAGAACATCCAATTTTCCCCTCTCAGCCAACAAATGTGAAAGTAGGTAAATATTTTGTACTTTTACTACCATTTTTATTCCTATACTATTACTTGTAAACTTGACATATAATGAAGAATTGCACACACCCATACACACCCATGCTTCTGAGTATAAGGAAGAACTATACACCCTTACACACCCAAACACACCATACTTCGAAACATGGCCTTCTGCATCACCAGCGGGTGTCACTAGTGGTACGTCAATGTTTTTCAGAAGGCAAGGCTGAGGTTCCAGACAATGTGCCCATCATACCAGCACACAGGAAACAGCATTTGCCATATGTTGTACACTATTGTAAATGTCATATAAGTTAATTCATTCAACCTCATAATTCATAAAGAATATATGAATATCCTCCATTTAAAGAGATAAAGGAAATATACAGACAATGAGTAGTGTGCCCTGAGTAACACAAGTAGTAAGTAATCAAGCTGTAACTTGATTCCCATTAAGATTCCAGCAGCCACACTTTTCCCCTCTTCTCCTTTATTTCCAGTGCTGGGTGTGAACTCAGGACTCACGTATGCTAAACACATGTTCTACCACTTAGTTACATATCCACTCCTGTTCTCTTAACAAGTATGTTGAGTAAAGAACAAAAATATAACAACTAAATAACAAACTAACAGAATTCTGTGTGAAGTACTGTCATATGCATTTTACTTTCATAAACTTGAAATGAAACTTGAAATAAGATCACTGTCATTTTAATATGCTGTTATTCTATATTTACTAGTTAAGTAAATATTAATAGTAAAAGACCAAACCTAAAAAGAAATTTGGTGACACTTAATAAAATGATAGTCTCTGTGTACAAATCATTTCTACATTCTATTAAGAAGTGTCATGTAGGTCAACTGAATGCAATAATAAATGTGCTGTAAGTGAAATTTCTATTATGTATGCAGATTTTTCATGTTTGAGAATAAAAGCTAGGGCTTCATGCATGTGTAGGCAAGTGTTATATTATTAGAGGGGGGATATATTCCCTATCAGCTAATCTTCTGATGTTAACCACAGGCATTTAATAAAAAAAATATTTTATTTGAGAAAGACAAACATGCAGAATATGTGTGTGTGCATGCGCACACATATGAGTGTGTGTGTATTTGGCTGCCCCAGGGCCTCTTGCCACTTCCAATCAACTCTAGGTGCCTTCACCACATTATTCATCTAGCTTTACATGGGTACTGGGGAACTGAACACAGGCTGGTATGCTTTGCAAATATGCACTTTAAACAGCTCCACCATCTTCCCAGGTCCTACATTATTTTGAACATAGATCTTTTTTGTGTGTTTATGTGTGTGATGTACATGTATATATTTGTTCACAGGTATATGGGTGTATGTGTGTTCAGGTGCATGTACATAGGGAGGTGAATTGGTATAAGGTCTTCTTTCTTGATCACTGCATTTACCAAAGCAGGGTCTCTCACTTGAATAGAGTTCACTGATTGGGCTACTTTAGCTACACAGCTTGACCCAGAGATCCCCTGTCACTGTCTCCTGAGTGCTGGGGTTACAGGCTGGGCCACAATACTAATCCACATTGACACAGGTGCTGGGGATTCAATCTCTGAAACTCACACTGATGTAACAAACACTCTATTGTCTGAGCTATCTCCATAGCCCAGAGCACAGACCTTTCACATGGAGTTTGGAAATGACTTTCTAGAGCAATAAAATACAGCCATCACCATCCAACCATTTGATTTCCACCTAAGTTTTCCTTGCAGTGGAACTATTAAGATACCAGCAAAGAAATAGATGTAGTGTTCCTTTGAGCTGGGTGTGGTGGGGTAGGCCTACACTCCTAGCACTCGGGTGGTATAGGCAGGAGGATAAGTTTGAGGCCAGCTAGAGACCACATTTTCAAAATCCAAGAGCTGGAGGTGGAACTCCAGGGTACAGCATGTGCCTAGCAGCTGAAAGAGCTGGGCTTCAATCTCCAATAACGCAAATGGTCTCATTACTTCTTTTCTAGGCATCCATGGTTATGTTAACCACACTGAGTAGGATGAGAAATTGTAAAAGACTGGCCTTCATGAAATCTTCCCCAATTAGTCTTCAATGTTTATTTAAAGAAAAACACATCTTTTATTTGATTTTATCTAAACATGTAATATTAAAAACTAATTTGTTAGAATGCCAAATATAATAGAAAAATAGATTTAAGAATAACAAAACTGACTACTGGAAAAAATGTGAGCAGTTCTACTAACTGAAAGTAGACTGCTGGCCTTGAAGCTCCATTTGACCCTGGCATCAGTTAGTACTTTGTTCATAGAGTATCTGTAAGTCTAGGACGTCACTCACATGAAGGTCAAGAAAGCTGTTTTATTCTGATGCTATCTATGGTCCTATTTTACACACAATTATTCCTTTTTTCATAGCATAATAAGTCACTTATAGCTCAGGTGACTAATATAATTGCTTAACATATCAATATCAATAAGAACCCTCATCATCTATCATAAGTACATAACTGTACTTAATATTAGAAATTATTTTTCTCAAAGTTACTGACTTCATTTTTTTTAAGATAGGGCACCATTATGTACCTGTAGCCAGCCACAAAGAGTCCTCCCACCACATAGGATCTATGGACAGTGGGCAAGGAAGTTATCATCACACATTATTAGTGAATTATAAAAAAGTTTAAAATTAAACTTTAAAGAATGAGTACTGCATATACACAGTCATAAAACAGTAGCATAAAAGAATATAAAATTTCCAGAAAACAGTTTTAAATCCTGGTTGCATGTGAGAATGATAGCCTAATCAAAAATGCAGTAAACCTGCACTGCCAGGAGATGCCTAAATGGTAGAAAGGTTGGTTAATTAATTTATTTTAGGTGCTATGGTGGTTTGATTCAGGTTGTCCCCCATAAACTTAGGCATTCTGAATTCTAGGTTCCTGGCTGATGGAGATTTGGGAATTAACGCCTCCTGGAGGCAGTGTATTGTTGGTGCAGGCTTATGGGTATTACAGCCAGTTTCCCCTTACCAGTGTTTGGCATACTCTCCTGTTGCTGTTGTCCACCTGATGTTGGTGAGGAGGTGATGTCCACCCTCTGCTCATGCCATCATTTTCCACTGCCATGAAGGAGCTTCCCCTCAAGTCTGTAAGCCAAAATAAACCTTTTGTCCCCACAAGCTGCCGCTCTTGATTGGGTGATTCCTGCCAACAATGTGAATCTGACTGCAACAGGTGCTACAGTAATACCTGAGAATTAAAACTGATGAAGGGCCTGGAGAGACAGCTTAGGGGTTAAGTGCTTGCCTGTGAAGCCTAGGGACCATGGTTTGAGGCTCAATTCCCCAGGAACCACATAAGACAGATGCACAAGGTGGCACATGCATCTGGAGTTCATTTGCAGTGGCTGGAGGCCCTGGTGCACCCATTCTCTCTATCTGTCTCTTTCTCTCTCTGTCTTGTCTTTCCCTTTCCAATAAATCAATTTTAAAAAATAAACAACATAAAACTGATAAGAATTAAGAACTTTTGGGCTGGAGCGATGCCTTAACAGTTAAGGCATATGCCTGTGAAGCCTAAGGACCCCAATTTGATTCTCCAAGTCCCATGTAAGCCAGATGCACGTGGTGGCACATGCAGCTGGAGTTCGTCTGCAGTGGCTGGAGGCCCTAGTGCACCCATTCTCTCTCTCTCTGTTTATCTCAAATAAATGAATGAATGAATAAAATCTTATTAAAAAAAAAAGAACTCGACATTCAAGTCAGCTTGTATGCTAGATCTGACACTCCTTACTGTGACTTCAAAGGAATTAGTATACTTCTCAACTTCTCAATCTGCAAAACACAGATCAGACCTATGCAGGTTATCTTGCATAACTGCAGTGAGAATTAAGCCATACAGTGGGGCTAGGGAAATGGCTAAGTGCACAAGACACATACTATGCAAGCGTAAGTTTCTGAGTTTGGATCCCCAGATCCCATGAAAAAAGCCAGACATGTCCTTCCTACACGAGTGAAAGTGCAAGTATAGCCCTTCTTAACATTGACATCACTGATAACAGTGTTATTAGAAAATGATTGAATTCAAAGCTGGGAAGATGGCTCAGTGGAAAAGAGCAATTGCTTCCCAAGCATGAGGATGTGAGCTTGATTCTCAGCACCTATGGCAAAACTCAAGTGTGGCTGTGCACACCTATAATTACAGAAATGGGAGAGGAAGACAGGCTGCAGCTTGCTGGTAGGACAGTTTAGATGAAAACTGACAAGCTGTGGTTTTAGGAAGACACCCCATCTAGGGAAATAAGGCTGAAGAGCAACACAGGAGGACCCTTGATGTCCAGAACACCACACACCTATGCACACAACAACTGTACACAGAAGTGCACACACATGTATAAAACACACACCAAAAAAAGAAATGAACCAAGTGAAAAGAAAAATGATCACACTATAATAGAATCCTGTTGGTATTTTTGTTACACTCATAACTTAAAATGTCTGAAATTAAGATAAAAAAACAAAAGAGACTACATTCGGAATAATTCTGAAAATACATTTGTCAAAGGCAGCAATACTCATTATTGTGTGCTCTGACGTATGAATCAAGTACAGAAGAAAGCTGACTATTAATAAAGGTCTGTCTGGGGATTCTCTAGCTTTGTAACTCTGAACTACAGTGTGTGTTTGTGGAAATGGTAGTCTTCCTGTGGCAAACACTTGTTCATGCTCAGTTTTTCTACAGCTACATTACTAAGAGCCAGAATATCCATCTAATTTGACTAGTCAACTTGCTTCTGGAGCAAAGCAGTTAACTTGTTTGACCCATGACAAACGCCGGATACTTCCTGCAAAATTTGCCTCATGGACTGCATCTAGACAAGTGCATTGTAACAGACATATTCATCAAGAGGCAATTCGGGGCAAAGTTATCATGGATGAGGACAGGTTCTTGGGCAGCTCCTCTGGGTCAGCAATAGGGGGAAAAAAAGGAAACAACTGCCATATTAAATGAATGAAAGTAACAATTAATGAAAAATCAGGAAGAAGTATTTAAGATTAATGAACAGAAGCAAAAATCAGAGCAAATTTTTTTTTTCCTCATAGTGCTAGGGACTGAGTCCATGTATCATGCATGCTGAGCAAGCACTCTACCAGTGAGTCACTTTCTCAGCCCCAGAAATAAATACGATGGATGAACAGAAACAAAAAGTCAAAGCTAATAAATTCATTTTTTATAAATTCATTTTTTAAATATTACTACATGCCTGTTTCAAAATAAGCATGCAGCTAATTTCCTAAATGACTTTCATTGTTGTGTTGGTTAGCTGGCTGGTTGATTAGGAAGAGAAATTTATAAGGCAGGAATTAGAGTATCTTCAGTCCATCATTACCATCATCATCATCATGATGCCAACTGAGATTTATAGAACACTTATTATGTGTCAAGTGTTGTATATGTATGGTCTCATACTAGTACCCTGGTGATAAACTCTACCTTTACAAATAAAGAACATTTGGGATAAAAAGAGTTTAAGAATTCTGGCCAGGGCCATAGAGCTAGCTATCAAAGAGCTGAGATTTGATCCTAAGCATCTAATTCCAAAACATATAGTATAAATCACCAGGTCTGTTATCAAAAAAGAAAAATATAGAAGAGTCAATTTTCACATGTCAATACTAATCCCTAACTTATTGTAGGTCATCTTAAAACTGAGGAATGAATACAGAAGAAGTAATTCCCATTCCACATTTAAGAATTTAATAAAGCCAGAATAGACTAGAACAATAAAGCTGGACCACCTCAAACTTTCAGTAGCAAGTAAGCATGATAAGCCAAGTAGATAGTATAATAGCTTGGATGCTGTTTATCCCCACCCAAGTGCCCATGAGGAAAAGTGCTACTGGGACCCGTGAAAATGCTGAGAGCTGGTACATGACGTGAGAGGTTGCTTAGCCACATCCTCCATACCTTGCAACTCTGTGTGCTCTCTTGAGGCCCAAAGAAATGGAGACAGCCAATTTTGTACTAGAACCTCTAGAACTCTGAACTAAATTAACCTTTTCTAAGTCAATTGCTTCATTACAATAATGCAAGCAGACAAATACAGGTGGCAAACAATAAATATGCCAATCAAAACTATCATAACCAGGCTGGTGAGATGGCTCAGAGGTTAAGGCCGGCAAAGCTTAAGGACCCGAGTTCAATTTCCCAGTACCCACGTAAAGCCAGATGCACAAGGTGGTGCTTGTGACTAGAGTTCATTTGCAGTGGCTAGAGGCCCTGGGACACCCATTCTCTCTCTTTCTCTCTTTCCTCTCCTGCCTCTTTCTCTCTCTCAAATAAATAATACATAAAATATATCTGAAAATATATCCTACATTAATTTTCATGTTAGTTTAACATTTTATATTAAATATTAGTTTTATTTAAGAAGTAGTAAGACCTAGCAGGTTAAGCAAAAAGCTGAAATTCTGTAATTCAATTCTACTTGTAATTTTGGGACAATCTTCTTACAAATATCTTTATCCTAAAATGATGAGCTAACAAATTTTCTGGAGCCTAGAGCTATGTGAGAAGAACAGGACATGGGCTGGCACTGTAGGCAGTGGAGTGTGTACTGACTGCACACTGAAGTACATTATGCCAGAGATCCTGGGTTCAGTCTCAAGCACAAGAGTAGGAGAGGAAGGGGTAAAAATCCTTATTTTCAACTAGTTCCCAGAGTTAATAAAACACACTGGCTTAGTAGAATAAAGGACAAAAGCTACATGATAGTATAAACCGGCGTAGAAAAGGGTGAAAAAAAAAATCCAATGTACTTTACAAGGAAACACTCAAAATGAAGACTCTAAGGGAACTTTGCCAGTATGACAAAGGGATCTACTAAAAACTCACAGCTATTATCATACCTCAGGATGAAGATTTCCATGCCTTCCTGTTAAAAATTAGGAAAATAGGGATATTCATTCTCTCTTCAAAATGATCTAGGAGGTTCTACTCAGGGCACAAGAAAAATAAACATTCCCATATGGTAAAGGAAGAAATAAATTGCCTCTAGTGATAGATGACATAATTCTACATATATAAAAATTATAAGGAATCCACTAAAAAAATCATTAGAATGAGTAAGTAAGTACAGTATAGCTGAGTAACATAAGATCAACACACTACATTCAATTTCCCTTCTGTACAGTGTCAACAAACAATCTGAAGATAAAATTGTAAATAATTCCAAAGGATTGGTACAACTCAGTGGTAGGGCTTCTTGATAGCATGTGCAGGATCCTGGGTTCTATGTATAGTCCTCTGTTTATGTCAAAATCACAAAGAATAAAATAACTATAAATAAATTCACCTAATGAAATATAAGACATCTATACTGAAAACTACAAATTATTGCTGAAAGAAAGTGTAAATAAATGGAAAGACAAGTCATAGTAATGGAGCAGACACAATGTTATCAGAAAGGGGGAAAAATCACCAAATGATCCATACCAGTCAATGTCAGCTCTAAAGAATTCCAAATGTTGCCAGAAATTGACAATCTGACCCTAAAATTCATGTGAAAATGCAAGGGATCCAGAATATCCAAAATACTTTCAATAAAGAATGAAGTGGAGGTATTCATTCTTCTTGGTTTCTAAAAGCAGAACAGCCTTTATCAAGGCCACACAGCACAGGCATGAGGCTCCATGTCTCAGTCAAAGGAATAAATCACAAATCAGAAATGAACCCTTAGGTTTACAATCAGTTGGCTTAACTAGAATGTCAAGATACTTCTATGAAGAATGAACAGTCTAGCCAGGCGTGGTGGCGCACGCCTTTAATCCCAGCACTCAGGAGGCAGAGGTAGGAGGATCACCGAGAGTTCGAGGCCACCCTGAGACTACATAGTTAATTCCAGGTCAGCCTGGACCAGAGTGAGACCCTACCTCACAAAAAAAAAAAAAAAAAGAATGAACAGTCTAAACCGGAGGTGGTGGCACACGCCTTTAATCCCAGCACTTGGGAGGCAGAGGTAGGAGGATCGCCATGAGTTCGAGGCCACCCTGAGACTACATAGTGAATTCCAGGTCAGCCTGAACTAGAGTGAGACCCTACCTCGAAAAAAATAAAATAAAATAAAATAAAATAAAATAAAATAAAATAAAATAAAATAAAATAAAATAAAATAAAAAAAAAATGAATGAATGAACAGTCTTACCAACAAATGTGTTGGGACAGGAGAATATTCACATAAAGCAATGAATTTGAATTCCTATCTCACACATAGAAATACTAGCTCAAACTGAACAGATACCTAAATGTAACAACTACATTTTTGAGAATGCCTACCTGATAAAAGAAGTTAAATCTATAAAACTCCTAGGAGAAAACACAAGAGTAAATTCTCATAATTTTAGAATTAGACCATGATTTCTCAGATATGAATGAAAGTAACACCCAACAAAAAGGATAAAAATGATTATCAAAATTAAAAATGTTTGGGCTTTACAGGACTCTGTCATAAAAGTAAAAAGAAAACTCCAGAAAAGAGGAAAGATTCAAATGCTTATCTAATAAATTTAGTATCCAGAACTGTTGTCTGGCAAAATTCCTTCGCATTGAAGAGTACAAATAACTATAACCAGCTTTAACAAAAGCAGCTGGGTCAAGTCACAAGAGAAGGCTGGAGGAGAGGTTATCAGATCCCCACCTAAGATTTAGATGCCTCCTGTGCCAGTTGTATACAGTAACACACAAGACCTCGTGAGCTCAAGAGAGAAGAGTACACAAGGAGTGAAGATCTAGGAACAATACGCTCTATCAAGGTAGTTTCTTTACAGTCTCCATGCTCTGTAAGTAAACCTCAACCCACGCCCCCAGGCTGAGGGAGGAACATCCCCACAGAGATAATCCTAGTGTAGTGAGCCCCACTGAAATGCTGCTCTAGGTCTCATACTCCTGGATAGAGACAAGGAACTTCTAGAAGCAGCCACAGGTACACAGGTACGGCTGCTCTGGGGTCCCCATGCTCTGTAAGGAAAAGTAAGCACTCACCCTGAGGCTGTGGGGGGAGAATCCAAGTAGTAATTTTGACACAGGTAGCCCTATCAAAGTGGCTGCTTTGGGGGCTCCCCATTCCTATAAATAACCCCTTTTTATGCTCAGTAAATGACCCCCAATAAACTCACTGGTTCCCTGAGCTGATATTGGTATAATTGTACTTTGGTCTGCCATCTGAGCCTGATTTGGGGTAAAGACACATGTCTCCCCAGGGGAAAATTTTCCCAAGGTAAGAGAACATATAAAAAGCTCTTGCAATTGAGCAATAAACATAACCCACTGTAATAGTCTGAATAGATGCCCCCAATATATATTCAGTGTTTTATCTTCCTCCATAACTGTGCCTGGTCTGGAAGTTCATCTCAGCAAACCTGAAGCTGTCTGCTACACCCATTTTTTTGTTAAATGATAGAGGATACAAAAATCTGTCTTCAAAGAAGATGAATAGTTAATATACATATGAAAAGTTGGTCAACATTATCAAAAAGCAAAACCACAATGGCTAGCAGGTTATAAGCTATAGGATGGTTTTTCTAAAAGGAAAATGTACTGGTAAAAAGATTAGAATCCTTATTTACAGCTGGTAAACCTTCCAAATGCAGTAGCCATTTGCAAGCTAGATCAGCAGCGGCTCTCAATTCAACAGTTGCCATGTGACTCAGCTATTCCACTCCAAGGTATTACCTGAGAGAACTGAAAACATAGGTCCACCCCAAAGTTCTAAATAAATGTTCCCACAATCTTATTCATAATGGCCATAACAAAAGGAGACTCTGAATGTCCATCAGCTGATGACTGGTTAGACACTGTGGGGCTGTCTACAGCAGAGCATGTGATCATGAAGGAGGGAAGCACTGCTCAGGACACAGCAAGAGTGGACCTTGAACACACTGTGCTAAGTAAAGTCCATTGAGCAAGATCACATATCACATAACTCCATCAATGGTGAACTGTGCTAACTGGAAACATCCACACAATAAAGAATAGGTAAGTGGTTTTGAGTGGCTGAGAGGAGAAGGCAATAGAGAGTGACTTATAATGGGGATGGGATAATTGTGAGAATTACGAAAACACTTTGAAATCTAAAATTTAATTCTGGAAATACAATGAAAAATACCCAGTACAAATCAATAGTTTGATTGTATGGTATGTGGATATATCTCAATAAAACTAGCATAAAGGATTTGCTTGAATCAGTGATAAACAGCAATTGCACATACTAAGAGCTAATATTAAAAGAATTTACAACCAAATCAAGAACACAATTACTAATAAAAACAAAATAAAACACGTACAGTTACATATTTCCCCTTTTGTCTGACATTTTAGTTTCTGTAAGTATTAAATAAATGTAACTACTTGGCAACCTAAATGGTATATATCACTGTGATATTTTTCTGTTATTAAATACTTCCTGTCTTGAAATCTTCAATGAAATAAAAAGTCTAAAAGACAGATGCAGCACTTGTCTAACAAGCTATTTGTTTTCTACTGCCCTGAATCTGACTTTTAGACTTTTTATTTCATTGAAGATTTCAAGACAGGAAGTATTTAATAACAGAAAAATATGTTAGAAAAGTTAGTGTTCTTTTAAAGGAGAACTGTTTATATAAGAGATGGGGGCTCTTAGCCAAGGCTTTACATATGCCTGCCAAGACCTCTATCTCTACCACTGAGCTCAATCCCTGGCCCAAAAACAGAAAACGGTGATCATAGACATAAACAGTATGATTTTAGAAATACAGGTAAATAAAAATCCCAATAAAATGAATTGTTTTTGTAAATTAGGACCATTTTATCTTTTCAGCTAATGATTTAAAGTACTCATTAATGCATAATGTATGCTGGTGAAAGCAATTCAAGAAATCCCAATTTTAAATTATACTGATGAAAACAGGGAGAGGAGGCCTTGATTCACGATAGTAAGATGAACAATTAAGTTTGTTATCAACTTCTCCCATGATCCCATTTTAAAAAGAAAAGTAAAAAGTTAACTAGGAAACCTAAGAAATACTATAAAATATCATTTTAGAACATCCTGCCTAAAGAAAACAAAGAAAAAATGTGACTAAAGAATCAAAGAACGCAGATATGCTCATCTTCAGTTGACTGTGAGTGCTGGGATAGAAATGTCCAATGAACACTGAAGTGAGAACCACAACAAGGCAGACCACTCGAAATTCTTCCCTAGGGGTTAAAGAGACTGTATAGGCTTTTGGAAGGAAGAAATCAACAACAGGCAGTCTCTTGGAACAGAACGGTGGTCAAACTCACAGACTTCTGACTGGCAAGCCTTGATAAGATACTAGTGCTGGAAGACAGACGCACACTGCAGTAATGAGATGAGTTCCCTGCAGTTAGGAAGTCAGAGAATTTTCAACTTAGAATTCCACAAAAGTTCATCAAAGCACCCAAAATGTACAATTAGAGAACAAGACTTTCAGATATTCAAGGACTCATAAATCTTATCCATCTTTTAAGAAATGATTTTTGAGAGAGAGAGAGAATTCAACCCAGAAAAGTGTAAAGGAGAAATCCAGAAAGACTGCAGCACAGATGAGATAAAGAGGTCTGGGCTGGAGGACAACTGCAGGCCCAGGTATATGATCACAAGATGGCTCTGAGGATTGACTGACCTTGAGAAGCCAAAAGCATGTAAAACTGGAGTGATTGTAGACAATGCATACGGGGAGTGGAGGAGAAAAAGAATAGCAGGTTTACAAGAAAAGAAATGGACTCAGGATACAAGTTAGTTGTGAAAAAAGAACTGCTGTATTGGCATAAACACACCATGTGCACACATACACACACACCCCACCCTGTGAAAGCAAACAGAGCACCTAGAAATAATTCCATGCATCTACAGCTATCTACCTTTTCCTCATCATCAGTAATTATAGGGGAAATGCAAACCAAACCACAATGAGATATCACCAAGAACGGCTACTAGCAAAGACTAAAGAAAACTAGTGCTAGTGAGGCTATGGAAAAAGAGAACACTTGTCCAATGTTGAGAGTGAACGTAAGTGCAGCCATGTGGAGAGCAGCATGGACATTCCTCAAACATGAAAGACAGAGATGCCATGTGATAGAGCAATCCCACTACTATGAACATGTACCAAAGAAAATACAGATGCCCTTCAACAGGAAAGAATCCGTAGGCAATAATGATTGAAAAGAAAGAGCACTTTTCCATTCTTAACACATTCCTGAGTTCACTGACGACTTCAGTCAGAATCTCTTACACTATTTCGACATGCCCAGGCTGTTCTTTGGTTTTCCTCCTTACTTGTATAGTTACACTGAGTCCTGTAGCCTCTTCCTGGTTCCTTCTACTGGAACCATCTATGACTTGTTTGAAAGCCTTCCATCCTATAGGCTAGGAAGCCTTTAAGAAAGTTTTGGGTAACAGAAAAATGGAAATCTGCTCTCTTTACTACTGGACTATGTATCCTAGCACTTGGGAGACTGAGGCAGGAGAATCGCCATGAGTTCAAGGTTAGGCTGGAGCTAGAGTGAATTCGAGGTCAGTCTGAGTGAAAGTGAGACCTTACCTTGAAAATACCAAAAAAAAAAAAAAAAAAGTATGGAAGGATAGAAAGGTGTTCTATTCACCTTTACTAGCAGACCAGACTACACTGTCCCTAGCTATTACAATTTCACAAATCTATAATTCTAGCCCATTCATTTTACTTTCCAGTTTTTTGGTGGGCTACTAGTCCAGTCATATCCAGAGTACCTAATCCTGCTTCTTCTAGTTTTTGGTACTTATACGTCCCTGCCAGCAAGTAGAGTCAAAAAGCAGTTAGAGAAGCAGGCAGGGGACCAGCCAGTGAAGGGTTTTGAAAGCACAGCTCCTGAGCTAGTTCTCACTGTTGCCACTACCAGCATTAGAAAAACAGATGACAAATGGATCAGACAACCTCTGCTTCAAGTAGGATGTGATAATACTAAGACTGGATGATTCTGAAGATTACGAAACTTCTGAGTGCCTGATCATCAAGTCCTGTCAAGTAAGAAAATGCAGAGAGAGAAAAGGCATGTTCTACTTTGGTAACGTAATTAATGATGCAACTTAGGAATGGATAACTAGAGTACATATAAAATAGAAAGCAACTAAGGGGCTTTGATACCATAAGCAGTTTCTGAAATTTTACATTTATATCCTACAAAGCTTGCAGATAAACATGCTTATATTTCCCACAAATTTTCATGTAGCTAATACAGGACTACATATTTAGTTACATAATATTCTAGAAAAGTAGCTATTTGTTTTTTGTGGGTTTTCTTTTGGAGGCAGAGCCTCACTCTAGCCTATTCTGACCTGGAACTCACTCTGTAGCCCAGGTTGGCCTCTAACCAATGGCAAATCTTCTGACCTCAGCCTCTTGAGTGCCACTATGCCCAGAAAATAGCTTTCTTCGAGTAGACATTTGGCTCCAAAACCAAGAAAGATTTCTCTCTCTCTCTCTCTCTGGGTGTGTGTGTGTGTGTGTGTGTGTGTGTGTGTGTGTGTGTGTATACAGGTTTACAGGTGCACATGTTGCAGCACAAGTGTGGAGAACTTGAAGGTGTTTGTCTCCTCCACTGCTAGAACTGCAAAGGAAAGGCAGACTAGTTGATCCACAGCTTCCAGTTCTGATTCCGCCTCCCACTGTCATGGGGCATTGGGATCATAGATGCATGTGCCAGTTTGCATATGGCTTTACCCAGGTGCTGGGTAGCAGTCTATGAAAACAAGCTCCTCTAACCACTGATCAATCTTTCCAGCACCTAGACTTCTTAGCTTCATAACTAGACTACAAGGGCTTTTCTCCTCATGTGCCAATGGCCTGTAATAAACTGCTAGACAGAGGGAAAAGAGAAATTCAAAGCTGGGACACCATTTCTTTCCAAATATTGTACACATCAATTTCAGTCCTCTCTCTGAAGACGGGGCAGAACAAAGCAGCAGTGCATGGCCTAACTCTCCACAGGTGGTGGGTACTTCAGAATGACACTGGCTCTGAGCATGCCATAACGAATATGCTCTTGTCTACCATCTGCCTTACTACAAACACTGCTGCCCATATGGCCAAGCACTTAATCCGCTATTTCTTACTTCTGACTCTGAATCACAGGAATCCATGAAGGTTCAAACAAAAAATTGCAGATATCATATGACATGCCTAACCTCGCATTGTGCTGTTATTTTTGACATTTGATTTTTTTAGCTCTATACAGAATTATAATGCATATTATCTTCTTTAAATAATTTAATGTGAATGAGAGATTCATTAGGTAGTTTCTAAAGACTTGCTTTCTTCAAATAATCAGGGATGCCCTTAAATATCTAATAGGTCTTATTTTCCCAACTTAATGTTTTCTTCCCCTTACTGAACTAGCTGCTGACTTAACAGAAATATGCTCAAAGCAATGGTGTAGTGAGTCTTCACCAAATACAGTAACATCATTCATCTTGTATATTATGACCTATGAATGTATTTGTCATGTAAAGTCTTTATCATATAACAACCTACTTACATTAGATTGCATGCCCCATTCTATATTTTTATTTACTAACAATCAGTTTTAACAACTTTTGAGTATTTTTCACCAATAAAATTAACATGGACCTATAGTCTAGCACATAAGGATCTTGGAAGTAAAAAGCTTAACAAACAGGAAAAAACAAATCTTAGATCTCTAAGAAAAGGAAGGTCACAGGGTAAACTTGCACCAATTTGACAGACAGGTGAATAGGGAGAATCAGTTTTCTGAAGCAGAAACTTACCAGGAAAATCTCTGTGGCCCCTGTAACTGAAGAGTGCTAGAGGCTCAGAGGACAAGTCTGAAAGTCAAAACCTCCAAAAGGACCTAGTGATGGGGAGATAGTGGCCACACTTTTGGGAGCTTTACCTCAGAAGCTGAAGAAGTTCTCACAGTGAAGTCTGAAGAAAAATCCTCTCCTATTCCCAATGGCGGGAAGGAGCAAAGATACTTGAAAATGCCAGAGTTGTCAGTTCTTAAAAACAAAGTCTGTCACCAGAAGAAACATCTACAGGATTACAGGATGTAGTTTACCTGAGCTTAACAATCACGCAGGAAGGAAAATTCCCACTTCCAATGGACCAAGCAACCAGGTAGAGGAAGAGAAATACTAAACTGCAGCCTGCTCTAGCCAGTCTACCCTTGGGGCTGCAAAAGAGGGAGCGAAGCAGGGATCAAGGCACCAGAGTGCAGGAACACAGGGTTACTAAAACACTGAGCCCAACAAACCCTAATGTACACATCGCAGACTACCTCTCTTTCCCTACACCTGTCCTAGCCTATTGCTAAAAAGACAGCTTCTTCATAATGCTGTTACTCAGTTTATCATATCCAGATACCAAGAAAAAATTGTAAGGCATTCTAAAAGACAAAGGACAGTATGAAGAGACAAATAATAATAAGAATAACATAAAACCCAGACTCAGAAACATCAGGAATGTTGTGATTAAACTGGATTTAAAACAAGAATGACTAGTGTAGGAGTGATTTCAATGAAAATGTAAAGGCAGGAAGATTAGAGTGGAAGTAAGCACAGAAACAAACAGCAGGCAAGAATCAAAAAGAAGAGTGGACCTGGACTGTTAATTTATGTTGCAAATTTTAATACAACAGCTGAAAAGAAGCAATGAATAAATAAACAAGAGCAGTAACTGTTATGTTAAGAAAGGAAACCAAAAGGAAGGTATAAAATGCTGTGTGGGGCTGGGGCCATGGCTTGGTGGATCTAGAGTCTGCCATGCTAGCATGAGGGGGACCTGGGGTCAGCGTTCCATACTGGGTATGGAGGCACATGCCTTAAGCCCCGGGGTTGTAACAAGAGGATCCCCAGGGCTGGCTGGCCAGCTTGGCTAGCCAATTCAATGAGAGTTGCTGTCTCAAAAGGGGAGAGGGGAGGGAAAGCAACAGAAAAGACAGCCAGCCTGATGCAGACTTTATCACCTAACCAAAATTTGTCAAGCACAGAGGAAATAGTGTTTAGAGAGAAGTTATGGCATTGAATAAATACACTGAAAACAATGAAGATTTGTCACAGTGGCACACACCCAGAGGGACAGAAGGAGGTAGGAACAGAGGGATGAAGGGAAAGAGGGAGAGAAGATAGGCAAGCAAAATGAATTCTTTCTACAAATCATTAAAATTAACAAGCCTCTAATCCAACTAAGGAAAAACAAACAAAAGACTCAAATCACTAACATGCGAAATGACAGGCAACAAGGGCTGGAGAGATGACTTAGTAGTTAAAGAGCTTCTCTGTGAAGCCCAAGGACCCAAGTTCAATTCCCCAGAACCCAAGTAAACCAGATGCACTTGGTGGCACAAATGTCTGGAGTTTGTTTCAGTGGCTGGAGGCCCTGGCATGCCAATTCTCTCTCTCTCCTCAAATAAATAAATAAATAAATAAATAAATAAATAAATAAATAAAAAGAAATGAAAGACAACAATGTAACTTCCATGTATGTAGAAACAACAAGGATAACTATGAATAATTTTATCCCCATAATTCTTATATTAAGAATGAAATAGACCAATCACATACATAATATGCAAAAATGTACAAAGAAACAGGCAATCTAAATAGCTATATTTATTAAAGAAACTAAATAAGTAATCTCCCAAAACATAAAAGTCCCAAGTCCAGAGAGGTTTACTATTAAATTATACCAAGGCTGTAAATTTTTCAAAACATGGAAGCAGAGCAAATGTTTCATAAATTATATAACTTTAACTTCGTAAGGCTAACATTTCCCTAATGTCCAAACATGTCTAAGACTTTACAAAGAAACTTAAGAGCACTATTTCTGGTGATCACAACAGATGAGCAGTAATCACACTGCATGACCTAGTGGGATCTACACAAGGTATACAAAACTGATCCAGTGTTTAAAAGCCAAGTCCTGTAATCCAGCACATCCATAAGCTAAACAAACAAACAATATGTATCAGGTTTAATTCAGTGGATGCAGAAAAAGCACTTGAAAAAATTAATACTTGTTTCTGATTTTAAAAAAAGTTAGAAAACAAGGCATACAGGGACTAACTCACTTTGAAAAGAACACAAAAACCCTACCTTTTCATATTTAATGACGGTAAATTCCTATGCTATATTGGAAGTCCTAGCCAATACAGTATGATAATATAATAAAAGATCTTCAAATTGGGAAGAAAGAAATAGAACTGCTCACAGATGACAAGACCATCTATGTCTTCAGAAAGAAAACAACCAACCAAGTCCTGGAAATAGTTGCAGGATATAACTAATAAACAAGTTATTCACTTTCCTGCACACCAACAATAAGAGCAGAATCTGAAATTATAAGCAAAGTATTTACATTTGCATCCCTAAAACTGAAATACTTAATATAAATCAAACAACGTATGTATATCTATCTACATGAGCACAACTACAAAACTCTGGTGAAAGATACAACAGAAGAATTAAGTAGAGAGAGAGGCCTCATCCGTGGATAAAACAGCTAACTACTATTAAGAGGTCATCTTTTCTCAACTTGAATCACAAATTCACCATGAACTTACCAAAAGCTCTGTAAAGTATGGATATTAACAAAACTAACTAAACTTTATGTGAACTAAAGAACCAAAAAGAAAAGATCAAAAACAGTCTGGCCTTATCCAACTCAAGACTTACTACAAAGTTCCAGGAATGACAACTGTGTGACATTGGTGAAGAATAAGCAGGTCCATGGAGCAGAGCAGAGGACACAAAAATAGATCTGCATCAACAGAAACAAACATACATCCTGAGCCAATAATCTCAAAATGAATCACAGACCTACGAATTCCATAGAAAATAAAGAGGAAAACGTCTAATGTCCTGGGTAAAAATAACCCTACATAACTCTTCCAACAGGATTATCAATGGCATCATGCATGAAATAAGGAATTGAAATGTGGGCTTCATTAAAGTGAAAAATGTCTCAACTATAAAATGACATTGTCATGAGAGTGAAAAGCCACAAACTGGGAAAAATATTGAAAGACATAGCAGACAAAACATACATTGTTTTGCTGGGCAAGGTGGCGCACACCTTTAATCCCAACACTCGGGGGGTGAGGCCAGAGGTAGAAGGATTGTCATGGGTTCCAGACTACCCTGAGACTACGTGATTAGCCTAGGCTAGAGCAAGACCCTACCTGGAAAAACCAATATATATGTGTATGTGTATATTATACATATACATAACATAACAACAAAATAAAACTCAATTTGAAAATCACAAAAAACTTAGCATCATGGCACACACCTTGAAACCCTAGCACTCAGGAGGCTGAGGCAAGACTATCATAAGTTAAAGGCCAACCTGTGTTACCCAGAAACATATCTAATCATCTAAGAAGATACAGAAGTAACAAATTAAGGTCTGACAAGATGCTATACATCATACATCAGCAGAAAGCACAAGCTAAGTACTCTCTAGTGGTCAAAATCCAGAACACTGGTGACATCAATGCTCCCCAAAAAAGGAGCCCAACAGATCACATTCATTGCCAGTGACAACGAAAAATCAGACAGTTTAGAAAACAGTTTGGGAGGTTTTGATTTTTGTTTTATTTTTACAAAATTAACACACTCATATCATCAATCATGTTTTTTGTTATTTACCCAAAGCTGAAAACGTATGGCCACACAAGAATCTGCACATAGATGTTTAGAGTAACTTTATTCACAATTCCAACAAAGAAGTGAAACATTAAGTCATTCAAAGACATGGGAGAAACTTACAGATATCACTAAGGAAGCTAAACTGAAAGTGATAAACAATGTATGATTCTAACAACATGTCATTCGAGAAAAAGCATGACTAAAGACAATAGTGATCAATAGGTGCTAGGATGTGGGTTAAGCAAACAAAAATGTTTGGACAGACCCCAGAGAATTTGTGAAGTACTGAAATTATTATCTATAATAGTGCATATTGTCAAACTGTACAAATCACCATGAAGGAATCCTGATGTCAGCCATGGCCTCAAATGTAATGAGGGAGATGCTGATAATCCCAGAGAGCAATGCACATGTGGGCAAGGAATGTATGGGATATCTCAACTGGAAATGCTTTTGGAAACAGTCTATTTAAAATAAACATATTAAATAATGAAGACAGCATCTTCACAATTATAATGGCCACAAGCTTAATTTTACTGCTACTGCACAATTCTGACATTCTACTTAACCTGTCATCTAGTGCAAGTGTAACATGCACTATTTCTGCAGAAAAATATTTTTTAAATGCTAAAAATAACCAAGGAAACAGAGGTCACTGAAAACTTCCTTAACTGAGCCAGGTGTGGTGCTCACCCTGTGGTCCAGGTAGTCCAGAGACTGAGCTGGGAGGACTGCCAGGAATTCAAGACCAGACTCGGCCACACAGTGTGAGATGTCTCAGAAATCACAGTAATAATCATACCAAGTAAAACGATAGTAAAATTAGTAAATATAAAACTTCCATAATAAAATTAGTATTTTATAATACATTTCGAATAGTGTTTGAAAATGGGGTCAACTGCTTCTTCTTAATGCAAAGGAAACTAGCACTGAGACAACACAGTAACTGAAGTTGTTCTTTGCCTTTTGGTTGAGGCCAAGTGAACACTTCAGCATCTAGACTTAAAGGGTAGTTGTATTAACTGTGCCAAAATGGGCCTCTAGCTACCACTGTGACCATTATTATAAATTTTTATTTATAAATAAAATAGACGGGTTAAATATATTCATTCTCCTTCACTGTTTTGGAATTAAGATTAAATCTGGAAAGGACAAAATGAACTATGCTTGTATTAACAGTATTTTAGAGCAGCTTTTGATCTAATTTTATATTTGTAAATGAGCTACTTACTCAGTCTACTAAGAAATACAGTCATAAATAATAGCTATCTATATCACATCAACAAGCAATGCACATTTTTAAATACAATCTATTTTCCTAGCATTCATTCTCAGTTGCTAATGGCTAAGTTTTCTTTTTCTTTTTTTTGTGACTGTAGAAACATGTACATTAACAGAAAATGTACTGCCATTATGAAAAATACAGTGCAAAGACTGTGTCGATGGAGAAATCTGTTTCCTTTCCAAAAGACAAAAATAAAAAATATGCAAAGGGAAACAACTCAGCAGAAAGAACTGCAGGACCAAAGCCACCAGGCTGATTCCTCATTTTGGCAGGCTCCTGTGGCAGAAAATGTAGAGCTGTCCTTATTATAAAAGACTATGTTATTAAGGGCACTGTTAATCATGCTGAACCAAGCTTCTAAACATCTAGATTCTATGGATTTAAAAGGAAAGCAAAACACAAAAGTACTATGAAAATATCTCTAATTTAAAAACTAATATTGACCATACAATGTCCAATTCTGGCCATATTTTGTAAATCATATCATGTACTGAGAAAGCAACATATGATACAGTAAAATGCTTTTATTCATTTCATAAAGTGATCTATCTAAACTTAATCACATGTGTGTACGATGTGAATGAAAATATTAAGCTATTCAAGTGGTATAAATTCAAATGTATTTTTAATTAAATTTATGAAGGTCTAGAACAAGAGAACCCTAAAGTAACAGAACTGACCACTGAACTCTCAAAGGATGCCTAGTTAAGCAGCTTTATTATAATTCTAATTATGATTCAACAGAAAGATAATGCCTCTTTCCCAGGATCAAAAAAGACATGTACATAACCTAACAGTGTATACTGTTGATATGTGTCATTAAGAATTATTGATCCTGGGCTGGAGAGATGACTCAGTGCTTAAGGCACTTGCTTGCAAAGCCTAAGGAACCAAGTTCAACTCCCCAGTACCCAGATGCATAAGGTGGCACATGCATCTGGAGTTTGTTTGCAGTGACTAGAGGTCCTGACACGCCCATTCTCTCTATCTCTCTCTCTATCTCTCTCAAATAAATAAAAATTATTTGTTAAAAAAATATACTATTGATTACTGATCCTATTTAAGTTTTTAATTTATCATTAAGGTGAAATTTCAATGGACAAAAAAAAGTATAGTTTAGGGCTGGAGAAATGGCTTAGTGGTTAAAGTGCTTGTCTGCAAAGTCAAAGGACCATGGTTCAATTCCCCTGGACCCACTTAAGCCAGATACACAACATGGTGTATCTATCTGGAGTTCGTTTGCAGATGCTGGAGGCCCTGGCATACCCATTCTCCCATTCTCTCTATCTGCCTCTCTCTCTCAAATAAATTTAAAAAAAAATTATTTTTATAAAGTATAGTTTAAAAACCCAGGCAAAGCCGGGCGTGGTGGCGCACGCCTTTAATCCCAGCACTTGGGAGGCAGAGGTAGGAGGATCACCCAGAGTTCAAGGCCACCCTGAGACTAAATAGTTAATTCCAGGTCAGCATGGACCAGAGGGAGACCCTACCTCGAAAAACCAAAAAAAAAAAAATGTCGGGCGTGGTAGCACACGCTTTTAATCCCAGCACTCAGGAGGCAGAGGTAGGAGGATCACCGAGAGCTCGAGGCCACCCCGAGACTACATAGTAAATTCCAGGTCAGCCTGAGCTAGAGTGAGATCCTACCTCAGAAAACCAAAAAAAAAAAAAAAGTATAGTTTGGTCGATGTTAATATCGAATTCCTGGTAATAATTCTCTCCTGAACATTCCTCCACATACACAATGCAACTGCAATGTGGCCTGATGAACTGAAGCAAAGAGACAAACTCTGGCTCTGGGCCAAATCTAACCAGCAGCTGCCTGACTATGGAATTAAAGCATTACTGAAATGCATATTTTACACGTAGTCTATGAATGTTTTGTGTTATGTATATGTAAAGATGCAGTTATCACAAAACTGACAAGGACTGAAGTAATTTACTAACTAGCCTTTTGCAGAAAATATTTGCTTAATCCTGAAGACAAATATTAGTAACTTTAAGTATGTGCAGGTAAGTGTGGGCGCATGCGCGCATGCACACACACACACACACACACACACACACACACACACACACACACAGGCTCCTAACTAGAGAACATGGTAAATTGATCTGACAGGGATCTGTATATTCCCTCTGTCCTGATTTTGTGAAGTGAACATTGAGGACTGCCTTACTCTGGGCTGCTGATAAGCAGTGGACACTGGTTGATTCTGTTCATTATTTTGAACTGTGCTACATCATCTCATAAACAGGAACATTCCTTACAGTTAAAACTAAAAAAAACCTCAATACTGGATCTAAAATGTCCAAAAGGTTTTGTTTAGACATTTAAAGTATACATGATGACTTTAATAATAATAAAGCAATTTAGATTTTGGATAATCTAAATAAAGAAACTGATGGCTGAAGGGGCTGGTAGTAGAATAACATCATATAAAAAGTGTATCAGTGATGATAGGTTTTAAATGGAGTAACTATTTAGAATACCCTAGACTTCCAGAATCACTGCACACATTGTCGCTCTGGAATACTGAGCAACAGGCAGTGAGCTATGTCAGCAGTACCATCCCCCTTCCTCCTACAGCTTGTATCTCCACTCATGGGCAGAAGAAAAAGAAAAGGAGATGTGAAGAGCAGATCGCTGCTCAACTTTAAATGAAAACAAGCAGAGTAAGAGAATAAAAGCAGCAAGAGCCGCTAAATCTGAAAATGGTGACTGCTACATGTTCAAATTCTTCAGAAATGTCACAGATGGATACACTGATGAGCTGATGATTATCATCTCCTATTCTAGTTATTCCTATTAAGAAGCTATTTCAGTCTGAGGAGAGGTCTCAGCAGGTAAAAGCATGGTGGTGCATGCCTTTAATCCCAGCACTCAGGAGGCAGAGGCAGGAGGATCGCTGTGAGTTCAAGGCCAGCCGGAGACGACACAGACTACATAGGTCAGCCTGGGCTGGAGCGAGACCCTACCTTGAATGCCCCCCCCAAAAAAAACTATCTTACTAAAAAGCATTCAAATCTAAAAGGAAGTAAACAGTAAAATGTTTTCTTCTTCACATCAGTACATAAGACTCATCTTGTAAGTTTTTTTTTTCACTTATTTGTTTATTTGAGAGAGAGAGAGAAAGGGAGAATGGATGCATCAAGGCGTCTAGCCACTGCAAAGGAACTCCAGATGCACAAACCACCATGTGCATGTGAGCTATCGAACCTGGGTCTTTAGGCTTCTCAGGCAAGTGCCTTAACCACTAAGCCATCTCTCCAGCCCTATAATACTCATCTTGAAGGTCAAATCAAAAACACATTTCCTTAACCTGCAGTCCATGACACTAAGTATACCTGTTCTGATGATGTCACCATGCCAAATCTGTTCAGACAACTCTCTGTGAAATAATGCAAAGGTACTCAATACTAAAAGTCTGGTAACTCACTTTCTTCTTGAAAATAATGTGTCTCTTCCACTGCATGACATTAAAACCAAATTAATGGAACAACCAAAAAGGCTAATCTTTTAGAATGTAGTCCAGGTATTTACATATAATACCAGTCACTACTATTCAAAGTTACTCTATAATTACCAAATTTAGCAATCAATTACATACTAGCAATTCAAGGAAGATGGTCTTTTTTTTTTTAATGGTCTTTATACTAAGCCTCTTATATAAAAATTAACAAAACCATGTGATTGGAAACATTATTTTCAAAATAAGTTCATTTTAAATTTGTCCTTTGATCATAACATTAATAGTATTAAACATTAATAGTATTAAAATATGCCCAACTTTCTCATGTCATGAGACCTTCCTTATCTAGTACACAAAGAAAATGTTCTAAACTATCATGTTAGCAGTTGAGGAAAGCAATGTTTGTTTACTCACAAGCTCTTTCCTGAGCATTTCTGTAAATACTTGTGTACCTACTAAAGGACTAGTATGCAGCCAAGGGATACAAAGTACAGAGGGTCACAACAGGATTCTGTATCTGCATAACAGGTACTCAGAACAATTAATCAGATCACCCACAGAACGAAATAGTAAGGTCACAGAGCTGGAATGACTCTTTATAGAGTTACCTATAGAACCTTGATAGAATAATCTATTTCCTCATTTTATAGGAAAGGAAACAAAACACAGATATTGCAGTTCACTTATACAAAAGCCACATGGAGACTACAACACAAATCTAGTAATAGGGTAATTCTTCCAGAATTTCTTTTCTTCTTCCTTTAGAATGGCAAAGAGAAATCTTAATTTTCAACACACACACACACACACACACACACAAAACCAAGTGGAAAACAGAAAACACCAAGCAGTAGAAATAATGACCTCTCTTATAGCAAGATGGCTGACAAGGCTCAGCTCTGATTTCCTACCAGTTACTGTATTTTCTCTTATTTCTATGTGCTTTCTACCACACTTTGCTCCCCTTCACAAAACAGATTGCTCCTTGGCAGCTCCAGCTCTGGTTATTTCTTCAGCCAGCATCCCAACCCTCTGGCTGCAGTAGCCCATCTTAGCATCACACACAGTGCTGCTCCTTGCTTTAATGCAAGGCCTTCTGGATTGGAGACCAGACAGAGGAGTGGAGGTACAAAAGAATTTCAGGGCCTTGATTCTCCACTACAACCAGAACTCCCAAAGACTAGAATTTTTGTATGATCATAAAGAATGAAAAAAAGCCTAGAGTGGTGGCACACGCCTTTAATCCCAGCACTCGGGAGGCACAGGTAGGAGGATCGCCATGAATTCAAGGCCACCCTGAGACTACATAGTGAATTCCAGGTCAGCCTGGATGAGAGTGAGACCCTACCTTGTAAAAAAAAAAAAAAAAAAAAAAAAAAAAAAAAAAAAAAAAATACTCCATATAAATTGGGCTAATTTCCAGTGTAGTTAAACTAATTTATTTCACTTTTAATTATCTCAAACAAGTCATTTACAAATCTTTCTTTCAGTAGTATAATTATCTTGTGTAAAATAAAATAAGCAGTGAGTCTAAACACTCTAATGCTGGGGTTGGACAGATGGCTTTAGCACTTAAGGCTCTTGCCTGCAAAGCCAAAGAACCCAGGTTTGATTCATTAGAACCCATTTAAAGCAGATGCACAAGGTGGCACATGAGTATGGAGTTCATTTGTAGTGGCTGGAGGCCCTGGTGCACCTATTCGCTCACTCTATCTGCCTCTCTCTCTCTCTCAAATAAATAAATTTTAAAAACCACTTTAATGCTAATGGCATCCTACAAGTATAAAGTCATTAAACAATAATTTATGTAGTAGCTACTATATGTAAGAAGTTTTATATATTATTACATCTGAAGAGTTACTGCAAAGGAGAAAAGTCCAGCCATTAAAGGCAAACTCAAAAAGAGAAAAAAAGTGCTTTTTCAAGATCTTTTCTTCTCAGACTGTACTAGCTACAAAAATAAATTTAATGGATGCCTTCCTAAACAGTGCCTGGAAACTAGTTGCTTCTCACTAAGTAGTTGAAGGAATACATGAATGAATGACCTAAAAATACAAGCCAGAGGAAAACACTCATAAATGACAGCTATACTGAATATTCACCAAAATAGCCCTGGCAGGGTCTTAAAAACTATACACATTTTGATTACATGTAATTTTAATACATGGAAAACAGGCTAAGGGCAGTGATTCTCAGATAGTCACACCTAGATGTTGGGCCCTAAGAGGCCCAGGTGTGAGGCCTAGTGGAACTTTCTGAGCCTGACTAGAGTTTAGCGACCTGTCTTTGGCCTACTTCCGCTTAAGAGTGACTCAGCAAGGCCTAAGCCGAAACTGCCTCCACCTGGCTACTGCTGACATAGCAAAATAATATTGGCCCTTACACTTTTTCCCATCCTGAGACCACCCTCTTTCTCAAAACTATATAAACACCTTCCCATTATAATAAAACGAGTTCCTGCCTCGACAGGACTCCCGGCTCAGTGTGTTTTTCTCTCCGGTGTTTTTTTTTGGGGGGGGGGTCTGAGCCGCCGACACCCATCATCCCGCTCAGCCTCAAGAAAAGCCGCTAGATCAGCTCTTTCTTCCGCTCTACCTGCTGGGAGGAACCGGCAGACTGGTGCCCCATGTGAGGAACTCTCTTTCCTGCCTACGGAAGTACGCTGACGGGCCAATCGGACTGCGGATGGGTGTACTATCATAAAATATGAGGTAGTCTTCATATCTAACGTTCTAACCTTTGCTTCTGTAACCTGTGCTTGCTTCAACATCTTTTCGTTCCTTTCCTTTCACTTCTGGGTTGCCAGCAAGCCGCATCTGCAGCGCCTGCATTTCTGAACGGGTCATACGTTCCTGGTGGACACACCACGTGGGCAGACCTGGAGGAGACTCAAAGCGTTTTGCCCCCTCATTTGAGTGGGGACTCGATCCCAAAAACACAAAACAAACCTGTTGGGGAGATCTGCTCCCATCTGTACTATGTTTGGTATCATCAAGCCGTCCCCTAAGGACACAGGCTCGTCTGGCCATCACGGATCTAAATCTAAACTTAATTCTGCAACATGTTTAGCTATTTTTTGGGCCTTTATGCTGATGTTGTACTCATATGTATTACTGTTGCCCTGATTTTACGAATACTCCTCCTACAATGTGGCTTAAAAGTAAAACAAAAAAACCTCCATGACTTTTGGGACAAAACTCTTGTTTTAGCTCCATGGATTAATTCAATCCTCCTTGCCATAATTGCCAGCCTTAAAGCCTTCTCCGTGGAGGAGTTCATTTCTGCCCTTAACAAAAGCTGTAAGGAAAAACTAAAACTGGCTTTTAAAATCTCGTTCCTCCCAAGGCCGCCACCCAAACCGCCACAGGCCCGCTGTCTTTTCAGCCCGTAGCTGCCGCCTATGGCAATCGTGCTCACAACCACCCCTCCCCCTCTTTAGCCTTGGAAGAAAAGAATACAGAGGACTTTACTGGAACTGGGTTACTGACATAAGGGATGGCTATATTTTGCTATCCAGGCCCAAAAAGTTTGATCAAGGTTAAATTTATAGTAGACTGACGTGCTTGAATAAAGATAACAGACTGAAATTTTAAATTTTTAAGTTGAAAAACCTCAAGCAAGTTAAAATTATAGAGGCACTGAGACTGATTTTAGGTTAATGGAGTTGCTATTGTCAACACATTAGCAATCTTAAGGAAGGTGGAAGGAAGGTGGCCTGACTGCTTTACATTAAAACAATGGAGAGGATGCCTGAGGAAAGACTTAAAAATGCAAACTCTTGGAAACAGTTGACTGGAGAAAAAAACCTGCTTTTCAAGACTATGATTTATTTTGTCCCTAGATTAAGAATATGGCTATGTCCTACACACCATTGTCCCACCCTTCGCTGCCTTCCCATTAACATAGGGCTGGAGGCTACAGCCAGGCCCTGATACCCCACCCCCCTCTCTCATACGCAAGGCAGCCCAGGTCAAAGGGTCAGCACAATTCAAAGAACTATTCGCTGTCATTTTGGCTTTGTACACTATTCAGGAGCCATTTAACTTATTTCCTGACAGTCTTTATGTTGTTAACCTGTTACTCAACCTAATTGAGACACATTAGACTAGACTCCAACCCTTGATTCAAGCCCGCTTCCTACTTAATGTCACTGGGGGCTAATCTTAAAGTGTTAATGGTGGGTTTGAGATTCCATTGTAAAGATATGCAAAGTGTGCCTAGCAGGAGTTCCTGAAGCTTGCTGTGGCTTGGCTGGAATAATTTTGCTCTGTGTGCCTGGTTGACTTTTTTTTTTCTCTATTGCTTGGCCCTAAGGCAGGCCAACTTCTTCTGCCATTATGGAACTTCCCCTAGATCTGTAAGCTTCAACATCTCAAAGGCCATCAAAATTTACAAACTGGCTTCTCTGCCTCAGTGTAATACAGTCTCAGAAGCTACATGCTTCCACTTATTAACCCACGGGGCCAGGCCATCATAAAAAGATATAATCAAACTCTCAAGTCTCAATTACAAAAACAAAAGGGGGAATCCCTACCCCCACACGACCAACTAAAAAAGGCATTATTAACTCTAAATATTTTAAATTTTTCTAAAGAAGATAGACACTTGTCCCCTTTTTCAAAAACATTGGACCTCAGCTGTTATTTACAGCTCCATCTGGGTCAAATGGAGGGACCCATTGACTGGGGCCTGGAGAGGACCAGACCCCCTCCTCACAGCAGGGAGAGGATTTAAATGTGTCTTTCCTCAAGAGGAAAAAAGACCCATTTGGGTACCAACAAGAGACTTAAAATATTTACCCCAACAAGGGGACAATAACAATCAACTCTCCAGGGAATGTTCCACCCCTGAGAACTGTGCCTCTGTTTCTTCCCCGGGAAGGATTGGAGGTGTGGATGCTGCTAGACCCAAATGAAGTCAGAAAAGCTCCAGAAAGATTTGAAAAAGAGGAGACGAGACTTCCAAGACAGCCCACTGTGGACGGGCTTACATGGCTTTTTACCCTACCTTCTCCCTCCCCTTGGACCCCTCCTTCTCCTTCTCCTCACTATCGGGCCCTGTGTAATTAATAAGATTACACAATTCATTCACCAACAGCTAGAGGCAATTAAACTTCATCAGGTCAAAATACCACAGGCTCGCAACTCAGGAGCCGGGCTCTTCCTCTGACTGGCTGTCCACCTAGCATCCCTCCCCTGCCCTCCATCGAACCAATGACGGGTAAGATCTCAGACAGGCTGAGACAACCTAAGACAGGTCATGGAGTGGATTTTCAATGGGCTAGAGGCATGGTACCCAGTGACGGGTAAGATCCCCAGAGGGGGACAACCTAAGACAGGGGCCATGATCTCCACCGTTCTTACAAAAACAAAAGGGGGGGATGTTGGGCCCTAAGAGGCCCAGGTGTGAGGCCTAGTGGAACTTTCTGAGCCTGACTAGAGTTTAGCGACCTGTCTTTGGCCTACTTCCGCTTAAGAGTGACTCAGCAAGGCCTAAGCCAAAATTGCCTCCACCCAGCTACTGCTGACCTGGTGAAATACTATTGGCCCTTACACCTTTTTCCCATCCTGCGACCCACCCTCTTTCTCAAAGCTATATAAACACCTTCCCTTTATAATAAAATGAGTTCTTGCCTCGACAAGACTCCCAGCCCAGTGTGTTTTTCTCTCAGGTCTTTTAGAGGAGGGGGGGGTCTGAGCTGCCGACACCCATCATCCCGCTCAGCCTCAAGAAAAGCCGCTGGATCGGCTCTTTCTTCTGCTCTACCTGCCGGGAGGAACTGGCACCTAGAGTATGTGCCATACTGGTATTCAACAGATGGGAGACAGTTACATTAAACATTCTATTATATGCAGGACAGACTCACTAAATTGAATGGCCCAACATGCTACCAACTATGGAAACACAGTGACAGAATGAACTGCCAAAACCAAACTACCAACAATTACTTTACATAATGAGTAGCAAAGTTCCGGAAATTAAATACGAAAATGTATCAAATTCTCATGCTAAACTAAGTCTAGGATGCCTTCTCCAGGTGTCTGTTACTGCCTTGATGGGAAATGAGGCTCTTTTTCACAACTGGCAGACTCCTCTGCTTGGCCTCATGTCCAGCTTTAAGTGAGTTCTGAGGATCTGAACTCTGGTCATCAGGCTTGTGCAGTAAGTGCTTTTAAAATTACTGAGCCATCTCAGCAGTCCTAGGCTGCCTTTTCAAAATAGCTTCAAATGTGCTTCCCTGCTACTTCTTTTGCCAAGTTTTCCAGTGGTTTTGTAACTTGCTCAGTGCATTTTACATAAAACTTTAGCTCCAGTCACTCTCTAAGATTTCATACAAGAGTTATCAAGCCCTTTTCCAAGTCCCATTCTACCACAGGTTTTGGGTAACCAATGAGCCTTCACTTGCCCTATTCATTTCATCCATGACATCACCTTCCTGCCCACCCCCACCACACACAACAAATCACACTTTCTACTACCTGAAGTTAATGTTCAAGGCCCCAGCGCAATTAGGATCATTATTCCAACCAGTGTTTTTTTAATAATTTATTTTTATTTATTTATTTATTTATTTATTTATTTATTTATTTATCACAGAGAGAAATAGAGAGAAAGAGAATGGGCATGCCAGGGCCTGCAACCACTGCAAATGAACTCCAGATGCATGCACGTCCTTGTGCATCTGCACAGATGGGTCCTGTGGAATCGAACCTGGGTTCTTTGGCTTTGTAGGCAAACAACTTAACCACTAAGCCATCCCTCCAGCCCCAACCAGTGTTTTCTCCCACTATTCTTTCAAAATACTATAGTTTCCTATGCTACAAATATGCCCAGTCTTCATTACTGAGAAGAATTTTCAAATTCTTACTATGCCACTCTGCATCTTCATCTATCAATATGCAGAACTGACAGCCAAATCTGATTAATTTACCTATAATCTGGCTGTAAACCAGCCAGACAGTAAAGACAGTAAACCCCTAAATAATTTTATAACTTCAATCTATTTCTCTAGTTCCAGTCCTTCACTTAGCACCTTTAGAAGTCACATTTTTATTTCTTTTTTTTTTTTTTTTTTTTTGTTTGTTTTTTTTTCAAGGTAGGGTCTCGCTCTAGCCCAGGCTGACCTGGAATTCACTGTATAGTCTCAGGGTGGCCTCGAACTTTTCTGCCTCTCAAGTGCTGGGATTAAAGGTGTATGCCATCACACCAGGCTTTTTAAATTTTAGTATTGACAACTTCCATCAACAGTACACCATGATCATAATCCCCTCTCACTACTCCCCCTTTTCCCCTTCCCAAACCCCATCCCATCTACTCAATCCCTTCTTCTTTCCAACTAGTCTCTCTTCTATGTTGATGTCATCATTTTTCCCTCCTGTCATGTGTATGTAGCATTAGCCACTGTGAGGTCGTTAACATCAAGGCCACTCTGTGTCTAGAAGACAGCACTGTAAACAGCCCTCCTCTTCCTTTTCTGATCTGCTCACCTACAGCAGAAAGTAGGTACAGGACATCAGAATTTTCTGACATAGCACCTTCACTTTTTTTTTGGAGAGAGACACACAGAAAGAAAGAGGGAGAGGAAGACAGATAGAGATGGGCGCGACAGCAGCCTCTCAGCACATAATTAATTCAAATGCTGCTAACATTAAAATACTAAAGAAGTAAAGGTTTTCTCCCACTCCATTATTTTGGCCAATAATAATGTCTAGTGAGATAATATAGTGATTCTCCTATTTATTACCTAAACAGGCAGGCACTCAAATAGGTAGGAAACATATGTTATAGACCCAAGAACAAATTATTTTCTTTTAAAAAAATTTCTTTAAAAATAAGGATACTTAAATATGTCTAAATGTCACTGCAACAGTATTCACACATTTTATGTGAAGCTAAGTAGTATAAAACGAGAAAGCAAGAAAGACTTCACGGTTCAAATCAAAATGATGCTATTGAAAAAAGTCTTTTGAAGTATTTGAAAAAAGTTTCTTATGACAAATCTATATTATTCATGCATAACCAGGAAAATTAATTTTTCTCTACCAATACTTTAATGTACTAATAGCAATGGCTTTTACATATACAGAACAAATGAAGACTATAGGAGGAAAATATACCAACAGAGTACATTTACAAAACAATGTGCTAGTCTAAAATCTGTTGGAATATTAACTCTTCATATCTATTTATTAACAGCTAATTGGGAGCCGGGCGTGGTGGTGCACGCCTTTAATCCCAGCACTAGGGAGGCAGAGGTAGGAGGATCGCCTTGAGTTCAAGGCCACCCTGAGACTACATAGTTAATTCCAGGTCAGCCTGGGCCACAGTGAGACCCTACCTTGAAAAACAAAAAAAAAAAACAAAAACAAACAAAAAAAAAAAAGCTAATTGGCTAATTTTCTTCTGTAACTGATTTTTTTTCTAGGGGGACATATGTGAAACAAGTAATGGAATGGAAATCCAGCCTTAAATTCATTAGAGTAATAAACAGGCATTAAGTTCAGCATCTACTATGCAAAGTATTTTTAAAAACCAATTCAAAGTACACTATACTATTGTGTTTAAATCTCATTTGTCACACACCCCATTCCACAGACCACTAACGTTTGCAGATGTGCTTCCCCTTCGAAACTTCTAGCTCCTTATAAAGAAAGTAGTCACTATAACAAAACTTTAGACTCATAGTTTGATACATGTTCAGGTACCACAGACAGTTGAGAACCGACACAGCAACATTCCACAGGAAAATATGTGTGATAAGGAAAAGTAGCACCACAGAATTTCTTATAGCAGATACCTGATTGCATCGTTCCCCTGGGATTGAATGAGGACAAGAATTGGAACTAATCACAATACAGAAGGACTGGGGGAAATAAAGCAAAAATTGAGGACTAAAATTAAAGGAAGGATACAGCCTTAGAGCACCAGTCTGAGTTCCCACCACCAGGATCTTCTGAACAGGATCAAAGGCCAGGGCCGAGGGCTGATAGGGAAATCCGTGGCGAACAGTCTAGGGATGGACAAGTGACATCACAGCAACCCAGGCAGCCAGCAGCATTTAAAAATAGAACAGTCAATACAGGTATTAGAATCAGAAATAACTGTCCTAGACACAAAGCACACACATATCTACGTACTGCTTCAAAACACAGTGAGATCAACCCTAAGAACACAGGACCTGAAATAAAAATCTATCCAAGGTTACACGTTAATTTCTACTTCTGTAAATACTTGTATTCTACAAAAGAAAATGTCCTATTAATAGTGTAAACTAGTACTTTGTAGCCAAGTTACTAAAGTTTGTAGCGGTCCAAATCCTGTAAATTTGCTGTAGAATAAGCAAATGAATTCAAGTGAATTTCAAGAGGAGTCCCCCATCAAACCTTTATTTTGATTTTTAAATGCAAGGGTTTCTAAGACAAAGCTGTTAAATAATTAACTGCTTAAGTAAATGACTTGTCAAAACATTTATTAAGCCTGTAACCCAACGTTCTGCAATTATAACAGAATAAAAATGGGCTCAAAAGTATTTTTTTCAATTTACTATTAAATCCATAATTATTTTAAGGCATTAAAGCAAAAAGTATATGGAGACCCTTTAAGCAACTGACACATGAATACATGGCTGTACTTGAAGCAGGCAAGTATTAACAAGGAGGCTCGTGTGTACTTCTCATTGAACAGCTGAATTAATTCGCTGCATCATTCTTTCTGAATTACAGAAGGCTGTGACAACTACCTTGCCACCAACAGGCCATCGACGACGACGACAACAGCAACAAAAACAAAAACAAAAATCTCAGTACTAAGTTTCTAACCAAAACGTACTGCTTGCTGAAAGAACCTTACTGCAAAGCCACTCATCCCAGAAAAGTGATGAGCAAACATCTGGTGGAACAGGTTTACTTGGCAGGTAAACAATGCTCATCCCAATCCCATCCGACATTGTTTTCGCAAAGGACATGGTCGAAGCCGGTGGATGATAGGAAAATACTATCACAGAAGAGTTATATGTAGATCATGCAGCTGATACAGCTGGCAGTGTAAGGATGCGGATTAACCGCAGCCTTGAGACAAGTGCAGCTTCTGGCAAGGGAGGAGGGGAGGGAGGGAGTGGATATCAAGGAAGAGAGGTAGGGTATCAATCTCCCCACACCAAGGGGAACGTCTGTCCAGGGAGGAAGAATTCCGATCGTCCCTGGTGCAAACGAGGGGTGTCTGTGTGTGGGGGCCGGGGGGGGGGGGGTTCGAAGCCAGCCGAAGCTCGAGGACGGCGCGGCAGAAGGCTGCTCACCTTGCACAGCTGGAAGTGCTCGGACTGGAGCGTCTCGGTGATCTCGGGCTCGCGGGTCCCGGACGACGACGACGACGACGGCTGCTGCTGTTGCTGCTGCTGTTGCTGCGAGGCCGAGGACGAGCCTGCGGTCAGGCCGTCTAGGACCTTCCTGATGTTGAATTTCCTCATGGTCACGATGAGGTTTCCCCGGGCAGTCCAGGGAGTCACCCGGGGGGTGTTAAACAGGCAGGACCCCGAGGCGCACAAAGCCTAGGCTTGCAGCAGCTTCGCCTTGCTCGCGCGACGGGAAGAAGGACCGGCTGCGAGGAGCAGGAGATAATCCCGACAGGAAACACTGCGGCCACCACCACCACGACGACGACGACACACAGCGCAGCGGCCACCAGCGACGACCCCCCCCACCCGGGTCCTCCGAGGCCACCGCCGCCGCCGCCGCCTCCTCGTCGTCGCCCCGCGGCCCCAGCGGGAAGGAAGCCGGGCGCCCCGAGCCGCCGGCGCCCCAGCCTCACCTGGCCGCGGGCGGGCTGCGCGCCCTACGGCCGCCCCGAGCCGCCTCCGCGTCCATGCCGCCCGCCCCGCGCACGCCCGCTTCGGCTCCGGCTCCGGCTCCGGCTGCGCGCGGCCTCGCCGCCGCTCAGCGCCGCCGCTCGCCCGGCATCGCACGCCCCGCGCCCGGGGCTGGGGGAACCCTCCGGCCCTCGCCTGTCCGAGCCGCGCTCTCTTCCTCTCGCGCTCTCTCGCTCGCTTGCTCTGTCGTTCTGTGTTCGCCTGTGCCCACACGGCGCCCCGACACACTCCACCAACGCCCGCCCGAGCAGCGAGCGGCCACAGCCGCGGAGAAGAGCGCCGAGCGCGGTGGTGGCGGCAGATAGGGCGGGCGGGGGAGGGAGGGAGGGAGGGGGAGGAGGCTCCGCCGAGCAGCCCGGGACGCCGTGCGCATGCGCGGCCGCGCCGCAGCCCGCCTCCGTTCTCCCCGCACCTCATCTCCTTCCCCCCGCCATTCGCTCCCGGGCCCTCCCAGCCCGCGAGAAGCCCGGGGCTTAAAATTATCCCTCTGCGAAAATCCCAGACGCGGGTTGCATTTTTCTCCCACCTCCTCCCTCCTTTCCCCCTCCCCCACCCCGCCGTGCACACACACCCCGATCGCGCGTTGGTGTTGCCAGAGTAGACAGCTGCTTCCTCCTGCAGCTGGCATAGTAATAAATAAATAAATAAATAAATAAATAAATAAATAAATAAATAAATAAATAAATAAATAAATAAATAAATAAATAAATAAAAAATGTGGAGGACCCACCGGCAGCAAGAAGCCTGGACTTCGGATTCCTTTCGGTCTTTAAATGGGGTGGGGTGGGGTGGGGTGGGGACCTCCTGGCCTCTCTAGCTGATGGGCTTTGTTTTGCATGGGTTTGGATGTGGATTTTGGAAAACAGCGTCTAGGCAACGAATTATGTCAGTTGGCCAAAGGACTCCCAAGGTACCAGGACAGACACCCCAGAGGGGGGTGGGTGGTTTGTCCAGCATCTTTCCTGAAGGTGGCATGAGGCTGACAGGGGCGGGTAGCCGTAGAAGGATAGGTTACCAAAGGACAAGGGTGACACACCACCCCGAATTTGGTCTTCAGGGAGGCTGGGGCGCGGTAGGGGCGCGAACCGCTGTTAGAACCTCCAGGCCGCCCTGTCGTTCTCCTAAGTCGTCCTGCAGAAACCCTCCGAGCCTCTTCGCTCGTCAGATGGGAGACTCGGGTGAAGTTTTGACTCAGACCTGACCGCTGCTTCTCTAGACCAGTCTCCCAGGGATGCTTAAAGAAGGACGACAGATTCAAGTTTGCCAAGGTGCAGAGATTCGTGCTGGGGGATGGGGGTGGGAGGGGAGACGGCATTCAACAGGGACAGGTGTCCGGGAGGCAAAGGAACAGATTGAGGACGGGTGTGGAAAATGGAAAGGGTAAGAAAGCCTTAAAGGCAAACTCATACAAGGGGTCGAGGCCGAGGGGACAATCTCAAGCTTAATGACTCCCCACCGTCGCCATGGTCCCGTAAAAAGCCACCACGGCTGAGCTACGAGGATTTGTTAGTTCCGCACTGAAAAGGGAGCACCTCCCTCTCCATTGTGATTGGCCACTTTCGGCCCCGGTGATGTGACCCGCCTTCAAGAACTGTCAGCAAACAGCCAAGATTGGAGCTCAGTGGCTTTAGGGAAATGTAGTTCTCTACCGAGCTTCCCTATGCCAGGACCATTCATTCCACCTGGAACCTGTGGAATTTTGTTTTGTGGTTTCATCATTCTCGAAGTCGGAAGTTAATTCACGGAGGCGAGAGGAAGGAGTAATAAATCACTCTTGGAGACTTTATTTCTATGTGATAATAAACTTTAAATATATATATTTTTTTATTTTTATTTTTTTGGTTTTTCGAGGTAGGGTCTCACTCTGGTCCAGGCTGACCTGGAATTAACTATGTAGTCTCAGGGTGGCCTCGAACTCTCTGCGATCCTCCTACCTCTGCTTCCCGAGTGCTGGGATTAAAGGCGTGGGCCACCACGGCCGGCAAAAAAAAATATTTTTTATTAGAGAGAGAGAATGGGCGTGCCAGGGCCTCTAGCCACTGCAAATCAGGACTCCGACACATATGCCACCTTGTGCATCTGACTTATGTGGGTACTAGGGAGTAGAACCTGGGTCCTTAGGCTTCACAGGAAAGAGCCTTAACCAGTAAGCCATCTTTACAGCCCAAATCTTTTTATTTACTCGTTTACTTCTCTAAAACACATTTGATACAGAGTGACACATTGTGCTAGGTATATAAGAAACACTAATGCAAATCTTGCTTGCATTCTCAGGGGGATGACATACACATAAACAATTACAAAACAGTATGATGAGATCAGTGATGGAATAACTTATTTCGAGTGATAGGAGACAGAAATTGGCTAGGTAGCCAGGGTGACAGAACACCAAGAGTGAATGGTATTTTTTCCCCCTTGACTAGAAGCGAGAAACGTCACAAGGACTACAGAAACACAGAGACTTTCCTTATCTCCTTTCTTCCCTGGATAGTTACACCCTCCAGGAAAGATCTCTAGATTAAGGTTGCACCCTTCCTAGATGACAGAAACTCTGATCCTTACCTAAGGTTTCTGGAAATATTGCCCCTTAGTGCAGAAACCTGGTCTTTCTCCCCTGGAAACTGGAAATCTGGTCCACGTAACATAGCAACCTGTGAATCTGGGGCTTGGCACTTCTCAACCTGTGCTATCTTCCATAGAAACCCTAACCAGCAGGGCCTGGTGCCCCATGCCTTTCATCCCAGAACTCAGCAGGCAGAGTAGGAGGATCACGGTAAGTTCCAGGATAGCCTGAGACTACACAGTGAATTCCAGGTCAGCCTGGGCTAGAATAAGACCCTACCTTAAAAAACAAACCAAGACAAAAGGAGGAGGGTGAAGAGGGGGAAGAGGAGGAGAGGGGAGGGGGAGGGGAGGGGAAGGGAAGAGAGGGGAGGGGAAGGGAAATGGGAGGAGAAGAAGTATTAACCAAAATCACCCAATGAATGAGTTCTCATCCTCCTCGGAGACTCCCTCTGCTGTACAGAGAGGAGTTTTTACTCTCCATCAAGCTCTAATAAACTTCTTCTAAAATCTGTTTCATCCTCCTGTGGTATATAAATCTCATTCGTGGAACTCATAAGGCAAGAACCGAAGAAGGCCACTGACTCAGTGGTAGCTCTGTGCTACAATGAGTTCCAGCACCTCAGCTCCTGAGTTAGAACCCACCTAAGAGGCACTGAAATAAGGCCTTGCAGCTCTCAAGAACACCACAAAAGTCCGTTGTCACAAGGACTCAAGAGGGTCTTTTTATTGGCTAGAGAAAACCTGGAATTGGGGACAGGCAGCATATGCTAGAGAAGGGATTGAACCTGACCACAGGAAGGAGAAGAGCTTTAGAAGGGATGTGGAAGGGGGACATTGAAAAATCACATTTACATGCAGAACTTTCTAAGATGGGGACTGGGGAGATGGCTTAGCAGTTAAAGACAGTTGCTTGTAAAACCTGACAGCCCAAGTTCAATTCCCCAGTACCCACATAAAGCCAGATACACAATTGGCACATATACCTGGAGTTCATTTGCAGGGGCAGGAGATCCTGTCTATCTGCTTATCTGTCTATCTCTCCTTACCAATAAATAAAATATTTTTAAGACATGCAAATGACTCCATAGAGGAAGCTGCAAAACAGGGAGATTACATCCCCTCAGATTTTTTTTCTTTATCTAGATTTTTCACCTAGGTTTAGAATAAATCCTTTGGGTAATTTGTTCAGAGGCTTCATGGTGTAGTGGAAAAATCTTGGGCTTTGCTGTATGCCAGCCAGGAGTTTCAATCCATGCTCAGGTAACCTATAAACTTGGGCAATATTCTTAATTTTCTTAAGAGTCAACTTCCTCATGTATAAAAATGAGAATATTATTACATTCTTTCTAGGGTTTAATGTGGATTAAAATGAGGGCCAGGAAATGAAATATAAAAAGTTAGTACTATACTGCTTAGCACTCTATGGATATCGAAAAATGTCAGTTTCTTGTTCTAATATCAGCGTCTTTGCATTGAATGGTACTACTTCAAGGGATCACCAATTTGTTAGGTCCCTGTTTTTTTTGTTTTTGGTTTTTTTGTTTGTTTTTGGTATTAAGTCTTTATTCAATCATTTCACCCCTATATGTGTAGTAGCTTTATTTTCATAAAGTTATGTTTTTGGTTCTTCTCTCTTTTAGCTATTATTTATTTATTTATTTTGGTTTTTTGAGGGTCTCACTCTAGCTCAGGCTGACCTGCAATTCACTCTGTAGTCTCAGGGTGGCCTTGAACTCATGGCAATCCTCCTACCTCTACCTCCTGAGCGCTGGGATCAAAGGTATGCACCACCATGCCTGGTTCTATTTTTTTATTAACAAAATATTTTGTATGAATACATCATGTGTTGCTTACCATTTTCCTCTTGTCCCTGCCCCCATTCTGCTGGGGACCCTCCTCAGTGGGGTTGCATGTAATCCCCATGGGCTGTGGGTTATGTGTTGTGGGAGTTCCTGTTTTTGACTGTTGAGGTTTTTTTTTCATTCCATACCTTATTTTTCTCATCAGATTATGAACTCATTCTGACATCCCAAGACTCCAGTTCCTAAGAGATGCCTAGAATGAACCAGGGTATAATAATGTGGTGGCATTCCACTGTCAAGTTATAGATTCCATTTAGCTGAGTCGGGGTGTGTGGTAGTTTGAATACATGTCCCCCAATATATTCAGTGTTTTACTTTATAGTTTGCATCTGCAATCACCTTGCTAGAGGCAATGTCACTGGGGGCTGGTCTTAAGGTGTTAATGGTGGGTTTGAGATTCCATTGTAAAGATATGCAAAGTGTGCCTAGAGGGAGTTCCTGAAGAGTGCTGGGCTTTTGGCTGTAGTTTTGCTCTGTGTCCTGTAGCTGGTGGCTTGGTTTTTCTCTCTCTTGCCTGGTCCTGTGAGAGCAGGCAGCTTCTCCTGCCATTATGGAACTTCCCCTGGATCTATAAGCTTCAATAAATAATATCCCTTCCTCCATAACTGTGCCTGGTCTGGAAGTTCATCTCAACGAACCTGAAGCTGTCTGCTACAGTAAAGTGGTACCGAGGAGTGTGGGGTGAGATGAACCTTACCACGTGGATGTTCATCTTTTGCAACCTTTGTTTTGGAGGAATGGGCATGGAGTTGGTGCTTGCAACTGAAGATGCCTTCTGGAGTGGTAAGCCAAGTTTTATGGACTATTCTGATGAGAGTTTGAGAATGCTAAGTGCAGACAGTATTGAACTTCGAGGCTTGGCTTATGAGCTTTCTAAGGGGAAGGAAAGACTGCAGAGGACTTTGTTGGAACTGGGCTACTGGCATAAGGGATGGCTACGTTCCGCTATCCAGGCCCAGAAAGTTTGATCAAGGTTAAATTTGTAATGGACTGATGTGCTTGGCTAAAGATATCAGACTGAGATTTTAAGATTTTAAGCTGGAAAACCTCAAGCAAGTTAAAATTAGAGGCACCAAGACTGATTTTAGGTTAATGGAGCTGCTATAGTCAAACACATTAGCAATCTTAAGGAAGGTGGAAGGAAGGTGGTCAGACTGCTTTACATTAAAACAATGGAGAGGATGCCTGAGGAAAGACTGTTAAAAATGCAAATTCTTGGAAAGAGCTGACTGGAGAAGGAACGTGCTTTTCAAGGCTATGATTTATTTTGTCCCTGGATTAAGAATATGGCTGTGTCCTGCACACCTGGTATTAATTTTGGAAGCATGAAAAATGCATAGAATGGTCATGAATTGCACACGGTTCCAGGAGCCGCTGCTGAGATGTGGCATGAGGCGGGCATGAAGTCCCTCAGGAATAGGCTGCAAGAGCCTTTTGGAAGATGGACCGTGGTTTGCATGGAGACCTGAAGATGTTTTGGATATACCAGGACTGTGCAAAAGGGCTACCTTGGAGTGCAGTATTGGCATGGGATGAAAGTTTTCCCTGGAGACTCTGCCCAGCTGGAGGGGCAGAATTGGAAAACCTGGAGACTGTCAGTCTCTGGTTATATTGAACTTGAACTGCAGAAGTTTGATGACGGCTGATGGTGGTTGAGTTTGCATTGTTCTACTCTCTCCTTGGTATTCCTTATACAGTTAAAAATGTTTACTCTGTGCCTTTACATGTTGAAAGTATTTAACTTGTTTGATTTTATAGGACTCACTATCTTAAGTTGATCAAGACTGTGAGAACCTTTGAAATTGGACTGAGTACAATTTACAATGTGTGATAGTTATAAATCTATTGGGGGCCAGGAGCTAAATATATTGGGGGCCAGGGGCGGAATGTGGTAGTTTGAATACATGTCCCCCAATATATTCAGTGTTTTACTTTATAGTTTGCATCTGCAATCACCTTGCTAGAGGCAATGTCATTGGGGGCTGGTCTTAAGGTGTTAATGGTGGGTTTGAGATTCCATTGTAAAGATATGCAAAGTGTGCCTAGAGGGAGTTCCTGAAGAGTGCTGGGCTTTTGGCTATAGTTTTGCTCTGTGTCCTGTGGTGGCTGGTTGGCTTTTGCTCTCTCTGCCTGGCCTTGTGAGAGCAGGCTGCTTCTTCTGCCATTATGGAACTTCCCCTGGATCTGTAAGCTTCAATAAATAATATCCCATCCTCCATAATTGTGCCCGGTCTGGAAGTTCATCTCAGCGAACCTGAAGCTGTCTGCTACAGGGTGACACTAAAAATACTGAGTTACTAGATGAAATAATGCATACACACACACACACACACACACACACTACATTTAAAATGAATATAGATTAGCTTTGTAAAATTGCAATTTATCTCTTCCAAACTTGAGTGTCATAGAGCATATCCAGAAATGCATTTACCCAAAATAATAACTCCCCTAAACCTTCATACTAGCAAAGATAAAATCATAGATCCTCAATAACTGAAAACTTAAGAAGTAAATTTAAAAATAATTAAATGTTTCAGTTTAGAATAAAATAAAAATTTATATTGTTTATTTTAAAATTTAACACAAAACATAGAACCTTACCTGTAACAATCTCTCAGCATAGTTTCTGTTTTAGTCTACTAATGAATCAGTATCTGATTCCAAGCAATTCCATGGCTTGCTGTCTTTAGGCAAGTAACAGTCTCCCAAACGGAATTCTTTCTTATCGACTTGCCGAAGAATAAACCAGGGCATAATGATGTGATGGCATTTCACTGTCAAGTTATACAGATAGATAGATAGATTCCACTTAAGCTGAGTCAGGGTGACACTGAAAAATATACAGTTACTAGATGAAAGACAGATTTCAAAAACACAAACACACACACACACACACACACACACACGAGAATACATACACACACATAGAAAGGTAGCCCACTATATTATGAGGCACAATCTGCACGATACCAGAAATGTATCCTGAATTGGCCAGACGTCGTTATCTGGTGTAATAGCAACCAGATTAACGAAGGCTATGGTGCTGATTTGATAAGATCAGCCAGATGCTAGTTGTAGAAAGTGAAAATAAACATAGTTTAATAAGAAACTGTTTATTGGCAAAGACTTCCTGGAAAGTAGATAAAATCTACATTGCTGGCTAATGTTCATTTTTATTGACTAATTTCAGTTTATAAAGTGCCAGAGGATTTTGAGGACAATCATCAATTCACTACACCATTTAAGAGAGTATTGAATTTAAATTATTTGCAAGTTGTGGTATTGATGTTAATTGCTTAGCTTGCCTAGTTCATGATCCTTTTAGGAATGGGTTCTCTAGACCCTGCTGAAATAATAGGTCTGGGCAACTCTGCTTCAGCCAGGGGGCTCGGCTTTCAACCCTACATATCAAAACAACTAAGCCCAATAATTTTCTTCTGGAGATTTGGAATTTAATTATGAAGTTTCTAATATAGCTGAACTAGGAGCAAGTCATGCATAGGTAGGGCTAGGTGGCTTGTTTTCCTTCATGCACACTAAAGCTGAGCATGACCATTGTTGGAAGGAAGATGGGACACACAGAAACCAAACAACAGCGCGACCATCATTGACTCAGGGAAGGTAGTAGAGAGGAGGCTCTTCATTCCTGACAGGACTGTTTCCAGTCCTTACGTCATGTACAATCTATTTTCCATGGTTTCTTTCCTTCATTATGTATATGAGTTTGGGTTAATTTGTGGTTTTGCAACCAAGTACTCTGACAGACATGTAGGCCTAGACTCGCCACAAAGGTAAAAGAATATAGAGATATGATTGCCAGCTTTACTTTCTGTCAATTCTCTGTACATTGAGAAAACAACTCCAATAAGCCAACCAAGGGGTTGGTAGTTTGGACCAGAGTAGGGCAGTGATGATACAAAGGAGTCATGTTCCATTTCATATGATAATAACAGAACCAAGAAGATTTGTCAATGGCATGAGGGGGTGTCAGATAAAGAAGAGTCAAGGATGACGCATAGAGTTTGAGCACACCCAAGAGTGGTACTGCAGCTTAATGTCTCCTTTTATGACTCATGAGTCATTTCCAGATACTGTTTCTACCTTAGCAGACTCAACAAATATCATCAGCTAACTAAACAAGCCTTTTCTGCGACAACTGGCAGGATCCACCACATTGTGGCCTTTCCAGAAAAACAGATCAGACAGACTTTAAGTAAAACCTTCACCATTCCAGAAATTACTTCTGCCACCCTAATATTATTTGGATGAGTATGACTGAATTATGGGAAAAAAACAAAAAACACATAAAGTGTCTAGATAAAGGCTTGTGGACTGAGGGGAAGAGAAAATTCCAGAAGTACAAAGCAAAACTAATAGAAACAAGTGTAAAATTAAATGTAAGATATGCAGCATTTATCTGTACCAAGAATGAAAAAATCTTGTAAAAGTCTTAACAGTTAGAACTGATTAAGCAATCAGGAGTTCCTCAAATTCTCCTATCTTTCGAGTGCTATTTCTACAGCAGGAACTGTGTTTGATAAGGAATAATTCTCTCAGTATTTTTAATTTCAGTGTCTTATTTTAGCCTAAATGTTACTGAATGTTGAGCATCTTGCTAAACTTTTACCACAGGGTTCTTTTCTTTTCTTTTAAATAACACAGTAAAATGAGAGTTGTGTACTGAAAACCTTAGCAAGAAAATTTGTATCTTATGCATTTACATGCAGTGAATGTTATGTGGTAACAGAATAAGTTTAAAATGTCGTTTAAACTGGATTTGTTTCCACCATCTCACCCTCAGTATTTCCACATCACCAGCAAAGCACCCTTACCTCACACCTGCAAAAGAAATAGAGAATTATCATAATAATACAACTGCTGCTTCATTTATGATGCCATTGCAAGGGATGAAGCCCACCATAAAATGAAAAAGTTTTTTTTTTTTTTTTAATTTAAAAAAAGGCATTCAGCCTTGATGCCTACCAACCATCCTAGCCCTAGCAGCTCAGACTCCTGCTGGTTAGGAATCCTGGAGTTGGATTCCAGCCCACTCAGCCAGGGGAGAAAGCCCTCAGACTTGGAGAGGGCACAAAGTCTCGCGAGAAAACACTCAGTCTCAAGAGGTCCATGAGAAGGCCCTGGCTAGTGTTGGAAGGAACCCATGATGATGCTATAGTCTACTGAATGTGCCCGAATGTGCGCACTTTCACACCATTCCAACGTCCAGAAAAATTGTAAGTAGAACCACAAACCATTGTAAATTGAACCAAAATCAGGCTTCGGTACTTTAAAAGTATATATGCCCTTGGGGGCTAGTCTAGCACTTCCAATGCGAATCTGAGGGAACTGCCAAGGTCTCTCTCTCCCTCTCTCTCTCTCTCTCTCTCTCTCTCTCTCTCCTCTCTCTCTCTCTTTCCTTACCTGTTCCCTCCCATCCTTCTCCCTTCTTTTCTCCCTTTTTTCCCCTTAAACACTTCATTGTTTAAATGATAACTATTTTCCAGCTGGAAACTAACTGCTAGTATACCAACAGGAACGTGATCTTTCCCGGTCAGAGAGTCGCCTGACTACTGTCCAACGAGACAGCGCCATAGAGAGTGCTGTGGTGCAAGGCCTTCCCGCCAGGGCACCTGGATGAGACGCAGCTCAGCCTTCTGGCTTTGGGACTTAGAGATACCATCTCACTGTTCTTTCTGGTCAAGCCTGAAGACTGCCCCAGGACGTCAAAAACATCAAAAGTTTAACATATGGAGAGTAGGTATAGCTTTCTCCCCAAAATCCATCCAAACAAAACAAAAGTACTAACAATGAGAACATGTAGGTGAAATCTATAGTAGGCCCAATCCTTTTTTTTTTTTTTTTTGAGTTACTCATCCTAGGATTAGGCATCTACTTTGAAATTCAGAATATTCTTTTTTTTTTTAATTTGTAAAATTTATTTGCAAGCAGGGACACAGAGAGAGAGAGAGAGATAGAAGAGAGGCAGACACAGAGAGAAATAGCAAGCCAAAGCCTCAAGCCACTGCAAAAGAACTCCAAATGCAAGTGCCCCTTATGCATCTGGCTTACGTGGGTCCTGGAGAATTGAACCCAGATCCTTTGGCTTCACAGGCAAACGCTGTAACCACTCAGCCATTTCTCCAGCCTCAGAATAGATTCTTTGAGTGTTTTCAGCATACACTGCACACAAGACACCTGCAAACTTGTACTTGGAATATCTGCTTCTCCCACTTCTGGGTCAAACATCTTCCACAGTCGGGTAAATTTCTAACCTCTTTTCCATTGTTCCTGTTAATTCTGCTCTATTATTCTATGTTCACTTTTTTTTTGTTGTTCCAATTCTGCTTTCAGTGGTAGCTATACTATTTGTGGTTCTTGGCACAAACTAAGTTCCTTGAGTATGCAATATGTAATGCACAATCTGTATTAAGTAATTTCCTAACATGTTAGAAAGACCAAACATTAGTAAAATGAATGTAAAGGATCCTGAATGAACTTTTTATTTTCTCAGCACAGTCTAACACACACACACAATTGCACACACACACACTAGTTCCCCAAGTCTTGGAGAACAATTTCGATATTTTCTGATTATTTATAGGCTACTTTTGAAAGAAGATTAAACACTTATCATAGAAAAAAAGTCTCGGAAATCCTACTCACTTATTAGTCTTCCTCATTGCACGCATAGCCCTCTTTCAAATGCATCCTGTCACCGAGCATCTTGCAGAATGCTTAATCATTGTCTCCAGATTAGCCGTAGTTCCATCTCCTAGTCTTTTCTGCTTTTTATTCTTCTTTATGTTGCACAATCTACTTCCTAGTCTCTGACATGTAGCTAATATCCTCACCCAATCAGGAAAGAGACACAGAGGCTGAATAGCCTAGAAACCCAAACAAGTAACAAGAAAGGTGACTGCATACTTTTTAGGTATCTAGTCCCAGTTTGTTCCTATTCTTCAAATCATCCAGAGAGAAGACAAGCAGGATATTGAGGGTATAAAAATGACTGAAGCCCACAAAGCTAGGGAGACACAGGTGAATTTGAATTGTACAATTTCCAAAGGAAGAACCCAAAATCTGAGTCTTGGTGTTCATGTTTACCTGCCCACAGGGTGATGATGTGTATTTCTTCCCACAAGCATTTATTGTGTGCCAACTATGTGGCAGTTACTTTGGCGGACATGTAGTGATATGTGGTAAACTAAGTTAAAGCACTCTGTAAAATGGCATTGAAATGATGACGAAGAATTATCTCTAAAAGAGACATCAAAAACTAACTACAGGGTTGGAGAGATGGCTTAGAAGTTAAGGCACTTGCCTGCAAACCAAAGGACCCAGGTATGATTTCCTAGTACCCACATAAGCCAGATGCACATAGTGACTCATGCATCTGAAGTTTGCAGTGGCTCGAAGCCTTGGCATGCCCATTCTCTCTCTCAAATAAGTAATTAAATAAATAAAATATATATTTTTAAAAAAACTAACTTCAAAGAAGCCTGTTTTATTCTCCCAAAGAGTGTTCCTATTTGACCTTTCACTGTCTCCCTGGCAAGATTCTTCCATTGGCTGTGTATATACAGAATGCTTTCCCCAAAGTTGAGCCTCCTTGAGTGAATCATTCCAAATTAGGAATCATGCAGGTAGACAAGAAAGGATACTGGAATCATTCGGCTTCCTGACATTCATTCCAAGTCTCCCACTACTATCACTAGGTTTCATTCCAGCCAACCTAACACAGACATGTCTACCAAGATGTGATCTTAACAAGCCACCAGAACAACTTCTCTTCCTTGGTTTCCTCATAACTGTTAGGAGGATATGACCTTAGTGTGTGGCTTCATAATTTGGGTATGTGAAGATTTTCACATTATCATAGGTGTTAGCTCCTACTTGCTCTTCAGTATGGGGTTCTGCACCTCTTTTGAGTTTTGTAGTGATAGCATAAACAACGATCCTTTCATTTCCAGCCTGTAAGAGTTAAAACAAGAACAACAAAAAAAGATGGATACCAGGCTCTACTTTGTTCCATATTATTTTGCTGAGGTAAAATATAACAACACTAGAGGGAAGTGAGTGAAAATAACATAGTTTGAGACCAAAAATCAACAAAAAAGTTTTTACTCAGGGCTAATATATTTGTGAGGGTAAAATATTACTGTAAAGAGAACTAAGTATCACTGTGGGTCACCATCTGTTGGTGCTTGACACCTTTTTTCCTTGTGTTATTTAAAATGATTCATATTTAGTTTTAAGTCATAAAATTGTTTTCCTCTGATATATATAATATTTTGTCCACTTTTCCATAAGATCATCCAACCTGGTAATTTGCAGTAACCTGTAGTTTGCCTAAAATGCAGTGTTTGTTGCCAAAACATAAATTCCTCTCATATTCTGCTGTTAAGTTAGGCATTTTCTGCTTATTCATGATGACAGAGTTTGTTAAATTCAGGAAACTGAGGAGGAAGTTCCATGAGAACATTGTCAGAAGTCATACATCTAGTGGTTTCCTTAAAAAGACTTCTCCCTGTAGCTGAGACTTAGAGGAGAGGTACCCACCTGTGACAGTGTCAGTGCTGTGTGCAGCCTACTCATGTGACACAAATACTCCTTCCACTGTTGAGATGACCTCAGCTGATTTTCCCACAGCTGGTTTCACTCTGTCATGTTTGTATTTCTTATGTCATGGAATAATGAAGAGGATTTGGACCTTTGAGGCCAACATACTTGAACCCCAGCTGAGTATAATAGAGTCAGTGAAATCATGAAGAGGGCTCAGACCTTTGAGTCAAACATACTCGAACTCTTGCTAAGTATAATAGTCAGTCAAATTACTTGACAGTTAAATTCCATTTCCTCTTTAAAAAATAACATCTACAAATACCTAATGAAGCAAAGTTTTATAACAGTCGGGGTATAAAGTTATTAGCTCAAAACTAGTCACCTATACTGAAATTAAATGGTAAATATTCACTTTATTTTCTAATGTCTACAGCTATTCTCTAGATTAGAATTTTATTGTAATCTCATGGCTTAAATATTGTTTAAACATGGATGCCTCCTAAATTCATATGTCTTTTTAGACCCCTTCCTTGCACTCCAGGTTTTATCTATAATGCATCTTTAATGTCTCCCTCTGAATGTTCATAAGACATGTAACATTTAATGTTCAAACTAAATTTGTCACTTCAACTGCAAATAGTACCTTATAAATCCCATCATCATCCTTATGTCCATTCTTAGTGAGTCTGCCCTTCCAGATGTTCAGACTCACATCAGTAAACTTTGACCACCTGCTCCCCTGTCTACATTCACAACTCACACCCATGGCTTTATAAAATCCACTGATAAAAATTTGGGAGCCAGTATATTTACAGTATATTCAGAACCTAACACCTTCCTACCACCTCCACCTTCAATGCTTAGTCTAAGCCAGAATCACTTTTAGCCTGTATTATTGCAGCTTTTATGAAACTAACCTCCTCTCATCTAAACAGAGATCAATTTAAAATATAAGCCACATTATGTCAATTCCTATACCCAACATCCCCCCAGTGCTTTCTTATCTCCCTGTAAATAAAGATGAAATTTCTTCACAGTGGCCTACAGAGCCTTACGGCTATGTCACCTCTTTGTTCTTATCTCCTCTTTTCCTTCCCTTCTCTTTAACTAAGCTACATTTAATTTCTTGCTGAATACAGGCACAGTAGCATGTTACAGGTTGGCATTTTATTGTTCTCTGTGCATTATCAGGGTTGGCAAACTTTAGTCACACAGATGGTAAGTATTGTCAGTCACATACATCTTGAGTTGCAGTTCTTCCACAACACCAACTTAGCCCCAAAAGTGACCATAGATAACACAACAAAGCTGAGAATGTCTGTGTTCCAGTAAAATTCTACTGTAACAGATGGTGGGACTGCCCTGCCCTCATTTTTACTACATACTTTCATAATCCCACTCCTACATTTTCTCATTGTCACAAACTGATCATATGACAAAGCGATAGTAATATGACCTCATCAATTCACCTTCCTTCACTGTTTCCTATAAAGCAGGACTAATTGTACCCCTCCCCCAACACACACCTGCAGCTTCTTCCTGTCCCCTCCAGGCCCCTAACCTCATCTTATTTTTTTCCTTTGCATTATCACCCATCACACTGTACATTTGTGTGTAAGGGACTTTGTTTCTTTTCTATTTTGCCCTTAGGGCATAGAACAGTTGATTGAAATGGAATGAATTAATAGACTCTAGGCTAAAAGAGAGGAGTTCTTTCCAGCTTCCACCATAAGCCAATAAGCCAATATAACCTCTGAGCTGTTTAACAACTCAGTTTACAAACATAGCTATAAAATGGGGGGAAAAACAGACCAGCTGTAGAGATCACGTCAAGTAGTAAATGAAAAAAAATAATGAAAGAAAAAATCTGCTGGAAGCAAGAGAAAAATAACTCTAGTTGGTTCATTGTTGTGCCCTAGTCTCTTAGGTACTTTAAAAAATATTTATTTATTCGCAAGCAGGGAGAGATGGACACAAAGAGAGAATAGGTGCTCTGGGGCTTCTAGCCACTGCAAACAAACTCCAGATTCATGTGTCACTTTGTGCATCTGGCTTCACGTGGGTACTGAGGAACCAAACCCAGATCGTTAGGCTTTGCACGCCAGCACCTCACCTGCTGAGCCATCTCTCCAACCCCTGTATATACTCTTTAAGCCAAATAACTTTGACTGAATTCAAAGTTCTAGATAATTAAGGTAATGTCCTGCTTATGGTCATTTTCCATGGTTAACGTTTACATCTTGAAAAAAGGTAAGTCTTCAGAGATAATTTGTATATTCAATATAATTATTTCTCCTTTTCCTCAGCCACCACATAATAGTCCAACTATTCACTATAGAGATGAGCTACAGTCAAATATTTAAGCTCAATTGTATAATTTTTTAAAAATTTATTTTTATTTTTATTTATTTGAGAGAGAAGAAGAAGCAGAAAGAAAGAGCGAGAGGGTGAGAGAGAATGAGCATGCCCAGGGATCCAGTCACTGCAAACAAACTCCAGACACATGCACCACCTTGTGCATCTGGTGTACATGAGTACTATGGAATTG